>CM067094.1:942500-1647500 GCA_034008185.1 Gorsachius magnificus
AGCTCGGAGCATAGCTAGCCTTAGAACAAATTAATCACATATTGTCAACGCAAAGTTGCATCAAATTAACACATCGGATTCCAGCATATTAATGTGAGAATGCTTTCACCTGATTATTACTGCAAACCATTGCCACTCTCTGACTGCAAAGATATAATTAAATTGCTAAATAGAAAGTGCATATAATATCTCTGCATGCATTTAGGATGCATGAGCTGAAAAGATCACATCCCAGTAAGTGACAGTTTCTATTTGTAGGAAAACTTTACTTTTTTTTCCTCTCTCTTATTTACTTGGGAGTACTAGAGTATGAAATTAGAAAAGCTAGTAATGTTGTTTGCACTCCATACAACTTAGGTGAAATACAGGTTTAATTTAACTGATTTGCTGTGCTGCATGTGAGTACGTAATTAGATTCACTCTTCTCCACGCTTTCTTGGGGGGAAGAGGAGCTACTCTGGAGTTGTGGAAGAAGACTATGAAAAAGCAGATGTTAATGCCTTCCTAAAGATGCCGGTGATTGATCTTAGAGAGGTTGCTGGCCAATTTGTTTAAAATTAAACTGCACTTAAAATCAGTTGAGATTAGATAGAGCTTCAATGGGATGCGGGTTTATTGCGTGTGCTGTGTCTGTGGATGTGTCTTCGCTTACGAATCTGATACTTGCGAAAATCTGTCGTGATGCTGTGCGTTCACCACCAAGTGCTCAGTGTAGTTCATCTACCGATGGACAAAAGGCAGTGCTGTAACAAAGCCAAACGTATTCTTTAATTATTCTTTGCAGAATACTTTAAGTAATAATAAAAAAGTAATCAGCTCAGAGTTTCCAGCTCTTTGCTCTGTACCCTTTCCCATAACGCCAGTGAAAAGCGATGCTTTGCGCCCGTGCCTGCTCTCTGCGGTCGCCCCACGCCGCCTCTCTTGCCCATCCTCTCCTGATCCTTCGCACAGCCTTCCCATATTAATGTCTCATCCCTTCAGTTCTTCTGTGAACCATTTTCAAAAAGATTATGCTTAAGCTTGATTGTAAGTGCCTTTCATAAAACACTTTTCTCATCAAAGCTCCTTTTTGCTTCAGCCGTTTGAAATCTGGCACGCTCCTCTCTAAAGAGGGTGCGAGCGTTGGAGGGATTTTGAAGTTTATGGAATGTAGGAATAGTGTGGTATGCGGCAGTTAGTAAGGATCCATGTCAAACACTAAACTCTTCCTGTAGCAAGGAAAAAAAAAATCTCACGCTTGATATATTGCAAGCAGTGTTGTAAGACACTAAAATTGTTGTGTGGTTCTAGCAGGGCTACGTCGCTTCCAGTTGGTCTCTGCGTGGAGGGCATCATGGCTGCCCTCCTGCTTCCCTTCAGTTTGAACATAGGCACCGACAAAAGAAAGTCTAAAATACCTTTTACATCTTCGAAACGTCATTTGTCAGGACCCGTTTCTCTCTGCCCTGGACACGGCTTGGGGAGGCTGAGCCTGACCCGGGCTTTGGTTGCCTCCCTCGGTAACTTCTTTGCTTAAGTAACAAGCAGCAGGGGCACCTTCAGTGCCAGGTCCAGGCCTTTGGTTTTGTGGGAGAAGTCGCAATTGTGCTTGAATATTTTAATTTCGACAAATGCCACGAAGTGAAGATGCTTGTGAGTACAAGTGGGAGCTCATTCAATGGTTCGGACCTTGCCCGGGGTCGGTAGAGGACCTGCGAGTTTGACGGGAGTTCTGCCGAAACTTCCGAACCCTTTTTCTTTGCATAAAATGTTATTTAAGAAAAAAAATGAAAAGGTAGGAAAACAGCCGGTACGACGAAACATCCAGGAAAATGTTAATGAATGGCCGGTTTGATGACGCATTTAAATAAAAAGCAGTTTTTAGGCAATGGTCATTTAAAGCAAGCTTAATTAGAATGAAAGAATTTTAAAGTCGTTTTTATAATGCACTTGTTAATCTTTTGGCTGAATCATATTGCATTTTATTCTGTCTAATTGATTTTTAGCAATTTACTAATGTCATTATCTTCCCTTAATTACAGATCAAACCAAATGAAAAACGTATTCGCAAGGTTCTTAGCAGCCAAAGAACTATGGATACGTTTGAGTAGCAAATGCCGTTACTGCCCGCTCTTTGCGGGGGGACGTGATGCGTACATTTAACAGAAATGTGTATGGTGAGAAAAATTCCTGTGGGAGAGAAGGTTTGGGTTTTGTTTCTTGGAGGAGAGTCTTATAGACTGTGCCTTTATCTGACCTTTGTGCTTGAAACAGAATTTTAAAACATGGGGGCTAATTGCAGGGGAAGGGCTCTCCTAGGGCACCATAGTGTCGCTAACCAGAGGATTCTGGGGTTGCAGTTAAACATCAAATTGGAATGGAGTGGTAATTGGTTTATTCCTGTTTCCATCATAAATGTAGATGTTGTTAAATTATTATTTATTTATTTAAGATCTTATTAAATATTCCCCACTCAGGATTTCTAAAGGCACTATCACAGTCTGGTTTTTTTCCACGTTGATTTCTTTATTTGTCTGTCTGAAACAAATAGGCAAATAATCCTCATTAGCTTCGTAATACCGGTAAAGCTTTCATTTGCGACGAGGAAAATCGATCTACTGACAGGTGAGGTTTCTCGGCTCTCGACGGCGGCTGAATTTACTATACCTTAGGCTGATACGGGCCTAAGTGCTGGGGAAGGTGGTGTTGGACGCCCCTTGTCAGGACGCGCTGGGGAGGTGCGGGGGCGCTCGGGCTGGTGTTGGTAGGGTCGCCCGTGGGAGAGCAGGTTTTCATCCGGCGCCCCCCAAGCCTGTGTGAACCAGCCCGTCAGAGCGTTTTAAGGGCACAAGCTTCCCAAGGCGAAACTCTTCAATAGTCGTTTAAAAGGCACCACTGGCGTGGCCCGCGGCTGCTGAAGCTGCCTAGGAGGGACCCTTTCTAAACCAGTGCTTTGCGGTGGATGAAGAAGCAGCGAGCCAGCGCCTGCGCCGTTTCAGGGAGAGAGGCGTAGGGTAAGAGTCAAAAGCTCCTGGTGTTCTTAGTCCTGGGCTGCCTTCCCCAACATCGTGGTCGTCGGGAATGCTGATACAGGTTCCCTACCATGTACAGAACGCATTTATTCCTTTCTTTAAATAACTGGATTAGATGGCTTTGGGCTCGAAATGACCTCAGGCAGCACCGCAGCCTTTCCGTGATGTCAGCTGTGGCCAAGGCTGGTCACCCCTTACTGACTTCTTTAACGGAGCACTTCCCAGGAGAAACGCAGCGTTAGCCTGAATGAAAGCAGTTATGAGTAGGAAGTGAAGATCCTTTCTTTATCCAGATGAAAGCGCAAAGAACATTTATGGCGATGGGGTGTAATTATCAGGGAGATCTTAGCCATACTGGAATTATTAGGCCAGTCTTTTGTATCATGGAATATTAATTCTGCAGAAAGCCGCGAGTCCAGGATTTTTTCTCAGCTCAAAGTCTGAGTCATTTGTCTTGTTTCAGAATGTATATTACATGCTGTGTAAAATATATTTATAAAAGTAATTTTGTGGGCACAATAATAGGGAAAACAGTACTTAATTAGAAAAATAACGTAGAACTTCAGTGCCCATTTATATGTAATGTAAATATTATTTTCCAAAAGAAGAGGTATAAAATTTTCACAGTCGGCCAATTCTTTTTGCAGTCGTGCTGCCAGTAAAAACAAAGAGACAAGTCAGCCACAGAAAATCTGTTTGGTTGCTATCAGTGCAGTTAATTAGAACTTCAGATTTCTCGAAAGAATAAATCCAAGGTCTGAACTCGTGTTGCAGGTTTGAGGAATTTTGTATGTTTTTGTTCCAGTCGCTGGGAAAGGGTAGAATTAAGTCTCAGGTCTTGCGATTCTTTATCCTAGACGCTAAGACCCGGGTTCTCAGCTGCCTTGCTCCTGGTTGCCCTCCGGATGCTGGGAGGGCTGCGCGGGCACCGTGCTGCTCGCAGCCCCTTCGCTGCGGGGCTCGCTGCCCGTGCCCGACCCGACGGCAGCCGCTCCGGGGAGTGGGGAGGGGGGAGTGGGGAGAGGGGGAGTGGGGAGTTGGGGAGCAGGGAGGGGGAGTGGGGAGTTGGGGAGTGGGGAGAGGGGGAGTGGGGAGTTGGGGAGTGGGGAGTTGGGGGGAGTGGGGAGGGGAGAGGGGAGTTGGGGAGTGGGGGGGGGAGTGGGGAGAGGGGGAGTGGGGAGTTGGGGAGTTGGGGAGCAGGGGGAGTGAGGGGAGTTGGGGAGCGGGGAGAGGGGGAGTGGGGAGGTGGGGAGCGGGGAGAGGGGGAGTGGGGAGTTGGGGAGTGGGGAGTTGGGGAGTGGGGAGGGGGAGTGGGGAGTGGTGGAGCGGGGAGAGGGGGAGTGGGAGTGGGGAGCGGGGAGAGGGGAGTGGGGAGTTGGGGAGGGGGAGAGGGGGAGTGGGGAGGTGGGGAGCGGGGAGAGGGGAGTGGGTGGGAGTGGGGAGGGGAGGAGTGGGGAGTTGGGGAGTGGGGGAGGGGGAGGGGGGAGGGGGAGTGGGGAGTTGGGGAGCGGGGAGGGGGAGTGGGGAGTTGGGGAGTGGGGAGGGGGAGTGGGGAGTTGGGGAGTGGGGAGTGGGCTCGGCAGCACCAGTGCAGTTTGGCAGTCGACCCCGGTATCGCGGGGTTGCCCTGTTTCTTAAGCTCTGAAGAGAAATTGTCAAACTGAAGGAGACAGCCGAAGAGGCTTTAGTATTTTTCTTGGAATTGGATTCTGTCCTTTTTGCGGGAAGAGCAAATAGTTTTACTTAGCAGAGCACTAAGGCATTTATTCTTTTGTTAATAATTTTTGCAGTACAAAACGGTGACCATATTGCTGGAAGCACGATTGTTTAAATTTAGTTTGATTAAATGAGTACACCTCACTGACAAATAAAGCAACCAAGTCAAACTGTACATAAGGTTTCTTGGTGTCATCCAGCCCTGGGATGGTTTATCACAGATCATTTTCTCAAGGCCGCGCTTTTTAATCCCGTGACTTTCTGCTCCTAATAACAAAGTTGGAGGGAGGAAGGCGCCGCTCGGCACCGTGCGTGCGAGCAGCTCTGCCGCCCTTGCCGTGGTTCGCAGCCGGGCTGCTCCGGGCAGGGCTGGGCATCGCAGCCAGCGCCAGCCCCTCGCGGCGTGGGCACGGCGGGTGGGACGGTGCCCGGGGTCCCGGGTGACCGCCCCGGCCAAGCGGGGGTGAGTTGGCCTCTGAACCTCGCCAGGTGACGCAGGTACCTTCCTGAGCGTAAGGAACCTTCGGTTTAAGGGGCCAGTTCGGTGACTGATGCTGAGAAAGAAATCACCCGGTAGAGGTCAACCCCCGCCCTCCCGAGCAGCCTGCCGCCACATCATTTTCCGTCTCTCTGATGGTTTTTAAATTGAGGGGGAAAACGCTGTTGCGATAGTGTTGCTAAACACTGCAGAACGTATTTCCATATAAAAACTTTCCTAGATGGGAAATTCCAGTTAATAATAATTTGGAGAAAAACCTGTAGTAAAACTTGAACCTATTGACTGTTAAGAGTTTAATTTGAGCTCTGAGGGAAATGATCTATCTCGGTAGGCACAGCAAAAATGATGAGATCTCAGGGAGGTTTTACAGATGACTTTCTCTTTCTTTTTAAGAATAATTGAGTCATTTTAATGATAAGCATTGCTTGGCTTCTTTGAGTGGACTGCATGTAATTAGTTGTAGCTTCAACTTTGAAATGTTTTGACCAAAAATGTATCATTTAGCTCGTAAATTTTTTCTAGCGCCTGCCTTTTAAAATTTGCTCATTTTCTGCAGCACACAACTTTGCTCCTTCAGGTCAAATTCCAGCTCCAGCCCGGTTTCCTTTGTTATCTCGATTGTTTCCTTCAGGATGAGGGAGAGTAATTGCACGGAACATCTTTTCCAAGCAGCTGGAGTCAAATTCCAGCTGACTGCAGCACCTGCGAAGACGGTGGCTCTGCCTCGGGCTGCGCGGTGCCGTGCCAGCCAGGGCTGCCGGGTGCCGCTGCGCTCCGGCGTGCACAGACTCGTCCTGGTAACGCTCCTGCCCTTCTGTGAGCTTCAGATGGCAATAATGCCCGTGAATGCAAAGTGTCTGGTTTAGACTAATTAGAGGGATGATTTGTGAAACGCTGGCTATTTATTTAATTAATCACCAGCACAAAGCTATAAAACCCATATTTTAAAAATCCCTGTTAGTTTGCCATGTGGTTAATAGATTGTGGCACATTAAAAAGTGACATGGTGATGTATTAAAAATGTTCCACCTAAGGTTGGCTAATGTCCTCGAGGAACTTAAGCTGTCTGCTTTATGCAACAGAAGCATAGGATTAGGGGCTGATCTGTTCAAGGATTGAATATTTCTGAAAACATTTGTCTTTGCTATAGCATCTGTTCATTAAAATATATCGTGGCACATTTCTTATCGTACAAATAATGGTTATGGTGTAGTTTTAATTATAAGTTTTTGTTGCATTTTGTTATTACAAAGAATAACTCTATTCCTCAGTATTAAATTGTAATGTTTATTACTAAGTAAAATATAAATAATTCCTCTAAAGTAGGCCGTTGCCCCTCTTCACTACACGGAAGCTGAGGATGGATTTGCGTAACGGATGCGCTTTTGTTGCAGCTCTCGCAATTGTGTTTTGATAAATCTGAGCGTGTGTTTTCATTCTTCAGCAGAACTGTTGGAGCTGAATAGATAAGGGGTTTGCATCCGCGGCGAGCTCGCTGCCGTCGCAGGCGCTGTGAGACCCAGCCCTCTGGAGGAAGGCAGCTCCAGGCCCCGCGTTGGGCTCCGGCGGCGCTGCCGGGAGCGTGCTGAGCCGCTGAGCGCCGCGGGGTTAAAGGGGGACTGGGTCCATTTGTCCTAAAACTGGTACCTGTGTGAAAGTGAATGAGGCCTGGGCTGCAGAGGGGACGGACCCGGGTTTCTCCCTCCGTTCCAAATAAAATTTACCAGGAAAAAGTAGGAAATCATATTCATAGCACTTAAAGTAAAACATTTTTTAATTCAAAGTGAATTGTGTAAATGAATGCGTGTTAATATATTTGACCATTTTTTTTCAGGACTTACATAGTTTTATTAAGGTGGGAGAATGCCAAGAAGGAGCAGGCAGTAATTTGGGATACTTGATGATGTGGTTATATATGTAAATCGGTTTGGAGGTGCAAAAAAATCTGTTCAGGTGGAAGCAAAGGAAACTGTCCAGCTCTGGAGGTTATGTTTCTCAGCTGTGTGTTGTATAATTAACTGGTACATTAGGAGGGGGGCGAGAATAAAACATGAGTATGTTAATGCAGCCTGGAGCTGATGTTGTAGTGATCATTGCAATGCAGATAACGCATTTCTCATAACTGCTGCTGCCTACTGGAGCCCTTGAAACATCTGGACCTTTAATTGAAAAATAGTGTGGTGCTATACAAAGCAGACACGCTAAGTGAAGTCAACAATTTAGAATAAAAAATAATAGTGTGTTATTTACCTTGTAGTTAAATATTCATACTTTGTTATGCTTTGTATAACAGGAAATTACTGGGTTAAATTTTTATGAATAGTGACAGTGTGAATAAGATAAATTAAGTATTTAACAACGTTAATGGAATTTTACATTGTGATCTGCTAACTCTGCAGCACAAGCGAGGGTTGATACAGAGGCGAATCCGCTCCTCAGAAAGGAAAAACTTTGAAGCCCCCGCTGCCCGTGCTGGGCCGGGAGTCCCAGTGGCCTCGCTGGGGGTGTTTTGCAAAATTGACTTAAGAAGAACAGAAGTAATCGCGTGGCTCTAGGAGTGAAAAATGCCACCACTGGCTCCAGCACCTGGTGAAATAAATGTCATTCGTACTTCGCCTTGGTGGGGTGTAGGGCGGCGCGTTGGGGGGTGAAAGGGGCAGAGCTGCCCTGTGCTTTCATACGAACGCTCAGGCTTGGCGTTGTGGCTCTGCGTATGAACGTCATCCGCAACCGAAAGGACATTTTCTCCCGATCTGTTGTAATACCGTGCAAATAAAACAAACAGACTATGCTACAAATATTTAGCCATCGTATTTCCTTAGGAGCTGTTCTGCCCAGCGCACCAAAACCCACCAGTTACAGCTGGTGGCTCGCCGCTGGTAGCGTGGGGCTTGGGTACCAAGGCTGATGAGCGTGTTCATCCTTCTGTGTCGCTGCCGGTGTGTTTGCCCTGAACCATGCCGACGGGGGCATTACACTGCACTGCAGGGTGAGGGTTTCTGCGTACTGAAAGCGCTTAAGGTATTTGATCATCTAAGCTTAAAAAAAAATATTTTTTTTTAGCTGACCCTTCTTTTTCTGATCAGCCCCTCAAAAGTTGTTTTGCTTATGAGTGAATAGGACTGGCTGGTTTATTCCCACTTATTTGGGATGAAGAAATAATTGCTTTTTTTTTTTTTTTTTTAAGTTAAGAGCTTAGAAAATGATGCTTTTCAATGATCGTCTTAGAAAAATATGGTCCTTCGTATTGGCATGAACATCTGTGCCCTAGTCCATTAGAACTTCTGTTTGTGTTGTAAATGCTGAGTTAATATATTTCAATTTTTTTCCCCTTCATGTATCTTCTATATGTTGTTTAAACGCGCATGTAAGTCGTGTTTAGGAGGTGATTGCTGGATCACGTCGTATATTAAATACCCTGCACGTAAACCAAAAAACGTTTCACTGAGTTTAAAAGTGAGAAGACATTTTACATTTGGGAAGGATAAGCATTTATTGCCATTTTGTGCGATGTTTAGCATTGTTTTCTGGGAGGTGAGTCAACGACTTGAATTAATTACAATTACTGAAGAGACGTATACTGATTGAGCAAATAAAGTAGTAAGCTCAGTCGTGCCAAGGCCATCTAATTAAATGCTAACTTTGGAGAAGCTGGATGTGCATGAAAGATTAATTTTAAGAGGTTTTTATGACTCTCACTAAGTAATGATTCAGTAAAATCTTTGCATCATATCATTAGAACATCTAATCTTAAAGTGATATAACATTTAGTCACAGAACTCTATTGTACAGGAAGATGCCGTAAATTATTATTGTTGAGAATTAATCACTTTTCTCTAAGAAATGTTTATGGACTTTGTTTTAATTTGCCACTGCGGTGCGCAGTGAAGCCCATCAGAAGCGAGAAGGATGCGGCTCACGCGTTCCGCTCGGGGACTCTTCGTTAGCTTTCTGCTGTGCAGGCACCTCCAGGCTGGGCTTGGGGGGAGCTCCCTCAGGGAGGGACAGAACTGTCCCAAACGTCCTCTGTCATCTGGGAGAGCAGTGGCCCGGCGATAATCAATTCAAGATATACATCCTCTGGTATCGGGGGGGGGGGTTTCTCAGGACTTTAATTAAAAGTTGGTTCTGAATCTTAGAAAGGCTTCTTACGTTGAAAGATTTGGTAGAGTTTAAATACGTATTTTTATCGTTTTTAATTTAAAATGCTGGGTTTATATTTAAAGCATATTAATTTTATTACAGAACGTTATTTAATGATAGATATTTTTAAAACTGTATGTAGCCATTGAAAATCGTTCCGTGTGCAGTTTTCCTATAATTAAACACTACAACTCACAAATACAGTCCTTAAAAATCCATGAAAATTCATCATTGGAGTTGCCTGTCAGATCCTTCACTCATGCTCTTGTCTAGAAGTACCAGCAACATATGTACGTGCTGTTGGTGCTACTTCTGTTCTTATAATTAGCCCGACTGCTGTCATTACACATCCCCAAATATTACTGTACTGTTTTGCGGCCGTGTTTATTTTAGACAACATGAGAAGCGTGGATTCGCAGGCGCAGTAGTCTTAGACACCAGGTTGTTCTTTTAGAAGAAATTTGTTTATTAATGGGAATAACTTTCCTAAGCTTAGGTGCTGTTATCAAAGTGCATAAATATACATTGATCCGCTTAATTTAAATTATAAAAAATAGGAAGCAGAAAGTTTGTGGATTCAGCAGACTGTACTTCTCAGCAATGTCAAATAAGGGACATAATTCTGTACAGCTCCTGAAGAGCAGCAGAAGAGAATAGCCATGATGTGCCAAAGAGCTAGGACATGCCAGCCACCGGGAATTCTGACGGCAGAGGTAGAGGATGCAGAAACGTAAAAGAAGTGAAGTGATCTGTGTATGTGCACACCACATCAGCAGTGATTTGGAAAGCAGTATCCCTGGGTTTTTGCCTCTTCACGCCTGTGCACGCTGCATGGCGCCACGTCTCCTCCAGTGAACTGCAGACGACAAAACATCGTCTTTGCTGTGAGTGAGATGAAAATGCTGTAGAAATAGCAAACGGAAGTTTTCGTAGGGTCGGGCTGTAGGAGAGCACTTAGGTAGCCTTGAGAGAATCCATTAATAAAAATACTAAGAAAAATGTCTATGATTTATTGTATGTTTTCTGTGTATCCAGTTACTCCTCGCTTCCTTAAAGGATTGGTGGAATGTAACATTTCAACAATAAAAGCTTAATGGAATCAGATTTGTGATTTCCTAGAAAATTAACGAGATATTTTGTCAATTTTATTCCAGACTTCATTTGTCAGAATATACAGTGTCCAGTGACAAGCTAAAAGAATTTTTTGACAAATTAACTATGCCACAGGTGACAGATCAGGAAAATGTTAATTTAACATCCCCTTTATGCTTCCCAGATTTATTGGAGGCTATTAAGGAAACTCCAAATGGTAGGGCCCCTGGCCCTGAATAGATTTTCCATTGAATTTTATACAGGATCTATTAATAAAGTTTGATGCTGCCTTTTTGAATACAGGTAATTGTACTTTATCTTCTGGGTCTCCTCAGCATTTACAGTTGGAATGCAATTTTTAGTTGGGAGAAGAAAAGTCGTTATGCTTCCAGTAGCGTCTGTAATCTGGTTCTGAATGATCCCTCCGAAAGAAGAGGCCACAAGCGCCGTGTAAACCCCACAGGTGATTCCTAGTTAAATCCAGCATGGCTGGGTCTTCGACTCTTGGCCACTGAGACTCATAATTGGATCCCTTTCGTTCAGGCCCACCACCTACAAGCCTTACTGAATAAGCCTTGTGCAGGTTGGTAATTGAGCTCTCTGGGACTTCCTACACAATTAGTATTTCACAGGATCAGACTAAGAATATGGATTCATTCCGTCCTGTAGACAGGTACCTGATGTTTTGGATTTCTAACGCCGGTTCAGAACAAATCTCATCAATTTGCAATAAACACGGTGGTGGTTTCCTCCAGACCCCCTTGACGTGGGGATTGATGGGTCTAAGCCTTGACCCACGTGTTTATAGGCCCTGCTAATGTTTCCTACCCAACGTGACAATGAATGACTAACAGAGTCTAATCGGCTTCCAGAGCTCAGGTTTCAGCCTCTCGAAGATCTTAGGGCAAGCAGTTTCACAGCACTTTTAATTCATAAAAAATATTTCATTCACTTTTTTCAGGCTCCAAGTGTCATAGTGATGCTCGTGAGCCATTTCCTGGTACCGCTGCTGTTGGCATTGCTCCCCTTGCTCAGGGAGCAGTTGGAATCCCAATGCGTGTGCGAATTGGCCCTGGTTTAAGTCGCCTGTCACCGTGGTGTTCATGCTGAGTGTTTGTGGGTGAGAGAGCAAGGATATCGGTGACGGAGGGAGTTTGGACAAGCAAGATGGTAAAAATAGACTGGAGGAGGTAGGGGAGAGTTAGAGATGGGGAAGAACAAAGAAAAGTTTCTTTAAAAACCAACAAAGACAACGCAGCAGTAGAGCGCAGGGCAAGGGAGGAGCAGCACTGTGGAAGGTAGAGCAAAGGAAGTTACCATCGTATTTGTGATGGCTGTGAGATCAGGGACCCTAGGATGTGTTTATTTTCTAAATACACACGTTTATTGGATTATGAGTTTATGAAACAGTTGTACTCGTAGTGGCTAATGGGATAACCTTGTCTGTTTGGTTATTAGTTACAGTTCTTGGCGCGCCTGTCCTCTGGTTTTATGCTGTGAACATCCGTTGCAACCTTGGCATCAACTCGCACATCTGGTTGTCAATTTTTCTTGGATTTTCCATTATCAGGACTAAGCATTACTTATGATTCTGCCATCCTCGGGTTTAAATATGTAACTCACTTCGCATGCCAGGGAGTCACATTCATTTCCTTGATAACTGCTATTTACTCATGCAAATGTGGTTGCAACAACAGGTCTCCCGTCCTGGCTGGTATCTCCAGGCGCGACCACAGCCTGAGCGATGCTCGCAGCCGCGTGCATGTTCGGGCAGTCCCCTGGTTGGCGTTGGCACCTGGGCAAAGACAGGGATAGACTTTGAGACCAGTGATTCATTACCTGACACCAGCTTAATTCCCCTTAAAAATAAGACCTGTAAGTAAGGAAGCGAGAAGAGAAAGAGAGAAAGAAAACAAAGCCCCCGTATTTTTTTAGCAGCTCTTCTGTTGTGTCAATGATTTCCTTGGAGAGATAAGGTCACAGGTTTTCTTCTTACCTTAGAAACATGGGAAGAGGAGGTATCTGCACTATGAAAATGCTTTCTGAAAAACCAAAATTCATTATATTTGGATGTATTTTAATAATACTTTCAGCTATGCTAGTATGAATAACTTTAATCTTTAAATTCCTATTATTTCTCTAATTTATAATCACACTGAAGGATCAAATGGTTTTTAACAATATATTGAAATTAGCACATGGCATTTAACTCCCTGTTTTATACTCTCATCATAGATTTATAGCATTGAATCCTTTTATTCTGTTACTTAGAATTCCGAGTGATTAATTCAAATAATACTTCCTTCTCTCAAGGCCCATATATGTATAGAGAGAGATACGGTTACAGCAGGGCTGCTTTTGAAGAGGAGATCAGGACGTACAGTCCTTTGTCTGCTGAAAAGATTACTGATTTGAAAATGCAGTCCTAGCTGCGGCTGATTAAACTTTTTTTCTTGTAATGCAAACTTTATAGATCTTTATGTTGCTGTGTATTTTATGTTCTATTTAATTGTTAATCTCCACAGTGCCAAATAGATTTTTTTTTAATACCGTAAGTTCCAATAAAACCCGGTATTAGTTAATCTTTCTTGGTTGTCTTCAAACAGTTCAATGACTCAGTTGTAGGTGTGATTTTGTTGTCTGGGCAAACCGAGGTCAAGCCTAAGGTTTATTTTTAAGTGTCATCTTAACCTCCCCATACAATCGATGTTCATTTTTGCCACAGTTCCCCGTTTACGTTGTGTTGGATTTCCAGTTCGATTTCCCTTGGACGAGCAGCCCGTGCTGGCTGTGCCCTGAGCTCTGAGCTTTCTGAGTTGCCGGCATCTCTCGGATCCAAGTTTCGGTCCCACCAGTTGCTGTCTGCAGACCGCAGCCGGCTGTGGTGGGCTCGTCCTTGTCCTCCTTTCTGCAGGAACGTGCTGGCCAGGCTCCAGTCTCCCCTTTCACGTAGGCTGAGCGTTTCCCTGCGTTTTCCCCCGTTGTGCATCCAGGTGTGAGCTTGGTGCGGCAGCAGGGGAAGGCGAAGGGGAGGGGAGGAGGAGGAGGAGGAGGAAGAGGAGGAGAGGGGGCCCAAACTGCAGCTGGAGGGGAACTAGAGCACTGAAAAGCAAGCAGCGCTGGCAGCCCTGGGGTGTTCCAGCACCAGAGTAACCGGCAATGAGGCCGGCCGCTTCGGTACTGCCGCGGAAGCTGCCTCGCCGTGCCCGGGTGCCGGGAGGGAGGGCTCGCGTAGGGGTGCGGCACGGGGAGTCGGTCGTTCTGCACCCGAGGGAGCTGAGCCTCCCAAGTAGCGGGAAAGAACCACAGAAGAAAGCAGAAATGTAGAAACAAGGATAACGCTAGTACTAAATGCTTGTGGGAAAATGGCTTTGAGGTTTTAGGGGGGCTTGTCAGTTCCCTACCCCCCTGCAACCCCACTCTTTTAGTACTACTTTCTTTTTTTGTTTTTGGTCCTGCAAGAACATGGGGGCTTGCAGTGAAGTTCAGACTTTTTATGGAAATCTGTGACATCCTTGCCAAATATTTCATACCGTTTTTACAGATACATTTAACAGTAGTAAAAGAATTGGGATTTAATCGTTCAAGCTTCTTCCAATTTTAAGTTGTAGCAGTGTATTTTAATCTTTCTACTGAAAAGAATTCCATCCGTGCTGGGTTTTGTATTAGCTCTGTCATACTTGTTCTTTTATACATTCTAATGAAATATATTTTCTCGACAGGGTCATGTTGGTACAACGGCAACCAAAAAAATTGATGTCTACCTCCCACTGCACACAAGCCAAGACAAACTGCAGCCCATGACAGTCGTGACGATAGCAAATGCCAAGGTGCATGACCTGATTGGACTAATATGCTGGCAATATACAAGTGAGGGACGGGAACCAAAACTGAAGTAATGTTCTTTCTTTACTACCTCTTGATCTCTAATTTTCTCCTCTGCAGCCTTTTTGCATAATGAAATGGATTTCCATGTCAATGTTTTTATAGATAAATTTTAGAGAAACCACCTACACATCTATCAGTATTTCCTTTTGAGCGGTACACCTGCACCGATAGCCATTTCTCTTTCAATTAAACTACCGCGTACTGTATAAGTATATGAAACCACAGATCTGTAAATGAATCATAATTGCAAAATGCTCTATGTAAAAATAATATAAATCTTAGCTCTTTTGGTGTCACGGAGACATTTTTTATTTTATGTCCCATCTATTTATTGGTAGTGTTCTTACTGGCTGAGATCACAAGGATGTCAAATAAAACCCAGAACCCATCTGTAACCTCTTCTCTTGTTCGTTCCGGGAGAAGGTGCTCAGACTTTGGCTCAGGTTTGTCTGCACGGTAACAGTTCCTCTGACGGATTCACAGAGAGAGGAATCGCTGTACGGGGTGACCGTGGGTCTTGGAAGCACTGTTAGTGTTCCCCGGAAGGGTGCTTTTCTTTCCGGGCTATCATCCTGGAGATAGCACTGAAGTAAAGATGTGCAGAGAAGGATCCTGAAAACAACATGAATACCAGTTTCCTTCGAAGTTGTGACTAAAATTGCATTCTTTAATTCAAAAACCTCTGTCATGCAGTATTCTATAATTTCTACAGGACTTTGACCTCGGTCACATTGGCTCTGTGCTGTAAAGAGCAGCATCTGCGCTGTCCTCAGAAATTTGAGCTTCAGTTAGTCAATGTTTTTTTCAGCATCTTTGGTTATCATTGCGTCCTCTTCAGGGTGAGAAAGTTCTGCCCCTAGGATTCCCGTGGCTAAATGATGGATTGGATTTGCTGGGATGGAGAGCTAGTGTTGTTTAGCGAGAGCCGTTACATTACAGTAGGTGACATCAGGTGTATAAAACAGGTACTTGGGAGCCGCTCCTCCGAGCAACTTTGGCTTTAAAACAGTTCTGTAAAATACTTCAGTTTTTGCTGGGTCATAAAATAAGAACTTAAAATAGTTTGTTATGGAGTTGTTAGTAACAGATGCTAGCGGGTGACTTTCTGGTGCAAAGAAGGTCAACCGTTTGGTTTGGTTTTTTCTATAGGAGCCAATTTTCACTTTGTTGTTGTTCCTGGAATGTTTGATGGATGGGTTTTTTTGGTACTTAATTCTGCAGTTTGCTCTTTCAGCATTTTTCAGCAGCGTTTGAGGACTCAGTAGTCTTCCCTGCTCCTGTAGCACGATCGTAAGGGGGGAAGGGGGTGCTGAGAGGTGACCTGCCCTTCTTCAGGGTCAGCTGATTTCTCTTCAGTAGATGTAGGGCAACCCGGAAAGCAGCCCCTCTTGAAAATAGTTTTGTGGATATTGTTCCCTTGGATATGGGATTTCCCTTAGCTCTTCCCGACAACCATATGAGATGTTTCAGTGGTTCAACACTTCAGTTTGGTTTGTCCTTTTTTTACGCTGGAGAAGAAATACAAAATTATTTGCAGATGGTGCCATTTAATTTGCTGTTATTAATTTCTGTTCGTTATATCATAAGTTCAGAAAAGTGTATGATTAGCTTATTTTTTAATGAATAAGACAACACTAATGTGAGTCTTAGGACACGTATATTTTTCAGGAGCACAGCACACCCCAGATGGAACATTGCCCATGAGTAGAGGTGTTCCATGAGACATCATTGCCCACAGCAAAAGTCAGCAGTGGGAGGAAACGAGTTTCACTGCCTGCCTGGAAGGATAAGCTGCTGTGATGTGTCAAAGAGTGATCATGACCAAGGAGGCTGTCTAATGGGATCAAATCTCAGGACAGACAGAATAAAATAAATAACGGAGGCACGAGTTCCCGAGAACAGGCTAACAGCAGCAACTGAGAAAGCTCAGAGGGAGGGGCAGAGCCTTGAGATTACAAGAAGTTTGTTTTCTTGTGTAGTTCCTAATTATTTCTCATGTCTCCACCATCTTTTTTTAGCATTGCTGACTGCCTGTCCTACAGCAAGGATTGATTTAACTGTAGACTAATTCTCACCGTTTCCAAATAAGAAGAGAGCTTGTGTAGGTTGCACATTCTACATCTGCTATTTGCTCCTGATTTAGTCCGTTTGGAGTATAAAAGGAAAAATCAGGACCATTGTGCACTAAAACACATATAGAGAATGCTTCCGATCTGGTAGGCAGTGCGTGCAGAATGACAAATGGACCTACTGGTGACACAACCCGAGGATAATGAGGTGGTTGTAGACTTTGTAATTAAGAGAAACAACCCCTCTGTCTTTAGGAAAAGAATATATTACTGCCTGATTCCTTTTCCTGGAAGGTAGATGTGAGAGTCTGAAATGAGTGAGTACTAGGTGACAGCTTTGAGAACGCTTTGTGTGCAGTTAGGCTGCCTATTTTTATTATAATTGTATTATATTTGTCTCTATTCAGTGTCTTGATACAAGGAAGCACCGACAGTGTTAGCAAACCCATGCCTGGCCGCTTACCTACGAACTTTGGCCGTAACCCGCTGGACCGTTCTCTCTGACAGATGTGCTGTAATGATTCTGCCTGCAAAAAATAAACAAAGCCCCTTTCTAGGAATAAATTAATAGCGAGACGCAAAATCCAAATAAGCTTCCTATTTTTGGAAGTTGTTAATGCTGTTGCATCTGCCAATTGTTGTGCTTAACTTCGACCTCCTGCCCATAGCAAACTCGGATTCTCAACACTTTGCACCTTGTAGTTTGAAGCCTGAAGTTCAGGGCTTTCATCTCCTCCTGGTGGAGGTTCAAAGTGCGGCACAGTTTCAGCCACTGGACTTTTCTTTCCCCAACAGATTGTGATTTAATCTGTGTTAGCGTTCAGGAACCCACTCCATGTTTGAAGACATTTGTAACCCTTTTAATTTATGGGATTTAACCGACTGTATTTTCAGTATAATTGGTGGAAGATGAGGAGTTGTCACCACCACCTTTTTTTGGCGCTTGGCTTGCTTTGAGACCGCACTGAATGTGTTCTGTTGCCTGCGTGTCTATATGTTCCTCTGGCTTTAATGAGAATTATGCAAATGCATCGAGTACCAAAGGAAAATGTTAACTTTATTTATACAGAGCTTTAAGCGCGCACCAGGCTGCACGTAGAGGAATTCTGTCAGATGGGTAGGCTGGCAAATCAGCAGTGCAAGGCACAGGCCGGGGCTGCAGGGAGATGGGGATCGGGCGACTTCAGGCTGGGAAGTGTCGTAGCGTGGGGTGACTTTTGAGTTAGGCTGGAGTGGACAGGATGAGCATGCAGAGCTTGGGGTCTGTATTCATACAAGTCTAGATGGAATAAGAGAAGGACCTGAAAATCACGCCAAGCATTTCGCGTTACGTAAGCAGGACCGGCTGTATCTGTATGATCCACAGCCTTTTTGGTGAGCTTGTTCCTAACCAGGCTGGCAGCAGCGCAAGCCCCAGAGCCTCCGGGCTGAGCGGGCTCTCCCTGGTCGCCCAAGCCCCGGTGCCATATGAATTCTCTTCCCAGCGCTACCTTTCACCGGTTACTTAAGCGCTCTTGAAGAAGTTAAAAATTAATTCTGCAGCAGTGTTCCAGTTCTTCACAACAGTCCAGAGACTCATGAAAGTTTCTTTAGTAGTATTGCAGGATTTTCAAAATTCCTAGTGACAAACATTGCGGGATTACCTTTTTGTTAGCAAATGTACTGCCTACGTTAGCGGTAATGCATCATTATTACCTGTTTTACATAACAAACGTCTTAGTTGTGACAAGGTGCGTATAGGTCACCTGGACTAAGCACTCTCAGCAAAGCACAGTTGCAACCAAAGGTTTGTGAATTAATTGGGAAAATTGCAAATCAGGTAGTCAGCGAAATAATTCATTGTCACATCCAATCAATAAACTTTGTAAATCAACTCATTTAATTCAAAAAATGATCTATATAGATCAAGCGACCAATTAAACAATTAGCATACACTTTGCAATTAATTAATTTAAGCATCAATCATGCAATTAAAACTCCAAATTTAAACTGCAGAGTTTAGAAGCACGCTGCCACGTGAACACACCGGCTCTGCGTCGTGGCTGTAGAAAGGGCCCCAGCGCCGGCGCATTAACAATGAGAAAGAATACTTATCTTCAGCTCAATTATTTAAATATTAGCCTTTGAAATAGACTTTAATATTAGGGAAATACGACTAATGCTCAGTTTGGTTTCTATAGATCCTTATTTCCCCATGAGCTTTTGTTTATGGAAAGAGGCTTAGATTTTTCTTTCATATTTTCTCCACGCCGTATCTGTTTCACACTTACTGTGTTTCCGTTGTTGCTACTGTTTTGAAGGGATTTCTTTGCTGCTCCTGCAGTTCATTACGCTGCTTACCTGCCCGAGAGCCTTCGTAGCTTTTCAAGCGTTCAGTAAACTTTTCCACAGTTGCTTGATCTATGAAAAAACAGAGACTGCTTGTTTGTCTTTAATTCTGAAATGCAACGGTCATATAAATAAATACATTCTCACAAATGGAGAAATACCGCTTCCAGCTTTATGAAGTCATGAAACTTTTATAGCCTTTGGTGTATTTTAATCACTGTCAGCCTTTTGCTTGCAGTTCAGTTAATGATGAAGTGAGGCTCGCTCCTCTGCTCTGAGGTTTTGGGGGTTGTTGTATGCCTGCGTGGTTACGGTAGCAAGACCTGTTGGGACTTTGTTGGGCCATATTTGTATACGTGCCGTCGGTGGCTTTTAAGTACATTACTCCCGTGACAGGCGAGTCTGCCGGTTTGTCTCCTACAGCGTTCCGTGGCTGGTATTGATCGGCTGAGCTGCATCGGTTGTCCAGCTTCCCTCCTGAATGAACTTGTCCTGTCTTTGTTCCAGCGACAACGTCAATGCCTACTGTCTCCATATTGCTGAGGATGACGGTGAGGTTGATACAGATTTTCCACCCTTGGATTCCAATGAGCCCATTCACAAGTTTGGCTTCAGCACCCTGGCGCTGGTTGAAAAGTACTCCTCTCCCGGCCTGGCAGCAAAACAGTCGCTCTTTGTCCGCATGTGAGTATGGACGCTGGCTTTCTCAGTCACCGGGAAACATCTGTGTGTCCCTGCCGCCTCCGCGTCTTTTTTTCTTCTCTACTTTTCTTCATCCGAATGTAGGGAAGTTCGGGGGGCACACGTGTTCACGGGTCTCTGCAGGCAATGCCCTGGTCTGGGATCTGTCACGAGGCCGGCAGAAGAGTAAATGCTGCTGGCAGCAAGGCGGGCGAGCCCATCATTGCACGCCTAAAGCCACAGAGAAGAGAATAAGCCCTTCTGCGTATGGTTAGTGTGGGGAGCCCTCAACTGTTGCACTGCTGCTAGGAAATATTTGGAATTTACACAAAGTCTGAGCTTACAATCTTCATTTTGCTCCAGCCGTGCTGCTCATTTATGAAAAATGTGTTCTGAATAATAAAATAATGTACAGAATAGCTTTAGAGAGTTAAAACTATAAAGTCATTCATGTCGGATACCCAGAGCCCTTTTCAGCAGGTGTTAGGAGCTGATTGTGCTAGTGACTTTTTAATTATTTTGGGAAAATGTATTGAATTTTATCAGGGGGAAAAAAAGCGTGCTCACAGTGTTTGGGTATTCCACATGTGAGAGACTTCAGAATCTTCTTTCGCAGCCTAATAGGCAACATCATAAATTTGCATTTTAAGACTGGTTGGTGGACTGAAGAGCAGGCAATTTTAAGTACACATAGTTGCAGAGCGCAGTAAAACCATGCGGTGATTGAGGAGGGAAGGGAGCAGTAAGCGAGCACGCCCTTAGACCAGGACTGGATAGAGCACTCTAAAGCCCAGAAGAGTTTTGAAGAGGAAGAGCCCATCCGCCACGGAAGCTGGAAGCTCTCTGGGTTGTGGCTCCGGAAGAATTTGCTGTGTCGGTGTCAGTGAGTTAGGGGTTGAGCGGTGTGCACTGTGCTTGATAGCTTTTATTTGCCTTCACTTGTGAGTGAAAAATCTTTTAAACTATCAGAAGGCCTTAATTACTGCAATAAAATACTAGTAGCCTAAGCCACTTCTTACTTGGGAAAAATATTTCATGTTTGGATCTCTTGCAATGAAAGAAGGGTTTTCCTGGCTATTGGACATTTTTTTAATTGGCAAAGGATTACTTACATTTCATAACCATACAGCTGCTTCCCATTTTGAATAATCAGAACTTTAAGTAAAGTTCTGAGCTAGTTAGTTCCAATTTTACGTTCTTTGTTGTGGGCTGTGTTCGTTAGGGATGTTCTAAAGCCTCTTACTGAAAGAAGTTTTCAGAAACCCCGCGTGTGTTTCCCGAAGGCCCATTCACTTCATTCCACTGTGTTAGGTCATTGGAAAATAAAATATTCTGTCAACAGTATCTACAAATAAGTTATTCAAGGTAAACACATTCAGCTGTGCTGAGCTGGGTGCAGTTGCGTGGAGGCTGGTAGGAGGGGGAAGCAAAGTCTCCAGCCGTGGTACGAGGTTTTGGTCTGTCTGGGTTACAGTCGCCCAGGCGAGCCGGGAGCTGACTTCTCCTGCTGTGGAACTGCGGAATATTCAGTTCCTTGCACTCGACTGCAGGATGCTGCGTGTTTTGTCTGGTGGAGGGAATCTCTCTTTCACCTGCGTGCATTTCTGTAGAGTTAATGCTATTGCCATGAATTTGATTTTTTTTAATGTTATGGTTCTATGATTGTTTTATCTTCAAGATAGTCCTGCATTATCGGTATCCCCAGAAAAATTCCCGCAGGTATAGAGATAATTCTATTCTAACTCCATGCAATCAGAAAGGATGACGAGTGCTCATTGCAGGTAGACCAGTTGAGAAGCCTGTGTCGTGAGAAGATTCTGAATTGGTGATGATTTCTCATCTGGAAGAAGTCCCCTTTCTTTCTCAACTGCCTCCTACCTAAATCCCCATTGCCTGTACTAAGGACATAAAAAGGGGTTGGTATTTAAATGCAGTGAACACGCGAGGTCTCAGGTTTTGGATGTTAGCTCGGAGGAGGTGGAACTGGTGTTCCCATGTGGAGCCCAGAGGCCGCAGCAGGATCCTGGCCTGGCCAGCAGTTCTGGCTGGTGCTTGGAGCAGGACTAAGGTCCAGCTTGCAAATCCTGCAAAAGAAACGTGAAATCTTTTGCTTTACCATAACTTGCGCTCATGCGAGGACCTTCCTCCTAACTGGGGAGGTCCTGCTGGTTAGAAACAGGACACCTGCATGGTAAGAACCAGCGCTTTCCTGAGAGGGTTTTCTTCTGTGTTCACATGTTAATTTGAAACTGCTTGTACCTCCTGTGCAAGCAGTTATTCATAAATAGATTCAAATCAGAATTTTTAATGTGTCCCCTAGAATAAAGGATTACTTGAGCATCACTTGATCAAAAGATTGCTGCTACTGTGAGTTTAAATGTGTGTGCTGTCTTATTTTCGTAGGGATTTGTTGTAAATTCTACATCATCTTCCTTCCCTGTCATCCTCCTAGTGCACGTAACTGTGGTTTTATATTTTGCATCTCTTTTTTTCCCTCCTCATGCTGAAGTATTTCAGCTGCTGCTGTGTCAGGCTTGTGACCTGCAATGTTTATTAATGTTGAACCACTGCTGAAGGAAGCTGATGCTTCTGAGAAGCTTTGTGGTTGAAGCGGGGTGTTTTGTTTCAGATCTCGCCCGTCCTGCGTATCGGATGTATTTTCAGATGCTGTGCAGTTGCCGAGCTGACAGCTACGGAACCTCGCCGGGGACTGCGTTTCAGCAGGACATGTTTGAGCAGAAACAGTTTGCAGAACTTCATACCCTTAAACTCCTGCCAAGGCAAACTCTCGGCCACTTGAGTTGGTTATAAATACCCAGTGGCGGTGGCTGGAAGTAGCCCACAGTGCATTTTATATTCTGAGCTGAATGTGAATGTCTTTGTGGCTATATAGAGTAGTAAATAATTGAGTTTGATTAGGGAGAGGGACCTCATTATCCCCCCACCTGTGCCCAGCTGGTAGGGGAGGGTCGAAATGAAGCCATTAGCTGTCTCTCTTACTGGCATCTCAAAGAGCTCAAATACATCTGTGTCTTATTTTCTTTTCTGGCACAATCAGTCGAGCAAGCTAAGCAGGCATGACCGAATTTGGCAAGTTCCAAGGACTCTGGCAAAGTTACACAAGGAGAAGACGGAGGGCAGTCGTTCTGGCTTCTAACTGCCCATTAGTCTCGCGAGTTATGTTTTTGGAAAATGTCTGTTGTGGAAAGGAGTACTTTGTCCAATGTCAAACACGGCATTCGCAAACAGCCCGCTTTGACGGCGAGCGTGATCTGTCGGGAGGCGGCAAACAAAGCACCGCATTCATGGCAATGCAGACTTCTTGAGATGAAGGAGGAATACCTGAGATGCGCTGAACGAAGGTACCTTAAAATAAAGCTGCACTATCATTAGGGCTTTTTCCCTTGGAAATTTTATTCCTCCACCTCGACGTACTCGATCTAATGGTGTTTCGAGGAGTTGTAGCTCCGCTGCCAGTTGGCACGTAGATGAAATTTGGCATGCAGTCCCTCTGCCCTGTAGCACTTTTTTCAGTTTTGATATTACATTTAAATTGCTTTGACTATTATATATGTATTTTTCAAAGCAGCAGCACTGCAATACCTGATAGATTAAGGTTTGAAACACTTTTAAAATATCAAGCTTTCATAGTACATTTACAGGTTCGATTCAGAGCTTTGAAATGTGTTTTTTCCTTAGATTACAGAAGCACTCCCCGAAAGGCCTGCTCAGTTCTTACATGGCTGTAGGTCATCTACAAAGTGTATTTTAGAATATTCATAAAATGCAAATTTAAGGAAGTTAATGGAGGGGCTGAAGTTAAGAAGGAGGGTTGCCAGGGTAGGGATAGGGAGGGGCAGGACCCCAAGAAAGGAGCCAGAGCGGGAAGCTGACTCGTTAGATGTCTAATGACAGCTTATAGCAGCGTCAGACTGCAGCCAGTTGAACCCAGGAGTGCACAGTTAGCCGAGCCTAACCCGAGATGCACAAAAGCAAGATCATTTAGGCTCAGAGTGAGAATTGTGGCTGGCGTGGTTATTCTGGTTCATATCACTGTGCACTTTATCTTAAAAATTACCCAGCTTAAGTAAAGCACATCCACGTCAACTGGGATTTTTAGTCTTAACTTTGACTTTGTGCTGGTCAAGTGGAAATTGTTATTAGTCACTCACAGGCACTTCCAACCATGCCAGCCATTTTTTGCACCAAGCTCCAAGTGCAATAAATTCCACCTCAGTAAAAAAAAAAAACAAAAGAAAAGAAAAGAAAAAGAAGATGAAAACACATTGGTCCAGATTGGGAAGGCAGCTTTCGGAAAAGTTTGTTTCCCATCCAGAACAGAAGCCCTTTGTCCCTGAAGCGTTGGGTTTTTGCTCCGTTGCCCAAGCGGAGCCCATGGAGGGGGCTGCCGGTTTCCATGCCGCCTCGAGCACCTTCCCCCCCGGCAGCGCCCCGGCGTCAGCCCGCCGAAGCTCTTGCCTCTTCTGTTGTTTTCTTTTTCCTCTTCTGAACCTTGCCACCCTGGCTCCAGCGCGGAGGCTGTAAAAGAAGATGGAAAGCCAAGTTACCGCAGAATGATCACTATCATTAACATTCACGGGTGGTTCACTTATCATTCCTGACTGCACAGACATGGCAGCCGTTATGAAACGTCCACAGGTGTAGCACGATGATACATATTACATTGTGCCACAATGGATTTATGTATTCTGTAACAAAAGAAAAGTGTAATGAAAAAATACAGAAGGTAATCCTTTATTCCTCCACTGCACAATTTATCAGTAATGCCTGTGGATGATAAGTGCCAGGGATTTCCTTTGCTTGATTTAACCTTGTCACCCAGGTATGTTTTTGCAAAATGACAGGAAATACAAGCTCAGGAATTTCTTTGGCTTCCAATTTGCAAGCAGCAGTTTTAATTGATTGAATAGCATCTGCTTGTCTGTCCCGTTTTCTAGTGTGTTGACTAAAAGTGGAGGTATCACACGTTGGCAGAGCAAGCTAAAACATGTAATTTATAACCGTAATTAAGGATATGCTGGGGCTGGGTTGAGCGAGGACAGTTCGGGCACATTATCAGTGCGGAGCGTAACTGGGAAGCTGGCAGGGTGAGGTGGGGGTATTTCCTCCCAAAGAGCCCCCCTGTGCTGCTTTCACGCAAAGGTGGGTCGCGGCAGATCGATGGCGTCGTAGGCGCCCCGGCGCGGAGGGTGGCTCCAAGGCTGCCGCTCCCGCGCGCTGGGGACGGCACGGGGCTTCTCCTCCTCCGCGGCGCGGGAGGTGCGCTCTGACGCGCCGGCCTGACCCCAGGATGACGGCAGAATCGTTTTGGTCTGGGCTTAACTCCACTCTTGGCTCGGGTTGGTGGGTTTGCCCAGTGCTAGAACGGCGTGGCTGAGGCTCGGTGGTGCGTGGCTAGGGAGGAGCAGCGCCGCGCGCTCCGCGAGCCCGAGCAGAGGAAGGGGAGAGTCGTGCGGCTGAGCTGGGACGGGCGTTTCAGACCCTCTGGCTCCGTTCCAGAGCAAATATCCAAAAGTTTACAAATGCAGGGTGCACTTTACATTTCGCTGCTCTTGCCAAAGTCTGGCTCACTGGAGAGCACGCTAAATATAGTCAAACACAGAGGTTTTTCTTATTTTGCTTTGATCAGTTAAATAAACTTTTAGAGATTGTTCTGGGATGAGATCCAGCTTCTGAGGCAAAGAATGGCCGAGGCTCAGGCATGAGTTAGTAATAGAGTGTCAGGAAAATTCGTCTGACAGTTCTCAGGCCAGCTGCTCGATAGAAAGAATCAACCGAGTCGGGATGGCCTGGGATGCGAGCGGGACCAGCAGCAGCCCGTGCTCGATAGCAGCCCAAGTCTCAGGAATCGAAAGACAATCTTTGATTTTTGGGAGGTTCCAGGTAGCCGCTGGTGTGAGCAGCCCCAAGCCGTGGTCGGTTGCCGTCGGTTGCTTCGTGGCCAGCGGGAAGTGGGGCCGATCCGCGGTGTAGGCTGCAGGCCCTGCTTGTTTGTGGGAAAATACACCTGGAAAACATTTTGTACTAAAGGAAAAAAAATGAGATTGTGACTCCAGTCACTTTGGCCACTGGAGGTTTCGGAAGACTTTCTTCACCTTTGCTGGTTTTCTTTTTTTTTGCAGTACTTTAATTTATTTTCCTGTATTTTGGTTGCCGTTCTCTGGAAACCTCCTGTCTGTACTGCAGAGCATTGTAGGAATTACCTGAAGGCACCAGACCTCTTTTGAATCCGTGTTCTGATGGTTGGGTCCAGCGTGCAGGGCTTTCCTTGGAGCGCTTCGTTGGCAAGCATCGTGTCATTTAAACAAAAGCGCAGAGGGAGTTTCCTTTGGTAATTACAGTGTCGTTGTATAAGAGGTTTTTCACTTCAAAAAATCCATGGAGTGTAGCTCAGCGGGTCGGTTCGGGCAGAGCTGCAATGCCTTTAGGGAGCGAGGTGGACGACCAGGACAGGGCAGGGGCCAGCTGCTGTGCGGCGCTCGCGCACGTCGCAGGGCTCCGTAGCAGCTTCAGGGGAGATTTGCTCATCGGTGGGGAGTTCAGGAAGGTCTCTGCTCCGCCTGCGGCGTTAGCCCAAACCCCCGAATCCCTGGGCCCTACCGAGGATGGCAGTCTCGCCGCTGCCGGCATGGATGGCACTCCCTCATGTGGAGCAGTGGGCTCAGTTCTGCTCCTTCTGTATTGAACACACGGCAGAAATAGAGAGGGGAAAAGTAGATGCATGAAAATGTTGGGAATATTTGGTGTGACGACAAGTAAGATAGAGTTATAAATAATAAATGGTCTAGAGAACATAAATTTGGGGCTTTTAGGCAGTTTCATTTTGCCAGGAACAAAGGGAATTGAGAATGAAATTCAGATGAGGCTGACTCAGAGCTGATGAGGAGGAAACACCCTTTTGTACCAGTGACTGGTGGGACTGTCTGCCGGGGGGGCGAGGAGCCGGGGGGTGAGCTGCCCGAGGAGCCGGGGGATGCTCCAAAACCAAGACCCCTCTGACGCGTTCCCTTGCAGCGTGGCAGGCGTTTTTATTTTTTGTAACGCAGAACTGACCACCCGCTGTGAATTTCTTGACCGTCTCTTCGGCCCGTCCCAGCCGCTCTCGGCGGGCGATGCTGAGCTGAAGAGTTTAGCTGGGGTAAATAAGGCAGCTCTGTGCTGTGAGCGGGGTAAAAGGGGACGGTGCATGCTTGCTGTTCCGATAGCTGCAAGAAGAGCTCCAGCGAGCCGCAGGACAGCAAGCTGGTGGCCAGCATGGGCCCAGGCAGGGAGGTTTGCTGGGCACCGTGTCGGCGCTGCAGCCAGTGGCCAGTTAATGTGTGGTGAGGGCTCGGAGATGGCGTTGGTTCATCCGGGCTGTGTCCCAGCCTGGGCTAGGGACGCCGGCCCTGGAGTGATCTGCACTCACGCTTGTGTTCCTGGCGTTTGAGTCTTAAAGTGACATGTAATATGGTCCTGGGCTTACCGATGTAATTGTGTTGCTTGGATTGCTTTTGACTGCCAGTTGCTTTTAAAAATATTCCAGCTGTGATATTCATATCGAGCTCTACTCCCTGATTAAAATTCCCAGTTGCCAGATACAAAGCTCCTCCTCCTGTCTAAATAGCTTTGCAAAACAGTTTTTTTCCATGCAGTGCAAATCTCTCCCAGTGGGTGCCTAGCAGCTCTCAAATTCCTGTGCTAACTGTCTGCAGTGACATCTACTGACACGAGCAGAGATTGACTGCGAGGTCTAAGGGGCAGAATTTACTGATATATTAATCCAGTATCTCTTCTATTACATTGTCATCTTCTCTGCTTCCCTGGTGATGCCACTTTCCATATTGGCCTGGTGGTGTCTGCCGTAGCCGTCCCCAGGCTGTTTGCAGCGTTTCCCCCCGGCGGCGGTGGCCGGGACAAGCACCCCGCTGCCCCCGAGATCGTGCGCCACGATGTTCACAAACGTGTCCAGAGCCAGCCCGGTGCTAACGTTTGAAACAACGCTGTACAGCGGCAGTGCTGAAAAGCTGCTGTTGTTTCTCTGAGTGTTGTTCTTCCACCTCTCCTTAACGATTTGCTACGTGTGCCATCGGGACGTGGGTGCAAATGCCATTGCAAATTGTTCCTCCTGTATGCCCCAGGAAACGCCTCGCAGATGCTTGGTAACGAGTAGTTGAGGAGCTCCGCAGGTACCTTTGCTCATTTTTCTTTTTTAATGATGAACACAAATTGATCAAAAATAAGGATAAATTAGGAAAATCCTTACGCACCTTGAATCTCAATCCGTTGTCTCCATTTCTGTCTCTGCCTTTCTACGGGAGTTTGCTCAGTCTCCCCTTTTAACTTCCTTCTGTAGCACAACTTTGATAATTGTCGTGCCTAACAAGTCCTTTGCTTGAAACTAATGAAAATTGCAGTGAGCTGCCTGATGATGACGATTGTGTAAAAATGCATGTGCATCTGTCTTGCAGAAATGCTGCTCATGGATTCTCACTTATTCAGGTGGACAGTATGAAGGTCACCATGAAGGATATCTTACAAAAGGCCTTAAAGAGAAGGAAGGGATCACAGAGAGGCTCAGGTGGGTTATTTATCGTATTTTCTAGAGGGTAGGGTGTTTTTCCATGAGCATATTTTATATCTCTCTCTTTAACTGCTGTGTGAAAGATGCTCAGGTTTTTCAGTGGGCACTGTGATTTCCAGCACCACCCCAAAGCAGCTCTGTGTGCTGGTTTGTGTTCTGGGTGCTGGCAAAAAGCCGACCGCGGAGGAGCTGCGCAGTGCTTGCTGCAGAGCCGTCTACCCGTTACTGCAAATATTTATTTATGATAACAAAGCCATTTGCATTCGAGTCCAGCTAGCGGTAATTTGAGATGATGGGTGGAAGTACAGTAAGACCAGTCCTTGATAGAATTGGCATACTTTTAATTTATGTAAGAAAATGATGCTTCGTATGATTTTAAATAATTTAAAGGATTCGGCTTTGCTTGCAGAGAAAAGGAAAAATGTCCTTCCTGCGGTGTGGTCCAAACAGCACGGTTAGAGTTAAGCTGTACCTGTGTTTGAGAAAAGGAAATCTACAGTGCTTGCATTTATGTTTGAGCAATGCTTTTCCAGGGTGTAAATGTGCATTCACATACACGTTAGTGTATATATTTCAAAAGTATAAGGCTGAGAGATCTTTCCAGCAGCAAGAAATAATTACTGTGAGAAATTGCACCGAGTCTTGTCACGCAACAAAGGAACTTTAATATAAACCTATCTATATACTGGGAAGAGATAAGGATCTTGTCTTTGTAAATGAATGAAACCTCCTTATATACCCTTAGTTTTAACTATGGGAAAAGAAAATAAACCCTGTTCTCTTTAGAAAAAGTAGTTCAGTGCAGTTTTTAAACGAGTGTATAATCTGTCATGGATTTAATTAGCTATCTTCAGATGAGAGCTGAAGTTTTAATAAAAGTTAGAAGAGATAACACAGTGAAGGACACGGATGAGCTGTCTCAAGGCCATATTCCAAGGGAACGATAAGAGCTGTAAAAAATGGCAGAGGAGAGCAATTGAATGAAGCAATGAAAATCTGATTCTCGTAAAAAAAAAAAAAAAAAAAAAAAAAGGCGGGGGGGGAGAGATGCGGGTAGGGGTGGTTGTAGATGAGCCCCGCCAGCGTCTGCAGCAATTTGGCCGCTGGCCAGGAGTCATTGTTCACCCTCGGCTGTGGCGGCTCGGTCCAGATGTGCCAACTGCACGTTTCGGCTTTTGCCAGCTGACTGCGCCGTTTGATAACCAGCTCTCTGGATGCCCATCACTGGCCGCAGAGATAGAATTAAATGATGATGATCTTCCCACAAGTTGGGAGAGGAAACAATGCATATAAATCTTGATTTCATCTCAGCGTGAGAAGTCTTTATCCATCATCACTCATAATGAACAAGTCGTTAGCTGCGATGAATGGTGTTCTGGTTTTTTCGAACACCTCTTTTGTTCACTTTTTGGGTGACTTTTATTTATTTCCTGGGGTCAGATTTCTCTTCCCTGAAGGGAGGGGGCTAAAGGATTCACTTAGCTCAGTCTTTAAGCTACTTTCCTCCTTCGTGGAAGGGATGTTTTACTCTTTGCCCATTTTAAATTTGTTTTTGCTTTTGTTTTGTTACTTTTGCTCAGTAGTTTAGGGAAAGAATGGACCTGTCGTTTTTCCTTCAGCTAATACATTCATTTCTACTGTCTTGGCGCTCCTGCTCAGAAACCTTTGTAGTAACAGGGTCTATAAGCATGTACGTATCATGGGGGGGGTGTGTGTGTGTTAATTATATAAGAAATCATTTAAATTTACTTTATCTAAGTTATCCATGTGACATCTCACCTCTTTGAGACGTGCCCATCATCCCTGCTGTGGATATAACCGCAGCAGAAGCCACGACTAAAAGCCTTTTGGTTACTTAAAGGCATATTTACTTTTGAACATGTAATTGGATTTCTTGAAATAGTCGGTGTTGCTTGCGGGTTTGAGTTTAAGCTTGTGTGTAGATAGGTCCGGAATTAGGACCGGCAGTTGTAAGTGTCATGAGTTGGAGTCGCTGCGAGAAGCCTGAGCGCCCTCGGGAAGGGTTTCTGCTTGAGTTCCTGTATTACTGAATTTCATAAATGAAACATTTGGGGGTTGTTTTATTTTTTAAATGTTGGTGAGCACTCGCGATGCATTACTGAAATTGCCGTGTAATACTGTCACACGGGTGAAGGGACTTCTCAGATTAGGTATTTATGTATTAAATTGGTAAATCACAAATTAAACTTCTCTATTAAAGTTACCCACATCTTCCCTTATCCCCAGTTACTTCCCTTGTACAAAGCTGTGATCCGTCAGTCAGCAGATCTGGGGGGGCTGGAGGGTCTCGCCTGTCATCTTTACAGCAGCAGAGCTTGTGGCTGCCTGCACCCAGCGGCCGTGGCCAGCGCGGGGAGATGCTGCCAGGGCGACGAGAGCTGACGCTCCGGGTGCCACCGCGGCGGGCACGGGCAGGCTGGACCGGGGGTAGAACAAGATTTTATCATCATTCTTCATCTCCCGCCAGATTCCTCATATCTGGAGTGGGTATGCCTCTTACTTTCCTTGGGAGATGCACAGATAAATGGAATTTAAGATCAGACTATTAGCACAGTCCGGTCCTGTGCCGTTGCGGTTCGAGTCATTATTAAGCAGTGGATTAGGATGTCAAAGTTCTGAATAAAAGATAAGACGTAATTTAGGAAAAGCATTTCTTCTCATTCAGCAACGCTGCCTTTCAAGTTGGTTGTTCTGATTTTTAAAAAGTCCTGACCAAAAATAGACTTGACGTGTTTATTTAAAGCTTCCGTAATAGCTTAATAAAACCGGAATGCGCATTTTCAGTGTGCCTCCAGACCAGTCTTCACAGGCCAGATGAATTTATTATGTTTCCAGCTTATACTGTTTTCAAGTACTTGTGTAAGAAATTGCTTTCTGACCTGTTTTCACCACGGACTCACAGGACATTTTTCAAATTGCTCCTGTGTTTGTAGGAAAATGCAAACCTTGCTTGGCTGTTTGGGGTGAGGAAGAAATTGAAGAATTTCTGTTGTATGGGCAGGAAGGGGATGTTCCAGCATGACCACGGCTAGACTGGTTTTCTCTAATTATTTTATTCAGCCAGTAATCTGCAGCTTACAAGCAGGTTTTTCAATGAGCAACTGAACCTCGGTCACCCCTGTGGGTCATAGAATCATTTGGTTGGAAACCTTGGCAGTAAGGAGCCCCCCAACTTGAGGCCGGTGCCCCTCTCCCATCGCCCCTCCCTGGGAGCAGAGCCCGCCCCCCCGGCTCCCCCCTCCTCTCAGGCAGTTGTAGGGAGCGATGAGGGCTCCCCTCAGCCTCCTCTGCTCCAGGCTGAACCCCCCCAGCTCCCCCAGCCGCTCCCCAGCAGCCTGGGGCTCCAGACCCCTCCCCAGCAGAAGGCCGGTGACCTTCTGAGCTTCTCCGTTTTGTTTAGAAGTGCCGTTCCCACCCTTGCAGCTCAGCCCTTGCCTGCTCCTGGAGCACGGGGCTGGTAACGACACAGAAGTGTTCTCTTGACGAAGGGTCGCGCAGAGCCCAGATTTCCGCACGTGCCATTTCAGCACACGCACCGGCGTTCGTGTAGCTGTAGCATGAACTACGCCTGTAAAAAATAATAATATCAATGTGTTTATTTCCAAATCCCATTTGTTGAAAAGACTAAAGCTAAGTAAAGACTTCCGACTGCAATTTAACTTCAAGCCAAAGATTTTTTGTTGCAGGAAGATATAGGTCAGTTGGAGGAGATAGAAGTTGGGTGCAACCTTTATTTCACAGTGGCATGAAAGAAATGGAAGCAATATTCTGATTGTGCCCGGCTCTATTTAGATACCGTGTTAGATAAAATTATTGCAAACTCTTCAAACTATTTCACATTCCTTGCAGTTTTCCTCGCTTGGTGTCACAAGGCTTTTGCCTTACAGGTATGAATTCTGACCACTTTTAAATAATACTTTTTGAGTGAATCAACAGAAGGTGCAGGTGGTAAAATCACCTTTATGTGTTACAGCTGGAGAACCGCGGCCCTTGAGCCATTTCGTAGAGGACATGGTTGCGCTGAAGCGGTGCTTTGGGGGCCCGGTGACCTGTCCCACAACAGGCAGCAGCAGGGGGTTAATGGGAACACTGAATCATCTCTTGCCACGTGCCCAAAGAACCAACTGGAAGAAGTGCATGGGGATGGCTGCAAGTTAGGGACAAGCCTGTAACCACCAGCCAGTGCTGCGTACTGGAGAAGATAAATCTGCAGAGGAAATTGTTGAGGCAGATGTTTAATTAGTTGGAGTCAGGCTGGATAAATCAGGATAGGAACCGTCTATGCAGATACGCTGGTGTGCGTTCCTTTTCTCTGGGCTTGTTTCATTGTCTTTAAAAGCTAACTGTGCTTTTTGCTTAGGAAGGAAGCAGCAGAACCAGTCATATAACCTCTCCGTTATTGTAATGGGTTCCCCTGTGTACACTCATAAAATAGAAAATGTAATTGATGTTTTCTTAGGGTAATGAAAAATAACTACGTAGAATACTTCATCATCAATTTGTTTAACCCATTGCGTGCTCAGCAGCATGTATCGCACATGCATATTTTACGTGAGAGCTGGGAATAAAACACTCCTGGTTGTGGAATGAGCTCCCGGAGGAGACTGGTCTAATCCCGCGAGGGACCACCTTGAGGGAGGCTGGGAGGTATCGCTCAGGCAAGGGAGGTTTCTCCAAATAGCCGGAATGGGAGAGAAGAGGCTAAGGATGGGGCGATGCCCTAGCCACGGCGGGCCGCGGCGGCCCCAAGGGAAAAGCTGGGAGCGCCCTTCGGTGCCGCAGGGACCTTGCTGGGCCTGGGCAGCGCTGAGGCGCGGGGCTAACGGCCCCGTACAGAACCCCAATATCCACGGGTAGTTTAAGGATTGCTTTGAATGAGCTTGCCACGTCTAGATCTCCTTGAGAATGCTTTTGAACATTGTGAGCGCTCCAGCAGCCGATGATTGAAACATGAAATTGGTTTGACTGTGGCAGATCTACAGAAAGGGAATCACGTGCTTGAAATCACGAGCGTAAGAACACCTTGTTCTTCCTGAATTCATCAGTGAAAATGTCAGACATGGCGCTGTCTGGATTTGGGGCCGATATAATAATGAATGGAAAAGGCTTTGCAGAAGGTGAGGTTTGGGTGTTTTAGTACTTGGTATAATTCTGCTCCCTAGAAACCAGTAAAAGTCTCAATATTAACTTCTAAGAAGGGTAGGTATTAGGCATGCTTTTAACCTCCCGCCCTCATGTTTTGTAGAGAAAGCTTTGCAGGTTGTGCAGATCATGTCGTGTAACTATAAAATACCATTAACAATATTGATTTGCTTTACCGCCTAACGATTTCCCTACACAATCAATCCGGTGTGTATTTCTGCCGGTCTTACTTTTACCAATACGTACACGTTCCCCGGTTAGCCTAGCAATTTAGATTCTGGTAGATGTACGTTTTAAATCCTGCTTCTTAGGAAGGCTCTTGGCTGGACCACGGCAAGCACAGTTTCTCCGAGGCGCAAGGCAGATGCCGTATGTTCGGGTACGGCAGCAGAGCCACGGCCGGGCCTGGCAGCGTCCACGGCGTGCACCGGGCACGTAGATCCAATCAGGCTTTTTGGATCCGCACTAAAGCCCGCGTTCGGGATTTTCTATAAAATATGTTTGCATGGCTTTATTAAGAACATAAGGAAGATGATTACTTCATTCCTGATACTTCGTGTAGCTTGGTGCCATGGTGATTCTCAAATTAATTCTGTGCAGGAACTGTATGTACACTTGGAAGTTATCCCTCGCCGTCGAGCTCTCTCATTCCCTTGGCTCTTCAACAAATACATTCTCTGGGATGCCGGTCGCCTTCTCCTCCCGAGCTGGACTGAATGGACTATAAATACTAATGTAAAGTAAATAAGAATGCAGAGGGAATGTGTGCAGAGGCCTTGTTTTCAAACAAATTAAGCATTGATGTCAGTATATAAAACCCGAATGCTCTTGGAAGGAAAGGAGAGACAAATGGTGAAACGTTAGAGCGATCCCCCCTGCTTCTGGTCCGTGTCAGCCGCTCTTCATTTGGAATGTCTTGTGAAGCCTCGTCTGATGAATCTTGTCTGATTTTAAGTAGAAATTCTTTGCGGGGTGAACATGCTACTGATGATTATTTAATAGCTGCTTCAAACTGCAAACATCCCTGGGCCAGAACTGCTCAATCCTTTTAAGAACAAAATGCTGCACAAGTTTAATTGTTATAAACAACACCTTCTGCCAACATTTCACAGGCATGACCTGTATTTTCCGTAGGTTAGAGCGAGGGTTATTAACTCAGTATTCTGTTCGGTTTGGAGAAAGACGAATACTTTTCCTATAAATGAAAACAGCTGCTTTACAATAACATTCGAGTCCCTAACAGCTGTCAACTGGTGCTTTTTGCATTCTTTAAAATGTGTAAAGTGACCAAAAATAGTCTAAAATAACCTTCCTAGTCTGGGTAAGTGGATTATCTCACTGCCAGGGAAGCTGAATAAGAAGGAAAGAGAAGAATTCAAGAAGCAGGGATAGGATATAAAAATAAAAGTCTCCATATCGTATTTGAGTCTTTACAGCAGAATCAAAGGAACTGTAGCTGCAAAGGCCACTTAAAAGAATCTGTTCCATCCCCAGGTAACTCCGAGCAGGTTTCAGATTTGGTGGCTCAAAGCTGGTAAGTTATCCCTCGGAACTTGGAGGACAGAAGCTGGAGATAGAGGTGCTGCCAGGGAAAAGAGCTCTGAGTTCCGTTTGAAAACTCACGCTCGAACATATCAGGCTCAGCACCACTTTTAATATCAGAGTCCTTGTCTAAGCATGCTTCTGACACTGCTTATAAACGTGTTTCGTTCAGAACTTAGGGCGGACGTAAGCAAAACCAGCAATGCAAAGGTACTGCTTGTGTGAAAAACCGCTTATCGTCGGGCGTCCCGCCAGGCCCAAGGGAAATCGCGCGGACGCCGCTAACGCTGCAGGGTTTCCTTTAAACCTGTCCCGCGGTTTTCCTGTTCCTGCAGTATCTCAGCAGTTGTGTTTGTAACTACTTGGTCTTGATGCTGTGGTGCCATGTTCCATTTGTCTTGCTCCTGCCTCCCGCGGATGCTCGGGGGAGCTGGCGCTCCCGGAGTGCCGGGAAGGGGCGCGAGGGCTCCGTGTCCGTGAGGGCTCCGTGTCCCCATGGCTGGAGAGAGGGAGGCGAGGGGGCGGGGGGGGCAGCGCCGGAATGCAGGGGGGGCTGGCAGCGGGGAGGCAGGACGGGAGCTGTTTATAACGCGCAGGTTCGCTCCCTGCGTGGAGCCGGTCCTCGTCAGTTTGGAGGCAAACGCGTTTCCGTGGGGTGCTCGGCGAGCCCGGCACCGGGGGCGAGGGCCTGGCGGCTCTGCGGCGTGAGCAGAACGGCTCCCCCGAAACCGCGCCCTAGACGTCGACCCCAGGCTCTGCTTCCCATCACGTACACATCCCCACTTTAACTGCTAAATTACTGAAAATCAGGGTTGTCTTTAAGGAAGCGTAACACTGTGACCTCTAAAAATATCCCTAACAATCCTCAGAATATGACTCCTGTAAGTTCCTAAATAGGTTGAACTCCCTGCGCTCTGACGTGTTGGTTGCCTTGAGATTGCTATTGGCATTAATGAAACATTTCCTTGTTATTCTCCATCCGTAAATGTTTTTCTTTCATCAGAGGATTAAGGCTCGGGTGCCCAGCTGCAGGGAGTTCCTAAGGGGCCTCCGAGCATCTTGCGGATGGTCCCTGTTCTCCCAGTTCGCGGCGGGGGTTATGGGGCGCTGGAAGGCGCAGGAGAGGAGGAGCTGAGGGGCTGGAGGTGCCAAGGCCAGGGAAGAACCATGAAACCATTAAAGCCCCTCCTGGCTGCCCCCGCGGCGGCGGCGGCGTTGGAGGGAATCCCGCTCCGCGGCTGCTCTCGCTGCTGGGAGTTCTGCTTCCTCGTCCCCACCTTGTAGGTGGGGGAATGGGACAAAAAGAAGTGGCTGGAAAGGGGGGGGGGTGTATTTTTATTGCGTATACATCTGTATTTATAGGTATAAAAAAGGAGGATTAAGAAGGTGAACTCTGTAAAACCACAGCCCTGTGGTTAAAGCGTTTTTAAGAGATGAACCACAATTAAACTGTCATTAAAGTTTGATGCTGTCGTTGAATGATGGCAACTGAGGAGTTTAAATTTAAAAGTAAATATGTTAGAGTAGGCGATGCATATGTTTCCTCTGACTCTTTTAAAGAGACGGAAGCCCCAGCATCTGTGACGGTGAAAAGCCAATTAATTTGTATTTCCTTGTGTTTACGTGCGTGCTTTTCTGCTTAATGGTAGTTTTGAGTTTCTTTGGCTTTGAGGTGCTTTGGTTTGGATGGTTATAGCCTCCCTGCAGAGCCTCGTGCCCCCTGTTAGGAATGGCTTTACCTGGAAATACTTGAGAATTCCTGGTTCTCCTTGCATTAAGCTGTTTATGGTAGCAGAATTTAAATTAAAAAGAACATCAGTATTTGTAGATCCTTGGTCCAGACCCTCCTTGCTGCCCCCCTCTCCCCAAAGAGGCAGTGTAGTACGAAAGCCCCAAGCGCAGCGTGTAGCCCCCGTTGTCCCAGCTTCCTCCTGGTTGTGCCGGTGCGGGAGCCGTCCGGCCCTGCGGCTGCTCCCGGGGGGGCTCGCTTCTGCCGGGCCGCGGCGTTCCTTCCCCCCCTGCTCAGCACCCTCCGCCCCACGCTCCCGGAGCGGCGTTTGGGTCCTGCGTGTGCTTGCCCTCTGCCGCGAGGTGTGGGAAGGAGGAAGGATGGCTCACTGGCGTAGATTTGCCTCGGCAGGGCTGGTGTTGTGTGGGGTGAGCCCCACTGGGCTGGAGGGGGTGCGGTAGAGGCTGCTTGAAATAATTTCCTTCTGCCTACAGACTCCATCTCTGCTGTGCAGCGGTGATCATTTATTTCGGCAAGCCCTTTCTCACCAGGCTGCCGGTGCAGAGCAGGCACTGGTGGGATGGGGGGACGGGAGGGGTGATCTGTGGAGCACCTCCTTGGCACTGAAGTTTGTGGGTAGTTTGTCAGAGCAGAAATGGCTCGTTAGTCCTGCGCCTTTGGGCTGGTGGGGTTCTGGACATCGGCCTGAACCATTGAGGAAAATCTGAAATGAAAATTCTGAAATGAAAGTGAAATATTGAACCGAGTCTACTTCAGAGCTGTTGGTATTGAAATCACACAGTTATTGGTTCTTCTGGATCGGTAATAAAGCTGTAATTTATGTGACATTTTAAATTCTGCAGTTCAGCGTTTGGATGACGGAGACTTTTTTGTTTATTCCATCCGCTCTGATGGAGAAGGTGCTCCCGACACGCCGGGTGCGCTGACGGGACCGGCTCCTTCTGCTGGTCCTTGTGAAGCCTGAAATCCGCCCCCCGGGTGGCTGCGTCGCCCCTCGCTGCAGCGTAACCCGGTCAGAAAGGCAGCGACCTGGTCCCGATCGGCACCGCAGCCCCCCCAGCCGGGGTCGGGGATGTCCTTGAGGGAGCGGCTTGGGGTGCGCATGGCGCTGCCCCCAGCAGCCCCTACAGCGGCTCACCCCCGGCGGTGTCTCTTACATTGGTGATTAAAAAAAAAAAAATCTGTATATTGTATTTCTGCTGTAGGTACATTACGTTATAGATCACATATGATTTTCTTCTCCTTTCAGCTTTATTTAGAGCTATGTAGCACTAATACGGAAAGAACAAAAGTCTATGGCAGCAGTTAAATAAAGCGCTTCCGTTCGCATTCCGCAGGCCGGGCGCCGCTGGTTATGCCGCGTCTTTTCTGTTCTACAGAAAAGCAATACATAAATGAAGTGTTTGTTTCTTTTTAAGGGGCTTTTGACTAAATTCTTTAATTTCACTGGCTGTCAAGGTAGTGTTAAGTAAAATGGGTTTGAACTGCTGTAGTTTTTGTGTATTGGACTCGGTGTCAGAAACCTTTGCCATCACTGGAAATTCTGTCACTCTGGATTTACTATCTGTTTCCCACAGCTGAATTCTTAAGCAGCGTGATTTAACACCTTGGCTCTCCATCAGCCGGTCCTGGCATTTATTTGAATGCATTACACCACCGGTTTCCATAAACTATTTTACAATTGTTTCATAGAAATGACTGTTTATTTCTACAAAGCCCATCTGTATTTCTGCGGAGAGCAGCAGATAACTGCCTGTAAAATCCAGTAATGTCACAACAGCGCGAGTTAAGAAAAACCAGATTGGACTAAAAAAAAAAAAGTCATGCTTGTGCGTAATGTTAAAAGTTTGTTTTCACTATTTGAATATCTTTATTTATTAACCAGTATTTGCATGTGTAATGGATAAAATCTTTATCCCACTTCAGAGGTGTTGAGGGGCTTTGGGGATTTTTAACAGATAAACAGATTTAAGACGTCCTCATAGCAGCAGGATTTGAGATGTAAACATTCTGGCTTTACAGCGATTTCCTCCCAAACTGTTTACATCTTTTCTGTTGGTTTATTGTCATTGTCAAGCACACAATGGAATCCTTGCCCCTTCTGTCGCCTTCTAAGAAAAATCCTCCCGCAGGAGGCCGGCGACCCCTCTCTGCTCCCGGTGCCCGTGCTGGCCGCAGCGTGTCCGTCCCTCGCCTCCCGCAGCCCCCTCGTGTGCCCGCTCCTCGCCCAGCACTGGTGTCCCCCAGGGGCTGGCGGGGGGGGAGCTGGTCCTCACCCGCCCGGGCACCTCCCGAGGGCGATGCGACGCCTGCGTTCCCCTGCTCCCAGCCAGCACCCAAGGAGCATCCACGCTGAGCTATTTTAATTCTTCCATATGCTGCCATGTGCTGGCGGAGGGAAAGCTGGAATCCAGGAGTCTTACACTTAGCGCGACTGATGCTTTCTGACAGACTATTTGAAATGATAGAAATACATAAACCTCCTCTTCTTTATGACCTTGTAATAGCTGCAACATATTTCCAGCAAATATTTTCTATAGCAATAATAAAAAAGTGATAACAAAAAAATATAAATAAATATAGTTTAAACTCAAAAGATATCACACTTTCAAAACCTAGGGTTGGAGCAGCGGAGCAATAAATAATGTATCCTTGTGAAGGGAGGAACTTGAAATAGGAAAGTACCACAGACATCAGCATTAAATGTTTATCAACTGTTTTCTTTTGACTGCTTTCCTGCCTTACTTCTGTATGGGGACAGAACCTGAAACGTAGCTCACGTTCACTTTTGCTTATTTGCTCTCTGCCCGGCATCTACCGCCTCAGCTATTAGGTGATGACTGCCCCTCTTTAAATTTCTGATTTCTCTTGTGTTATTTTGGAATTACAGCCATACACGCAGGAGCACTTGAGGTCCTGCATGCCCAGTGGTACTGCAGTGGCAGCGTGCTCCCGCGCTTTCCTCCCGGTTAGCATGACTTGCCGTGCCGCGTCCTCTGTCGCTGTGCCGTGTCCTCCATCACCATGCTGTGCCATGTCCTCCGTCACCGTGCTGTGCCATGTCCTCCGTCACCGTGCTGTGCCATGTCCTCCGTCACCATGCTGTGCCATGTCCTCCGTCACCATGCTGTGCCATGTCCTCCGTCACCGTGTTGGCCCTCGTGCAGGCGCAGCCCAGGCCGTGTGGAAGAGGCAGGCGAGGGAGCGCAACGGGGACAGGGGCTGGGGCTGGGGCTGTACAGAGACCTGGAAATCCTCCTACAGCACCCTATAAACTTCTGCAGTCATTTTGGGTGACCGGCCAAAATACCACGTCCTTCCACACCACGGACGTTCAGGCGGTCTCATAGCTCCCGGCACAGCTTTTGGGGGCTCGCCAGGGACGGGTCTTCATCTGCTGTAAAACCGGACGAGTTGGACTGTGGTGCTGAAATCCAGCGGGGCGCGTGCCTCTTTCCGCTGCAGAGCTCAGCGGGTCCTGCCCTGGGAGGCTGGGGGTGTGCTCAGGCCAGAGCGTTTCTGGAGGGGCCGTGCCGGGAGAGTAGGTTTTAAGACTAATCCACGGATGGTAACGAGCCAGCACGAGCAGAGAGTGGTCACTGGGAGACTGGGTGGAGGTCAGGCAGGGTGGCGCTGGGCTGTTCAATTTGATGCAGAATACGTTGCTCATCTCTGCAGCGCTCTCGGGTGTGGGGGGTGGCAAGGGTTTGCTGGAGGAGCTCAAGGAGAGACCGGTATGCCTTGGCTTCCTTACCGGGCAAACTGTGAAACTGTAGGATGAAATTGTAGCAATGAGCAGAATTAATGGATGACACGCGGTCAAATGCCGTGTACCGAGGAAGGAGATGAGCACGGCGTTTGCAGAGCAGGTTGTGCCCCCGAAACCCCCGAGCAGGCCTTGAGGAAGAGGGAGACCATCTGAATAAGGATGGTGTGTTCTATATAGCATGCTTAGATTCCCAAAAAAGATTTGACAAAGGCTCATAAAGCAATTAAGCTGTCACAGGATGAGAAGGAGGATCCTCACATGGATTAATAATTGATTAAAAGACAGGAAACAAAGAATAGGAATAATGGCCCTCCGTTATTAGTAACTAGGTTACTGGTGGAGTTCCAGTGGAACTGGTGGAACCTGCATTGTTCCCTTAATGTGGGGCATGGAAGAGGATGTGAAAAAACTGTTGATACAAAAGAAGGAAGAATAGTGCAAATAAAAGCTGTAAAATGCGGAGTGACAGGACAATAAAACGAGAGAGGGAATTCAGTGTCAATGAGTGCAAAATAATATACATGGTGAAAAGCAACCCTAACTATGTGTATACAATGATGGGCTCTAATTACCTTCCATCAGTCAAGGAAAGTATCCTGGAGTCGTCACGGGTGGTTCTCTGAACATTTCAGCTCGGTACTTAGGAGCAGTCAGAAAGACAAATTGAACATCAGAAATTAGGAAAGGAGTAGGGAACAACACAGACAGCATTACTATGCCCGTCCATAAATCACCACATGCCCACGTCTTAGTAGTTGTATTTTATCTCAAAAAGGATAATATAGAAGTAAAAAGATACAGAACCGGATGAGTGCAAAAATGGATCAGACGTGAAATGAGGAGTAGATGCGACGTGGAGAAGATCTTTTCTAGTTTGGAAAGGACACGACTGGCTGCAAGAGCAGTCTCTGAAGTGCATGTGCTGGAGATGGCAAATTGGGAGGGTTTTATCACACCAGGCAAGAACTGCACGCCCGGAGAGCGGTGGGTTGGCAAGGGCTTTCTGAAACAAAAGGGAATTCTTTTTCTCACACAGTGCAGTAAATTCTGGGAGTCAATGTTATGGAAATCAGAAATTCAAAAGTGTTTTGAACAAATGCATGGACCATAAAGGGAGCAGAAAGAGCTGACAAAGAGCATGACTGGAACCGGGGCTTTTGTGAGGATTACGGGGGCTCTGGAGAGAGGGAGCCAAAGATAAGGGATGAATGGGACGGGGCCAGGCGCTTTGTTGCAGACTAACACTAAAGCACAGGTTCAGTTTTAAACCATTTGGGGTTTTTTATTTGTAGTGGTCTTTTTAGTTTAGGTTTGACAGCTCCACAAACATTAAATATTGAGGTAGGTCTTTCTGTAATCCTCGTTTTACCCCATTAGCTAGTTCGAGGACGGGCGATAGGTTTTGTTCGGGGCTTTGTGTGAAGCCTCATTCTCCTTTTAAGTGTTAGTGTTTGTTTATTGTGCAGGTTCAACCCCTGACCGAGGTGTTCTTCCTTGCTATTGAAAGTTAATGGGGGAAAAATTGCATTCCAAACATTTGAACCTGTAGTAGTCATGGCTGAACTTGGTTGATCTCTGGTGATCGGTTCAATTTAGTTACGATTTTTAGCCATTAGGCTGGGGCTGAATGATGGTGATTTGGTTGAGGCCAAATGTCTGTAGAAAATTGGCTGTTTGATAAGAGCCCTGTTATCAGAGGGGGATACTTTCTCATTTACATTTAGATGAGTATTGATTATTTATTTACTCAGAGAAGTGAGATTCGTTCCCAATCTTATCTCTCTCGTCTCTGCTTGTCAGCAGAAAGAGAGATAGAGCTCCTGACATCAGCCCAAGATAACAGCACTTTGTAGTGAAGATAAAAGTTGGAATGGGCCTTTTTCTAGTCTTGACTGAAAGGATAAGTTTTAAAAATTAGAACTGATGGGTCATGCTTTCAAAACCCCCTTCTGAAGGCTTTGCCGCTTAAATGGCAACAGAATTGGTTTGTTGTTGTGTGGGTGGCCATTGCCTTTTGCAAGAGAGCTGCTTAATTTGATTATGCGGTGGGGTGGAATTCTTCCTGGGTACCTCGGTATGGTGCCCTAGGGAAGCGGCGGATGTGGTGCGGGGTGGTCTCCTCCTTTGGGCTTCATTCCTGATAAGCCTTCCTCTGTCTAAAGGGGTGCCCTGAAGTAACGAAGTAGGTGTCTGTAGGCAGAAACCACGGCGTGGGTGGATAGAGGGGGATTTAGGGGAGGGGGGGGTGTGCTGTGGAGGATCAGCTCCGCAGGTGAGGCGCGCCCGGCTGCGGGGATGCAGAGCGGGGCCCTGGGAGCCAGCAGCTCCGTCTGTCCGTCCAGGTTAGCCCTGGTCCTCCAGCCGCCGGCCTGTCGCTGCGCCCGAACGAGCCTAGAAGAGAAAAAAAAAATGGCTGTTGCTGGTAGTCCATGCGGTGTGTGGTTAGGCACTCGCTCCTGCATGCGGGACGCGTTACCAGTAGCGTGGCCCAATGATGGAGAAGACCCAGTGCCTCGGGCCACCAGATCTGTTGGAGCAGGGTCCCGGCTCTCTTGCCCTCCCTGGGGGGCCTCTGGGGCCCTGAACAAATCCGTGCCAGTTTTTGAACAAAAAGAGTTTGCTTGCAGGTTTAGCCACTTCCCTCTCACCGTTTTGCGGCCCGTCTCAGGCTGCTGCCTTGGTTCCCACCTTCCTCCCCAGACACGTGAACGCTTCTCTCCCCAGCCCTGCTTGCTTTAGCCCAGCAACAGTTTTCCTCTCCCCAAGTATTTGTGACAAAATCACAGAACTAGAAGAGGGGTTCGTCTTCGCTGGCTTCGTCTGCTGGGTGTTTTGCCCTGGTAAATTCCATTTTAACGTACTTGCTCCCAGCTTGGTGGTGGGACAGAATACACGTGATTTACTCTCCGCGCCTTGCTCCAGGGAGCAGCGCTCCAGCAGCCGCAGCCCCGGCCTGATGCGGAGTCGGATGCAGGGCTGGATGCGGGGTTGGATGCAGGGCTGGATGCGGGGTTGGATGCGGGGATGGATGCGGGGTTGGATGCGGGGATGGATGCGGGGTTGGATGCAGGGCTGGATGCGGAGTCGGATGCAGGGCTGGATGCGGAGTCGGATGCAGGGCTGGATGCGGGGTTGGATGCAGGGATGGATGCGGGGTTGGATGCAGGGCTGGATGCGGAGTCGGATGCAGGGCTGGTGCGGGGTTGGATGCGGGCTGGTTGCGGGGTTGGATGCAGGGCTGGATGCGGGGTTGGATGCAGGGTGGATGCGGGGTTGGATGCGGGGGATGCGGGTCGGATGCGGGCTGGATGCGGGGTTGGATGCGGGGACAGATGGATATGCAGGAGCAGCGGTCCCTGCCGTCAGCGGGGGAGCTCTGCTTGGGTCATGGGCCACGACCCCTTCGTGCCAGGATTTTAAAGGTTTATTTTACAACGGCGCCAGGCATTTGCATCAGATTACGGGAATCCATAAAATCCAGCTTTGGTATTACCACTTGAAATTTTGTTGAAGCTCCCGGCGCGGTGCTCTGTTAGGAGAGCGTTAGGTGACCCAATATTGCTCCTGCAGTGACATCATCTGAACTTGGGAGAGAAGCCTTGCAGTAAAGTTCCTCCACAGAATCAGCCTGACATTTTTCATCTGTTGTGAAGCAGAGGTCATGTAAATGTGTACAGATACTTAAAATATATTATTTAGGAGCAGATACTCTCTAAAAATCCATTTACACTTGTGTGAATTTCTTCATATTTTCCGTTGTGAAGGAGTTGCGCAGATGGAAGGTCGCCTTGCCTCCTGATCTGTCGCTCTATTTCATTGCTTTATTAGCAGACAATTAATACAGTCTTGACACAAACTGGATAAAACAATTTACCTGATCGCAGAATTCTCAAGTTGCTCCAGATAGAAATCCTCCTTTGACCCTGGCGTGGCAGTGCTGAAGGTTATGGTCACCGGCGCTCGCTCCGCAGCGTGCGGGCTGCTCCTGAGATGGGTGATGATGTTCTTTGGGTGGATCCAGCTGGTGGAATCAGATCCACGCAGAGTAAACCGCTGCCAAGCTCCTGCTTTTAACCTTGTCCCCTCGTCGTCGTGTGCATGTGAGTCCCTGATAATTTTAAGGCTTGGGTACGTTGGTGTCTGTCCTTCTGCCTCATCCCACTGCCTCAGAAGCATGGGGGCAAGTCCCCCCTCCTGTGGCTCAGTGCCGGTCCCCGGCAGCAGCTCCCGTGCAGCACTGAGCTACGGGAGGAAATCAAAGAATCATAGAATTGTTTAGGATGGAAAAGACCTTTAAGATCATCGAGTCCAACCGTAAACCGTATAAACAGGAGTGATTCAGTGGGCTAGGCGAAGGTGGTTTATGGGATGGCTCTGCTTGGCTCATCACACGTCCTCGGGGTGCGTCCAGCCCAGCAGCAGCCGTGGCGGTGCCAGGCGAGGCAGGGGCTGGGAGCGGAGCGGGGGCTGCGGCCGCACCGCAGGCAGGCAGGGCTGCCCAACCCCTCGCGGTTCCAGGAGGGGACAATTCCACTTCTTCCTCTGCTCTGATTTTAGATGGTTTTGGGGTGGGAGTGGGAGAGAGGCTGGAATGAAGAACCAGGGAGCTGGGACGTGGCGATGGGTGCTGGCGTCGGCAGATGCCGGTCCCGGTGACCGTGGGCTGCAGCTCCGGTGGAGGCACGAGGCTCCGGCTGCCCTAGGAGGCAGGGATTTGGTACCAGGTACCAAGAACACAGACATTTGGATGGGAACCTGCAATTCTGCTGGTTTGTCACAGCTGGGGATCATTCAGCATTGGGATGTAGTTCGGGAACCTCGGGAAGGTGCTTCTTAGGAACGGGCAGAGCAAGTGGGTTTTGCTGTCGCTGGGTCTGTTTTTAAACCAACACCAGTTTTTAAATACAAATTGATTTACCACTTTGCTGTTTCTTTCAATTCAGTGTATTTTGCTTCTGCCTAACAAGCCAGGCCTCTGTTTATTTAATTAATTTCAAATTTCTAATCACATTTCCAGTAGCTGGGAGAAGAGAGGCAATGGCGCTGCATACATTTGCCTTTCTGTTTGTGCTGGTGCGAGATGCCTCGGCTGTTCCTGGAGCGCGGTTTGTTCCGTGAACGCTCCGACCGGCGCACGTGCAGTTGCTGATGGCGCTGGGCATGGAGGGAGCAGTTGTGCTTTTCTCCAGTGGCCTGCAAATAGCCTGGCTCTGGCTCCGCACTGGGAGCCGCCAGGAATACGGGGGCTCCATTTTACGGAGAAATAATGTTCCACTTCGGGAGCAGAACGCGTTTGGGCTGTGCAGCGAGCACTTCACATGGCTTCTGGGGAGACGAAATGAGAAGCCCTAATTGAAATTCTGCTGGAGTAAATTTAAAATTAATTGGCTAACAAATTCCATTTCTTAGGCATGCCATCGGAGGCTAAAATACTTAATTTTTTTATATGTTTTAAATATTTCATCATACACTATCATAATTCAAAGTCAGGAAACACTCGGAAATATTTGAAGTGCAGATAAAGAGGGAATAGATTTCGTTGTTTCAGTTCTGGTTCTTTTGTTACGTCAGGACCTGGCTAAAGGTGCTTTGCATCGCTGGAATTTTTTCAGGTATCTGTTAGTGTTACTTTATCGGATTATACAGAAATTACACAGCTGAGAACTTGGTGTGCTCTTGGCGTGGAGATCCGCCCCGCGCTGCTGGGGGGGCGGCGAGGACGGGAGCGCGTCTGCCTCCACCGGCTCCCACCTCTGGAAGTGGCTTTTCTTCCGCCCGGGGTCCCTCGGGGGTTTGGCTTCCCCCGTCACGCCTCGCCCCGCCGGGTCCCCTCCGCCTGGCGCTGGCTCGCAGGGCTTTCACCCGGCGCTGGGGCAGTGCGTTCTTTTCTGTTCCAGTTAAAGGATGTAGCTTAAAGATCGATTCAGCTAAAAGATCTTTAAAAAAAAGTGGCCTCACTTTAGTAAAAAGAGTTTTTAGTACATTTTCTGTAGTGGGAACACAGTTTGTTAAATAGGATTGTCTTTCCTTCGGTGATTTAGTTTGAGAAGAAGGAAGTTGGCACGCGAACCTTGGAGATCTGCAGTTGAATGCAATGTCTATGAAAAGAATTCATTTGAAGCAGCAGCTTCTGAACGTGCTTATGCTTGATGCAGTTCAGTGCTAACAGTGCACAGATCTCTGCAAAAGGATAAAATCCACCTCTCGATGTCCCTCTCCACTCCCTGCAGCCGCTGAGCGGCTGGGTGATGCCAGGCTCCCCCGGCACCTTGCCTGGGGTCAGCCTGGAGAGCGGCACCGGTCGCTGCTGGTGCCTGGGGATCCCTGCCCCGCGCTGCTGAGGCGCCGCCTTTTGCGAGCCGTGCCCTTGGCAGAGGTAGAAGCAGCCAGACTGGGTGTCGTGGAGCTGCTTTTCACCACAAAATGCGACTCGCAAAAGAAGGGCTGCTTTCCTTCCCCGATATTCCTCAGCGCTGCGGGCAGGCGCCGCCGAGGCTGCGGCAGCCTTACCTGGGCAGCCGGGCTCCTCTTGGCTTTCCACGCCTGCGGAGGGTGCGGGGAGCTGGAAGAGCCGTGCGCAGGGCAGCTCCTCCCTGGGCCGGCGGTGGCTCGTGGGGCCGGACCGCGGCGTGCTGCGGCGCCGGGCGGCGTGGGAGCGGGCTCCGACCCCGGGCAAACAGCAGCCAGGGTGGCACCCGCGGCAGCCGATCTTTGGTCTGTAAAGAGCCGCAGAGAGGGCAGAGCACAGGGGAGCAAACCCGCTGTGTGCGCTTTCTCACGTTGGGAAAGATGCCCAAATAACCCAGCGTAGGTACGCACCGGGGCCTGAGTAGGTGCCTGTGGCGGCGGGCAATGCCCCTGTCCCGCCGCAGGGGCAGGGTATCTCATCCAGGCTCGTCTGCTCTAGTGATGGCACGGAAACGTTGGGCCGGAGTTCCTGGGGCAGCGTTGTCAGACAGCCAAAGGTGCCTGGGATCTGTGGTTTCCTTGCACACCATCCTCCTCCTCTTCGTGGTAGGGCCCTTCCCTTCGGCAAAGAGCTTAAACCTCTACCTGCCTCCCTTCTAGGCTGCGGGGAATCTCATGTTAGCTGAGCATGATAAGCCATCACTTTGTTAGAGAACAGATGATTTTACAAGTTACTTTATGTTTCAGGTCCTCAGTATCGGCTGGAGAAGCAGAGTGAACCTAATGTCCCAGTAGATTTAGACTGTACCTTGGAGAGCCAGAGCACTTTGGAATTCTGCCTTGTCCGGGAGAACAGTATGTTTCCCCTTTTCACTTTTGCTCTTGTAAATTGCTTAAACTCACCTAAGTTCTGTATTTTGGAATACAAGCTGCACTGTCTGGGCAAGTACATTTTGACGAGACTCTTTCCCGAGGCACTTGGCGGTTGTGCCAAAATGCTATTCCAGAGGGAAATGATGGATTTCGTACCTCCTAGTAAATTGTCTGCATCCTGTTTATCACTTCATGATTAATCTTTTTCTGTTAAACTCTGCTCTGTAAAGTTATGGCCAACCCTGAAAAACGCTGGAAATGTGAAACTTTTTCTGTTGCGGGCATTGCTTAGCGACTGGAGCCATCGCTCTGCAGCGGGTTTGGCCGTGTCAGCTGGCTGTTGGAGGCACTGATTTTTTTCTAATAGAATTTACAGACGTTAACCGTGCAGATGTAACTAGAGCAGCCTGATGATTATTTTAAAGTGCTAGGCAAATTATCTTCTCTACGGCTATGCCCAAATATTTTTATTCTGTTACTGTTTTAATGGTCCCGGTATTATTTCCTGATTTATTTCTTTACAAGGAATTACATGAAACTTTAAAAAAAACATTTAACATTGATTTGTGTTTGTCCTCCATAGCATTTTGGTCTGTCCTTCATCCTTTCCAAGAGCCCTGCTCGCAGTTTGGGGGTCATTTTCATTCCATTTTAATTCGGCTGTGAAAATGTTGATTGTTCTAATGAGGAAGCCAGTAGCATTCACGCTCTCGGCCACCACCGTGCTCAGAGTGTTTGCTGCAAACAATTACAGTAAGAGCCTGTTCCAAGTAGCAGAAGAGTTATTTTCCTCCTTTACAAAGATGAGACCTTTCCATTTATGCTTTTTGCCTATAGCATTTCAAATTTTATCCTAGAATGACAGCAAAGCGTCCCCAAAGTACCTGCTAATTCCAGCGGCGAGCAGTAGTGTCTACTCCTGCTCAGGGAGTAGCAGAGGCGAGACGCAGCCACCGCGAGCTCGGCCGGTACCTGGTGCTGGCGCTGAGACAAAGCCCGCACAGCTCTGCCTGCCCTTCTCCACGGAGTGGGACTCGCTCCCAAAATATTCTTGATGCTCCTGGTTCATTTTTTCATAAAATGGTTGTAAGAAACTGTAGGAGAGACTGCGGCAGACGGTAGCGCGGGTGCTGTGCGTGAGGGAACGGAGCCATTTTAACCTCGCTAATCAAGTTGCACGCTTCCACAAGCCAGAATTCCCCCATGTCTGCATCCCGGATATTATTTTGGTATCGATTTTTAATCTATGAGCAGATGCATACTAGTCATACTTTCATAGGTTTTGCACGTTTTGATTACTTTTTTCTAAATCCAGGCTCTGTAATTAAAAGTATCATGTATATACTGCGTTTTTAACATATTTTCATCATCTGTGGAGGAATCCACGCTGTGGATTACAGCTTGTGGCCGTACCTACTGATGCTCTTGGCTCTCATGAGTGACCAGGCTCAGGCCGCGCCATTATTTTAATAGTAGATCTGCCCCAAGTCTGTGAGCGGTTTAGCAGGAGGCATTTGGTCTACTCCGCACCGGTAGCCAATGCTGCAGGAGAGCCCCAGAGGCCTTGTCGTGAAATAAATGTCAGTCGTCATGCTGAGGGAACGCTTCTCCCCTTCCCTGCAGTGCCTGTGCAGCGCCTGCCCCCCTTCCCTCCGAGGCGAGGGGACGCCAAAGCGAGCTCCTCCGCAGGACGGAAAGGTCTGAGATCCCTGGGGCTGTCAGGCCAAAAGTGCTCTTCATTTGTGAGCTCTCCTGGCCCTCGTTAAGCAAATCGATGGTGCCCTTCTAAGAGCGTGGTCCCGCCAGGACGTGATTTCCCCGTAACAGGGATCGCCCTGGGCTGGACCCCGAGGCTCCCCTGGCGCCCCCCATGCTCCTGGCACAGCTGCAGGTGCTGGTGGCTTTTTGTCCCATTCGTGGGGCTTCTGTTGGTCGGCCAGCGCCTGGAACCGGGAACAGCGGAGGCAAACCAGAGACTTTGTGGGGTTCAAGAGCCAGCCGGCCGCTGTTTCGATTTGTTCAAGGCTGACAGCGATCTCGGCAAAATAAGGAATGCTTGCATGAATTCTGCCTCTTGCCTGCCGTGCAGTTGCTGAACGTTTTCTGAACTGATGCCAAACTCAAAAAAGGAATGTGGGAGAAATCCTCTGCTTATAGTTTCTCCCCCAAAACGTGGGTGAATTGAAAGCGATCTTCCCTTGTCCCCGCTCGGGGATATATGTGACGCGCCCGTGCCGTTACCTCTGGAGGCGCGGAGCTGTTCAAGGACGCTACGGTGCAGAGGATCAGCCATAATTCATGCATCCTACAGAGCCCCGTTCCCCCAACACACAACAGAAATTGGATTTGGGAGTGCTTAAGGAGCTGTCTTTTGGCGTGGCGCTGCAATAGAAATATTGACAGTTCTGCGCTATTCATAAAATAATAGCTTGGGAATCCTAACATCAAAATGAAACACTCATTTTGTGCGTTCTGTTTTTATTTAGAATATTTTTAGCTTAGATATGCCAGTCAGGAAAAACTCAGTTGTAACAGCTATTATTTTAAAATGTGCTCTTCATAGCCTCGTATTAATTTATAAATACATCTCTATGATGCCAAACATCTGCCAGTAAAATAGCTGCCAGTTTCCTTTGGGCAAAAAGGAAGTTTACATTTCAGAGTATTAAATGAAACCAAAAACTTTCCATTATTAAGAAATATGTATGGAGACCCCCCCCATCTGCCCAACACTCACTGATCACATTCAAACTCGTAAACAGTTCCCAATATGCGGAACTTTTAAGTCGCCCTGAGATTTATCTTCAAACTAAAAGCCTGCACTTTGTAATGTGAAATGCTTTTATGCATAGTAGTGAACTATTCATGGCTAATTTAGTTTTATTCTGACCATCTTACTTCTGGAAAGTTCCTCTTTCTCATTTTATCATTAGATCGTAATTAGTATTCAAGGGAAATTGGTCTTAATATATTAAAATTGGTTTAGTGCCTTTAGACCTGTACCAAAGCCAATGTCTTATTGGAAAATGTAATTGGGGACTCTGTGTATGTAATTAATTGTATTACAATTAAGAACTTTCATTAAGCAATATACTAGTACATTAAAGCAATAAGGGACATTTTTGCAATGCAGTTAACTTTATATTTTGTTGTTTTATCGAGGAAATACGGTTCCCTTGCTCTTGCACAGGCTACCTCGGCATTTCAGGATCCTGGTGTGACTAACGTGTCGTCTCAGTGCCCCAGAGCAGCAGGCCCTTTGGGTACGGCTCCTTCGTTTAGCTCCTGACTTATTTCAGGCTCGTGTTTCCCGTGCCTGTTGTTCCATTACTGTTTGTCTCAGCTGAAAATCAGGATTTTCTCTGAGGAGATTGGGCTGAGTTACAGCTGTAGCTCCGCATTTCACAGTCGTTCAAGGAGTTGAACAAAAATACTGCCTCTGTACGGAACCTGGCTCAAAAAAAGGAAACCAAACCGAACCAACCCAACCCAACCCAAACCGAACCAAACCACCCAACAACGGAGTAGAGGTCTTCAGTTGCTGTTCAAAGGCTGAGAAATGCCTCAGTTTTCTGGATGGCCATGAAATGCAGAGGCTGCAAACCGGTGCCGTGACCGCGCCTCCTGAAGCACCGCGTAGTGCTTCACCCCAGCGGCTGTCTGGAAGCGTAGAAGTGTGTAGCCCTTGATACCATTTTTGCTTTTTATTCAGCTTCTGTGGGCAGAAAACACCGCTCTGGTTTTTTTTAAAGTAGGAGGCTGTGGTTTAATGGTTTGTATGTTTTGCTGCACGAGCGATCTGAGCGGAGATGGAGAGCGGTCCGGCCGGCCGTCGGAGCCGGGGTCCCTCCTCTGATGAGGACCGAGAGCTGTTGAGAATCAGATGGACAAAGGAAAAAGGCACGGAGCTGCATGGAACGCATAGCTTCTGCATGGGACCTCCCTCTGCCCGGCACCACGCGTTCTCACACGGTGACCTTGGGCTTAGGCACTGAAAAACGTGATTTCTGTGAGAACGTGATCAGTCGTGCAGCGCCTGCCGGTCTGTCCAGGGAATGGAGTCTGCAAACACGGACTGCCGGTGCTCTCCGCTGAACCGGGCCCCACTTAACTGTAACCCGCATTGCACTTAAAGTTCGGCGGCGTGGGGCAACCTGCGCGGTGCGTGCACAGCCCCCGGCGCCCAGGGCACTGCCCTGCCAGGGGCCTGTGCTCAGTGCAAGGCATCGGAGCGAGCAGAGCCTGTAAGCGGCGGTGGGAGGTTGGTCTCAAGGGATCCCGGCAGTGCCCGGTGCCGCGCCGAAGCGGTGGCTGCGGGTGCAGGGGGGCCGGCTGCCCTGAGCCCTGGGTCGAGCACCAACCTCCTTCTGCCCCCACGCACCCGCTCCGGAGGAAGGGACGAAGGATCGGCACCAGAAGTGGCAGTGCCAGGCTGCTGGAAAATCCAGAGGCTCCCAGTTTAGCTGTGCCAGACGTTGCTCCGTCCCTGGCTGGGGATGGCGGGGCAGAAGCGCAGGCTCCCTCCCAGCCATTCTTCTCCTGCTCCGCTCATGGATTTTCCTGCCCTACTTCTCCAGTAATTAAGCCCCTGTCCTGGGCTAAGGGAAACGCCGCCCTCGGAGCTGTGCTTTGCACTTCATGCAGGTTCTGATCTCGTGCCTTCTTCATCCCACACCTGACTTCAGCTTTTTCCACTTTTTCTTTCACAAAGTAAATCTTTATCAGGTAGCCTAGAAGGAAAAAAATGGAGGTCGTTGCAAGCTGAGTCTCCGTGTCGTTATGTGAGGGAGTTTGTTTCTGGAATAGGACGGAGCGGTCTCTGCCAGCAGAGCCCTGCTGCTGGGTCGGCTCTTGGGCTAAATAATAGACCTGGAGCATCCACTTTACTTGATTGTCTTCCCAAGCAGAAGCTTTTACATTCAAAAGCCACACTGTGATCTCCATTACAAATGCCCTGACAGGCCTGTAAATATTTGACAGGTTTATTCACAGCTGCTTGCATGTGGAAAATATTTTTATGATTTTTCGCCCAATCAGCCGGTGGAGCCGGCTCTTCCCTCGGCTGCCGAACGCCGGCAGGCTCGCAGGCGTCCTCGCCGAGCTGCGGGGCGAGAGCAATATGCCAAGCTCTGCAGTCAGGTTTTTCCCTGCAGGGCATTTCTCTCTGTTGTTACTGATATTACTGCTATTACCCAAGGCGCCCTCGGGGGTCCCGTGCCTTGCCATCCTCAGACAGATGATCTGTTTTGATGGCGGAGTTCCTGGCTGCTCTCCCAAGAGCAGCAACTGTAGAAATTCCGTAAACCTGAATCCATTCACAAAGCTTCATAAAGCAAAGTCGGCGGAGGCTGCCGATCCGCAGAGGATCTGAAGGGCTTCCAGAGCAAAATCCCACGGTCGGGCTGCGCCGGCTGCGGCGGTTCATGCTCCCACGGTGTCGGCACTGATGAGGCGCTCGCATTTTTACTTGCAGGGACTTTTTTTTTCCCCCGGATATGATCTGGCAGGCTGCTAATTTTCTTTTTAATGCTTTTAATTTGGGTGTGTGAAATGTGAGAAGGCTCAGCTTCGTCATAGCCGTGCGAAGCCAGCGCGTGGCGTCCCCGCGGTGCCGGTCGCTCGGGGCGAGGCCGGGCGGGAGGGGAGGAGGGAGGCAGCAGCACCCGCGGGGCGTCGCGCCCGTCCTGGTCCCGTGAAGCGCGTTAAGAGCGTTTCGCAGGAGGTGCGAGGGCGAGGTTAGTGTTCCCGTTCTCCGTGTTATTTCTGAATTTCTTATCGCTAGCGACTCAGTTTGTCTGTTGGCGCTGATGCCTCTCTACGTGTAACGCTGGGCTTGAAACCCCGCTGGGTGCAGTGCTGCCCCCCGCACAGGGCGAGAGTCTCGTCGCCTGTAAAAACGCTACCGCGTGCTGGGAGGAGGCAGCAGGCACTGCACCCCGCACCCTGCACCTGCACCCGCACCCTGCACCCACACCACGTACCCTGCACCCTCACCCTGCACCCACATCCTGCGCCCACACCCCGTACCCTGCACCCTGCACCCGCACCCGCACCCTGCACCCACACCGCACCCTGCACCCACACCTGCACCCACACCCCACCCTCACCCGCACCCGCACCCGCACCCTGCACCCACACCCACCCACCCCCAACCCTGCACCCCACCCACCCCACCCCACCCCCCGTACCCTGCACCCACATCCTGCACCCACACCCCATACCCTGCACCCACACCCCATACCCTGCACCCACAGCCACATCCCACACCCCACACCTGAACCCCGCACCCGGCACCTGCACCCCGCACCCCGCCATCAGAAATGGCTGGGCAAGGCGGCTTCTCTTTGAATCCCAGAGCGGGGCTTCATTAGCGGCAGCGCTAACGACCTCCCTGCAGACAGCTCGGGGTTCCTCTCCCCCCGCCAGCAGTCACCCCCACGCCGTGTCCTGTCCCCAGGGTCCTTCCCCGCCCGCCGTGTCCCCGTCTGTCCCCAGCCCCTGACTGCAGGCAGGGTTACCCAGGTGTCGCCGCGTGGTCCCGCCGTGCCGCGGCTCGTGTCCCAGCACGGCGTGCCGCTGTGACCGCGTGCTGCGGGGACCGGCCGGCTGCGTGACTGGGAGCCGCTCTCGGGGCAGAGCGGGCATCGCCCTGGTTTCCATCAGTGGCGGAGGGTCCCGGTTCACTCTCGGGGCTGAGCAGGCATCGCCCCCGTTTCTGTCGGTGGCGGAGGGTCCCAGTCCGCTCTCGACTGCCGGGCAGCAGCGCCAGCGCCATCCTCCTGCTTTGCTTTCAGGCACCGCCATGCCACAGCCTTTCAAGATGCTTTTAAGTGCACCAAAAAGTTTGACGTATCTCAGTGTATCTTTGAAGTACTGCGGCGTGAGGGTTTGACATGATACATTATGATAATCCATAGTATAGAGACATTAACACAGGGGTCTTTGACAAAATGCATTGTAATGTCTCTGAAGGAGCCATTACAATTTATCTTGTCATTCTGGAGCCTAGAGTGGTTGCAATGTTAAGATGGCTCTGCATAAATTCACGTGTAGACTGTTTCATTTGATTTTTGGAATTCTTTCAAGCTGAATGGCACAGCCCGATTTGTTGCTTAACCCTTCGCTGTCCCCCTTCCCCCAAAGCAAGGTCCCCGTGTCGCGCCAGGAGGCCGTGCGAGGAGCAGGCATCGCCTCGCCCCCTCCCCTGCGGGCAGGGTGGAAAGCTCGCGGCCAACATCTGCGCGCGCAAATCTCCTACTTCACGCTCTCAACGTGTATTTTGACTCATTAAATGGCAAATGGTTGCCTTACCTGGGCACAGCCGGGAAGGATGGTGACCGCAGGCAGTGACGTTTGTTACTGAATGAACCATAGGAAAGGGAGCGGTTTCAGCCAGCAGGAAGGATGCTCCCTGTCAGGTGGGGTTTTCCCTCTCCCTCGCCCGCGTTTGTCCCGCTTGTGGCCACCACCTGGCAAGCAAACGGCCGGTGATTCTGCAGCTCTAAATTCCCCCGCTAAAGGCAGCCTGCTGCTGCATCAGCCATTTGTGTCCGAGACACGTGCCAGGGTTTTCCTCCCCCGGAGCCGTGGCCTTCCCTGGCAAACCGTCCCCTTGTCATCGGGGCCTGAACGTGGAAAGGCTCCGTAGCGTCCCCGCGAGCATCCGTCCCCGAACGGGCTGGGCCAGCGCGGGAAGCGTTAGCGCTGGGGCTGCTCCAGCTGTGCAAGCCTCAGACAAAATGAACACCAAAACCCCTGACAAGTTCGTAGCCTGCTTTGTTGGATCTTTAAGACCTGTGCTAAAATTCCATCATCTCCTCTTCCCATTATTAAAATTTCAGCAAAATATAAAGTTTTCATTAATCTCCTGCAGCAAATTTAGTACTCCGAACTGGCAGTTGATTCAGCTTTTAGGACTACATTAGCTGGGATATTAAACAAAACGTGTCATTCTTCAACATCTTCCGTAAGAAGCTAAATCAGTCTTCAAACGTATTTATACCACTTTATCTAACAGCATCTGAATGATCATTTAGAGCTGAGATGCTTTATTAGCAGCTGGCATAGAAATTACTCTGTGCAAAATTATATATCGCATTATAGTAATGTTTAAATTGGTGTTAATCCAATGTCATAAAATGTAAAAAAATCTTTAAAGTGAGTTATATTTTTTCAGTAATTGGCATTTTGGCTTAATGAGGTGTTACCTTTTATAAAGCCAGTACCTGCAGCAGTAATGAGAATACTAATCAGTAAATAAAGTGCAGCTTTGGTCCCCTGGGGCTGGGGTGGGAGCGCCCAAGGCGTTGCCGGCGCTGCAGCCGGGTGCCAGGGTCACATCCCCGGTGGGGGGACGCGGCATCACGGGAGACCGGTGCTAGCATGTGCGTCGAGGGCAGTGCCTGGGAATACTGCCCCGGCTGGGGACAGAGCCCTTCGCCAGGCTCCCTCCCGGCCAGAGGCTGCAGGCGGCCTGGTGGGGATCCCCCAGGTCACCCCCGGGGACGTCCGTGCTCCGGGGCTGTCTTGGATCACGTCAGAATCTGCCGCTGGGATGTTGGCTGCTCTTCACATGGAGCGCAAATGCGTATCCTAACGTCCTTAGCAAATCCGTGATTTTCTTTGGGTGGCGGGTGAGAATTTCCCTCTTCCCAAGAACATGGACTGGAGCATTTTGTTCTTCCTTAAAAAGGCGTCCACAGCCGCAGGCGTCGCGGCCGTGCTGACACGCTAGCTGAATCGCGTGCCGGACTTTAACCCCCCCGTTCATTATTGTTGGCTTGTTTTGCAGGTTCCAGAGGAGAAGAGGTCTCGGAGGAGGACCCCCAGATCGATATAGCTACGGTTCAGGACATGCTCAGTAGCCACCATTACAAGTCCTTCAAAGTCAGCATGATCCATAGGCTTCGATTCACCACTGATGTTCAGTTAGGTAAATCAATCCGTACTATAACGCTTAGGAAAACGGAGCGGTTCAAACCTTTGGCCATCTGTAATAGCTGACTGTCCATCTCAGACGTGTTTAAAGCCGTCATTATCATATTGGTCTCTTTTGCCGTGAAGCGCATCACTTGGAAGTGTTGCTGGCATTTCAGCAGTTAAAAAAAAATTGCTTTCAGTTGAAAATACTTCACTATTTTTATTATCCACAATCAGCTAGCACATGTTTCTTCTGAAAGGAGGACATTATTTAGTGACCCCATCTCTTTTTTTTTTTTTAATCTGGGCTTCCTAATGGAAAGCTTCTTGCCAACTGTTTTGTTATTTTTAAATGAGGCTGTGCAAAATTGGGAACGATTAGGTTTTTCCTTTTCTGAGACTGAAAGATTTTAACAACCGAGTGGGAATGTGAGGTGGAACGAAATAACACTACCATTCTCTAAAGGTTTTATATTGTCCTTATTAGCTTTCCAAATGCTTTTGAAAACCCAAAGGCCAAGGGATGACAGAATCTTGAATTATAAAAGCTCCATTACTGTTTTAAAATGATTGAATGGCTTTTTATCTTTGTGTTTAAATTGTGAAAATTTGATTAATGATACATTGGTAGGTGACCTGTGACATTCCTGCAAATACCTTCCGTAAAGAAGTGATTCAGCAGTAAAGTATTAAGTGCCATAATGTTTACAAAATACATTGGTTCTGTAGAATTCAGTAGAATTGTTAAATTTGCACCATAGCAACCTCTGTGTTATTCTCACTGCAGCCCCTTCGTTCCTCTGTCCTTTAGCACGTATAAAAGAGCACGTCTCCAATTTTTACAGAAGAGGCTTTCTTAGTTTATTTTGAACTGTCTTGTTGAGGAAGGATTTATCTGCTGGCGCTGAGGCAGGACGGCGCTGGGCATGTTTTCTGCTTTTGAGCAACCCGTCTGGCTGTGATAGTTGGCTTCCAGTGAAGTTTGACTCAGTGTAGCTGGGAAGTGTCAGAAATGAGAGCTTGAAAAGGTCATGGCAGATCACTAAAGATAAATGGTTAGGGGAGAAGAGCTGTTAAATGGAACAAATGGCTTAACTTGTGTAGCAGGAAGGAGCTGACCCTGTCCGGTGGCGTAAGGGCCATAAAATTCCCCTTCTATAACAGCGCGTGAATTTGTACCTTTTTGATGGCCGTACGCTGACAACGTGACTCTTAGAACGTAATTACTTTTTGAATATCGAAGAAAACCCCAGTGAGATACTCAAAGTTTGGGCACATGTACAGCATCCAAACCTCTCTATAAAGTCAAAATAAGTGAATGTTGCTGGGTTTTCTCATCCAGTTTTTAAAGATATTCGAAGAGCGATGCTGGTAAAATAAGCACTGAGGTGCTCTTTGGGTTGGGGCTGCCGGGCGCTGACGTGTTCATCTCCCGCAGGTGCCAGGCTGCTCCATGCAGTCTGAAATGTAAAGAAACACTCTCGAATTTTTTTCATCACTGACCAGTAACCGTGGTCCGGGGGCTATTCTGCGTCAGCCTGGTGGTGGCGAGGTGCAAAGACTTTTCTCTGTAGCATCAGCTTTACGTAGCAGCCATAGCAAAGCGCAGTTTTTCGAGCGGATGCCGAGAATCCAGAACAAGTCCATTGCTCCTCTTTGACGGTGTCGATGATGGCGGTGGCTGCACGGGAGCGTATCGGCTGTTGGACTGGCTGAAACGCCGTGCAGTGCTTGCACTGAAAATACCCAGGTGGTTTTGGGGGCGAGTTCCAGTTTCCCAGGCTTGCCATGGAAGGGAGTTTGGGTGCGACAGACCCCAGGAGCGCAGCTCAGGTCTGCTCCCCGCCGTTTGCTCCAACGTGGTGGGACACACAGGCGTCATTGCACCTGAATCGGTTCTGTATTGGATTTCATTTTGGTCGCGTAGATCAGGTCACGACAGTGTGAGCTATGTTTGTGAATTCCTGTTTGCATGCTGGCACTTTTCGGAACGTTTCAGCTGTTCTGAGGCCTGATCGCTGAATTTGAGGCAAGGTTTACCAAAAATTTTGGAGTAAACTCGCTCTTATCTAAGTTGTGCAGCGTTCTTCCCTAGTAAAAAGTGATATGGAAATGGCCACGGGAGGACGACCACCTTTTGACGGATGGGTTTATTACAGGGGGAGGCTTTGGCCGTAGCGGTTTCAGGTCTGAGGTTTTACGTTTCAGCTCGTGTTGCAGAGCCACGCACACGCAGTGGTACTCCCAGCGTTGTTACAAAGCCTCGATCAAGTTGCGAGGAGTAAGACGCGTTTGCTTGTGTATCACATTAGCAAAACTAAAAGCAGCATATTGTCCTGCAAAATTACTGCTGGCAAGTATTTCAGGAAAGGGGGGGCAGTTGCAGACCCCAACAAAGGAAGCAAGAACAGAGCAGCATTACGGACTGATAGATCGATGGCATTTCTTTTGATACAGTGAATGAATTAAAAAAGTAGTAGCAGAAGCATTTTTGCTTCGTTTTGGAGTGTGGCTAATTTGCCCTGCGCTACGGAGGCTGCAGAAGCCACGTGCATAAATGCTGTTGTGATTTTAGGTTTCAAGGCGCACAGATCGTGAGCACAATAACACAAAAAAGACACCGTTCTTTGTCAGCGCGCTCTTCGGAGGCGTGCGAGCTTAGGCCAGTGATGTCGAGATACAGAAATAATGGATGAAGTGTACAGCAACAATTTGCAGATAAAAATAATAGAAGTTAAAGTGTATTTTACATGATAAAAAAAAGATGAAAGAGGAGGAAGTCTGTTACATCCGAGCTGGTTACAAAATCCATGCGTGGTGAAGTAGCCTCTGCTGAAAAGATTGATGCAATGGGGAGTGACCTTGGCTTGGAGCAGGAGCTCGTGATGTATGTACGAGCATCTCGCTGCTAAATGGACCCAGATTTGTAGCACTAATATACATGGAAGCCCAGAACCAAACTCAGGATGGCAATAAATCAACAGCCACTTTGGGTGTCATTTCTGGTTTATATTCCACTATTGTTCTATCACTTTAATTCATGTCACTATCATCTGTTCATCTGGAACAGTTTTATATAATTTTCCAGTGGAGTTACCTGACAAATCCTATCAAATTAACAAGGTGCATTAACAGTATTGACTGACTGCAAATTCTGAAGTTGCAGGACCATACAGGGAAAATTCTTGAAGGATATTTTCAGGGGTGACGTTTTTAGAGGAAGGGGTGGGGAACAACCCTCACACAGAAAGGATTTGCACCTTTATTTTTAGAACTTGCCCTGGCTTTTTCAGTGAACTTGTGCCATCAACGTCGCGTATTTTCCTTAAATCACAGAAAATGCCCTTTTGAATAATTAACCATTACAGTGAAATAACAGCACCGATTTCAAATAATCTGCCCAAAATTAAATTACAAACCAAAACGGGCTCCAGATGCAGCATCAGCCTGCTCCGATTACCCAGTCCTAGCCGTCCTTGTGTTAATTGGACTCTTGATGCAGTGCTTAATTGATGTCTGATGTGACGTATGTTTAATGACGAAGCGCATTCTTGGGTTAAGGGGGGGGCTGGTGTCGTTGTATAACCCACCCTAATGGGCAGGGGTGGAGGGAAGGGCGCCTCCTGTTGGGGAAGGGCCGCAGCAAGGAGCCCGCTGGAGGCGGCTGCTCCTTGCTGCCCGTGTGCTTTCATTTGAGAGTCGCATAAAATCCAAACGAGCGCGGTTTGCAAATTCCGCAGCTTTGGCCAGACGTTCAGGTAAACACTGAGTTAATTTGGGAGGGCTTGGAGAGCCGTTACGAGTGCGGTGTCTTACTTTTATTTCCTCGCATCTCGTAGAAGTTTTATCATCAGCTCCTTTGGGTTTTCTTGTGCTTCAGGTGAGCCAAGCGGGTTGCGTTTGGCAGCTCCCCAGCCGAGGGAAGAGGTCACCTCTGCTGCTTCTCCGGAGACGCAGGAGCTAAATGATCTTTAAATACTTTTTTCTCCTGCGTGGCTTCCTTCTGTCGCTTTCTCACGAGCTTCACCCATAACTCACGGCTGAAGAAATGTGATTATTTTTAAGGCTCCGCACGTCCTGATGTAAAAAGCGCCCTGGGAAGTGCGTTCGGTGGTGCCCGCAGCCACCGGACAAGGAGCTTCTGTCCGTCAGCGCGGCGCGCGGGGCCACCGCGTTACAGCGAGCATCCGGGCGGGTGCCAGCGCCCCGGTAGCCCTCAGCCTGCCCCGGGGCATCCCGCTGGAAAGGCTGTTCTTGGACAACTTGGGGAGTAACTCATGGCGGGCCGGGAGCGGGATTTCCTAGCCCGGCTCACCGAAGGTCTGCCGCAGGATGCGCGCGTGGCAGCGTGCCGTGGCCCGCTCAGCCCCCCGCCGCCGGAGCGAGGCGCCCGCCATCTGGGGAAGCCCGTGCTGGGAAGCAGGGCCCGGCGCCCGTGCCAGGAGCTGCACTCATCCTCCGCTTGCTTTCAAAGCAGCCTAATTAGAGCTGGCTTTAAAATGCCAGCAGCGTGGAAAGGCGCGGGGTCTGTGGGACTGGATGTCTTTGTTTATGAGTACCTGGGTGACACAAAGAGCGTTTCTGTGGCGCTGCAAATGGGGGTTGTCCCCTCGGGTAGGGGATATCGAGGGTGTGCGGTGTAGGAGAGGGGACGGGGACGGGGTGTGATGGTGTCTGTCACATATCACAGCAGTGATTGAAAAAACAGCGGTATCTTTTTATACATCTTGCAGCTCATGTGGCTGCTGCTTCCAGAAGAGCTGTACGGGTTGAGAAGAATCTTTTTGGTGATATTTCTTTCTTGTTGGTATGCTTATGCGGGGGGATAAAATGCAGAGTATCAGTGCAGCTTGATAACCATTTGCTTTTGGTTTCAAAAGCCCCGGTGCTTTCAGCAGCCCCCGAAGGGCAATGTGCTTTCACCCCCTTTCAGATTTATAAAGTGTGTCAAACAGCCGATACGAAATCACTTAAACAGATCACTGCTGTGGCTCTCTCTTCTTTCTCATCTCAGGTATTTCTGGAGACAAGGTAGAGATAGACCCTGTTACTAATCAGAAGGCCAGCACTAAGTTTTGGATTAAGCAGAAACCCGTTTCAATCGATTCTGAACTCCTCTGTGCCTGTGACCTTGCGGAAGAAAAAAGCCCAAGTGAGTAGTGCTTTTTATTTATGTCCTCCCTCCTCTCCCTCCCTGTACATGTTCGATGCCCAAAGAATTATTGCTACCATGTCCTTTTCTTTCTATAGGTGCATTTTATTCATTATAGGATGTTTTTAATCTGACTCAGTTCTGTTACAGAGAACACAACAAACAGATACAAGTTTTATGAGGGTCCTTTTAATGCTGCTTACAGCTAACGGCATCGTTAAGAGCGTTCCTTGCCAACACCGGTGGCTGCTAACACCAAGGAAAGCCCCGCGGCACCGGTAGTCAAATACATACTCGCGGGGGTTTTTAGCAACTTAACATACAGACTGGTTTTAAGCAATTTCTCAGGTGCAGTTGGGGATCTCAGACACACAGTAAGTATCAGCGCGGTGTAAATTTGCTTCAGCCATGGCTGCAGGGTGACTGGGGTTACGACGGGCGGCTCCGAGAGTTCCATTTGAGAGGAGCCGTGCCTGTGCCTGTGCCCGTGCCCGTGCCCGTGCCCGTGGCTGTGCCCATCCCTGTCCCCGTGCCCGGCCAGCAGCGATAGCTAAGCCAGCCGGGGGACAGCTTGGCCGTCCCGGTCCAGCCGGTCGTCAACAAGAGGTCGGAGTTTGCTGCGTTCAGAGCGTGACTTCAGAAGCCAAGCGCTCCTGCTTGTTTTATCGGTGGAGTAATGAGAGTCTAGGTCTGTAAAATTTGTTTTAAAAAGCCCAAGATAGGCCCTGGGGGAATTGGGCAATGTCTCCCGGCGGTGCCAAAATGTAACTATCTACCATCAAAAAGTAACTGCGGTTCAAAAGCTCAGATGGGTTTTATTACACTGGTGCTTTTGCAGGGTAGGGATGCTAAGTATTAAGTACTTATCTGCAAGGTGACAGAGAGGTAGAATTATGTGACACGTATTTACAGAGGTAATGATCTGTTGAATTCTCTCGGAAGAGTAAATTTATGGCTGCCACAGATTTTATCAGCAATTATTGAACTATATCCTTCTCCCCTTCATTACCCCTTCCTACTTCCAAGCTCTTAGTCCAGCCATTGTCTTCCTTTTCTGTCTCTCCAGCAAGATTTCATGGTCCTTGGGAAGGCGCGATCCCGCGGAGAGAATTCCCTAATGCCCAGGCAGTCCTCAGCGTGTAACAGTCCGAGGTGCGGGTTTGTGCCGGTGACCGCACTGACACCTCTGGGGTTGCAGCCACATTTCATTTGAAATGCAAACACTTGTAGTGGTAAAATTGTGCCCACAAAACGAGGCCGTATCTGAAAAGCCAGCCCTGAGAGCCGAGGTTTCCAGCTCACGCTTCCCATCCGCACGCTGGTCCGAGACCTTCAGGCTGTCCCTGGGCACCTCCAGCGCGGTGTCCTGCAGGGGACGGGGCTCTTCGGCAGCTCCTGTAGGAAATGGTGCTTGTATCCAAATCCTGCCAGCCCAGGCAGAAATAAGGGACAGAATTTCAAGCCCCAAATGGAAGGGCAGTGCCTTCACATGGGGGTCAGTGAGAGAAGAATCGTGGTCACGTTGGAGGGGGCGCTGATGGGTTCCGACAAAGGCAACACTTGTGAGACTGAGGGGTTTTATTTACTCATTGTCACGTGGCCGTCGTAAACTTTTCCTATTAAATAAGTGTTCAGCATCGTTCCAAAAGGGGAAAATAATTCCTCCTGAAATCTGCTGACCTCTTCCCGACTCACTGAAGATGCTCCAGGAGTCGTTACTTTAGGCCGGTAAAAGACTTTTAGTGTGACATCTCAGAATGATACATTTTGGGGAACAGCAGATCAGTATCTCTTGAATTTTAAATGGGAAAAAGTTATTTTAGTAGCATAAAGGAATGGAACTCACTGTATTTCACAAGTTTTGTCTGTGATTTTTATCAGCATAGTGATATATGTTTGTAGCAGAGTTTACATCAAAAATTATTCCCAGATCTTCCTTGAATGAATTATTACGAAGAAAGAGAGGCTGAGCAAAGATAAGGTCTCTGAGTTCTGCAATATATTTTGTTTTCATGTTTTTATCTCTGGTAACACAAACACGCTCCATCTCGTCTTTCAGCAGTGTTCGGCACATGTAGCCGTGCTCGTTCGCTTGCGCCGGCTGGAAGCGCGGAGCGCAGCCGCCGTAGGTCTCGCCGAGCCGCCGGCCTCCCCTGGGCGTCGGCAGCCGGGCTGCGGTGAGGCCGGGCGCTGCTGGCCTGGCCTGGCTGCTCGCAGGGCTTTCGGAAGCCTCCGAGGGCGAGCTGACCTCTCCGTAAGGGCGAGGGGGTTTGGTGGCGGCGGGCAGCGTACCTGGAGGCTTCTGCAACAACTGCTCCTCTGAACTCGGCAGTTAGCACAGGTAGTAGTCACTTAGCACCGGTAGTAGTCACTTAGCACCGGTAGTAGTCACTCAGCTCTTACTTTCTGCAGATTCAAAGAGGTTGCAGAGTTTTTACCGGTCCTTTTCTGCAGAAGCGCGAGCACAGAAATTGCGTCTCAGCGTCGCGGGGAGCCTCATGCTTGTTTTCTGCCCGTGTTCTCTGAAAGGACGGGTTCGCGCAGCAGCGCTTCGGTGGCACCGGTGTGAGCGTTAAAGGACTCGGCAGCCCGAGCAGTGCCGCGCTGCGACCGCTTGCAGGTGGCCGCGGAGCCGCTGCGGCCGGGGCTGAAGCTTCCTGCGCTGCGAGGTCTCAGCACTTGGAGCCGCACGCAGTGAAAACGCAGAACGAAAAGCGAAGGCTGGGGCATCTACTCTGCCACTGCGGCGGGTGTCGTAGGCAGAAATGGCTGATGGTTTCTGTTTTCCCTTGCAGTAGGCCTGGGTCAGCATTTGGATTTTTATTTGTAAATTCAATCAGACTCCCTGAATTTAGACAGAGGGAAGAGGTAATGGCCCTGCTGGCTCGATCAAATGCCATTAGAACCTGAAACCATGGTGTATGAACGGCGTGTTTAAATCAGGTTCGGTCTGATTATCACGAGAGATTCTGAATGTTTTGAGTCTTGAGAGGAAGCATCCTATCACTGAGAAATAAGATTTAAGCCTTAATAAAGTAGTTGTCATTTTTATAGCTGAAAAGCTTTGTATCTCAATTAAGTGTACATAATATAAAGTCTTAAGGAAGCAACATAATATGTTTAATGCAATTATATCCCTTTGCAATAGTGTAATTTAACGGAAATCTGATTCTGGTAATGTCTCTTACATTACCTGGACAAGGGAGAAACTTCAGTGTCGCTGACCGCTGCCTTTTTACAAAGCACACCGTGGACGAAGCGCGGCTGCGATGGATGCGTCGTGGCCGTCCCTTCCGAGGGCCGGGGCTGCCCGGCTGCCTGGCATCGGCACTGCCGGAGCGCTGAGCCGGCGCCGAGGCGCGGCCGGGCGAGCAGAGCCCAGGGCAGGCCTTGGGGCGCGGAGGGCAATCGGCTGGGCAGGCTCACAGTGTCGTGGGGTTCTTCCACTCACCTGTGTTTTATGATAGCTGCAGAAATGGGATTTATTTGATAATTTACTTGAAACGCTGAAGAAATGTTCTCCGTGGCCCTTTCTCTGCTTTTTTTTTTTTTTTTTGCTTTAATAAAGCAGATACATCTCAGTTGCTAGGTCAAAATATCCTTAATATTAAGGTAGTCTAAGCAAAGGTGTTCTGTAGGTCACCGAGTACATCGGTAACTTCGGTTTGTAATTTAATTGCCTGCTTTGCACCCTGCAGCTTAAGATTTCCTTTAAATTCTTATTCCATTGTTGCACTGGGGCTTAACAGAGTGTTAACCTGGTAATAGGCACAGGGCCTCCCCATTATATGTCTCGCTATCGAGCGGTTCTGCATGACTAGTTAAAAAAGATGGCAAGAAGATTAATGAAAGCCGCCTGGTACAGAAGGGGGGTAGGTACCTTCGCAAGACTTCTAGCGAGGAGATATTAGAGCTGAACCAGAGCTTGGCTTTTTCTTTATCCTGTGACCTTTGAACCTGCCTTACTGTCGGGAGCTGCCAGCCGAGCCGACGTTTTGATTGATGTTGCTACACGAGTCAGTCTTTCCCATTGAATTCCACATCTGCACGAAAATAGCTTTTCTAGCAGTATTCATGCTGGCTGTAAGCGATAGCCAAAGGGATGCCTGAAACGCTTTTATGTACTTTTCGTTTAAAGCTAAAGGTATTTGATGTTTTAATTCAGTACCCAGATCCTCCAGATTATGCACATTGGGTAATACTAATTTAATGAATTCATTATTGGGTTGCGGAAGGACTAAAAACATAGAGAAAGCATTGCGGAGGCTTGGATTCCTGCTGCTCGGGGAGCTTAAATAGAGATGTTGCGCGTTTGCTCAGAGCCCTGCGGTGGAGCCGGAGCAGAGAGGCAACAATTGCCCGCGCGCTCCGCAAATGGTGCACAAAACACTGTGCGGCGTTGATGCTCCCGCTGCGAACAACGCGGCGTGGGGAATAGCCCGAGAAAATTCGTGCTCGATAGGAGACCAATCACAGAGCCTGATCAGAAGGTGAGAAATAGGCGCAGCGGAGAAAACATTCCCGAAACTTCAGGTGTGGCGTGAAAGGAATCTCAGCGTGCATAGCAGAGAGCAGGGAGTCCCAACGCGCGTGGATGTGCGTGTGCAGAGCAGCCCGAGGCCGCAGAGGGACGGCAGCGAAGGCACAGATGGTGCCCGGGTTTGCTGCGTTTTCCATTTTCTGTGGCTGGCTCAGGATCGTGCCCCCGCGCCGGGGCAGGGGGGCCAGCCTGAGCCCCGGCGAAAGGCCGGGGGTGCCAGAGACCTTGGCGAGCCGCCGCGCGGGTTTGGCGGTAGCCGGCGGGCCGTGCTGCGGCAGAGCAGGGGTCCGGCCGCGAGGGCAGCCCCCCCCAGCCTGCCGCGACGCTGCGCCGCGAGCCGCCCGCCCGCTGCCCCGCGGAGGCGGCTGCGAGTTATTAAAGCCATCGCCGTGGAAGAGCCGCTTCGTAAAAGTACTCTGGAGCACGCTCAGGAGCGTGCATTGCCTCATCCTTTTAACAAATATGTTTTGTAGCCCTATTAAAAGGGGTCTTCATCTATCCTGTCAAAGCTATTCTGCTGGGGTTTTTTAGTTTAATTACACGATCCAATTAAAACTCCGTGCTGCATTTTGATTCGCCTCTCCTTGGGCTTGAGTGGAGATGACATTTACAAGGCTCGCCTTTCAAGCAGACAATGGCGTGATTGATGAGGTGCAGACGCAACGGAGGAGGCGATTGCCATGTGGAAACACCGCTTAGTGCATTTTGATTTATTTATCATCTTTTTTTCCCAAACAAGGTTGCTGGTGAAGAGGTTTTGGGCAACCCCCAGTTCCACCTCAATTTTCACCATTCTTGCAAAAATCTTTATTAGTATTCTGCCTTTGATGATCATTTGAAGAAGAAACAAAAGGCTTTGGGGGGAAAAAAAGTCCAGATGTATGAATCGTTACCACAATTTGACATAAAAGTGGTTGTATGCGGCGCTTCAGTTGGCAGCTCTGCTTTCAGGACATCTGGGAACAAGGCACCCCTAACAGCAATGTTTTGTAAGAAGCCTACAGTAGAATATAAAGACCTGAGTTGTAGGAAAAACAGTTGTTGGTTTTTTTTTTCTTAGCATTCCTATCATTTGTTCCCACGGAAGCAATGCCGTGGTTGGAAGGCGACCCATCAGGTACACCGTGTGCAGTCCAAACTCGTCGCTGGTTCTGCTGCTGTCGGTGGGGCCAGGTTTTCATCCGTCATTTCCACTGCAGTCACTGCCTCTGAAGGAGGCATGGCCCCTGAAATATGGACCTCTCGATAAATATCACTTGCTTGAAGTGGGCTTAACCCCACGTTTACGCTCAGGACGACATTCCTGTTCAGTGTCCCTCGCCGAGCCCGGTCCAATGTCCCTGATAACCCAGCCCTGGCCACAGTGCAACTCGTGATATCGCCCTGGAAGAAAACGCCGATGTTTCCTTGTTCCTAGAGGTTGTCAGGATGGGTGTTTTGATGGCCATGCAACCCTTGCGTTTCTGCAGGACCTCCAGGCCCCGCTCCAGGGTCAGGGCTTCATTTTTGAGGTAGCACGTGTGGATTTCGGCCCCCACCCCCAAGCCTGTGGATGAAATATAGCAGAGGTTGGAGAGCAGGGGTTACGCCGTCTGAGTGTTTCAAGTGAATCTGTCTTTGCGCAGAAACTTTGCGCCCGTGCAGTTTCTTTTCGTCATCCCTGGTGTACTTCTATCCCCGTGTAGTCCCTCGGAGCCTGAGAAGAGATTTCATGTTCCATCCTGTCCCAGTCACAATTTCTGTGATGGTGACAACCTGCGATGATGTCAAATGATGCCCATAAGTGTTTTGTTCTTCAGAGAGGCCTTTCTCCAGCTATTTATTCCACTAATAACTCTTAATTGTTGACTTCTGCCTTATGGCCCTGTAATGACAAAGCAATCATCAAGGTATATGGAAAAATTAGCATAAATTTGCATGTCCCAGTGTTTGTTTTCTGTTTTGTCCAATTCATGAATATTCTTTTCATCCTCCGTCTAATCAGTGATTTAATTCAGGGCACCCTGTTTTAAGGAGAGGCTTTTGGTACAGTCTGAATGGCAGAGGAAGAAGAAAAACTATTTCTAGTCTTGGCAGATTCAGTAAAAAAAATTTGTCTGTTCTTGTGCAAATTCACATCCTTCCCACGTTTTCCAGGTGAAAAGCGTGGGGTTTTAGACTCTCTGATTAACAGTTTGTTACTTAGATTAAAAAGTGAATTTTTTTTCCCCCTGGTTCAAGTGAAGTGAGGCGGACGGCGGAGGTTTTGTGGGTTTTCCCAAGAATGTAACTTGCAGGAATTTGCAGAAGATTTGCCAGTGACTGAGCCAGCCCTGCTCGGTGGGTGGCTCTGGAAGCTGTAGTTCGGCAGCATTTCCCACGTAAGCCCAGCAGCAGGGAGATGCTGGGGGGGAGGCGCCGGGCAGAGGTTGCCGTTTGCACGAGGACGGTCGGAGTGAACCTGGGAAGGAGAGAGGAGAAACGCGGGCAGGGGATCTGGGTCTGGCTGTGCCGCTGGGCTTGGCAGGGTCATTGGTTAGCCCGTACCCAGCCTCCTCCTTCACTCTTCTTGGCAGTATAGTGATAGTAAATACCAAGGGATTTGCCAAAAAAATGAATTCAAGACACCGTGCTGGACGAGTAGGTGAGCTCCCCTCCGTCCCCGTGAATTCACATCTCGCCCCTCCGCCCGACTCTGCTGCAGCCATTTCTCCAGGTGTAACCACGCAGGAACCCGTCAGTGTTCGAGGGCTAGAAAAGATTTATCAGCTCGCGGAGCTGAGGCCAGGGGGCACCGGCGGTAGGACGTTGTGTTCCTGCTGTCGCAGTGGGGTCAGCCCCAGCGCGGGCAAGGGGAGGCACGGCCGGAGCGGGGCTGGCGTGGGGCGTCCGCACGAAGCCCGCTCGGGTTTGCTGAGCTCGCCTGGTGGGCTGTACCTCCATCACGACGAAAGCCTGTGATAGCAGATGAGTTTCTGCCATTTCATTTGCCTTCCATCAATGTTTTGGCAGATACACGTAGTTGGGGATAACAGGTATTTTCCATGCACAGCCAATTAACTCCGATTGCGAAATACTGACATTTCCCCCCATGCAGTTCCCCCTTGCCGGCGCCGGCGGTGGCTGATGTTGCGCACGCCCCTGCGTGGTCCCGGTGCAGGGCACCGACAGACAGCCCGGCGTTTGCTGGAGTGGAACGCTCGTGTTTCAGACCCGCAGGCTGAAGGACACCCAGCATCGTTCGTGTAGGAGTCACGGTAGCGAAGCCCTCGTGCAATATCCATGTTTGTTTTAATTCTGCCGTCGTGTGCGGTAGAAGCCACTTGAGCTGTGTGTTACCAGGTATTTGTATATGGAAATATAAACCCACTGAAGTTCCTATTGACCCCTGAATTGTCAAGGGTGGTGCGCTGTTGGAAAGAGGTACGTCATATCTTTAAGCACTCTTGGAAATGGAACTCAATCTCACAATTCATAAATTCCATCTGGCTAGAATAGTAGCAGAGCAAAGTGCCAGTTATGATTTCAATGAACTAATATTTCATGCTGTAAACAGTATAATGTGGACACGGAGCACATAAACATAATGCTGTAATGGGGCTTTCTAAGGAAAAGTCTTCTTAGCTTCTTTCCACTAAATCACCGTCGGGGTGTGGGACTGGGTACGCAGCCTGCACAGCCGGTTGTGCGCAACCGCGGCCCGTGCCGTGCGTTCGGGCTTTGCATCCGATTCAGTGGCAGCGTCGCGTCCCCTGCGCCTCCCGAGCGTCCCTGCAGGGGCATGGGGCCATGGCGGGACCGGGAGCACGAGCACTGCCCTCGGCCGGGCTGCCCGGCGAGCAGTGCTGGAGGGGGGGTGCCTGGTGCCGGGGGGGTGCCTGGTGCCGGAGGGGTACCTGGTGCCGGAGGTGCCTGGTGCCGGGGGTTGCCTGGTGCCGGGGGGTTGCCTGGTGCCGGGGGTGTGCCTGGGTGCCTGGGGGGGTGCCTGGTGCCGGGGGGTGCCTGGTGCCGGGGGGGTGCCTGGTGCTGGGGGGTGCCTGGTGCCGGGGGGTTGCCTGGTGCCGGGGGGTGCCTGGTGCCGGGGGGTGCCTGGTGCCGGGGGGTGCCTGGTGCTGGGGGTGTGCCTGGTGCCGGGGGGTGCCTGGTGCCGGGGGGTTGCCTGGTGCTGCGGGGGTTGCCTGGTGCGGGGGTGCCTGGTGCCGGGGGGTGCCTGGTGCCGGGGGGTGCCTGGTGCCGGGGGGTGCCTGGTGCCGGGGGTTGCCTGGTGCGGGGGGTGCCTGGTGCCGGGGGGTTGCCTGGTGCCGGGGGTGCCTGGTGCCGGGGGGTGCCTGGTGCGCTGGGGGGGTGCCTGGTGCCGGGGGTGGTGCTTGGTGCCGGGGGGTGCCTGGTGCCGGGGCGGGTGGCCATGGGCGTGCCTGGTGGGGTGCCTGTCCGGGGGGTGCCATGGTGCGGGCCTGACCGGTGCCCACGGTGGGAGCAGGGACTCTCCTCCTCACAGGGCACGTCAGGATTGTTAATGGCATCTGTTGCTCTAATTGTCATTGAAAGAGCTGACTCCTCACAATCCTAAAATAAGTGCTCGAAATAAAGTTCTGTTCTGCTTCTGTCAGCTGCGTAAATACTTTTGCCGGAAAGGAGGAGTAAATCACTGGTTTAAAAGAAAGATGGGGGTACTGGGAGGGTTTCTTCTCTGCGCATGACGGAGGCTGTGATCTCGCTGAATTTTCATACTGATATTTCACTCTGTGGCTCTGTGCCCTGCCCTGGGGGGGATGCACGGCCCAAACCAAAGAACCTCCTTGGAATCCTCCAGACCCTGTTTCGTGCTGGTTTAATTTTCGGGTTCATCAGTTTCTGTAGCTGCGTGTAATATTAAATGCCCAAGGAAAGCTGTGGTGGCCGGGGGGGCGCGGTGCTGTGTCATGTCCCGGGAATGGTGCACGGGCACTTTCGGAATCGTAAAGATGCTGAATGCAGCCCCAAGCAGAGCCCGGCGCGCACGCATTAACATTCTGATGAGCGTGCGGCTAGGAATTCCCGCATTTTTAGTACCACTGAGGCATCATTTGTCAAATGATTTAAAGGGGGTTTTTTTTTATTATTATTAGCCAATTTTTCAATATAGACTTTATATTCCAGATTAGTGCATCATAATGGTGTTTAATTAACATGCCACAATAAAATACATGCATCTCAAATTTTCCGGCCGCAGATCTGAGCGTACATCAGTCACTTTTCGGAAATCCGGAGAATTAGATAATGTAAACAAGATTTCAAATTAGCTTTGAATTTACAGTAACGTGGCTGCTGCTTTTATGGGTTAGTAACTTTGACCTTTGAACTGAATAAATTCTGAGAAAAATGATGGAAAAGTATCATGTATAGAATATGCTTAATTTTACTGTTGTGGCCACGACCATCCGTGCGAGTGAAGGCTGTTTTGCCTGCCTACGCCTTCTGCGTGCAGCCCGCTGCGCTGGGGCCATCCCGTCCCGCCTGCAGCCCTCGTAAGGGGTGGCACTTCCCGTGCCCCTGGGCGCCCGGCCGCGCTGCGGCGCCTCGTGCCCGCTGAATCGCGTCAAACCTCCATTTGGGGCTGAGCGACAGCGGGCCCTGCCAGCGGAGCGCGGCAGCGATTGCAGTCAGGCTTCGGTTTGGATCGTCCTGCTCGTAGGGAGGGAGATTCCCGGTCTCGCGTGTTCTGTTCCGTAGCATCGCTGCCGCGTCCTTTTGTCTTTCACGGCGGCGACGCTTTCCTTCGCCGTAAGCAAGCGGGTGGGTTTGGGTGGTGGTTTGGGGGGAGGTTGTTGGAGTGATGAGTCTGGGGTTAATGGGCCTTTTGTTTCAAATACAATCCTCACCTTGTGCGTGTGACGGTCAGCCCGCGCATAGCTCCATCCTGGTGTGGTCGCTTGGCCGCAACACCGGCCCGCGCCGCGTGGGAGCTAACCAGCCGCTTGATCCATCCTCGCGTTTCCCGCAGTGGGGATGTGACGGGAGAACGAACCTCACTGAGCCGAGTTCAGCTGCTCCTGTGAGCCACCACTTGCCTTAAATTGAAACGACATGAGAAGCCTGTCAGCGTTTCGTGGCGTCCTTCTGGCGGGCGGATGGTACGCTGCGCTCACCATCTGTGGCTTTCTTCTGTCAGGCACACGAGCGCTGCTGAAACTTTACAGGAATATTCTGAACAGGTTTTTTTTTTCTTATCTTTACAGGTCATGCAATATTTAAACTTACATATCTAAGCAATCATGACTACAAACACTTTTACTTTGAATCAGATGCTGCTACTGTCAATGAAATTGTACTGAAGGTGAGTATTAAATGTTAATGTGACCCAAAATCCTGGGTGTTTTACCACTTGTTAGACATGGAAGTTGTCAAGAGGTGCTGGAAATAGGAGTGGTGCTGTGCCTGAGGACCACTCTGGTGCCTTGAATGTACCAGCCTCGTTGTTCGTTACCTATTACTTCATTCATTTTTTAAACTGCCTATCTGTGCGTAGTATTTCCTTTTACACTAGGTTTTAGTTAACAGAGATACCAGTTTTCTGTGGAATTTTATGGAAAACCACTAAATTTTATTGTGTCCAGATAGTTCCCACCTCCAGGCTGGTCTGCAAGCCCTGTGTCATGCCAGAGGCGTGGGGCTGTGTGCCTGTGTCCGGCGAAGCGCCGTGGTGCTGCCATGTGCCCGTGTCCGGTGAACCGGTGCTGCCGCGTGCCCGTGTCCGGCAAAGTGCCGTGGTGCTGCCACGTGCCCGCCAGCACGGGGCCCGTGGGGACACGGGCCGGGCACTCAGCCTGTGTGAGCGCCGCGCCAGGACGAGGAGCGGAGGGAGCAGCCACCCCTGGTCTGCGTGGAGCTGGAGGAGCTGGGGGGGGGCTCGGCCGTGGGACGGGCGGCTGAGCACAGGTCCCGGCACCGCGGGGGCTTTCGGAGCCGTTGCTGATGCTCAGAGATTCCAGGAGGGCTCCGGTTAAAGCCGGCACTGCCGCTGTCACCGGGTTCGTGGCTCCAAGCAGAGGCAGGGCCGTTGCCGGGCCAGCTCCTCTCTCCTTCCGCGCGTCTTTTCCGGACGCCGGTGTTTGCACAGAGCAAAAAGGCTTTGCCCCACCACGATACTGTGCTGTTTGCTTCCTCGTGGCTCAGTACATGCATGTCCGGACTTGCTTTCTGAAAAAAGATTTTTGAACGCTTTTGGAAGTTTAAACTTAATTTCCCACAAGCAAATATTTTATAGCAATTCAGAATTTAAAAAGCAGTAATTTTGGCTGGCCATCTATTATGTTTGCCCTTATTTTGTGTGTGGGGTTTAGAGGATTGCTAAATAACTGACATACGATAAAATAATTTTTATTGATAACATTGGAAGGCAGATGTATTTTGGGGGTTTTCTACTTCATGCACCCCTAGGCCAATCCTTTTGGTCCTGCTTTATCTTAAATAAGCGATTGTAACCCTGAACACCTGATGCATCCGAGACCGGCCATAAAAGAAGGCTAAAAAGAAAAAGATTTGCCACGAGTAACATGAGTATTCAGGAGAGGAACATTAGTGAGCAGTGGGGTTTTTCTGAAGTTGCAGGTTGTTTATCCAGAACATCTTCTGGTTTCGTGCATAAGTTCCCCATTTGTTTTCAATTCCGTCAGCATTAGGAGTGGCAGAGAAATCAGACTTTTCAAATTAGGCTTTTTACATGATCAAGTGAGAAAGACCGAGGCTTTATTGACCATGAAAATTCCCTATATTTTTATGCCTTAAGCTGTAATATGCAATGAAAGTGAAACACTCTGCAGTGCATAAAATTGTGCAAGTTTTAAGCCACAGCGTATTAACCAGCTAATGGCAGACCAAAGGGCATTTTTATCTTTTTGATTCTTGCATTAACCTTCCATTAAAATTATCTATGTGATTATCACAAAGCACTGGAGATAATAAATTTAGGGAAGAGCAGGCTTGTTAAATATCATTTAAAAATGCTTTCATCAAGTAAAATGTGCCAAAACACAGGGAAACTATGAGATTAGCTGAGTATGCAAACATCATAATGGAAGAATTATTGTTATTGAAGCTGATAAAGTCCTTTATCGAAGCCCATTACTGTATCACACCAGACTGGGCCTCCAGCACTGGCTGTGTTCGCCCGCAGGTTTGGGTGCAAGGGGAGAGGGGTGCTGAGAGCCTGCGCCCGTCGCAGCCGCCCCGTCCCACCCGCGCCACACAGCGGGGGCAAGAGCCGGGAAGCGACCCCGCGCAGAGCGGGGCTGCCCCGGAGCTCGGGGCTGTCCCTGCCTGACGGCCCGCTGGGACCGGCTTCACTAAAGCCTGGTCCAGCTGGGGGGTGTGAGGGTCCCTGCCCGCCCCGGGCTGTCCCACCGGGGCGCCGGCGAAATTAAATACCATCTTGTGTCTTGCAGGTTAACTATATTCTAGAGTCGCGAGCAAGCACAGCCAGAGCAGATTATTTTGCTCAGAAGCAAAAAAAACTGAGCAGGAGAACAAGCTTTAGCTTCCAGAAGGAGAAGAAATCGGGACAGCAGTAACGCCCAGCCTCGAGGAGAGCCTGTCTGCCGAATTCGGAGGAGGAGACGCTCCCCACCGCCCGAGAGAGGGGGGAGCCGGGACTGCGGGGCTCCTGCTGCCAACAGGCAGGAGCAGCCGGGGAAGAAATCTGAATTATCCCGTGTCTCACGGCTGGAAGATTATCCCTCGTTGGTGATGGGAAGTCTCCCCTGTGACAAAAATAAAGAGCCATATCAGCCGGAAAGAAGACTGTTACGCTTCAGGTTCCTTTGATTAGAAATAAGAGAATGACGTAGACTGGCATCATTTAATTACTGTATTATGTACAATCACAAGAAGAGATGTGATTACATATTATTTCACAGCCTGGTTAAAATAAATTATATACATCTGTAATACACCCACGTACACACAGGTATTGCTTGTGACATGATCAAATTTCTAAAAACAAAATGTAGGACAAATGTATCCATTTTTACTATTAATAAACAGATGTAATCTTTTTCAAGGTCCATATGATGCACAGTTCTTTGGGGGGGGAGACTGTAGTCCCAGATGGTTTCACTTCTGTTGCCAAAGTGCAGGAGGCAACCGTGAGCCAGGGAGCAGCGGCCGTTGCAGGGGAGCCGGTTCGCGAAGCCACGCTGAGGCAGGCGGGTCTGTTCTGCTTTGGTTTGTTCAGAAATATTTTTATTTAACTGCGCTTTTCAGCTCTTATGGGAAGTTCCTTGCTTTAGTCAGCGCGGTGTCTCGAAACCAAGGCAGCGTCTCTGCGGCGGAGAGGATCCCGCTGCCTCGGGAGCTGCCCCGGCCGCCTGCGGGTCCGCGGCTGACGCCCTGGGGGCTGCTCGTCCCCTCCGAGGCAGCTCGCACCTGAGGACTCAGAAATGCCTTCACCTTTTCTTAATATTATTCTTTGAAAATAAAAATTAAGACCGACTTTGTACAGGGATTTGTGACGATTTTGGCCTTGTCCATCCTTTATACATCGGGGACCACGTGAACAGGGTCGCTGGGAACCAGAGCTGCCGCTTTGGTTTTCACCAGCGGTGCCTTTCACAGCTCTCCCCATGCTGTTGAAGCCGGTGCTCTCCGCGCTGCTGCTGTGGGGTTTGTGTCGCGACACTGCCCTGGGATCCGAGGGGCCTTTGGGGTCCCCCGGGCTCCCTGTGCCGCCCAGCCTCGCCCGCCGCAGCCCGACCTCTCGCGGGGTCCTGCCTTGTTGGTCCAGAGCAAACTTCCCAAGCCTTAATGTGGTTCAGGAGCGAGCGCTCAGGCAGAGGGGTCCCCTCGCCACTGACCTCTTGCGTTTAAGTTTTCGGTTTTTAAAGGTTTTAAGTCTCCCAGAGCCGGTGTCGGTGCTGCCTCAAGGGGAGCCCTGCCCGCACCGCGGAGGCCACGCTCCCCTGTACCGTCTTCCACGATACCTGCAAAACAACAGAAACGATATTTTATAGTATGGTATTAATTTTTTTAATATTTTATATGCGTAAATGCAGCACAGATGCAATGGGGAAAGTCCCTCCCAATAATGCAATGTAAAGGACTCCTTTAACCAACTTTGTGAACTATTTAACATTAAAGTTGTTCTGTGAATGTTCTTGTGCCACCCAGTTTCAATTCTTTTTAAATGAACTAAAAAAATTGCCTACTTTGGTATTTGAAACCACAGGAGCCACCTGCATGTCTCCATGGCCGTAATGCTGTTGCCACCCGCTTACATTTATTATATTTTTTATATATATATAATATATATATTATTCAATATGTGTGGTATTTTGCTTTCAGTAGAGCCTAAAGACTGACATAATAAAAAGAAATCTCTGCTGTCTAAGCCGTGGTAACGTTTGGGGGCACATACACAGGCGCTTGCCCGGGCCGTGGGCGTTTACCCCATCCCGTAACTCGCCTCCGGGGCTGGGGGGGCTGCTGGGGCTGCGCCCGGGGCGCGATGGGGGGGCCCGGAAGGAGTTCATTCGCTCCGAAAGAGCCCTTCGCAGTCAGGAGGGGAATTTACTTTCAGAAATCAGATCCAGTTGGATACGCGGTGGGGAGGAAACCTTCCTTAAACTCTGGAAGCGCCCAGCTTCTCAAGAGCTGAACCGCCTCCCCCCCCTCCATAGACATTTCTACTACTTCGTGTTTGCGGAAAGAGTTAAACCAGAGCTCAGGGCTGCAATCTGTGCGCAGCTGAACACAAATCCATCACGGGCTGGTCTTTCCCCGGTAGTTGTAGATTTAATTGATTCAGATGGGCATTCAACTGGGTCAGCAAAGCAAGCTGTTCCTTCCGTGCCTGGTTCCTGGGCTTCGGCAGAAGAGGGTGGCTGCGGGCTCGCGGAACCAGGCTCCCTTCTCGCCGGCGCGCAGCGCTCGCTGTCGGGGGCATCAGGGCTTTGATGAGTTTTTGTCTTGCTTCTCCTTTGGAGGGGGCCCTGGCTTGCGTGCCCACCTGAGGTTTTACGGGTGCCTGCGCCTCACGGAGCAGCGCCCACGCTTGCAAAAAGCCTCAGGCAGGGACCCAGCGAGCGTCAGGGAGCGCAGGCACAGAGTGAGTGCAAACAGCGGAGATGTTTCCCCTCGCGGCGCCGGGGGAGTCGTACCTGGGCTGGTACCGCCGTGCCCAGGCGCCTGCAGCAGCCGATGCTGCTCACCGCTGCTCACCGTCATGCCTCTACTTGCACAAAAAAATGCTGCTCAGAGGGTCCCGAACCCACCAGGAGCGATGGGTGACCTTTGTGGTGAGACCCCGAGCTCATGCGTTGGGCTCCTGGGTGGCTGAGCGTTTGTCTGGGAGAGTTGTGAAAGAATAAAACAGCTGCCGAGCGGCTTTGCCTGCCGAGGAGCGGGCGCTCGGGCGGGGGTGGCCAAGGCTGCACCGCGGGGGGAGAGGAGCCCCCGCCGCCTCTGGCGTTTTATCGAGCATTGGGAAACACAAGAGCGGACTTTTAGCAGAGGGCACCCAGGCACGTGCTGCACCCAAGGCCTGACCTGAGCTCTCCCAGGGGTTTGCCATGAACTCCAGGAGGAGCAGTTCGAGCCGGAGGCTCCTTTGGGTTTAGGTTGGCAGAGCCCGGTGTGTCCCTGGGGCTTTTGCAGCCGCCCCCCCAGCAGCAGTGGCTCGGCTGGGACCGTGGGCTGCGCCTGCCCCGCACCGGGACAGGCGGGCAAAACCCATCGCCCAGCCCTGGGTGCAGCCCCGAGATGAATGGGGGGTGTTATTTATGGAGACGTGTTTGTAATGGGCCCATGAATTTCATGGCAAGGCGCTGCTGTGGTGGCGTGCGGTATTGGGTGCTGCTGCTGCTGCTAAAATGAATGCCCCTTAAATCACAGCCCAGCGCAGCCTCCCCGGCACGACGCTGGGGCGAGGACGGAGATGAGGACGGAGATGCACGGGCGCAATGGGCACAGAGGCCGGGCAGGGCCAGCGGGAGGGTGCCCTGGGCCCTGGCGGGGTGCTGCTCCCCAGCACCACAGTGCCCGCGGCGGGGGGCCCGGCACCGTGCGAGCAGCCGAGGCATGGGGAGGGCTGGCACCATGCACGGCCCCGCGCTGCCGCTGCGCGAAGGGTTAAGCACTGTCATGTTTTATTCTCTCCACACACCTCTGCTTAAATGCAAAAAAAAGAAAAAAAAAAAAAACCAACTCTCAACAGGGTGTTGTTCGCTCTAAAAACCCTAAGCATGATTTGTGAACTCTCACAGCCTGGGTAATCTCATCAGAGTAATGGGATTATATTTCAAATCACCATGGCCTGTTCATTACACATTTAAACTCCTTTGACAGAGGAAAAGTTAAATAAAATGTGTGCGTCAGCCCTGGTTGACTTTCCCAGTTCTCTTTCTTGATTAGACAAACAGATGCTGAGCTCCAAAATGAAAAAATAATGTGCTCATTTATTCATTTTTCTGACAAGTCACAATAGATTTTTAACTACAAATGAGCCCCCTCCCCAGGTGGGGAGCGTGGGGGCAGCACGCGCCGCGCCGTAATGGGCTCCAAGCCGGCAGCTGGGGCTGAACTGGGGCACAAGTGGTCATTTCCGCACCACGAGCGCGGGGACGGTGCCGTGATTCCCCCGCCACCGCCGCCGCCGCCTGATGAATTTCTCCAAGGAGCTGGCAAGCGGCTCCTGCATTCCTGCGGCGAGCGCCGCCACCGCCAGCAGCAGCATGGCCCTGGCCAAGGCAGCCCCGGTGAAGAGCCCCGACTGGGGGCACCCGCCGAGGTTCCCGGCACCTCCTGCTCAGCTCTGCGCCCGTGAGGCGGTGCTGGGGCTGCCGTGGCCATGGGGGCTGCCATGGCCATGGGGGCTGCCATGGCATGGCACCTGAGCACCACCCGCCGCTGGCCCAGCGCCTGCCCTGCTCACCGCAGACTGACTTTTGCATGAGCACCCCCCGGGGGGCAGCGGCTGAGCTCGGCCCGAGGGCTGCGGGTCTCAGCGGCCAGCCCGTGCGGTGCTCCCCGCGCCCTGCGTGGGACTTGGCCAGCGGAGTTCAGATCCCTTCCCGGGAATCGCCCATGAAGAAGCACACGGACTGTGGGGAGGCGTCGGGGCTGCGGGCGCGCTGGGCTGCGCTCCCTGCTGAAGGGGATGGTCTCACGTCGGGGAGCGCTGGGGCTCTATTAGGGAGCTGAAATGCCAGATAATTAGAAATACGCCAGCAAACACCATTATTGTCAGGAGAATGCAATTGCATACAGTAATGAAGCAATTATTAATGAGCAACTGCAAGGCTGTCGTTAATTTAAGCTTTTCAGGATCACAGACCAAGGCAAGTTAAACGTTAAAACAGAGCCGGGCTTCCCACAGGGTGGGCAAAGCAGGGCCACCTCGCCACCCCCTCCCCAGGTGGGGCGCCCTGCGTGCCCATGGCCACGATTGCCCCTGCCCTGCAAGCGCAGGAGCACAGGGAACGCCATCCCAGGGCCAGCACCGGCCCCTCCGGGCAGCCCGGGCAGTGGCTCTGCAGGGGAGGGCAACAGGGAGGGGGACAGGGATGGGGATGGGGATGGGGATGGGATGGGGATGGGGATGGGATGGGGATGGGATGGGGATGGGGATGGGATGGGGATGGGGATGGGGATGGGGATGGGGATGGGGATGGGGAGGGATGGGATGGGGATGGGGATGGGATGGGGATAGGGATGGGGATGGGGATGGGATGGGGATGGGGATGGGATGGGGTGGGGAGGGATGGGGACAGGGAGGGATGGGGATGGGGATGGGGATGGGGATGGGGACGGGGACGGGGACGGGGACGGGCATGGGGACAGGGTGCCGCCCCAGCCTGCGACAGCACAGGCGGGATGCCGGTGGCTCCGCGGCGTAAGTGCCGGGTGTGTTTGGCGATGGTGCAGCCGGGAGCCGCTCCCGCACCAGCGCGCAGCCCCGCGCTGCAATCTGTCACGGCGGCTGGGGCTCGCCGGCTCTGCAATATGTACCTCATGTCTGGGCTGTCATCGGACATAATTCCTCCCTGCTGGCATATTGCTGATTTGTGCATAAGTGATGCATGCAATCCACCTGAGCTGGGAGTCAGGGGTTCCTTGATCCGGGGCTGTCAGGGCAGAGTGTTTTAGTGCCTCCTGCGATTAGCCGGAATTGACAGGCCCTGGGAGCGGGGAATTGCACAACAGGGGAATTAACAGCCAGGGACTGAAGTGGAGTGTGGCACTCGTTTAATCTGCAATTTATCAGTTTACGTGGCTCCTTGTCGCAGGCGGAAGATTACACTCCAAAAAAGAAGGCTCCCTTTTTTTTTTTTAATTTCACCTGACAGGGAGAGGGAAGAGCAATATTCAGAGGCTGACAGGCTTCCTGGCTCCCACGGGGTTCCCGGCCCGTGCCATGCGGGGCTGAGCCGCACGCAGCCGCCCGGTGGGTGCCAGCGTGGCGGTGAGAGCTGCCCCCCAGCCCCAGCACGGGGGCACGGCTGCAGGGCAGGCAGCCCCCAGGACCCCCCCCTCGGCTTCAGCTCCTGCGTTTCACCCCGGGCGGGCTGGCCAGAGGCTGCCCTGCCTCGCAGCGGGGGCCGCCGCAGCCCCACCACCCCGCAGCCCCCCGAGCATCACGGCCAGCCCAGGGTCATCGTGCAAGGGCTGAGCACCCTGCTGGCACCCCGCACAAGCCCTCACCGCTCCCTGTCCCCGTGCCCATCGCACGGATGCCCCCATGTGCCAGTCACACCTCCGCGCCCCCGGCCAGTCCGACGGCAGCGCTGCAGCGGTGGTGCCGTGCAGGGGCTGGCACGGCCGGGGCCGTGGTGGAGCCGCTCTGAGGGCAGCAGATTCCCCACCTGCGAGTCGTGGGGCAACCACAGCCAGCTCTGCACCAATCAGCCGCTGGGACATCAGCCTGGCCATGCGGGAGCCACTCCTGGCAGCAGAGCTTCCAGCGGCGCTGCCGTGCCCCCAGCCAAGGCCAAGCCGGACGCCCCTCGCCCTCCGCAGCGTGGCTGCCCCGGGGGATGTCACCGTGGAGGGGCAGCCCGCAGCGGGACGCGCCGTCCACGGGTCGGACCCCTCCGATGGGTGAGCAGAGCAGGGGGCAGGGGCGGACTGCAAGGTGCCACCACCACGGTGGCTTCCTGGGCCGCAGGGGGTGCCCGGCACCGCTGCACCCTCAGTGCCTGCCCGTGCCCGGCTGCCGCTGCGAAGCGGGGTCCATACAGCCACAGCCCCCGTCCCGCTGCGCATCTCGGGGCAAGGAAAGCGGCAGCCGTGGCCACGCCACCTCCTGGCCCCCGCCACACCGCGCGCTCCAATTTTGATAACATCATTAGAGGCTGATAATGGCTTCCAGGAACAGCGTAGCCTTTCTGCGAGGTGACAGCCTGTAAAGGCAGCATGACAGATAATGTATTCTACAAGGGTACAATAATGTGACTCCGAGCACGTTAAACTCCTTTAATGCGGGTGACATACACCTTCCTCTTAACACACATTATCATCCTGGAGGCGCCCGTGGCGCGCAGCGTCACAGAGCCGGTGCCCACGGGCCCTCACCCTGCCCAGCTCCCCAGTGTTCCCAAAGCCAGCACTGGTGCTGGTGCTGGTGCTGATGCTGGTGCTGGTGCCGGTGCCAGTGCCAGGGCCAGGCCCCCCCATGCAAGCGGGGGCTCCGGCGCCAGCTGCGCTCTCCCTGGCCCCGGTGCGAGGAGGTTAAGGAGGTTAAGGCGCGCGATGCAAACGCGCCCGCTGCATGTGGGCGATCTCCTTGGCCTTCCTTGGCGGCCTGCTCTGATACTGCAAACCTTTATCCAACCTTATGGTATCAAAGATTATTTATAATGAATTAAATACGTTTTTAGCAGCTTCTTTCCACACTTACTGCCACACTTTCACTGCCACTTCAACTTAATTAGGGAGGCCTTGCTAAAGAGATGGGAATAAATGCATCTATAGAAACATATCTACGTATAAATGAAGAAAGCAGCCACCACAGGTCAAACCAGTACTTTCAATTTATTGCCCTGGTACATTCATCTGTAAATAGCTTTGCCTTGCTGGTTTCTAAGTGCAAGGCTAATGTTGGAGTGCTTAAATTAATAGTGACGCACACCTTTCATTATTGCTATTAAATTAGGTGCTGGGCTTTGATGGATTCACTTGTTGCTGAACTAAAAGCCTTATAGATGGGGGGTGCGTATCCATTTGGTTTTACAGCAAATTTAGGTCTTAATGTCAAGGCAGATGGAGCTGAGCGAGTTCCTCCTCAGCACACTCTAATTAGCAGGACGGGCACCTCCCGCCGCCCCGGCCCCGCTCCCCCGGGAGCCACGGCGCAGGCTTGCTGGCGCGGCGGCAGGGAGGCACGTGGCGGCGGGGTGCCCGGCAGGAGGACGGATGCACCCCGCAGCCGGGGCAGGGGTGCCAGCCAGCCGCCACAGGACCCCCCGCCCAGACGAGGGGTTTGGGGTGCACTTCATGCACAGCACCCGCAAGCGAGGGGGAGCCAAGGTCCCCCCGGCATCGTATCTGGCACCGAAGGGCTGGGCAGGTCTGTGCCACCACCTCCTGCGGGCACCGGCCCCATGGCGCTGCAGCGTCCCACCTTCCCGCGCCCGGGGCGCTGCGGGGGGAGCAGCACTCAAACATTAAAAAGAAAAAAACCCCAAACCCCAAAGTCCCTGCAGACGCGTGGTGTTGTGACATGTAACATCAGCCCTGTCACCTCCCGAGCCGTGACTGACGCGCGCCGGCGTGACGCGGCCCCCTGTGACACAGCGCAGCGCGGGGAGAGCCTCGCACCGCCGCGCTCACTGGGTGCCCACTGCCCCGCACCAGCCGGGGGCTGCAGGTGCCCTGGGACCCCCACCCACCACCCTCGCTGCTTGGCCTAATCAATGCTGAGATTTTGCCAGTGGCATGGCGAGGGGGGGAGAGCAGGAAGGAGGTGGCAGCCGCGCAGCCCAGCTGGGCCGGCGTTTCCAGCTGCCTCCGGAGCCAAGTGGGACGGGACGGGCAGAGCTGGTGGCCCTGACGCTGGGGAGCTCACTGCCTGCTTGTGGGGCCTCTCGGGGAGCAGCTCAGTAAGGATGGAGATGATAACCCCCCCTCAGTACACAGGCTGATTGAGCGCAGGCGCATCAGGGACGGCGCGTGCACGTGCCAGGTTTGTAGGCGGGGAAGCGCTGTGCGCAGCGTGGCCGTGCCCCGGAGCCACAGCACCCACTGCCAGCGGGTGGCCGGGTCCCTCACCCGTGGGGTGCCCACCTTCCCGCGGCCCCCATCTGACCTTGTGTCACCCAGACATTCGTGTCGTTTGGTGACCGATGCTGCGGCACCTTCCCGCCCAGCTGCAGGCGCGGGTGCCTGCAACACGGGGACGCTGGTCTGGGGGGACCCCTGCCCCGGGGGGCAGCTTGGGCGGCGAGCCCGGGGGGGGGGCCGGAGGCAGGGGGGGGAGCCCGCGCCCCGGGGGGGGCGCAGGCTGGGGCTGGGGGCCATGTGCCGGGGCGCGGGTTCGCAGGCCGGGGCGCGGGCTGAGGCGCCTTTGTTCTGCGGCGCGGTTCCCACTCTTAGCGTGCCATCTTGAGGCCGCCGCCAGCAGCCCTCCGGTGCCGCACAGGCTGCGCGCCCGCCGCCCTGGCCCCAGCCCCGGCCCTGGCCCCCAGCCGGGACCCACTCGGCTCCCAGGGCTTCACCCTGCGGGCAGCCCCGACACCCCACCCCCCCCCACCAGGGCGCGGGGCCGGCCGTGCTCTGTCCCAGCAGCTCAAGGAGTGGTTTGGGCCATGGTGAGCCCCCGTGCTGCAGTGCCCTGACGGGAGCTGGCCACATTCACCCCTGCCCGGACAGACAGTACCCATCCCATCCCACCCATGGACAGTGTCCATCCCACACCACCCACGGACACCAGTGCCCATCCCATCTCACCCACAGACACCCAGTGCCCATCCCATCCCACCCATGGACACCCAGTGCCCATCCTGTGTCACCCACAAACACCCAGGGCCCATCCAGGGACACCCACAAACACCCAGCGCCCATCCCACACCACCCACGGACACCCAGTGCCCATCCTGTGTCACCCACAGACACCCAGCGCCCATCCCACACCACCCATGGACATCCAGTGCCCATCCGGCCCCACAGCGTGGGTGGGATGGACGCAGTGGTCCCCACGGCCCCGGCTCGCCTGCTGCTGCTGCTGGGGGAGCCTTGACTGGCGTGTGAGCTGGGGCCACCACTGCCACGGCTTCAGGAGCCCCTGGCTGTTTGAGCTGGGGAAGGGGACGTGGACACAGGCGTGGGCCCAGCCCACTCCACCCACAGAGACCCACCGGGGCCGGCTGGTGTACGGGAGCTGGTCAAGTTACGGGGCTTTGTCCCAGAGAAATGGGGCAGGATACTCCTTTGGGGTGAAGGTCCTCACTGCTGGAGAAGGAAGTCCCCGAGCCACCCGTGTGGGCCCAGGCAGCGGCTGTTGGGCATTTTGTGCCCTGTCCCATGGGGCATGGAAGGTTTGACCACCACCGTGTCCGGACACCCACGGGCACACGCACCAGGATGGTGCCGCGGCACAGGGCGGGCATGAACGCCACGGGGACAGACAAGAGATATTGCAGGGCTAATTCTTTTTTGAACAATACAATTTGTCTATATTATAATGATAAAGTTTGTGACAGAAATGACAACATTTGCCTGTGTTATAACACGGAAGCCCCTGGGTTCCTGAGGGCTAAGCCACGGCAATGCCGGGTTTCTGCGGGAATTTCACGGGAGAATTTCTCGTCACACTTCAGCCTCCCCAGGTGCCCGGCTGTTTTAAAGGATTAATCTGCATGTGCGGGCTAACGAGACCTCGCTGGGGGAGCTGGGTGGGATGGCAGCTGGAGGGGGCCAGGGACAAGGGGCCGGTCCCTGGCCCAGCCCGGGCACAGCTGGGCGCATGGGGACTGCGTGTGCCCATCCTGCCTCCTCCCCTCGCCGTGCCCACGCCATCCGGGACCCGGACGCTCGTGGCATGACAGTTCCGAGGGGTTGGGGTTAATAAAAATCCCTCCCCCTAGCACCGACTCCGTGATTTCTGGTGAATTAGGTAAAAATAGGCTCTGCTGGCCCCTCTGCACAGTGTCCCTTCTTGAAGGCATCTCTTCCCCCGCCCTGCACGCCTGCCATGCCATGGAGGGGGGAAAAAAACAAGCTGTCTTCCCAGGGAATGGGATCCCAATTTGGTGCTTCTCATTGCTTTGCTGCTGGGGGGGGGTCAAACTCATCCCCGCGCTAACCCCTGCGATGGCAAATAAACGAAGGAACCGATGTGGCAGTGAGCCGGTGGCTTCCCGAGGCAGCAACACCTCCCCTTGGCGCAGGGCCCTGCTTCTTTCTTCGTAAAGCATCATTATTAGTCAATAAAAGTGAAATCCCTGCGATAAGATGGCACCCCCTGTGGAGGAACAGCCTGATCGCCTACCAACGAGAGGATCTGATAAAGCCCTAATCCAATTTCTTGCCAATGTTTGCTCTTTTTTAATGAGACTTTGGGGTTGGTTGTGGGTTGGTTGGTTTGTGGTTTGGTTTTTTTTATTGTCCTGAAGAGTTTTCTGCCTTTCTTCTACTCCAGGTGATAAAACGGGGCCAGTCACTGGAGGAACGGGCACGGTGGCCGGGGCTGAGCCACCGCAGCCCTGCCCGTAGCCGCCGAGGGGCTGAGACCCCCCTCAGCCCCTCGGCGGCTACGGGCAGGGCTGCCAGAGAGGGGGTCTCACAGCAGAGCATCATCCAGCCATGGGCTCCCCAAGCAGCTGGCATCGGCAACCAGGTCACCGTCTAGCCTGAGGGACCGACATCCCCGTGTCCAGCACCAGGGCAGAGACATCTGTTCATTGCAGCTTCCCTATGGACAACGGGGTGCCCGAAGCACCCCTGGGTTGGGGGATGCCGCCAAAATAGGGGGAGTGGGACCCCCCCAGGCTCAGGGAGTGGTGCTGGCATGATTACGGCATCGCCTGCCTTGGGGCTCTGCACCCGCTCTCGCTGTCGGGGCTTAGGCGAAGCACTGGGTATTATTATTTTTTTTATTTGCTCGTGCTCTGCGAATGCAAATTCCTGCTCTGTACTCACTGCTGGTATGATGGTGTGTGCCATCCCGCCCAGTTCACCCAGTTTGCTGGCTGCCCTGGCACTGGGGACGGGAGCAGGCAGGGCGGGCAGGCAGCAGCGCGTGGCATGGGCCAGGTTTGGCAGGAGGAGCGGGCAACGTGTGCTCCCTGCCGTGGGGCTGTGCCGGCTCCCACCGCTCCGCTGGTGCCGGTGCCACACGATTGCTTCCGGCTGTGCCGGGAGATGCTCCCCCCATGCCTGCGCGGTGGCCACGGCCCCAGCTGCCAGCCGTGCCAAGGGTGGCGCCCGGCTGACCTCCCCGTGCCCGCGCAGGCATGCTGGGGACACGTGCGTGGAGCCAGAGGTGGTGACAGGTCCCGCCGTGCTCCGTGCCCCTGCCGGGACCCCTCTGCTGGCAGCGGCGCTGGGGCACGAGTAGTGCCAGACACGCAAACTCCCCTTCCACACTGCTCTTTGGCATTTTAGAGATAATAAATTGCTAATCAGCAGCCACCCCCTCCTTGGTGTCCTCTGCAGCAACGCTCCAATAATTAATTATAAACTACAATACTGATCAGCTTGCGTGTACTCCGTCTGCACTGACAATCATTAACCATAATATGAAATTTATAATGTTGAGACGTGGAACCTGGTGAGATGAACTGCTCTGCTTTTTAATCAGTTTTATGGGATGATATAATACATTGATCGACAAAGACAAGATACAGCGTGTGTTCCTGTGTCTATAGCCGTGCAACCTTATTAATTTAGATTTACAAAGAGTTGCTTGATCCGGAGGGGAGAGAGATGGCAAAGCAGCCTGGCGCGGGACGGGCCCACGAGGATCCTGGCAGGGCGGCAGCCGCAGGGGCTCCCCGGGCAGGGGGGGCTCACCTGGCCCTGGGCAGGGCTCCTCAAAGCCCGGCTGTGGTGGCACGGGGTAGTCCCCGGTACTGGCCACACTGCGCCCAAGCACCCATCCAGGGCGATGGTGGGGGGACCAGGGGGGGTTGTCTCGATCTGACGAGCGGCGGTGCCTGCCCCAGCGACACGGCATCGGGCAGCGTGTGCCTGCCTGCACGTACGTGCCTGTGCCTGGCCCTGCCCCAGCCCTCCCTCCTCCCCCCGAAATGCATCTGCGACTGGGGCATCGCCTTCCCAACCAGTACGACCCAGTGGCAGCCGGACAGCTGGTAACCATATTGGTGTGTCTTGGGCTGTCATATCACATTTGCACGCCTGCCCTTGCTCTGCATCCGGGGAGGCTGGGGCGGTGGTTTTCAGGTCAGAGGCTGCATCCAGCACAGCAGGAAAATTCCCATTTCCCCACCAAGACTTTAACCATGAAGTGGCCCGGACTCGGCTTCTCTGTCCCCCCCCCGCAGCAGCTCTGCACCGCAGCCGCTCCCTGGCATGGCACAGCTCACCCCCCCCTGCCCCGGGCAGCGTCCGTCCCGAGGCAGCAGCGGAGGAGCCGAAATGGCTGCGGGCGATAGTGAGCGGGGCTGCAGTCAGTGCTGGGGGGCACGGTTTTATGGAGAGTATAGCTTGTCAAAAAATTTGGTTTCATTCTTTTAATTGAAAAGTTTAACTAATAAAAGTAACTGAGAAGCTGTGGTGTACTTAGGCTTCTTTCTGTTAGGCGTTTGATTTAATAGTACATGACGTTTTGATTAAAAAATTAGCTCTATATAATATCAATAGAGCACACATTAAAAGGATTAAGAATTGGCTGACTGACAGGTCTCAGAAAGGAGTTGTGAATGGGGAATCATCATCAGATGATGATGTTCAACATTTTCATCTGCGCTCTGGAAGTAAATATGAAATCAGTGCTGATAAGCGTGGGGATCACAAGGATTAGCGGGGAGGTGGGAACGCTGGCAAGGGGGGGCTGCAGGGGCTGCGGGGTGGGCTGAGCAGATGCCCAGCGCTGGCAGCACCCCGACCTCGCTGCTGCAGGGAGCCGGGGGCGGCCGAGCCCCACAAGGGACAGGCGACCATGGGGCATGGGGGGGGTCACCGCAGTCTTGGCCCCCCCCCAAACAGCACACAGGTTCTGCTCACGTGGCTGAAGCGGGGTGCAGAGTGAGTGCGGGGCAAGGACCAGGGAAGGTTTGGTACTGGGGATGTGATGAGAAATTTAAGGACCAGAGTGTTTCTGGCTGAGCCCAGCTGGGAGCATCACTGTGCCCCAAGCACCAGGGTGGGGGCAATGGGCACCCAACCCATGGCTGCCCCGGGGTGCTGCGTACACACGTGGGGCGGCCTCAGCCGAATCTCGGCTGCTATGGCATGGCGGGCAGTGGTCCCAAGGGCAGCGATGGGAGATTGGGGCTCAGCCTCCCACCCTGCAGCCCCCGGCCCCCACTCACCCTCCATGAGATCACCAGTGCCGCTGCAAAAGTTCACGCCATGAGCCCTCGTGAGGCACAGCACATCACACCCGACACCTCCCAAAACAGCTGAAGCCCCCGGCAGCCCCTGGCAGCCCCTGGCAGCCCCAGCCATCACTGCAGCTGCAGGGTCAGGCTCGCATTTCTTAGGGTGATATATGAGAGGGAAAGTCTGCAGCTAACCCACAGCTCCGCTTTGCGTCCGCCCTGCGCCGGGAAGAGCAGCAGCCATCTCTGCTGGAGCTGCGGGCAGGAAGGCTCCTGGCACCCTGGCATGCGGGTGGCACCGGCAGCTGCGCCGCTGGCAAGAGGGACTCTGGCACCCACGGGCCAGGCACGGCACAGCCGGGTGTCACCCGGGCCCCCTCTCACACACCATTTCTGCACATCTCCCAAGTCCTGCAAACAGGACGTAGCTGAGCTGCCGGGGGGTGGAGGGGGCAGCACGTGCCGGTGCAGGGCCCTGCGGCTGCCTGCCACGCCAACACAGCCCAAGCCGTCCTCTGCCGCTGCGGGAGGAGCCGCCGGGGCACAGCCACCCTAAACTGCTCAGGATGCAGCCGTGGGGCCAGAGCGATGGCTGGGGAGCAGCGGTGCTGTGGGGACCTGGTGGCCCTGGCTGCTCCCCAGCATGGGACAGGGCACTGTGGCTGTTTGTCCTCTACCGGCTTTAGCAGAAGTGGATTTTTGAAAGGCAAATCTTTACTAGTGCAGGGAGTGTGCCTAACCCACATTAATTCCCAATTGTGAACGCTTTCAATTAGCGACTGCAGGCACTCAGCCTGCTGGATGTGTTCATTAGTGACATGGCCTTGCCGCGCAGCAACAAGCCGGATGACAAACCTGTCTGAGGGATGCGCAAGGTGTCGGCTGTGGCACAGCGCTTGCATTAGCAGGGGGAGCAGGGGCAGGAAGGTGAGGTGCCCTCAGGTGCCTGCAGGGGAGCGTGGACACGCTCACACCACTGGGCACGTGGACCCCACGGGGAGCCAGGGATGACGGCAGAGCCCCATCACCCCCGTCCCCAGCGAGGGCGATCGGGTGCCCGCGACGGTGCGTGCTGGTGAAGGAGCCTCCCCTGTCCCAGGCTCAGCACATCCATCACCGGGAGAGGCATTTGCAGAGCCCCTGGGGCCACCGCCAGTGCTGAGTCCTCTAAATCCTGCTGAGCAGATGGCCCTGAGCCACCTTCAGAGCCACCTGGCGAGCAGAAGGACATGTCTTGTCCTCAATTGTGGGCATGGGGAGCAAAACCGCAGGGGCCTTCAGTGCTTCTGCAGGGCCACAGCTCAGGGGGACCCGCATGGCCGTGGAGGTGCCTGCGCTCAGCCCCTGGCAGAGGATTTACCTCTGGGCATCGCTGCCCTCCCAGCTGCCCACGGGAGCCGATGCGGCTCGGTGAGCTCCTGGCTCCGAGCGGCAGCCCGGTAAAGCCATTGCGCTGCCACAGGTCTCGACTGGCCCAATAAAAGATTATCAGCTAAATAAAACAAGAAGTGAGTGATGCCACTATGCCCTGCTGGATTGAAATTGTGTGAGCAAAGTGGTTTTCTTGGGGAGATTTATTTCCTCTGCCAGCTGCAGGCAGCCAGTGCGGCGGAGAGAATGAGCCTCTCACTCCGAGGCCACCGCTCCCTCCTACAGCCAGCACTCAGCTTTTATTTCATTTCTGAGGGAATCAGAACAATAAAGGAAATACAAGCAGGTATTTGCCCATCACGAGCCCAGGAGCACACACGTGTGTGCGCACACACGCTCACCAGTACATGAGCCACGTGCTCCAGCAGGGCCTGGCCGACACCTCAGCCCCAAAATCCCAGCCGTAACCCGCGGCTGGAGCCGGGAGGGTGATCCCATGCCAGCGGGGATGGCTCCTGCCCCAGCCTGCACCCAGCACCAGCTGCGAGAGCCGGGGCAGTGCTGGCACCCATCCTGCTGCGTGCCTGCCAGGGCCAGTGCCGGCAGTGCGGCACAGGACTCCGGCTGGGGGCTCCTTGCCCCAAAACCCGGCCGGGGAGGGGGCAGGCAGCAGGTACAGAGGGCGGCAGAGCCGACTGTGCTGGATGCGCTTGCAGACAGCACCAGTCAGGCCAAAGCAGAAGCCCCTGTCGTCAAACTGGGCAGGACAGCCGCATAGCGGCTCGACAAGCACTTTGCTTCGCTCCGGACCGGCACTCACCCTCGGCTGCTGGGCAGAAGGTGGCGTGGCAAACGTCTCCCCTGCCCTGGCAAGCTCAGCATCCCGCAGCAGCTTGGAATCACCCCCACTTTTGGTGCTGAGTCCCCAGAGCCTCAGGAAGGCCCTCGGATGAAGCTGCCCTGCCGCAGCCCGCAGGGAGCTGCCACGACACCAAACGAGGCGCCTGAGGTTATCGAAGCTCAGAGCGACCTCCCCGCAGATGTCACGGCAGAAATGGAGTCTGAAATCGCTCGGCATCGCCTCTCCCACCATGAGCTTCGATTTCAGATAGCGTCCCCCCGTAATGAGCGGGCACCAGTACCTGCTCCCGCTGAGCCCTGCTCGCTGGAAAGCTCGCCATTAGATCCCCCGTAATTGTAAATATTGCAAAGCGCTCGAGTCAGCAGTCTTGCTGAATTTTGCTTTCAACATCTGCAGCCCAATAAATCTCTGTCTCCTTCAGGTGAACTGTGCTCTCTGCTCAGGCTCCAATTTACATCCCTCAGCACCATCACGGCAGCAGCACCGGCCCCGCCGCCTGCTACCCCCACAGGGCTGCAGCTGCAGGGAGAACACGGGACCCACCGGCCTCCCGGGAGCCACGGGCACCCGGCCTCGGCAGCGCCGAGCGGCCACGCTGCAATGGGCCTGGCGGCCACCGGCACCACTCACTTTGTGCCAAAACCCTTCTACTCACCAGACCTTCACTGGGCTTTTTTTTTTTTTTTTTAATTGTTTTCAAAACAGATTTCATGTGGTCCCAAAATGAGACCATGATTGTAAATTAAAGTGTAATTAGCCTTTACGCTTTTATATTCATTAACTCTTCTCTGTTAATGATGCAGAGGCTGGAGCACAAACCCAGCATTATGAAACCACATCCAGGAAATAAAATAGTGATTTAGATAATGGCCAGAATGTATTGCTACTTACACATAATTAAACAAATGCTCAATTTACACTTGGAAACATGAATGAATGTTGATTAACCCCAGCCCAACGACTCTGCTGGTGATGTGGTGAAGCGGCCGCGCTGCCGGCGGGTCTGGCAGCAGTGGGCAACAGCAGGCAGGGCCAGGCACCCCCGCCCCCCCCCCACCTGCCCTGCCCAGGCAGCCGCCCCGGCCAGGACCCACGGCCACGGACGTCACCGCTGCCACATGGCTGGGCGAGTGCCAGGGTCACTGCCACGGGGGCCATACCCAGCTCCTTGCGGAGCAGCAGAGGCAGCGGGGCTGGAGCGGGTGCTGCACCGCTGCCGGGGGGACCGAGGAGGCACGGCCTTCCTACCGGCCAAGCGGCACCATGTGCCGGAGGGGCGCACCATGTGCCGCGTGGGGCCATGGGGTCTGCCTGCTGCTCCCGCACAGGCTTTGTCTCCCGTCCCCCCACGCCTCCTGCCCTCCAAATGTGCCAGTTACTATGGAGACATCGCCTCGTTAGAACAGGAGGAGCCTAACAAAGTCCACTTGTGCAGGGTAACGCTATTTTCTGCTGCAGATCTGGACATGAGGAGCCCAGGCGGGGGGCAGGTGCTGGGTCTCCCCCCAGGGCAGCAGAGCACTGCCTGCACCCAGCCCTGGGCTCTGTGCCCGGTGCCATGGCTGTGCCAAAAGCAGGGGTTCCCACGGTCCTCGTCCTGGCAACCCCCTGGGGGAGAGGTGCCATCCACCGTAGGCTCCGCCACCCGGCCATAAGCTGAGCCCGAGGAGCAGAGCTGGTCACAGGGACGGCTCAGGCTCCCCTGGAAGGAGCTGGCAGATCTGGAGCCCGATCCGGTGCCAAGCAGGGTCCCCATGGTGTTGCCCGATGAGGTCGGCTGTGGGCTCCCAGCCAGGACAAGGCAGGGGCTCTCAGCAGCAGCATGCGACTGACACCCATCCTGGAGCCAGAGCCCAGGTCATACTGGTCCTAGGGGATGCCTGCCCACACCCCGGAGGGCCAGTGGGGGTGCACATCATCCCTTGGGGCTGCTCCCCCACCCCAGCCTGGCTCCAGCTGCAGGGTGGTGAGGGCAGAACACAGCAGTGTCCACACTGGCCCCACTCCCTCAACCCCAAATCCATCCCTGTCTGGGTACCCTGCTCATCCCTCAGGCCCCGGGTGAGGGACAGGAGGGAGGTGAGGGTGCTGCATGGGGTGTCAAGACCTCTGGTCCCCGGGACTCCCCGTTCATGGATCGTTGACTCAACAGGCCATAATGGCTCCATCTATCGGGGTCAGTACGGGCGCCTTTGACACATGATAGACAATAATTGCTCCTGCTTAGAGACTTTTTTTAGTTCATGGATCATTGACCTGATGGGCTGTAACAGCTCCGGAGGAGGCTGCACACCCCTGCCCTTAAACGCACTCAGGAGCCAGTGGCTGCGTAAAACCAGCCACAGGGCTGCACAAAACATGCTCTCCCCAAAACCACGCTCCCCAGCACAGGTTACCAAAGGCCCCGGGACCCCTGGAAGCCCTCGTGGTAGCGTGGGGGGAAGACCCAGGAGCCCAAAACACCCCAGCATCCCTCACGCACCAGGGGATAGGACCAGGATGGACAGAGCCAGGTTCACCTCCCAAGGTCCACAGACTGGAGCTCCCCTCTCCGCCAGCAACTTCCAGGTATATGATTTAATGAAAGGCACAATAAGAAGTGAAACAATTAGAATTTCTGCCTCATTATCATGGTAATCTTATCAGTCGGATAATGAGGTATTAATGGAGATTTAATGTGCCTCTCATAACAGAATCCCTTGGAGAAAACACATAAGGAAATTGCTGTAAATCCACTTAATGATGGAAAGGTCCCCAAACACCATATTCCAGAGGATGAAAAATGCTGGATGCAAATGAGAGAGAATCAAGGTCAATAACACTGCGGGGACCAAACTCATGGCAGCACCACATGGCCGCCGTGCATCCGCCCCACTCCCCCTGCGGCGCCCACCCACCATTCGGGGCGGGTGGGCGCCACGGGGCGGATGCGCGGTGGCCACCACAATTCCACTGTCATGTAGCTGATGCGAACATTTCTCAAGAACTGACCAACACACACTACTTTTGGACTTGACCTGTCCCGTCAAGGCATCAAATAGCAGGCAGAGGAAGACCGGACCCCGCCCTGGTGGCTGTCCCCAAGGGAGCCACCTTAGTGGCGTGACAGCAGGTAGCTATTTTTCCCCCCCCCTCAAGCTACTATGACAGCCAAAGTGCATGATTAAAACAAACAAAAAAAAAAACAAACCACAACAAATCCAAAAACCTGAAGGAGCTCTGTGTTAAGCAGGCAACTTGGTGGTGCATCCTCTCCTGTTAACTGGGTCGTTTCTTGCCGCTGCTCGCCCCCCACGAGCTGGTGGCGGACGCGTGAAAGGAGTTCCCGCAGACAGAACCCGGCAGAGATGCTAAAGGGAAACCATGCAAAGTTAGTGGTAAGCTGTTTGCGCTCACAATGCCACCTCCAGCCCAACTGCTGATGGCGTTAGGACAAGGCAGAAACGTGAAACCCAGGCGGTTAAACTGCTCTCCTTTAATCGTTTTTTACAGAATAATACATTAATAATCACGTTAGAGACAAGATGGGTTTCCTGTATACAAGATTGTGCAAGCTCATTAATTTAGATTTAGAAAGGCTTTACCAGTTTCCAAGAGGAGAGGCAGTACAAAGCTTTTAAATAGAGGTAAAGCACAATTAAAAGGTACGGAACACACACTACTAACTCAGCAGAGATTAATTCTCAAGTAGTACAGGCTCAACCAAGTCACCAGCTGTTACCCAAATTAGAGTATTCTTCCCCCCCCCCCCCCCCCCCCACTGCTTTCCTGCTGCTCTCCCGCCACGCCGCCAGCCGGAGGCTGCGCTGTCCGTACCGCAGCACGGCCACGCAAGTTACTCCCGTGCCAAACACACGCCTCGCTTGCCAGAAGCTTTGCTGTGAACAGGTCTGCCTCCTCCCGCCGCTCCTGTTCTGGTCAAACCCCCTGTCCTCCACATCCCACTTGGCATGAACACGGCAGCGAGTTCTCAAACTTCTGCAAGGACTTGGCTTAACAGAGCACATCAACGGTTTCAAGCAATACAAACCAACACTGTCCTCACCAGAAACTCACCTACAGAAAACAGGATCACGTTCGTGGCTTTTTTTCCTGAAATTTATGGCAGTTACATTCAGCATTTGGTAGTATGAGGTCTTGAAAACAAAAACTTTTAAACTCAAACCCTTAATAGGCCATACACGTTCCAATTCCTCTTAAAGAGGATTTAAAAAAGCTTTGAAGAGCAATCTCATTTAGGGTTAAGAGCAAAAAGGGATCTCTGCGGGGTGAAAAACCCAGCCCGTTCACTCCCCCACCCAAGAAAGGAAAATACCACCTCTGTACCATTAATGGGCACAGCCGGGCAATCGTTCCATTTGGCAGTTCCTCCAGACATGCCGACGAGCCCGCGCTGAAGTCAACAACCGAGCCTTAAGTCCCTGACTGCGCCCTGCTACCAGTGACCTCTCTTCCCCCCCCTCCCCAACACATTCCATTCAGCCTTCAGTGGTTGAAGTCATTTAATTACCAGAAAGCGCCAAGTTTACAGCAACAACTACGTAGTTGGCTGGCACCTTTTGGCAACAGTTCTGTCACTTTTGGTCCTTTATGCGCTGTCTTTTCACCCTTACTATTGCACACCAAAACCCAACATCAGCACTTCCTACACATGTCATTTATCAGTTTAAAACAAAGTGTTGTGGGACACCAGGGGAAAATAGTACAGGAAGTTTAAGTCTTTGGAAAGCCTAATTCTCTAACTACACCTATCCAGACTCTATAAAGGACTTTCAGAGTAGGTTAAAAAAAGAAGCAAAGGACCATCTTGCTATGAAGACTCTCAGCTCATCTGGGGCTCACTGGCTTTAAAATAACCAACTAATAGAACAAAAAGACTCCAGTTCTTTTAAGTACTTTTCTACACAAAAAAACAAAGCGATAAAAATTGTGAAGGAAATGGTTCTTGCACCGTCCATAATGGAGAGCAAATCTGCACGACCTGATGGCGCTGCTCAAATCCTGCTTGCCAGCTTGGCAAAGAGAAGCAATGCACAGGGTAATCGCCAGCTTCAGTGCCTTTGTGCCTTCTTTAAGGATTGTACAAATACTCTCCTCGACTAAAACCCAAACTGCAGGACTGAAAGAATTTCCATACGTCGGTCTTAACATCTCAGATATTCAAGTAATAATTAAATATTATAGGACACTTCAATATAAATAAATTTATATTGCTTTTAGATATGATCTGGCCATATCTTCAAGGGTATATTTGTGCTTCGCTGCTGAGTGTTATTGGTCAGGGCTGTGCTTGCAATATTAAGTTACATGTTCAGCACCAAAAACCCATCAAGGCTAAATAACTAGAATATTGCAATGCTACACAGACTCAGTTACCACAGTAAGGCAGATCAGAAGAATTTTGTTTCTACTGAGTATTGCTCCTCCACACAATCAAGTCTCTAATAGAGGAGAAAGACTATAAATAAAAAAGTTACCATCCCACCCTCTCACCTGCGATTAGTTTGGCAAAAACGCTATACTGAATTACATGTTAGAGTCCTAGAAAGTAAGTTCTTAATTACGCCTTGACAAGTAGCACAGCCAAATCAAGCACTTGATAGTTTACAGAAATCGCCCTAATTTCAGTTAACCAAATGATTTTCCCCCAGTACTAGCTGCTTACAGGTTTTAATAATCAAAATGCACAGACACACACACAAAATCAATCATTTTGAAAAGAACGCAAGGAAGATTTTGTTTTCTTTACCACTCACAGACACCAAGTCTTAAACACATCCCTCTGTCAGAAGTGCAATGAACACTCTGTGAAGAGCAAGAAATAATACTGACGTGAAACAGGTAAGTGCTCGCTGTCCTCTTCCACTGTAATTCCAGCTAAAAAAGAACAGCAAGTGCTTATACACCGGTAACAACCACTGGCCATCCCTCAGACCATTTCACTCATGAAAAATCTATGTGGTGTTGTGCATAAAAACTTCTTTAAATTAATCATTGTCAGTTTAAGGGAAAGGTGGGGTGAGAAATCTATAAAACACCCTGAACTGATGTAATGATATGTTTCATAAAGAACAGTGTTATTTTTTAAAATATTTTATATGAACAGTAAAACTTGCACTGCTGCATAGCAGACAACACGAAGAACATTTAGTAAAAACATTCACTGAAACCCCTGGTATATGTATTTAATGTCACTAATCAAAATATATATTACAGTCCAAGGTTCTGTTAGGGATCTCTGTTTGGGGTTTGTACAGTATACACAATATTTCAGAAAAAATATTACAGTAAGGTATTTTATTTCTCCTTTTTTATATTAGACTTATCTATTGTAACTTACAGTCCCTCTCCTCTATATACCCAAACCTTTGTAACACCCTAATGCCCTAGCCAAAAAGTGTTTAGCTATCTAATAAGCCCTGTCTATTATAAATTCCAGTTTTAGAAATTTCAGTAATCTTAATTACATTTTAATAAATAGTTCAGTTTGCCCTTTTTTAATCTTAGCCTTTCAAGGAAGTCCTTTCATTACCAAAACACAGTATGTCAACAACCTGTTAGAGGTCAGAGAGGCTTTTGCTTGTTTATTCAAAGGATAATGAGTCCAAAGATAATTGCAATGCATTAAATATAGGTATATAATATTTACACTGTCCTCTCAGGTTTCAAATTTAGGTGAAATACAATTGACAACTAACGTCAGCTACTACAAACTCTCAGTGTGGCTGGTGTTTTATTAATAAAAGGTGTATTAAGCTAGAAAGTATACTAAGCGGTTGCCCTGATTCTTCTTGTTTCAGTTTGCTTTTAGAAATTAAATGAAGTGAATTATTCATGTGAGTAAGAATTCAGGAAGAGGGGTGGTGGAAAAAGCACAGAGAATTTTCTGCTTGTTTCGAGATTCCAAAATACCTGAAAACTGTGGTCCCTTTTGCAGTGCCAAGTATCTATAGGGGAGAAAAACACAACCAAAAGAGAAGAGGAAAATCCGTTAAATTAATTTGATTAGTAAAGGTGTCATTTAAAATGCCTCAATTCTGTACAGTATTATACAATAAAAGTCTCTTCTTCAGCTTTTGCAGCTGTTGTACATTCTTATAGACTCTGGTTCTGCTAACAGTCTGCCCATATGTGTGCTGTTTGAGTTACTTGCGATCATCAATAGTTTTAATGAATTCAACTGCTGCTGTGAACTGCATCCACCAGTATGATTCTTCTCCAGATAAACAGTTGGCATAGAAACTACTAATGTACTGAACAGTGGACAGCAAGCAAGGTGGATTTGCCTGGGGGTTAAAGAAGAAAGAGATACTCACAGCTTGTTTGCAAGGCTAAACATAAAACATTATAAGATACAGAATGAAAATGCAATTCTATTTGTACAGTGATCCTCAAATTTGTAACACATGATCACGTAACCTATCAGTAGGGTAGGAACTGCTGACCCATTTCACACACTCAGAACGCATCAGACTTGATGAAAGGAACATTTTTCCAACAGGGGAAAAGGCCTAGCAGGCCAAAAGAAAGAGGGGTAACCCTGGCAGTATCTATACTAATATACTAATACTATATATCTAAGTCATCAAGGATTTCCATGCGTGGAAAAGCCTTTCGTTTTAGCATCTTATATGTGACAGACCATTCTCCAAACACTCATCTGACAAAAAAGGTCAGCAACACAATGCAAGTCAGTCCTAGTGTGGATCTTGGTCCTGAAAGAGGACAACATTAAGCAGGCACAGATGATAGATGCTGGTGGACACATCTCAAAAAAACCCCACTCCACACACAAGGCCTGCACCCCTCTTTCCTTGGCTCCAAATGCAAAGTTTGCTCAGATTCAAAACCCGTAACTGTGACCACATTTCTGACGTTGCTATTTAAGCCTGATGAATTAGATCTGGGTTTGAGTCTAGCATGCTCTCAGTTACCCAAACACATTATTTTTCTTCCTAACATTGCTTGTTGATCACAAGAATCAGCTGGGGTTTGTGATCTTTGCAAAAGAACTCACCTTTATGAGGACAAAGACCAGAACAGGAACAAAATCATCTGCCCCAGGTACTGAATCTTCATTTGCCAGACTAAGCAGGTTCATGATGGTTGAACACATTCGCAGGATACACTGTACTTTGTCTCGGGGGGTTTTATAAGCGCTTATTGTGCGGATTTCAGACTGTGCAGATGGCCACGGTGCCTCCCGGAGATATACCTAGGGAAAAAAAAAGCCCAGCATGCTACCAGTTCTTGTTTATCCAAGCTACTGCTGTGCACCACAGAGGATATGAAGTACCAGAGACTTGCAGGCAGGAGCAAGGCTCCGGCGAAACGGGAAGCTTTAAGTCAAGGTGGTTACATTACACTCACAATGAAGGTGGCTTCCTGCTGTGTTATAATAAAAAACCACAAGGAGCCAGCACTCTTATGTGCAACTAACATAATTAGCCTGTACTTCTCCAGCAAGCTGTTTCAAATTAAGGTGGAGCTGTATGTCTCAGTCTTCTGTATCAGCAGTGTAATGAACAGGCACTGTTTTGAGTCATAAGAGTTCGAGTGCTGAATTGAGAACTAGGAAAGCTGCAAACATCCAGCCTGACAGACTTCTTAAGCCTACCAACCTGCTTTTAGTTATCTTATTAACCATGAGAAAAGTGAAAGCACCGGGCAAATTCACAGATCTGCAAGGTTCCATTAATTCTGGCTAGTTCAGAAAGTTAACGTGACAGCTGTAAACCACAGCTATGGCATATGAATCACATTAGAAGCACAAAGGATTCAAATCTTGTGGTTTGAAGCAAATCATCACAAAGTTACTGCATCTTAGTGTGGTGTACTATTAGTTCTTAACTCCTTCTGTCAGGACAGAGGTGGCAAAGTCAGGAAAAAAAATTAATTTGGAAGGATCAGTCAATGGAAGATACCAAAGCACGGGTACAGGAGTTTTTCCTGCAGAATATTTCAGCTGTCACAGATAGAAAAGCAATGCTTCTAAGTGTAAAACAAAACAACCCTCTCCCCATCCCAAACACAATCAAAACCAAGCACCCCAACAGACATACGAAAGTCAAGGAAAGGAGTAGTTGTTACCTCAGGTATCTGAAGTGCTTTGTGGTTTGCAGTCACTACTTTAGATAACCTCTGTATGTGCTCATGAAGGACCCTGAAAACAAACACAAAAACCAAGGATGAAAAGTAAGCAGCAGCCAGCCAGCAGTCCCCTGGGGTTTCCCACTAGTTTGATACTGCAAGACAGACAGACCTTCAGGAATGCACATAATCATGATGGTGCTACAGCTAACGGACAGTAGGATGCAGAGGATTTTGCCATACAATCAAGTACAACCACACAGCCAGTAGAGCATTCAAACAACATACATTCTAAAACACGACAACCAAAACCCCCAAATGCATGGGAAATACTGTACCAAAACAGAAAATGGAAGGAGTCCTGAAGCAGATTCTGATCATTCTCTCAGCATACACACTTGCTGATCTGAAAGTCTGTATCCCAAGTCATTACATTTACAATTTGATTCTGTTCTAGCAGTTTGTTGCAAATACAAACTTTTGCACATGATGCTAAAGCACTTCCTTGTTCTTTTACAAAACATCCTGAAGAAAACAGAGTTTGTATGGCATGGCTGACTTAGTCAAGTCTGTCACATGCACAGCTTCCATCTGCACCAACTGCAGAAGAGAAATCAGGTACTTCAGATTACATTAACTTACTGGTCACGCAAAATATCTCCATCCTGATTAGGGTAGAACGCAAGTTTGAAAATACGATTCATCACACTGCGTTCTATAGCTAATTGTGCATCCTGAAGCTGTTCTTCGCTGGCATTCTGCCATATGGCATCCTGAGCCATAGCCCCATATAAGAACTGAAGAAAATCCTCAACTTGGGCTGTTTTATCATCTGCTGCTGTGAGTTTCTGGAAATCTGATAAAAAGTAAAAAGAGAGAACATTCAGGTAAGTAAAAAGCATTTTTCTGATAGGTTTTTCTGGAAAGAAGAACCCAGAATCTACTTCAGGCTTCTTGCCAGGCAGCACTGAGGCTCTGTTTTGCCCACGACTCAGTAAGGGAAATACAAGCAGGAACACTTAAAATAAATGGAGTAATTAAAGGAAAAGTATATAGAACACATTTAGCAAAGCATATGGTCAAAATACTCTACTTGATACTGTGTTAATCCCTTCCTTTGCAGTACCAGTTCTTGTGCCGCCTTGCCAGCCACCCACAGAGAAAACACCCAGAACAATCACTACTACAGGGGCTGGTAGGAACCAGCGCACGCAAAGTTGTCAGAGGCTGAAAGGGCGGGGAGGAAGATATAAAGAAAACCCATGTGTACTGTTTCCTCCCCCTACCTTTATTAAGTATGCACAGTTGCAACATTCATATTTATCTACAAAACACGGAATGAGCGATGCAGCCAAATTAATGCAACATGGCCATTCATCGGCTTCATATTTATAGCACTCTGCACCAGAAGACGACTGCCACTCACATCTGCCAGCAGCCTAAACGCCACAGTTGCCAATTTCTCTTTTAGATTGTCCAGAAATAGCGTCTCCTTCCTGTCCAAAGAAACAGCTTTAACTCCTTCCTGGGTCGCTGAATCTTATTACCAGAAGTTTAATCCCAGTAGATGTAAATTCTCATACTAATTCCAGCCTATTCAGGCACATTTAATGCACAGCATTATACGCTCCAGGAGCAAGAACTGACTCCAAATTTCTTACATACTTCATTAAGTCAGGTATGTGCATAGAGAACATAGAAATAGTTTGTTTTAAGTGACTCTGTTTTAAGAGAGTTGTCTTCCTGGTGCCGATATCCCTTATGCTATGATATTTTTGAATCTTTGATTAATTTGATTCATACTGCTACTATTCCCCATAACTTCCAAGGTACAACCACAGCTTCTGTACTGAGGACTGAATGTTGCAACTTAATTTATCATTTATCAGTAGATCTAAAATAATTAATAGTGTTCACGCTTCTTCCATGGGGTAGATGCTAGGTAATACAATTTATCGTAACTTTTTAGGCCAAGTGAGGTCAAATGACCTTCATTCTCTTAGTCCATGAAAAATGCAGACAGTTACCATGGCTTAGCTGCCACAACATACTCTTAAGTCACAGTAATCTGTCTACTTGAGCCATTAACTCACCAGTCGAAATGAAAACTGTTTTAGGAATCTGCTCCTCAGATCAGAAGTTGTACTTTAAAACATTAACCCAAGCCAGTACCCAAACATGGAGTAAAGGAATATAAACATTCCACAGTCTGCATTAATCTTACCTTGAATAAACTCCCTTATTTTCTTTTCTTTGCTCTCTAGCAGTAACCTCACACATACTGTCGTGAAGTATCTGTTGGCCACTTCTTTGTCTCTCAGAACTCTTTGCAACAGCCTCTCCAAGTGGGCTTGTGTCGTTTGCAGGCCTTGGCGACATCGAGTTAAATAAGCGATATATGGAGCTCTTTTCCTAAAACAAGGAGTGCTTTATATTAGATTCATAATAAAGATAGAGGCTAATAGTTTTATAAACTGTTAAGTTGTAGTGCAAGAGGAATCTTCAACCTGTTGTTTTTAAAACAAAAGTAACACCTGAATTAGGAAGTTCCATCTTATACAGATTTCTCTGACTGAATTCACAAATTGTTTTAACCTGAGTTTATTACTATCTGAACTGACTTCAGGCCCAGGCTTTTTTAAGCCATTTGCAGATAGGCGAAACAATTCCATCATTTTGTGGGGAAGCAGATATGTAATAACCCAATCTGGTAAAGTACAATTTAAACCGAAAAGGGATCTTCCCAATCTGCTGGTGAATAAATATATGCGTTTGGAAACCCATTAATAGTAAGATACTGAACGAACTACCTGTAGTCCTCCGCAATAGATGCCAGCAGCTTTCGACAGGTCCTGTTATCAAAGCGGCTTACACATCGCATTGTCTCTTGCAGCTGCGCCATCAAGTTCTTGTCTTGGAGGTTAATAGCTTCAGCTAGCTGAACTTTCAAGAAGCACACAATTTCATTATCTAAGAACAAAGGAAAATTGTTAAGGAAAAGAAACGCAGGCATGATGACAAAAAAATTGGTTTTGAATATGGGAAACACTAACAGTTTAAAACAAAACTTCTGTACATTACATAATAAATGTTATTTTAAGAACAATTTAGTAAGTCTTTCTGAATTTTCCCGATACGAAGGGATAAGTTTTCATATCACTGTCTAATTTAGTATTTAGAACCATTTTGCAATGTGAAGAGGACCAGTTAAGGTGACAAATTCACCCGCCTGCAGATAAACCTAGAAAGAACGGAGGGATGCAAACACAAGACACATATGCTAAGTTGATGTAAGGACTCAGTAAATCATTCAAGTTACTCTATTAACACTGTAGTACAATTCCCAACAGCACATGTATTTTGGGAGTCCACTCTACAGCTTCAGGCTCTGCCTGCACTACATCTGAGATACTTCATTGCAAAAAAATTAGACAAGATTTAGTTGGCAGATTCATTTGTGAAGTAAGAAAGAAAACATTTTAGGGGGCAAAAGGCAGCCTATGCCTTCTCTATCTATGCCAAACAGAAGTTACCATAAATGGTGCAGGGCAAGTGCCATTAGATGGGGGAAAAGAAGCAGCACACACAATACAAAATATTTGTATGCATAAAACCATTTACCTTCAGGGTCTGTGTGATCTGGCAGACCATTCCTTGTTGAATGTGTCAACATCGGGAAGGCAACAGAATCTGCTGAACAAAGAGCCAACCTCAATTTCTTCTTCGCATCCCTTAAAGAGGAAAAATATTTTCTTAACAAAGTTGCTGCAAGGTCTGCTTCTTCAATAAGCAGTCTTTACTTTTTGTTTGTTTGTTAAATACTGCCTAGAAGATATTTAACACAATTTTAATACACCAATGTTGTCAAGACTTTACAATATCAGTTCTTTTGACACAGCACCCAGAAGAGTTTAAAAGGAATTTTCCTAACACTGAACTGCTCTGTCCTCTCAGGTTACAGTATCCCCCCTTCACCAGTAGAAATATGACTGTTTGAGATGCTTAAAACTAAAAGCACATAGAAGTTTACAATTATTCCATATTAAGATTTTTGTGGGAACCAATCACATGGCTTCAGTTCTACTTTGTGGGTAAAATTAAACCTGGAAATATATTTACCTGTAGGAGAAAGCAGAACTTTGTGGCTGTGCTACTTGACTTGCAGAGTCTGGGAGATCATCTGCAGACATGTTTTGCAAAGCCTCATCCCGCGGAGAGTCGTGCATACTCTCACCATCCCCAATAGTCTCTATGGAAATGAAAAAGCCAACATTACACTTGAAGAGAGGAGTCAGAAGAAGAAACTAGACTAATATTCTCCGTTTTCTTTTTGTTATTCAAAGGTCGGAGGGGGGGAGGGGGGAAATGGAGACAGCAAATAAACCAACTTGTTCTGAATAAGTGAAAAAGTGTATTAAAAAAATATTCAACCTACAAGTCTGATTCCGTTCTGGAAGGCAATATAATTCTTCAGTATCCATTAAAAAACAAATCAAAACAAGAAACTGGTAAGAGATGTGCTCTTAACCACCCACTTCGATGGCAATATGAAAGAGCTGTCCTTAGGAATACAGATTTAATTCCCCATCTCAGAGGGACTGTCCCACAGATCATTTGACAAACGTTCCTGATTTAGGGCTCACATTGTTCAGCTGTTAGTACTAACATTTGTCTAGAATACTGAAGTGGTTTTGTCTTTAAGGAGGAGAAACTATGTTGGTGACGATTATAAAAGCCAGGTTCTTACCTGCACTGTCATAGTTTACTATGGCTCCTTCACTAGGACTGGTTCGCTTAATTGCATTCCTGTATTTGTCCAGGATGTCCTCTGCAGCTTGCGCCTGTGCACTGAGCCTTGGGCTAGGATCATCTGAAAAGACAGTTAAAAACAACAGCAATTTACCTTGTACTGTGCCAACTGAAAGCAAATCCAAGAATTTAGACCTAGACATTTGGATTCTGTTTTTAGCCACATCAAACAAATAGCTGCTTATGTTCCACGTAGCCACAATTCAAATAGATCTATCAAGTCTGAAGCAAAAGCAACAAAAAAACCATACAATGAAAGTGATCAAATAAAGCCAGATCCTTAGCATGTTTATACTGTATACACAAATGGTTCTTGTATATTTGAAGACTTCTAGAAATGATTAGGCAAACAGAAAACTAAACATCCAGGTTCAAATCATGTTTAATTTAGCACTTAAGTAATTATTACAGGAATGTGTCTGCAGCTATCCTTACAGCTCAGCTATGATAAGGACATGAGCGTTATAATGAGGGGGGAAAAAAAAAAAAAAGACAGACTTGAGTCAAGAATCCAGTACTATACACATTGACAGCAGCATGACAATTTAAAAACAGTCTTCAAGGCAAGAAGTCTTTATCCACTTTCTTATTCAGAAACCCAGTTGTGAACATTAACTACAATAGTGTATACCTTTCTGTAAATAGATACCTGGTGGGCACTCGAGCTCTAGAGGGCATGTTATGAGAGAAAATTACTATGATGATATTATTCACATACCTTGAAGTGTTGAGTATCTGTCAGGCACCATGTCATCTTTGTCTTTTTCTTGTTTTTCCTTCTTTCTAAATGGAATAGGAGCTGAAAACGCAAGGTACCTTATCAATCTGAGATAATGGCCAGATTGAAAAAACTTCAAGAAAGTGGCTAATGCAGAAGTTTGTCATCAAATAAATTTCAGTGAAAGCATAAGCCTACCTATGAGGTACTGTCATCATACGTAATAAGCTCTGCCTTTAACAGACATGCTACCATGAGCCAGGCAGAACAGTTTTGCCTTCCAGGTACAGTACGCTCTAGGCAATTAGTAGGAAAGGGAGTCAGGTAGCTTCCCATTTTTATTTGCATATTTATTTATACCTTAGTTTAGCCAAAAGTCCTAACTCAAGAATTGGTCATAATGACATCAATCTTTTCTGCCAACTCCTTCCCCCCTAGTAAGTTCAGGGAGAAGATGCAAAGACAGCACATTGTGCAATGGAGAAGCAAAGAAAGTGGTATTAAAATACTGTATCGTTATCTAAAGTCACACAGAAACTGCAAGGGTTACATTGGTTCTTTTCTAACTGAAAACCTGTTTTTAAAAAAGGCAAGAGTATCTAATATTGCACACATTGTTCCATCCCCCGTTGTCATTATTCACAACAGAAAGCCAAATATTACCTTGAACAAGCTTTACTTTGTAAATAGCCAAAGTCTAATTTCCAGTCATGCTGTGTTACGAGAGATATCCTATGTTACCAATATCCTTCAACTAGCACACTACCACTCGTAGAGAATTAAGACTAGTTCTCAGCGAAGCAGCAATGAATTAATACCATACAAGTACAAAACGTCTGGCCTCACATAAAGATTCCAAGGTTACAATGTCTAACCAAATTCATTTCAGCTTACACACCTCTTTGTAGGTACTGCATATTTTGCATTTCAAGAATTCTCTCTTTACTTCAACACTTGCAATTCTATAAATAAGGATCCTTTATTTCTCAAAATTAAACAGGACAGCTATTGCTCTGTAACAAATCTACGTCAGTCTGGTCAGCTTTTCTCAGTGGAACTGTAAAAACTTTCCATAAAAGTGACTAAAAGATATAATAAAGGCAGCATACACTATTACTAAAGTACCAAAACCAGACGGACACGATCCTACCTTTGGGCATGGCAGACACAAACCGTTTCCTCCACCAGGGCTTGTTTCTGTCAGACTTCTCATCATCGCTATCTTTTCGTTCTTCAATCTGTAGAAGGGCAGAGTCTACATTTGAGCATCTACCATATCAAGTATAAAGACAAAATTTCTCCTCGATGTCAGGTTATGCTACATCGACTGTAAAAAGAGAACTACAGCAGAGCACAGAAAGCCACAGCAGATTCACCTAGAAATATCCCTCCTGAAGAGGGCAGCCTATAAATGCAAAACCAAAGACACAAAAAAACCTTAGATTTCACTTCTTTCTTTTTTAAAGAAAAATACTTCCCAGGATGCTGCAGCATTTTAAATTTAAGCAGTATAACAAATCTATTTCTGAAGTCCCACCAAATCTAGTAAAGCTCATCCAGTAAATTTAAGAGAAGCCAGTTTCATTTAAGCCACTCTGAACACCTGTAGCTTTAGCTTGTAAAACATTATTGGGCAGTGTTTAAAAGGTAGCAAGAGTGTAATTCCTTGGCTAAACACATTTAATACCAGTTTTCTGGCATTAGATGCATAAGTAAAGTGGGCATGCCAAAAAAAAAAAAAAAAAAAAAAAGAAGAGAGAGATAAACCGAAGCCTTACCTCTCCCCTAGAGGAGTCTTTACTGGGAGACGAAGATGACGACTGAGATGCAGCCACCAGAACAGCCGCTCCAGCGTTGGTGGCTGGCATAGGAAGCTCCCTCTCCTCATTACCAGGACGTCTGTTCCACCCAGGATCACTCATAGGTCTCCGAACTGATGATACTATATCTGAACTCCTACTGCGGACTAGCCTCTCTGGATAAGAATGCCTCTGCTTGAATGCTTCTAAATCAGTTGGAATTAAAGCATGGGACCCAAAGTTTGGTAATCGGGCCTCATTACCTCCCATAGCTCCTTCCAGGATCGGTGGATCTGGTGGTGGATGAGAGGGTCTTGCATAGTGTACTTTAGGCCTTACTACAGCTGATACACCTGGGGTCATAAGCATAAAAGAAGCCACACACATTGCTTTTAAGATTCTTCCAAATTAGTTGATACTAACATAGAAGCATTGAAAATGCCTATTTTTTTTTATTTTTTTTTTTTTCACAAAAGGCTTATTCTTTACAACTCACCCTCATTTGATGACAGAGGGTCAAACAGCGCAAGCAAAGAATCTGTCTGAGAAGGAGGCGATGTCAACTGACTGGCTCCTGAAATACAGAAAAAAAAAAGTTAGGACTGCAACAAGAACTACCTGCAACATAAGGGACATTGGAAAAAACATCCCTCAGCAACAAAAGTCTACAAACTTCCATTGTAAAATATTTTTAAAGATATTCTTATATGGAAAGATCTCTGGAGTATGCTGAAACGACCAAAGAATTACATCACAAAAAGTGGGGAGATCTTGAGGAGAGGACCAATTCCAAAGTGCAAGAGGACAGTCAATTTAATCAAACCAAATTAAGAAAAGGTGATCTTAGATCTAGTACTCAAGCTCTAGTACTGTGAAATACATGAGTCCCTTTGTCAAACAAATACAGTGCTAACAAATGAGGAAAGTTATAAGCTTAGCCACCAGAATTTTGAAATTGAGAGAAACTGTAAAATTTAAGGATTCTACAAATGTCGTTTTAAGCAATGTTGTGAGACCTCAGTTATCAGAGATTCTGATTTGCATTTACAGATAAGTAACTAACTTACCGTGGGCCGTTTCATCCATATCAGGACTTGTCACAGAATCTTTTCCCCCAAAGTCGGAGCTACATTCGGACCTGAGATCCTCAATCTTATTGGGGATATCTTCAGATGTTGCACTAATACCTTACACATAACAAAAGAAGAATCTGTAACAGTCTTTCAGAGAAAAAAGGAAGGAAAATCCTGAAGCTGTTAAAATGTCTGGTGAACACCGCAATAATCAAGTCCGAACTCACAGTAGCACCTAGAGACATTTCATTCTGAATTTCTGTACTCCTAAAATAATATTTTATTTCTGCTCTACATCTTCAACTGTTTTTACAATGAATACACTTTGACAATGAGCGTTAGAAAGGTGCTTCACTCTGCTAAGTATTTTGCAGAAAACTAAGAACTGATGTGTATATATATGCTGATTTACTTACTTAAAAAAAATAAACTAAATGCAAGAAAGTTAGGAGTTTCTTCCAAATGAAGACCATTGCTATTGTAGCACAGAGTATTCGATGCTCTGCTGCCTTTTTTATTTCTTCTGTAAGATGAGCAAAGAATTACTGCTTTGAAAATTCCAGAATGAGTGCAAAAAGTTCTTTTGTGAGTGAAATTACACATAACTAAAGCAAGTGCAGCAAAGCAGATACTGATCATGTTCTAATATAGCAGTGTCTTTTCCCAGCAATTAAACACACCTGATACAACGCTGAGGCCCGGTGTACTGGGTCGAGAACTGACCTCCCTTACATCTGTGTCATCAGATGTGCTACCCAGCCCAGAACAGCTTTCCAGTTCTTGTAGTCTTTCCTCCTGTTTTAAGTCTGGGGCCTCTACAAAAGGGAAACAATGGAGAGTAGAGAACAGAAAAAAAATCATCACTCAATGCCACGCTCCCTTAATACAGGGGAATGGAGGTATGTGTTAATTTAGTGTATTCAGTTCTAAGCTAATTCAACCACTTTAGCAAGAGTTTTCTCCCTATACAGAAGGGAGGACTCTGCACAGATAGCAAATGCTCTAGCTGTACGGGCATTGGAGGAAGTTTTTACCCTTTTAAGTATTGTATTTCTTAGAGACAACAGTATGCAGTCAAATCATTATTAACCAAAGCAAACTGTGATTTCTTAAGTAACAGTAACTCTCTCAAAATGCTTTCCATCTTCTCTCTGCCTAGGAATAGTTTGTCCTTTTAATTCTGGAAATATTCACAAACACTAACTTAACCCTAGGGCAATCATTTCCCAAAGAAAGAGAGAAAGAGGTTGTTGCTTTGCATTATATTCCTCTGGAAGAGTCTTGATGCATGCTAAGGAAATAAGCAAAAACTGCACAATTCTGACCTGAATCACTTGGTAATACTTCCACACTCCAGGCCTCACTTGTGGTTTCTGATATGGTTGAACCTGTGCAGGGATCAAGCAACACGGATCCTGAACCTGGTAAACACAGCAAGCTGCCTAGCATGTTCTCTGCAGCTGCACCTGCAAAAGTAAAGCCGAAGCGTATAGCTAGATACAGGCGTCCTGAAAATAGCTCTAATAAGAGAGAAAAATAAGAACACATTTTAAGTGCCCTTAATAAAGTAAAAGTCATGAAAGACAAAGACAGAAATGAGCAACCAAACACAACAGAGCTCATGCACACAAAATCCTCCTACAGAAAAGCTCCAGTTTAAATAGGTGTGTTTTCATTGATTAGAGAGGAAGAAGGCTCCGCAGCCTCGCTATTTCAGAGCAAGCATGAAGCGTTTTAACATACCAGATGCACCACCAAGTTACCTGCTATTTCTTGCAAACGATCTTCATCAATATTTGGATCGAAGTCACTTCCCAAGACATCTGTACTCCAAGTTTCACTCACAGTTTCTGATATATCTCTGTCATCAGTCAAGCCCATCATATCACGGATTTCAAATTTACGGAGCTTGTCATCAAGATTATCCTGAGTTGTGGCTATGTAAAAATAGAGAGTTCTAATTTTTTTAAAGGGCTTCTCCAATTACTTCTGATTGAAAATAGGAAAAACAAACAAACAAAACAGCCCTCTAATTCTGTCAAGACAGTGTTTTAAAGTAAGGTCTGTACTATTCAAGAGTTGTTGCCTAAAAAAACCCTATTTTTAACGTTTGAGACATAAGAAGAAAAATCTTAAACTATACATGGTGACCTAATAACCAAATTGACAGACAAAATGAATAAAATTTAGCACACTATCAAGAAACTGATATAATTCCTGTAGGAAGAGCTTATCACAGAAAAGCTGGGGCCTCCAGAGATCATTCAAGTCCAACCCCCCTGCTCAAAACAGGGTCAATTACAGCAGTTTGCTCATCGTCATGTCCAGTCATGTTTTGAGTATCTCCAAAGTTGAGACACCACAACCTCTTTGGACAACCTGTTCCAGCATTTGACAAATATTAATATTAAACAGGAATCTGGCCAGATGCTTTAAGACTCCTCCAATCCAGATCACCCTTTTCTCTGAAGGGAAAAACTTGGTATCAAGCAAAACTTAACAAGCAGTTTCCTATAAAGAACCGAAGCCTCAAAATCCCATGCAATTTCCTTTTCCTAACAATGGACTACAACAAATATTTCTAGGAAAAAAACCCAAACCCATAAATAAATGCAAGAGCAATTGCAGAAGGAAAACTTTTACTTATTTTTTTCATGAACTATTCGATTTTTCAACCTCTTCCCACAGAACTTTGGCTTTACCACCTACAGCACCTCAGGCACTCGTATCAGAGAATTTGCACCTGCCTTGTTCGTGCTCTAACAGCTGCAGAGCTTCAACGCCGTTGCTCCCAGAGGGGCCCGCGCCAAGCTCTGACACAGACTCCCCTTCTAAATCCAAAGATGACACAGAGTTGGAGCGATTTGAAGGACCTGTGAAAACAGATTTTACTGTGAATCTAATTTGAATAACAGGTCCTAAATATAAAGCATTAACAATCCAGGACACAGTTAACTACAAAGATGAAAAGAAATTAAGTAGCCGTTCCAATATAAAACACTGAGTTGATGAACAAAACGCGCATTTGCTCTGCTCTTGATCCCTATTCTATTGATACTTCACCTGCACTGCAATTTGTACTTCCCATGCTCAGAGAACCGTACTAATTACAATAATCTACAAATACATTACCAGAAACAGCTGGAATCTCACCATTACTGTACTTAACTGTAACTAAAAAGTCAATAAAGTCTTTGCTATTAATTTGTTTAATTGTCCATGAATTTGTTTTCTTACTTTGAGGAGAGAGAGTGCAAAAACTAAATTAGGGAAGTTACACAAAACAGTGCATGCTGAGTAATTTGTACAAACCTCTTCAAACCACAAAGAAACATGTGCTTTGTTGTGTCTGAGGTTCATAAAAAGGAGTTGGCCATAGTCCAGAAACTATTCTGGAGATATGTAATAGGCTATTAAAACATGAGGAAAAATAAGTCTGAGAAGTCTAAGTTTAGAGCCAAGTTAGATTATCTTAATAATTAGTACTGCACTTAAATTAAAAAAAAAAAATCTCTTTGTTTTCTCTTTCTGAATACACTTAGTTTTTTTTTTTCTAGTTCTCAGACTAGCTTATGCCTTTGCAGATCAAAATTTAGCTCCAGACTTTTTCATTTGAATGGCTAAAAGACAGGCTCACAGTAAAAATAACAAGCACAGCCTTCAAAATGGCAAAGATGACATGCTGTATTTAACAGAGTTCTTTTTTAAAAAAAAAAAAAAAAGGCGGGGGGGACAGACACAAAACTTCTTCAAGACTTAAGCAGCCCTTCACCTTCAGATATTCCTTCCAGATTATCACTGCAGAGGGAAAAGCGCAAGGTTTTATCAGGTTTACCATGGAGTTTGTTTTCATCAACGGGGACATCTCCTTGTCCGCCATCTGCAAGCTGCATATTTAAGACCTGGAGAGTGCGGGGAAAGAAACAAGACTTCCTTAAAATAATCTATTTTTTGGATAATTAAGAAGTAACCAAAACATTGCAGACATTTTTTTTCCCTAGAGGTTCATGGCGCAATCAAACTTCTAACATTCTGTTTGAAAAAAAAGACAGCCATCTCCAAAGTCAGAGCCTGGAGAGAATGTAAGGTAACCAAGAAGTGAACATAAGGCAAGTCCTGATAATAACAGAGCCACCAGCTCCTCCTCCTCCTCCCATCAGACTAATACAGTACAGAAAGTGATCGTTACAAGGCTGCAAAAGGAGATAACCCGAACTATCAGGCAAGACAGCAAAGATGGAACAGAAGCTGTGCTATGGCTGGCTGAAAGAAAAGGCTGTAAAACAAGCCTCACCCTAAGCAACATAGTCCAAAGGCATCCATGGCAACTTGACCACGGCCCCACCCTCACAAGAAGCTGGGCCTGTGCATTTCAAGTCTGAGCTGCCAAAAATGTCAGGACCGGTGTTCCAATTCTGTCATTCACCTGTGCCACTTGATCCAAAGGACAGAGCATGCAGAGACAAACCGAATCAGCTTCTTCAGACTCAGAAGCAGTAGCCCAAGTTTGCTCTTAAGCATGACAGATGACAAAGCCCCTTCATAAATCTGCCAGGTTCATTTTTCCTGTGTTAATATACTGCCTTTCACACCTCGCAGATATATTAAGCGAGGAAAACAAAGGCAAATTTGAAAGCTACAACCCCCAAGTTCAGTAAAATCAAGTAAGGATTTTAATTCCCATTCTGGATTTATTACCCAAACTTAGTATCACACCTTCATTGTTCTGCTATTAGAGAACACAGAGGCTGTACTTTTCAAAACACCTGAGAAGTGAGAGTTTTCACATACCTCATTTTCTGACATCATTCCTGGAGTAATCTGTGGACCTGTCCCCAAAGAAATCACCAGCACTTCTTCCGGCTGAACTTCTGGGATAGTCTCCTGGGAGCATCCTTCATGATCTCCATGCTGATCCATTAGAATATTTGATCTACTTCTGCTACGAGTTGCTAAAAAATATTTTGAAATACCACCATTAGAAAGCTTTTCCTCATTTAAAGAGGAAAAGAAGACAATACAATGGAAATACAGAATGGCAATGTTTTGAAATAATAATATGCATAGTAAATAAACTTACAAAATGGAAAGTCCTATTAGACTTTGAGAGATGGAACTAGTGTTTAAATTTGAGTACTGAACTGTGAAAAACCAAACTTTCAGCATAGACGTTTAGAGAAACTACACTATGTTTATGGTATACTACATCCTGTTTGCCTACACACATTCAGTGTATTCCAATCACAGAAAGACCCTTAATAAATGTACTGAGAAAATGTAGATGTTTGTTACCAACAAAAAAAGGTCTAGGTTCCCATGGTTTATAACTGTTTAATTACATCAGGTGGTTTACTTTCATTATTTTGTGACTATTAGTCTTTTCAAGCACCCTTATATTCCCACGTTTGGCACTGTGGAAGGAAAAATGCCCACATGGAATTAAGGTTTCTAAGCATGGCAGCATGACACCAGTTATTTCTTACTTGATCCAGGGAGTGTGTGGAAGTCACAACCAAATTTTGATAATCATATAAAGGCACATAAGGAGGTTTTAAAAACTACACGTACATACAGAATGAGTTTCATATAGAAATCAATGAAGAAATGTGAAAATGCAACTGATGTCCAAAGTAAACCAAAGGCATGCTTAAGTCATGTGTTAGAAGTAAAAGTTTCACAGAAAAGAACAGAAAGAGGGCATTACCCACCAAAAGGGGTTACTAGAGTTATATGAGCTGAAAGATTGGTAGCAGAAGTATCCCAGGCAGTAATGGCTGCCAATTGCTGTCCTGGATTTTGAAAGCATTAAAATGAAACAAAAGAAATAAAAAATTTAAGCAAAACCTATTTTACATCATTAAAAAAAAAAAGCTGTTGTGCCACTACTTTATAGGTGTAAGATCAGAACCATTCAGAAGCAGAGTTAAAACAACATGGGATAGGTTTGTTTTGGGGTTGGTTTTGTGGGGTTTTTTTGCCACTTATCCGGCTCTACACATTTTCATCCTGTTACACACCAACACCAAATCTCTGAAACAAACAAAAATATCCCATGCGATCATACTCATGTAAATATGACTGAAGCAGAGTACCGCACTTCCTATTTTAAGAGAAAACATTATTAACATGGAAAAGTTCAAGACCCAGAAATCCTATTCAAAAAGAGGACAAAACCCCAATAAACATAAAGTTGCATTACAATATACTATCAATTGAAATTAGACTAGGCAAATAATGGAGAAAGAAAAAAGCTTCTCTTCTCAGCACATACTCTAGAAGTTCTGCTCTTGCTTTTTCATCCTCCTCCACATTTGCTCTGAGACACAAAAATTTTAAATTTATTCTATCTCACTAATTAAATGTCATCGCTTCCATCTTACCACTTTCCTAAGCGATCCTCCCTCCTAGATCTGCTTCCCATCTTCAAACTTTCCCTTTATTATCATTGCCCTAGTGTGACTATCTACACTCCAGTGTTTTTCTCAAGTTCAATCAAGAGTGATGAAGCTCACCATACTTGCATCAGAAAGTAATTAATTTACCTGGCTTTCTACGCAAAAGAAAATTCTTCACCATCTAGACAGAAAAATTAGGAACTGAAGGTATAGCCAAAGAGCAACCCTAAGAGATGACTGAAAAAGTGGCACAGAAAATGTGTCAAGGTATCAAAAACCACCGAGAAGTCTGCTTCTTCTCCTCACCTATTGGTAGTCGATTTTTTTTGTTAGCTGGAGTAGTTGCAGGAGAAAGTTGTGGGGTGTTGTACGGAGTCATTTCAAGGCTGCTGCTTTTCCCTGGTTTGTTCTGGGGTAAGTTTGCCAGCAAGTTTTCCAAAGCCATCCGATCTTCCTTAAGTTGATCGCTTGACATTACATTCCGCATAAAGCCAACCTAAAAATTTAGAATTAGTGTTGGTAAGAATTGCAGCGTAAATTATCAGCCTTGTTTATCCTATCTGTAAGCACACAGGGACAAGTTTATACTACTTCTTTTTAAGAACTTAAGATATTACCAGAGTAGTTAGCTGACTGTATGTCATGTAAACCACGGTTCTACTCAACCCCTCCAGAAGGTTAACAGAAGACATCGGAGGAGTTTCAACTGCACGCCCATCAATAACTACATCCAGGAAAGCAGCCACACAGCTCTGCAAAGAGAAGTTTTTAAATGAGACACCATTTACTAGTGTTTGGAAAGAACATAAGTTACAACAAGAGTTAAATAGTTTACATAATGTAAGTTTTGCTTCCTACTTTTTAAAATCTTAGGATGAAATACCATGTATCATTAAAAGCACTGAGGAGCAAACAAGGAAAGCATGCAGTTAGTTTTAGCATTTCCTTCATTCCTTTTCTGCATTCAAAAGTGTTCCTTACTTAAGTGTCTTCTTACAATTTTTAAAAAATTTAAACTGTTTTATGGCAATTAAATTGCCCCTTCCTGAAGAATCTGCTGAGCACAGACTAAAAGTAAAACAAGGAAGCAACACACAATGTCACTTTCTAATCTGATTGAATGTTACTTGTATGATAAATGTGTAACTTTGCATGAGGACTCTGTAACAATTATAATTAGCAGAAACCTGGAAGTTACACAAGCAAATCAAGTTTTTTAAACATATGACAATATATCAAAGACCATCAGTTTCACCATCCCTCTGATGAAGCTCATTTCAGTATTGTTACAGACAAATCATACTAACAAATGAAAAACTGAACCAAAAAAGCAAAACTATGCAAAAAAGGAACAGAAGTTACTTGCACTAACAAATTACTTGGTGTTAAACCAGATTTCTTATAACGTTGACTTCAGCTCAAAGTGTTTTCTTTAGGTTCAGTAGAAAAAAACATAGGCAGTAATTCAGCATTTCAGTTTAAAAGGTAACTTGCTTGTACTTCTTTTTTGTATTTTAAGTATTATGTCAAAGTAGAAGCAAGAATGCCTGACCCTTAATTCTAGTACTCAAGATTTTGTTCCCAGCTTTGTGCAGGATTTGACCTGCTTTTCAGTCCATGTAACTTGGAAGCTGAACGCTTAGTAAGTCCTTCGCAATGTCTGGAAAAAAAAAAGACTTCAGAAGGATGAAGTATACACAGGAGTCTTAGCTTTTTTTTAGTCGGATTCTTACTTTGTCAAATTTAGCAAGGTTGCTCTTCATACGTGGGTCTCCTTCTTCAGAACCTGTCATTGCCAATTGCTGCAGAAGTCTCCCAACCTGAAATGAAAAAGAAGCATGAAGAATAAGCATTTCAAAACATCACCATGATGGACCCGATTATAAAAAAATATAGTTAAGGAAACTCCTCCATTCTAAATTTTTTTTTTTTCCATTTAATACTCTGAGAAATACTTCTGATTGAGTGGCTAGAGTCCTGTGCTCACTTTCAGGGCAGAAAAAATGCAAGAAGCTTTAGAAAAAAGCAGTCGTTGCATTTAACAAGAAAATCTGTACACACAGTATGCTACGAGCATCCATACTTCCCCCCTTCCCAGGAACAAAGCATGCTTTGTTTTTACAACACGTCAGAATTGAGGACTGAATCTAGGTCATCTTAAATCTAGACAGTTTAAAAGGCTGCATGTATTTTACTAAGAATATGTCAGAGGGAAAAAAAAGCAAGAGGGCTAACCCTTGCTTCAGAGCATATATTCCTTATTAATCTCCAATTGCAAAACAACTCTCAATTTTAAAGGAGTCGCCAACTGCAAGCTCTGCTACAACACACAAGCAGGGACACAGGAGAGGATTGCGAATGTATTTTAGAAAATGTATTTTAGAAAAACACTGCCAAGTAACAGTCTAGTGACTCACTGGCGTGATTATACTGTGAGAATTGCTCACTGTCCAGTTTACAGACAACATTTAAAAGTAGGTTTTCTTATTTGCGTGGGGAATAACCTCAGTCAGGCAAGTATTACTTAATACCCTCAGACTACACTTCTACACACTATCATTAAATTGCCCGAGTATTTGCACAAAGACAAAAATTTGTCATGAGGGCTTGGGAATACTCTACGGTCTAATAAAACAGTGGGTAGCTACCCAGCAGAACAGTGGCCATTACTGCCAGACAAGAAGGTCTTTTCAGCAAAGTATTTAATTATTTTGTGCAGTATCCGGCACAATATTTAACATTAGCAAGAACAGCACAACGTCTGTTTACACACATTCCAGAATTCACCTTACTGTCACTTTTACACTTTAGCTTCCATCCCTTACAATAACTTTTATAAAGCACGTTTGCAACTCTTCTAAGAGATAAAGGAACACATGCTATCAATTTTTTTAAGTCAGTCTTTTAAGCAAACACAAACCCCAGAGCATGCCTTTTCAGCAAGGATAACACAAATATTTTGTTAGCATTTTTCTTACAGGTAGGAAGGACAGTACCTTTACTGTAGTAGCATCAGTTCTAGTGGGAAAAAAAAGGCCAAGAACACTTCTCATATTTTTTTTTTTTTTTTTTTTTTTAAGAGTACTTTAAAGTGAATCATACCTGCATCAGATTAAATCTTGCCACCTCATTTATAGGAGCATCAGAAATTATCCCATACTGTTCTGGGTTAACAACTGCAGGACAGATGAAACACGCTAGAAGAAGATCTGTGCACATTGCTCTGACCTCCCCAACCTCCAGCCTGTCTACACACGAGAGCGTTTTGTACATTTGTGACACAATCCATCTCAAGCTGTGAGGAAAACAGTAAGTATTTTGTTTGAGATAGCCAATGAATTTGTTCACCAAGGTCACCAGCTTGGCCTCATTGGAGTCAACCATCTCTTGGACTCTCTGCCTGAACTTTTCTGTGCCTTTCTCTCCAAATAACTTTTCCTGTTGTACTGGGGAGAATCTCTCAATTAACTTGTTCGGATCAGTTTCCAGGTGGTCTTCATCTTCAACCAGAAGCTGCATGATTGGCTCATGTAAAGTTGCAGTAAGAAAAAGTTTTGCAGAAAAGAGTCCTTCAGAAAAAAGTTTGAATAAGATGCTGAATGCACAGGTGCCTCGTCTCAACAGCCGCCTAGGGTTGTCACTTTCCTTGAGTTCAAATTCAATCAAGTAACGGAGGACCTGGAGGAGGTAGCTCTCATCCTCCTGCATGATGCAATTGCCATAAATGGAGGTAAAGACTGTGTGAATGACACTCTGAGTGTTGTCCTGGTTGAGCTTCTCTCCGGCAACCAGACAGGATGCAATAAGCCTAGGGTTCTCTCTCAATCTGTTTAGGAATTCTCCGTAAGCAGTCTCCTGAAATCCCAACTGCTTATATCCATCCACAAACTGCGTGTCCTCCAAGATTTTAGCATGCTGGCAACATTCAGCAGGGGAAGCTTCAGCACTTTAAAGAAAAACATCAAAACAGTTTAAGTTAACTCCTAAGCAAACAAACTTCATAAAAGATGCCACATGGTCAACCTATTAACAAGACTACCACCAAGGAAAAAAGCCTTCCCATATAGTTCATACAAATGATTTGCAAGTTCAGGAATAAGGAGAGTCTGTTCCTATAAACTATGAACAGAAGCAAACCAAACATATAAAAAAAGGTAGCTTAAACAGCCAACAACTAAGTTTCAGGTGAGTCAGATTCCCTAGTGGAGATTTATTTTACAACCTTGCTATTTTTTACGATTAATACAGCACAGGACTCCAGATACTAAGTGTGAAAAATCTGATGAATTTGCTGCAATTTGCAGAAGTCTAGGAGCTTGTTCTCCCCAGGACCACCACCACGCCCCTAAGTCACCTTGTTATGATCAGTCTGTCCAAGTTAATCCTTTGCTGCTTGGAAATCCATGCTGTGCGGTACAGCTTTTCAGCTGTCTTCAACACATCTGCGTTGAGCCTTTGAATAAGTTGCTTTTCTGAGTTTACATACAGTCGTTCCTGCTTGAGGTGATGAGCCAGCGTGTGTATATCCAGCTTCACCATCTTGGGCAGCAAGCGGGTTACACAGTACTCACTGAAAGACAGAAAATGAAACAGGTGAATTCCAACAGTCAGGGAACAAGTTCTGTCACCCGGATGAAGTGATAAGCAGGTCATAAACTTACACTTAGCAGTAAATACTGCTGTGCCCCTTCCACGTTAGCATATTAATATGTTCTCTCAAATCCACAGCCCACCACTTAATGACTGAGTCACTCTTTCTTAATGCAATGTTTCCTAATTGCCAATTTCATTAACCCCTTGTTATGTCAGCACATCAGGGACGCTTCCATAGTAGGGAATGATATTTTCAACTCTCACTCATGCACTGAAATAGTAATACAGTACAGCACTGCAAAACTCCTGCTCCACACCTCCAATACACAAGGCAAGAAACCAGCCACTACTTGGAGAGATGTGGCCACTACTACAGCTTAGGTGACCCAAGCTCGGGGAAATGAAGAGAGGTCCCAGTCCAACTCACTGCCTGGTAAATGGGCAAAAAGATTTCTGCACTTACTACTTTGTCCTAAAGCGTGTCCACATAACGCAGCACTATCCAAGCACTTGGTATGGTTATTTCTGGCCTGTCAAAACAAATGCCCTCCCTCAGCTACGCATAAGAAGCCCCAAGCTCCCAATATCGGTCATTTCTGCTAAAATATTTTAAATAATACTACTAATTAAAAAAAAAATATTCAAGGAACATTAATACCCAGATAAGGCAGAAGTTGGAAATAAGCGAGGAGACTCTGCTCAACAGTAGAATTCATTCAGAAAAAATTCCTCAAATATTTCAATTCAGAAGAATACTTCTTTGGGCCACAATCCAAAAATGTTGTTTTAAAGATAAAAAACTGAAACAACTGTACTTTCATTGCACATCGGGGACAAAAGTCTATACAAACTACTGTTATGTCTCAATGTAACATCAGCTCTAACTTCATAATGAGAAAACATCTTAGTTACCAGTGAGATAAAGAAAGAGTACCACACCATTCAAAACAAGTTCAAGGAGCTAATCCATCTAAAAATTAACTCTATGGAAGAAAAAACATCAATTGCATTAATGCTGAAGGGGAAGAGTCAGGCAGATCAGATTACGTTTCTACAGAATTAATGATTAACTGCTTTATGTCTTCTTCCCCACCAGAGCTAACAACCATACCAGCTAATTTGAGAAGAAAAAGGGTTTGATCCAGATATAATCTGTAACAGCAATCTGTCAGATGTATTGGTAATGCACATGTCAGAGCTGTCAAGGGATGTGGTGATGAACCCTTCAAAGCTAACGCTACAGTTAAATGAAAAACTTAACGTTCCACAACCTGTAGTGACTCTAGATGAGCCTTGCTTCACAAGACCATTTAGTGCATGCTTGAGAAACTACAAATAACATACCATGCCCTAGCCTAATGCTCTCCCCTTTTAGTGTTTTAAAGATCTCTGGTTCACTGCTCTGCATAGCAGGAGATGATCCTCTCTGAAGAATACAGATTAGCTCCCTAATTAGGCACAGGTTTTACATTTGTTGGGTTTTTTCCAGCATGTGGAGAAAGCCTGATAACCAGGTGCACTGACAACCATCACTGCTCCTTGTGTGTGTAATTAAGTTCTTCCATCTATAGTTTTAACCTCACAACCAAAACCCTATCAGAGACAAAAAGAGATGCTGTCACAAGCCTTTATACATAAAAAAATGGCAATCTTATTACACCTGATAGTTTAACAGTCATTCCTAGCAAATAAAGACAGCCATGTATATAAAGCTCTCAAAAAACCAAACAACGCCCCCCCCCCAAACAAAACCCAAAGCCACCAAAACACTACAAAACCTCAAAAAACCCCCCAAAACCCAAGTAAAAAAACCCAGCAACCCTAACCAGCGGTTACATCTCATGCACTCAAAGATGATATTAAGCAAGGAACTTCAAGGACACAAGAATTTAGATGTTTTTAACTAGGACAGTCTCAGAGAAATGATTAGAAAAAAAACCCACTGACATTACTGCCAAAGTTCTTTGAGAAACAAACAACAACTTTTTGCAACAAACTTATTTTTAGTCACACAATTTTAGGGCTCACCAAAGAAAAAAAAAAAGCAGCATTAAACTTGATACTGCCTGCAAACAGTAGTAAGCAGCTATTAGGCTATGAGCCGTTGATACCAGCCAGGAAAAAGAAGTTGCATCCATAAAAGTATACGCACACGAGATCTGCAGAACTACCTCCTGTCTTTTCAGATGCTTTCCGCTGTAAGGCCCTACTTAACAGTTGCTCATAGTTTATCAAGCCTTCACAGTTTTAGCTGGCGTTTTCCATTCTAATGTGTCCACCCACAGGCTCCACTTTTCTGGAGAGAAAGTTAGCCCAAGTGGTCCTCCTGCTTGAAAGCAAGTTTTGGGAACCAACAAGGGACCCACACGGGGTACCCCCTATGAACAGCCCGTTGACTTCGCCTGCGTTCCTATGCCTCTGCCTTGCCAAATTTCAAAACAAGCTTCTATTTTTGTGCCACTTGTTATAAACACACTTAACAACAGACAAGCTGATTAAATGGTTTCTGAGGTATCTCATATACTAACAAGTGAAGTTATTTCTCTCACTGTTTCACTCAGTATCTTTTCTTTTTTTTCTTTACTAGAGAAGACATTTTCAGCATCAGGGATGGGCTAAGCACTCCCACAGCTTTCAGCCTCTGGAGAGAAACTGTTCTTTTCTCCCCTGGCCCACAGGTGGAAGTGAACTCCAAAAGCCCAGTCAGCAAAAGAGACGAAGGTGGACTGGAAACAATATACCTTCTCTGGTAAGTTAAGATTATCAAAACAGCAGTTAAATTGCTGGTAACCTTTTCTGGAGCTATGGACAATCAAAAAAATACCAGTTAACATATTCAGAAAGCAAATACCCACTCAGTCCAGAGTCCTAATATACATGCGTATAATCCACCTGGCCAGCAGACAAAAAGAGCAACAGAACAGTAGAAAAGGTCAGACTACTGCAAAACAAACTGTACCACTTGTCATGCCACCTGAAAAAAAAAGACAACATGGGCCTTGCACATACTCAGGAAGTGAAGTTACCACCTAACACAAACACGATGTGGGCATCTCCTCACAATACAGCATCACAGCCATTAAACAGAGACACCGAAGCACCGAGGAACTGTGAGAAGTCGCACGCTGCTGTGCATTTTTCTTTCTTTTTAACTAATTGCCACTGTGAACTTCAGACCCAAAACAACACAAGGCTCTGAAGACTACCATTACCCACATCTGTGCTTCTAAATATACTGGTCCCATGGCTACTGGATAATATCCCACCAACTGGCCACTACTCATGCATCTGTCTTATCTGTCTCTACTGTAGAACACCAGAAATAATGAAAGCAAGAGCAGAACCAATTTGAAACTGAACCACAGCAGGTTAATAAGTACCACTGCTTTGTCAAGAACTCTGAAAATCTCCAGGATTTTCCCATGGATCTGCAGGAAGTCAACAGCACGACAGCAGTTTGTGCCCTAGGTACAAGAAAAAGGGATCAGCAGCTTCCCCGTCTTTATAACCCTCCATAAAAATTAAACTAATTTGATTGCTACTGAGATACAGCTCTATGAAGTGGTATGTCTCATTCACTCCCTTTTACCAGTTTTTAAAAATGAATTATTCTGAAGTCACGCAAGTACAGCAAGCAACAGTGCAAGCAACTTTGCCTTCACCTTAAGTTTCTGGCAGGCATCTGAGAACACTGGAGCCGTAAAGCAGGTAGTTTAATACACACCATACTTCAGCAAGCCTCAGATGAGCTCTAAAGAAAACTCACATCGTCAAGAAAACCCAAAAAACCTAGCTGAGCAAGTTGCACACGCTGTTACTCTCTTCAGATACTGGTATTATTAACACAGACTGTCTTGAAACTACTGTACCACTAATACCCACTGCTCCCTTCTGAAAACCTCTTCCCTTTATGCTCGTTATGAAAAGGCAACAGTCACATTCTCTGACCTTCCCAGGCTACGCAGCTTTACTCCACGCCAGCATTCGGGACAAGAGCTTTAGAAGCAATTAGCCACAGCTACGTATTTGGTGACACACCACAGAAGGCAGCATTAGAGCAGAGCCAGCAGTGGCAGCTTCAGCTGGTACTAATTCCGGAATGTTGTTTGTCAGATTACCTTATCAGTTTCTCATAAACAAAAAGGTGTCCGTAATTATCCAATTACCTGGTTTATGACTACCACGCACCCTACTTGAAATAATAGATGTCTGTATGTTAATTGTATGAAAGAGACAGTTTAGGAAATTTAGATACCTGAACAGCCTGCTGAGGAAACAACAGATATTAAATAGCTCCTGATACGTGCAAATTATTTTTCAATCCTGGCAATTTTATTTCGATATGAAAACACTTACATTTTCTGTCAGTTATTTCAAGACTGTTTAGTAACCTACCAAAAGCTGTGACGTGGTAAGAGAAGCTTAGCACAACAATTCAAACAATTTCACTTTGCGATGCTCCACCATATCAACAACAAAGTCTGCCTGACCTGACAGCATCTAAGATGTTTTGCCCTGCTATCAGCATGACATAAGCTCCTTCAGAACCCAAGACAATCCGTGCCTTTGATAAATGCAGGATATAGATTGCCTCCTACATTTAAAAGTCCTGGAAAACACTGAATTTAATCTTTAGGTACTGAACCCCAACTTACGAAGTATGTGGTTTTGTACCACGGCATGTAAGAACAAGCGACATCTCTGTTGAGGATTTCTGCAATTCAGTTGACAGAAAACAGATTAAGCAAAGTGATAAATACTGCTAGTACACTAGATTCTTCTTCCTCCTCCAGCGTTTCCTGCTCGGGGCTATTTGCTCCTCCTGGGCCTCGCTGCACAAGACTCAACTTCCAAAGCAAGTTTGGGCAGATCTAACATAGGCAGGGCAGGGCAATGCAAAACTGAAATTGCTCCGTCTTACTGGAAAATAATTCCTAAGCAAGCTTGAATAGCTTCTGTGCTAACTCACCCCAGATGAAGTACCTCTTTCCTCATTAATATTTATAGTAATAACTAGCAAGCCTTATTTTTTTCTATATAGCCGATCTCCCGAAGTTGAAATTAAAAAAAAAATATCCATTTTTCAGTGGGATAGTTCACCACAACCTAGGAGTTATCTGCTGAACTCTCGCGTTACAATACCTGCCATCTCAAACATGCGTAGAACATGCAAAATGCATTTCAATTTGCTACAGTTCAACTATCTAATCAATATTAATAAGAAACTCATACTTCAAGTTTGTTTCTGCCCAGTGGCTGCCTCTGCAGCTAGCACTGAACAATCTCCTCAGTAAAATTTATGTGCAAGGAGCATCTCATTTCTCATGCCCCTTAACAGAACTTATCAGCAATGCATAGGATCAGTTGGCTACTAAGTTATCTATTATGGTATTACTGTGTTGCATAAAGTCAGCAAAAGCGTATAACCGTGCTAAAATCTACTCCAGTTGCTTGTGACGCTAGAAAGAGGAGTTCCCCTTACGTAAGTAGTCATACTAATAAACTTTCAGCCAGAAGTGCAGAACTCAAAGCTGCTCAAACCGACAAAAAAAAGCCTGCACCCAGCCCCTTCTCTTGAGACTAGCTCCCCTCCTCATCGTGAAACATCCCAGCCGTGGTCTTCCATGAGGGTTAACTGCTACTAAGGACAAAGTACATTCTCTAGGACCTGACAAATCTCACACCAACACCCTCACGTGGAGTATCTTAAATATTTTGGAACCCTCCACGGCAGCAGCAGTTTAGAAGCCCGTTGCCCAAAACCACCATCGGGCTCCTTTTACAGAAGCGCAGTATTTCAGATCTCATGTACCGTTCCCCCTACCATTCCCCCCCCCTCCATCATGTTCAAACTGTAGCTTCTACTTGCGAGTCAACTGCATCGTTCACAAAAATAGCATTCTACCTGCCAGTAAGTGTTCAAGAGCTTAATCTTAACGGCTTTCTTCCTTCAGAGCACAGAATCATGACTTTGCAAGAAAAAAAGACAGATACTCGCTTGGTCAAGTTCTTCAGCATTAAGTGCCTATTAGTAGCAAAAAAAGGAAGTCACGGTACTCGTCAAGTTACAAGTTTTAAACCTGCATAACACAAAAGCCATAAAGGAGAGACGGCAGCGACGTTCACGCCGAGCCGCTTCGACAGCGACTCGTTGCCCAATCCCACGGCGGCGGCGAGCAGAGAGGGCCCCAGCCGCCAAGCGCTTCAATTTTTCAAATACCTCGGCAAACCTCAAGAACTACCGGTTCTCAGACACTAACATGGCAGGTAGGACTGGCTCCGGCCGGAGGCGGCTGACAGAGGGGAAAAAAGGCAAAGATAAACACTCGAGGGAATCTTACAGCCAACTTCGCTCCGTCCCCCCCGCCGCTCCCAGGGCGGCAGACTTCCCCCCCCACCCCCCCGCAGACCCCGCACCCCTACCCCCGCACATACCTCCGGACGAACCTCCCTCCCGGGAGTTAAATATAAATAAATACAGCCTACCTACCCACGGCTCGGTCCCCCGGAGCGCTGTCCCCGCCGCGCCGCCCGCCTTCCTACTCGCTTCCCTGAAAAAAACCGAAGGGTTTTGTCAGGCCCCGGGCCGGCGGGAGGGCTGCGGGGCGGCCTGGCCTCGCCTTCCTCCCCCTTCCCGGCCCTCCTCCTCCTCCTCCTCCTCCGAGCAACGCGACGCGGGGAAACCAAGCGCTGAGCGGAGGAAGGAGCGAGGTAAAGAGGGGGCGGGGGGGGGAATGGGGACGAGCGCGCCCGTACCCGGCCAGCGCCCCGGCTCCTCCGCCGCCGCCCGGCTCCCGCTGCGGCCCCGAGCCAGGCGCGGCACTGCGCAGGCGGCGGGCGGTAACGGCGGCCGCGCTCCTGGGACATGTAGTCCCTTCGCCGGGGATGGGCGGAGCGGGGGCCGACGGCGGAGCGAAGCTCCGCGGGAGGCCCCCGCTCCGCCCATCCCCGGCCGATGCCTCCCCCTCAGGCGCCCTTCCCGCCAAAAACCTGAGGTGGCGGCCGGTCGCGAGCGCTGTTCCCCAGGGAGTGGAGGCAATCTGCGAGGGGGGAGCCGGGGGGGCCGGGCTCTGCTCCCAGGGAAGGGGCAATGGGACGAGGGGAAACAGCCGCAAGTTGTGCCAGGGCAGGTTTAAATTGGATTATTAGGAACAATTCCTTCCCCAAAGGGCTGTCAGGCGCTGGAAGGGGCTGCCCAGGGAAGGGGTCGAGTCCCCAGCCCTGAGGGGATTTAACAGCCGGGCAGAGGCGGTGCTGAGGGCCGGGGTTTGGGGGTGGGATGGCAGGGGTAGGGGAACATTGGGCTTGATGAGCTTAAAGGGCTTTTCCAGCCTAAACAATGCTATGGCTTTATGATTCTATGCTCCTCATTCCTCACCCCCACTATGTGTATTTTATTTTTAAATAGCACCTTTCTTTGTTTACCCCACCTGCCCATTTTTCACCCCATTCTCAGAGGAAGGCGAGCGGCGGCTCGGCTCTGAGGGGAGAGCTTTAGAGGGAAGAGCAATGCTGAGGGCTTGGTTGGGTTGTGTTTGAGGGGGGGAATTGGGCATTGCGCAAGCGCTTTGTGATGTGCTAAAATCAATCCCTGTAGCAGAGGCAATTTAGGTAGCCAGCACTTATCTATAGGACATCTCTATATGGTGCATTTCATCTCCAGGCGCTTTACAAACAGGTAAGATCTATCAGTGTCAGCCATTACAGCGGGTCAAAAAGCCCCGTGAAAGGTGTTAACAGGTAGGTATGCCAAGTGCGAAAGCACGGCTCCGTATGGAGCAATGTGGCCTGGATAACAGCAATTGCTTCATCACAAATAGCAACACACGCAACTTCAGCCTAAGACATGATTAATGCAATACAGTCGCAGAATGATTTTCACTTTGCCCCTCTTTTCGAGATTCTCAGAGAACACACAGCTCTCACTGACACGTGGCAGGGCCTGGTACAACCATACTATTGAAAGCAAGAGGCACAGACTGACAGAAGGACACACCACGGTCATGATGCGGTTGATCTGCAGGGACAGGGATAGAGTCCAAAACCACAGCTCCCAACACATGTGATTGATTGCGCCTCATAACACAAGTCAAATATTATGTCCGGTAGAAATACCAGGGAAAACTAAATAGTAGAATGTAGTTTATTGCATGAAAATTCGTCCCAACAGAGGATTTAAGAAGCAAAAAGATAGTTGGAGGCATCCAAATGCCATTTGCAGTCCAGGTCGGTCCTGCGTAGCTCCCTTGCAGAGGGATGCCTACACACAGTGTACAACGTTAGCACCTGGCCAAGGCTCCAAATGTCACCCAGCCCTGCGAACCCTCTGGGACGGATTTGTTCCCAGGCACCCTGTGAAGGAGGGCCCAGTGTCCAGGCTTGATGATGATTTCAGTGGGAAAGGGACGCTTCCAGAGTCACCACAGCTGCTTGCTTTTTGTGCCCAAGCTTTCTGCAAAGCTCTTCCCAACCAGCGACTCAAAACAAAAGCCAAATGTTTACACTTTGCATCTCTTCCTCTCCAAAATGTTGTCTATGTGCCTTTTTCCTAGCTGACACAGTTACTGCCCTGAATTCTCTTCTCTGATAAAAGGGAATGTCTTATGTAATTGAATTTTTAATACCCAAGTAACATTTTAGAAACAACTATGGCTAACCGAAATAGAACAAAAAAATGTTCCTCAAGCCCAAACACGCAACGCACCAGCAAACTGTGACGTTTGGTACCACACAGCCAGCTGTCACGCTGTATTCCCAACAGTAACACCGAGTACTGGCTGTATGTACCACAGCCCTCCCCTTGGAGAACTGAGGAAGATGAGCCCAGGGCCTGGAAGTGTGAAACTGCCCCCGCCTTGTCTGCATGGAGGTTTCCTAAGCAGAAATAAAACTCGTACATTATTTACAGTTCTCAGGACACACAGCTATACGAGGAGACAATTCTCTTCCAAGGACTAAGCTCCGTAATTCGCATCAGACACCTCAGGATTTTTCAAAGGAGAAAATCAAATCAATGTGAATGCCGTGCAGATATAATTAAATTAAAAAAATGAGAACCACAAACAAATAAGAAGGACGCAAAATATACTTCAAAATAGAACAGAACAGTATCAAGCTCAACATGGCATTTCCAGGTGTACGCTGAGTCTTTTGACAATGTCTCACTTCATAATCGTAAGAAATCCCGGCGGCTGGGCCAGGCCCTGCTGGCACAAAAGGTGACTTTTAAATAAAAGTCGTTTACACTCGCAGAACGCTGCCTGAACACAGCAGTGTCTCTATTTGTAACTGCTTTTTTTGTAGTACAATTACCTGAAATTATTTTTGTTAGATCTCAAATCTGGTATCATCCAAAGTTCAATGAACAACTTGTAGTTTCTCATCTTATGTCACTCTTCGATCTCTCCAGACTTTTGAGTTCCATAGCTGTAACTTGTGCTTTAAAATGTGATTCTAAATAAAAGCTGGTAGTTCACAAACGTATGCGTGATCTGCAGAGGTGTAAGCCAACAGGTAGCAGAGATGCAGCTGGGCCTGTTACCTCCATGACACAGGGGTGATCTGGGTGGGCCTGTGCCTCCACCTTCCTGTGGAGTTTCCCCATCCTGAGAAGCCAAGGGGCTGATGTAACAGTGCGTAGCGAGTTAGCTGAGCAAGGACACGGTGACTCGGTGTTGAGACATCACGGTGGCGGGTCCCTTCCTGGCGGCCCGCTGGCTCTCTGGCGGGGGCTGCTGTGACAGGCCCCGGATGGGGGCCACACGCCGAGGCACGTGTGGAGAAACCCGCGTCTCCTCAGGGCTGGCCACCCACGTTATCGCCTTGTCCCCAGCACTCCCGCGGCTGCTCGGGGACCGGGGCTGACGGGGGTCTGTCGGCGGGCCCGGAAGGCCCTGCCAGGCCTGGCCCTACCGGGCTGCAGCAGGAGGCGCCCACCCAGCCGGGGCCAGGCCCGGGCCCCGGGGCCGCCCCGGGGCCGCCGCAGGACCCCTGCCTCACCCCGCCTCCCTCGCGCGGTCCCGGGGCCGCCGGCCGCCAGGGCCAACCCCCGCCATTGCGGGCTGCGGCCCGCCGGGCCCGGTAACCATGGAAACTTCCAGAACGTCCCCCCGTCCCCTGCCCCGGGCTCGCCATGACGGCCGCCCCCAGCCAATGGGCTCCCTCCGCTTGGCTCACGCTTCTCTGTTGATAGGTCCGCGACGCCGGCGGGGTGAACCAATAGGGTGGCGGGAGAGGGGCGCGCCAGGCATGTCAGAGGGACCACCTGATTCCCACCAATCAAGGAAGGCCAGCTTAGTAGCAGCCAACCAATGGAGAGGCTCCAGCGAGGGCGCTGCAGCCAATGGCGAGCCTCCACGAAGGAGTAACGGAAGGTATATAAGGGCGGGCGGCGCGGCCTGGGCGCTCAGCAGCAGTTGGGGGTGCGGCGGTCCCGGTGGTGAGAAGAAGGAGGACGTGGGCACGGTGGTGGGCATCGACCGCCGCACCAGGGGGGGGCCGGCGGGGGGGGGGGGTTTTGTGACGGGCGGCTTCTCGGCAGGGCGGCGCGGGCGAGCGGTCGGCATGAGGCACTCCTGTTGGCGCTGCTGCTGCTGGGCGCCGCGCGGGCGGACGACGAGGAGAAGAAGGAGGACGTGGGCACGGTGGTGGGCATCGACCTCGGCACCACCTACTCCTGGTGCGTGGGGAGCGGGCCCGGGGGGGGGAGGGGCCCCCCGGGGCCGGGGCCCGCGTGGGGAAGCGGGCTGGGGGGGGGGGGGGTGTGTGTGTGCAGGCCCCAGCGCCGCCTGACTGCTCCGCTACCCCGCAGCGTGGGCGTTTTCAAGAATGGCCGCGTGGAAATTATCGCCAACGACCAGGGGAACCGCATCACGCCGTCCTACGTGGCGTTCACGCCCGAGGGGGAGCGCTTGATCGGGGATGCTGCCAAGAACCAGCTTACATCCAACCCCGAGAACACCGTGTTTGATGCCAAGCGGCTCATCGGCCGCACCTGGAACGACCCCTCCGTGCAGCAGGACATCAAGTACCTGCCGTTCAAGGTGGGCCCCGGCCGCGGGGGGCAGATGGCGGGAGGGGGCCTGTGTGTCTGGGCAGAAGAGTGGGCTGCAGAGGCTGCCTGCCCAAGGAAGGCGAGGCTGCTGAATCACAGCGCCCTTTTGAGTAACTGGGGTTAGGGTGCAGCGATGTGGCTATGGCACATCGACAACAGTTCCTTCTTCTAGCCAGCATTCAGCCTACGCCTATTACAGAGGCTTTGCTTAATCTTCAGAGAGAAACGCTTAGTAAGTGGGAATAGTTCTGTGAACTGTTGGAAGAGGACAGTCTACGTTGCTTTTTTCAGGTTATTGAAAAGAAAGCCAAGCCCCATATTCAGGTCGATGTTGGAGGTGGACAGACAAAAACATTTGCTCCTGAAGAAATTTCTGCTATGGTCCTGACAAAGATGAAGGAAACTGCAGAGGCTTACCTGGGAAAGAAAGTAAGTTCTTGAGTGCTACTAGGGAGAATTTAAAGCAGCAGCTTTACGAAACTAAAGGTGGGTGGGCTGAATCTGTGGACGAACCTTGCAATCCTAAAGTGTTCAGTGCTGCTGGCCCTGCGGGCAGCCCAGTTGAATGGGCTCAGCTGATGGTGGGTTTTTGCCCCTCTCTAATGTTACCAGCATTGCTATGGTTATTTACAAGCTGTGTGCTTTTGTTCATTTCTGTAACAAAATGTATCTCACTCTTTATTCAGGTTACCCATGCTGTTGTTACTGTGCCAGCCTACTTCAACGATGCTCAGCGTCAGGCTACAAAAGATGCTGGTACCATTGCTGGGTTGAATGTGATGAGAATTATTAATGAGCCGTAAGTAGCCCAACCCATCCCGCTTACTGGGGAGGGTGGGGGTGGTGATCTCAGTTTTCTGAATGGGCTGTTCCCTATGCAGGACTGCTGCTGCCATTGCTTATGGATTGGACAAGAGGGAGGGTGAGAAGAACATCCTTGTGTTCGACTTGGGTGGTGGAACTTTTGATGTCTCCCTCCTCACAATTGACAATGGAGTCTTTGAAGTTGTGGCTACTAATGGTGACACTCACCTGGGTGGAGAAGACTTCGACCAACGTGTTATGGAGCACTTTATCAAACTCTACAAGAAGAAAACAGGAAAAGATGTGAGGAAGGATAACAGAGCTGTGCAGAAGTTAAGACGGGAAGTGGAGAAAGCAAAGCGAGCCTTGTCATCTCAGCACCAGGCTAGAATTGAAATAGAATCCTTCTTTGAAGGAGAGGATTTCTCAGAGACGCTTACTCGTGCCAAGTTTGAGGAGCTGAACATGGTAAGTTTAAGAAGGTAAAGTTACATTGCCTCAGCTCTAGATGGGAGGTGTGTGAATGTGCAGCGTGTCATGCTGTGGCACTGCACTTGGGGTATAAATAACTTTGTGCTCACACTAGGAAGTGGGCAGCAGCTGCTCCTTGCCGGGATAGCTGGGGCTGTGTGTACCTTGGTGACAGCTGAGGTTTTGTCAAGGCTGGTCGTAAGCCGGTGATGTTCCTGCTCTATAGTGGTTGTCCTTTGTACCCTATGGCTGCACAATTCAGAGGCTGAGCTTGTGGGAATAGTCTTTTACAGTCCTGGGCTTTTTTGTCTTCCTAGGACCTGTTCCGTTCTACTATGAAGCCTGTTCAGAAAGTTCTGGAAGACTCTGACCTGAAGAAGTCTGACATTGATGAGATTGTTCTTGTTGGTGGCTCTACTCGCATCCCCAAAATACAGCAGCTAGTTAAAGAGTTCTTCAATGGGAAAGAACCTTCCCGTGGCATTAATCCAGATGAGGCTGTAGCCTATGGTGCGGCTGTCCAGGCTGGTGTTCTCTCTGGGGACCAAGATACAGGTAATGACACCTTCCCTGTCCCTACGAGAGTGGTGATTCTGAACAGCGGGTATTAGTTACTGACAAATGTGGGATTGCTCCTTTCTGGTCCTTAAGCCTTGGGCCTCCAAGAGCTCAGGATCCTGTTTGCATTGATGAGATGTTGAGTTTCTTCCAGGCTGAAGTCACATCAGTCTTGCTCTTGATCTGTTACAGGTGACTTGGTGTTGCTTGATGTCTGCCCTCTGACACTGGGCATTGAGACCGTTGGAGGTGTAATGACGAAACTGATCCCAAGAAACACTGTTGTTCCCACAAAAGAAGTCTCAGATCTTTTCCACAGCATCTGACAACCAGCCAACTGTGACAATCAAGGTCTATGAAGGTAAGTGGTGCCCGTGGTGGGCTGTGATGGCTGGAATCTGGCTGTAGGGCTTCAGCACTTGTTACTCCACCACAAAGGCAGTAGATGTCTTTAGGCTGTTAGGATTATCTCCGTGCGGAGAAGACCTTGGCAGCAGCACCAGCTTTCTGAAGCTGCTCTGATCAGGCTTCTTGACCTGCATCAAAAGCTGTTGCTACAATTTTTTTCAAATGGTCTTTTTTCCCATGGCTCTATTCTGAAGAGCTCTTCAGCATAAGAGGCTGTGCTGTAGGAGGTCAGGCTGAAACTAAAACCTTGCCTCTTAAAAAGTGTAGCTCGTGGCTTGACAAAGCACAAACCACAGCTAGGAGAGGAAGAAACCCACATCTGTGTCTTGCAGGTGAGCGTCCCCTCACCAAGGATAACCATCTTCTGGGAACTTTTGACCTCACTGGAATCCCGCCTGCCCCTCGCGGTGTCCCCCAGATTGAAGTTACCTTTGAAATAGATGTGAATGGGATCCTCCGTGTCACAGCTGAAGACAAGGGCACTGGCAACAAAAACAAGATCACAATTACAAATGATCAGAATCGTCTGACACCAGAGGAGATTGAGAGGATGGTTAATGATGCTGAGAAGTTTGCAGAGGAAGACAAGAAGCTTAAAGAGCGCATTGACACCCGGAATGAGCTGGAAAGCTATGCCTATTCTCTGAAGAATCAGATTGGGGACAAAGAGAAGCTGGGTGGTAAGCTGTCATCTGAGGACAAAGAGACAATAGAGAAAGCAGTAGAGGAAAAGATTGAGTGGCTTGAAAGCCATCAGGATGCAGACATCGAAGACTTCAAAGCAAAAAAGAAGGAGCTGGAGGAAGTGGTGCAGCCCATTGTCAGCAAGCTCTACGGCAGCGCAGGCCCTCCCCCTGGCGAAGAGGAAGCAGCAGAGAAGGACGAGTTGTAGATGCGGGCGTCTCCCAGTGCTGTGTGTGTATATATTGGACTCAGGAACACTTGTTTAAAATATTGAACTCTTAATTTGGAATGTAACTCTGAATCTTCACTCATGAGTGGAGCTGGAAACGCTAGCCCAAAGTGGCTGTATACTGCTTTTCGTTAGCAGTTGCTTGATGTCTGGGGAGGGATGGGCAGCGGGGGGGGGAGTGTAAATGCAGAATGGGTTTAGAAGTACTGGCTGTGGAAGCGTTCTATTTAACAGCTCGGTCACCTGGATTTGGTGTAGACCTTTTCTACCTGGAGTGACCACAATAAATTTGTTATTTACACTGGACTCTGTTCTAGTCTTGTTTTCCATTATCTAGTTACGGCAGCTAGTTTTAACCAGGACTGGGCTCTGGCCTAAAGGATAGGGTAGGGACTAGGCTCCGGCCTTGCTTTGGTGCCCCCTCAAGGTGAGCTCAATGCCTCTGGGAGCTTCCTCTGGGGAAGAGGCCCCCTGTTCCCTCACTATGGGGAAAACCAGAAGGGGAAACTCAAGGGCGAAGCCTGGAAGCTGCAACAACGGTGACTGTGTGGTTGCTGCAGCTTCCCTCTCGGAGCAAACAGCTCCAGAAGTTTGGCATCTCTTGCCCTGGGCTGGATGGGAACTTGCGCACCGCATCCTGTTCCTGCAGGGTCTGTGATGCCATAGGTCCTTAGAGGGAAGGGGGGAGTCAACATGAAAAGTGGGGGGTGTGGTCTGCCCTTGCTTGTGCAGCTTCACTGGTGCCTGTAAGCTCCTGGTGGGAGAGGCAGGTCTTCCTCGGAGCAGTAGCAGAGCTATCTGCCTGCATCACTGATGATGCAAACTTCAATGCAAAGCAGGGGAGGGAGAGGAGAGTAGAGTAGCTTAACTACAAATACAACTTCCTCCACTACTCAACCTCTTTTTAGGAACTTTATGAGACAATGGACCAGTTTTCTGAAGACTAGTCTGCACCTAATAAAGCGTTCTTTAAAACAACCAAGCCTAACTGGAACTCAAGTCTGTTTGATCATCATCCTTATCCCATCCATGGGAGCGGGTAAGAAACTGAACTGAGTGCAGGAGCTGCTGTGGTGCCTGCTCCAACGCCCCGTAGCCTGTTATGTTTTCCCCGGTGCAGGGCACACATTCTCCCCTGGCTTTCATTCACTCATTTTTCAAAACTGTGAAAGCTAAAACTCAAATCATCCCCCCCAAACCCGTTTCAAGGTGACAGAAGTGTTTCTGTAGCCAATAGCATGTGAGTTTCCCCCAGGGCAAAGTTTTCAGGACACAGCACAAACCATTCCAGGATCTCACATTCCAGCAGGCGGTGGTCAGGTGACAGCCACTGAAGCTGTTCTGCAGCCCTGGGGGGACACCACACCTGCCCCCGGGGCCTGTACCTCAGCACCGTGCCACCCATTTGAGGGTAAGAATCTGTTTATTGGGAAGAATTAACTCAATCTGACAGCACTATAAAAGCTGTAGAAAAGGCTTGGGCTGTGCAGGACCACAGCTCCGCTACTCGATCAGGCTGACGAGGCAGTCCCTGTATATCTCCCCTTGGGTGTCCATCCCGCCAAATATTAGCAGCAGATGCACGACTGTCTCTTCAGCGCACCCCTCCTCCTCCCGGCTCTCCTGGAGGGGGCCAGCTGTGCCACCCGCTGACATGGCCAACTCTTTCCCAGCTTTGTTGTCCCAGGTGACAGCTCCGGCGTCCCCGCTCTTCCCAGCCCGCCAGGGAACGACGCACATGGCATGGTCCAGTCTCCCGGCGGGCAGAGGGGAATCGAACTGTAGGAGCGTCCACTGCTGCCTCTCTGCAGTGCAAAGACGGACATTCACATCTGCAAATGTAGCTTCACAGCCTTCAAAAGCACGCTGGGGCAACGACATTGGCAATTGGACTGGTTTTCAACATTACAGAGCATTTCAGCGTTTCGTCTTGTACTGGTGTAACTGACTACGAGGAGGGTGAAGCCCAGGAGGTGAGGGGGTGATGCATGTTCCAGCAGGCTGGCATCTGCCGTTACACAGCTGAGGGAAGTCTCCCTACCTGTGTGATACTTGTACGTGGTGTCTAGTGTCCCCTCCGGACCTATTCCGCCAAAAATGTACAAGTGGTCTTTAAACACCGCTGAGGAGTGGGATGCCCGTCCTCCCGGGATGTCACCGGTGGCTGGTATCTTAATCCATCTCATGTCATCTGTTGGAGAAAAAGAACCCGCTTATGGTTAGGCATTATAAAAACCCACAAGTTTTGTTGTTTTAAACCAGTATGGTAATATTTTAAGCCCTTAAAACCTGATCTTTTAGAAAAAAGGTTCCCCAAAATCAAAACAGATCACACAACAGCTCTCGCTCTACAGTACCTATATCCGTACTTACTTATATCAATGCAGAACAGATCACTGTAAAAAACGTCACCAGCTAAACCACCATGTACGAAGAGTTTGGTCCCGACCGCAACCACGACGTGTCCGTGCCGAGGAGAGGGGGGATCGCCGTGAGTTTCTGGCTGCGACCAGGTCAAGGCAGCTGAAAAATGGGAGCACACGTGCATTAGGAGGAAAACTCTGGAAGCTCTGCAAACCAGTGACCCCAGAGCCCTGCTGAGGCTTCCCGAGGAGGCACCTCCACGGGGTCAGAGGAGACTTAATGCTGCGTCGCAGAGTGCAGGTGAACCCTCGGATGGAGCTTGGCGCGCCGTCTGGGTCACCCAGCAGCAGGACAGATTCATTCAAAGTGGAAAGCAAACCCTTCTGGGTGCACACAGGGCCAAAAGAATGAAAGAGACAACGCTGACGGTACCCAAGCAGCACAGGACGATGCCACCATGAAAAGGAATCAGCTGGTGGGCAAGCGTGACAGACCACTCCCACCGCGTTCCTCATCCCAGAGCTTTATGCTGCCGTTTTGCCCCAAATTCCCAGTGACTACACAAAGATAGTGCACGTCAGCAGCGAGGAACATCCCCCCATCCGTCTAAACTTGTAGCCCAAGCAGGGGCCCAACGTTTCCACATTTTTGACTGAATCTGACCTCTCGTTCAGCAGAGGATGGATTCCACCATTTGGCACAACAGCCCCCCGCGTGTCCAGAGGTACCTGTGTCAAACACGTGAAGCCGCTGGTCTGTAACGGGTTCTGCTCCTTTCTCTCCCCCTCCGAACACGTACAGGCAGTCTCCTATGGCTGCTGAGGATGTGTGAAACGTCCTCGGTGCTGGCTGAACACCACTCACTTCAGGAGTCTCCCAGGTTCCTGTTTCTAATTAAGACAGTTGATTAAGACAGTAATGGACACGGTAACAGGAAAGGCGCCCTGCTGCCCTCCCCACGGAGGAGCCTGGCAGCGCCTCTGTGGCCAGCCCAGCCCGCAGGCCCAGCTCAGCCGCCGCACTGGGGCTCGTAGCCGCCCCAGTGGGGCGAGTGCAGAGGCCGAATTTGGAGGGGAGCCCCGAGCCGCCCCCTTTGGGCGGCCTCTCGGGACGGGCCCCGGCCCGCCGGTCCTCGGGCACTCACCCGGGTCCAGCACCTGGACACAGCTCCGGTTCCCCGCCGGGTGGGCGCCGCCGAAGACCCAGAGGCGTGGGGGCGCGGCGGCGGGCAGGAAGGTGGCGTGCTCGTAGCGCGGCCTCAGCCCGCCCGCCGGGAGAGCGCGGTCGGCAGCGGCCCGGCGGCCCCGCGCCCCCCCCCCGCCCCGCCCCGGCCCCTCACCCAGCTCCACGAAGTGGGCGTCCGCGAAGGCGCCGGCGGGGTCGGCGCCGGCCAGGAGGAGGACGCGGCCGGGCCCGGCGCCCGGCAGGAAGAGGCAGCCATGGCCCACGCGCCCGCGGGGCCGCTCACCGCGCGGGGACAGCCGGTACCTGCGGGCGGCGCCCCGGCTCCAGCAGCGGCAGCGCCCGCGGGCCCATGGCGGGGCGGGCCGGGCCGCTCACCGGAGGGAGGTCCCAGGCGGAAGCGGTTGCGCCTTCCGGGCCGCGCCCACCGGAAGTGCCCGGACTTCCGCTGGCGTCGGCGGCCCGCGCCGCTCCCCGGAAGTGCCGGGCCCCGCTTCCGGCCCCAAGCCGCCGTCCCAAGATGGCGCCGCTGGACCTGGACAAATATGTGGAGATCGCGCGGCTCTGCAAGTACCTGCCCGAGAACGACCTCAAGGTGCGGCCGCGGCGGGCGGGAGGGGGCCGGGGCCGGGGGCGGGGGCGGGGCCGGGGCCGGGGCCGGGGCGGCCCGGGCGGGCCCGGTGCCGGTGCCGACCCGCTCTTCTCCCGCAGCGCCTCTGCGACTACGTGTGCGACCTGCTGCTGGAGGAGTCCAACGTGCAGCCCGTCTCCACGCCCGTCACCAGCCGGCGCCGAGCAGCGCGGGCGCCCCCGGCGCGGCCCTCAGGCGGGAAGGGGGGCGGCCCCGCCGCTAGGGCCCCACGGCCGCCCCGGCCCACCCGCCCCGCCGGGGCCCGGCCCAGCCGCCCCCTGTGCAGCAGCCGGGGCCGAGCAGCGCGGGCGCCCCCGGCGCGGCCCTCAGGCGCCTGCTTCTCTCCGCAGTTCTATGACCTGTGCGAGCTCTTCCGCACCGGCGGCCAGGTCCCCGACACCAACTACATCTTCATGGTAGGTGCCCGCCGGGCCCGCCCGCTCCCTCGCAGGCGTTTAAGGAAGGAGCTCAAAGCCCAAACCCCGACGGGCTCGCTCCGGGTTGCTGCGGGGTTGGTTTTTTAGGAGCGCCATGCCCGCCCAGCGGCGCTGTGCCGGCGCGGCCGCAGCAGGGGCGTCCCCGGGGCCCCTTGGGCTGTGTGCTGGGGCAGCTCAGGGCGAGCGCGGCAGCGGCACGCCAGTTCCAGCCCGGAGCTCTGAGCGACCGAAGAGCGCGTTCTCCTGGATCCCAGCAGGCCCTGGCTCCCCTTCGGCGTTAGCCTCCTCTGTGCGCTGTGAGAGATTTAGAACGGATGTATCGCTTCGCGTTTTTCCATGTGACTGTTTCTCCATTTACAAATATTTTTTTGACTTGCAGGGTGACTTTGTAGATAGAGGTTATTATAGTCTTGAGACTTTCACTTACCTTCTTGCACTAAAGGCTAAGTGGCCCGATCGTATCACACTGTTACGAGGCAATCATGAAAGCAGGCAGATAACGCAAGTGTATGGATTTTATGGTAAGTCTTTATCCAAACAATTTCTGAGGGGGGGCTAATGCGTAATAAAGGCGTACGGTGTCTTTCCCTCAGGAAATCTGCTTTGCATGCAGCACTGCCCGCGGCTTGCCTGAGCCTGGGTGGCGAGGGGCTCAGCAGAACCTGAACGTTACTGTTCGTTAACGTGACCGTTGTGTGCCTGGAGTAGAACGTGGTCTAGTCCAGATCTCACCATTCTTTTCTCCGGTGCCTGGGTTTTCTGTGTGGGTTTTGGTGCCACGTTCAATTTTAGAGACACAGGAAGAGCACATGCTTATAGAGAATGTGCTTCGGTGTCTGGTAACGAAAGGTTCTGCACGAAGCCGCGGTGTTACTGTGATTCCCCCTAAGTTTCAGTGTAACTCAAAATCAGTGTCGCACGGAGGGGTTTGCTGTGGAAGCCAGTTATTGTCAACGGTGAGCACCTGGGAAATGCCACGGGCAGGGAATGAACAACAGAACAACTGTTTGAAAAACTGAGGGAGTGAATTGTGTAGAAACTTCTTTGCTGTTGCGTGAGGCTTTGATAAAACCTGAGGAAATCCTGGAAAATACCTAACCCCTGCCACAAAGAGTGACGCCCGTAACGTGCTTGCTCTCGGATAACGTGTCAACAAGAGCAAGTGCTGATGTTCCCAGCTCACTTCGGAAATGCCCCCAGGTTTATCACCGCGTTCCTGTAGCTTTATACAAAGTGACTCCCCTTTGTGGTCGGAGTATCTCCCACCAGCCCTGCTCGGTTTGCCTTTCTGCCTCAATTCTGTATAAAATTTGCTAATTTAAGCGCCCGGCGGGTCTCGTCAAGGGTCAGTTCCCATCGGTGGGAAGCAGCCAAAGCACCGTCAGCCGTGCTGCGTGAGACCCTGTTTCCTCTGCGCCGCCCGGTGCGCTGCTCAGTGAGCGACGACCGAGAGGCAGCCGGTGCCCTCCCGCGGGCGGTGGGACCGAGCGCTTCCCACCCACCTCTTGCGGTGCTCCCGATAGGGTTTTTATCGTACGCCTGACTTGTGAGTTCTGCTGTGTCTGCATCTGATCTTATTGCCTGGATTCCTTCCGATCCGCTAAGAAGAAAAAAATTCCCTATTTAACAGATGAGTGCCAAACTAAATACGGAAATGCTAACGCTTGGAGATACTGTACCAAAGTCTTCGACATGCTCACGATAGCAGCTGTAAGTGTGAACGTCTCTTGACAAAAATACCAGTAGATTGTCTAACTGTGGCTGCTAGAATTAGCGACCTTTAAGGGCTGCGCCGGTAGCGTTGCGGGCCGGATTCAAATACCGAGTATTTCGCACGCATCTCTCTCTCTCTCCCCAGTTAATAGATGAGCAGATTCTCTGTGTGCATGGTGGCCTCTCCCCCGACATCAAGACACTCGATCAGATTCGAACCATTGAACGTAATCAGGAGATTCCTCACAAAGGCGCCTTCTGCGACCTCGTTTGGTCCGATCCAGAAGACGTCGACACGTGGGCGATCAGCCCGCGAGGCGCAGGCTGGCTCTTTGGCGCGAAGGTGACGAATGAGGTAATGCTGCCGTTGCACCCAACATAAAAGCAGTCGCAGGTATGAGACGCATCGAGGTGTTTGGCGGCGAGTTTGATACTTGCCCTGCGATGATCAGACGCAGGGCACCGCGAGGTGACGAGCTTGATTTGCTCAAGCCGACTTGGAAAAATGAGCTGTTTGAACGTAAAAGCATGAATGCAGCTGCCAGAGGCGATGACAGCGGCATTGCTTTTAAAAAATGCGATGCAGTGAGACTAACGAGTATCCCTGGGGTCTGTTAGAACACTTTTCTAAGGAGAAAAAAAATACCGCACCATTTTTCTTAGCGTTTCTTGACTTAAATCTTGCTGCTTTGGAAGGCAGCGAGCAGGCTTCCCGGGGCTGGCCCACGCTGACCGTCCCAGGCTCCCACACCAGCCGCGCTGGGAGCGCCGCGCTCGTGCCGTGCGTCGTCCCCGTGGCCTTTCCGCAGCACCTCCAGGGAGGACGGAGCCCTGCGGAGGGCAGCCGCTGGCATCGCCGCTGTCGCCTGTGTTTCACAGGCGCTTTTGAGGTCTCCGAACCCAAATAGTTTTTTCGAGAGCACCGCGTGGAAGAGCCTCTCCGTGACGCCATCGCGGCGCGGCTGTGCCAGGGCTGTCGCTGGGGGAGGGGGGCTGTCGCTGACCTTCCTTTTTTTCCTTCGCAGTTTGTTCACATCAACAACTTAAAACTCATCTGCAGAGCGCACCAGCTAGTTCACGAGGGCTATAAATTCATGTTTGATGAGAAATTGGTGACGGTATGGTCTGCTCCAAATTACTGCTACCGCTGTGGAAATATCGCGTCAATCATGGTCTTTAAAGATGTAAATACAAGAGAACCAAAGTTATTCCGCGCAGTTCCAGACTCAGAACGTGTAATTCCCCCTAGGACAACCACACCATATTTCCTCTGAGGCCCCTCCCCGCCTGCTGCCTCCCTCTTCCCTTGCCCTGTCCCTTTACAATATACTTTTTACTGAGCACTTTGCTGCTGAAATGCTGCCTCTTGCCTTTTTTATTTTTAAGTTATCTAAATTTATTGTGTATTACTGTGTCTGTAGCAAGTCGGGTTTTATTTTTCCCCTGCCCTAGATTAATTTGAGTATTTGTAATATGTCCTTGACATTTATACTACTGCATGTAGTTCCTACCCACTTCTGGGATTAGAGGAAACGTTTTCCTTCTCACAACCGCGATTCCCGGGAAGCGGCTCCGTCCCCGTGCGTTCTTCAGCTTTTTCTTTGGTAAGTTTTAAGAAATTTCAGCAGCAAAGTTACCCCCCGGTGAGCACGATGGGACTGTGACCGCCTCGCGCTGTGTTCGGTGCCCCTCACGCCGTGTTTTGGGTGGGTGACGATGAAGCGGTCGCGGGGCTGTTGTTGTTCCCCCCCCCCCCCCCCCCCCCCGATTTTGTTTTGATTTCCGAGGGTTCCCGTTAACGTGCACAAACCTGCTACAGCGACTGAATTTGTACATTAAAATGATCGTTCTGATTTTTTTCAGATCCCTTGTGTTTTTAATAACGCCGTACCGTGCCCCGCCCCGGGCCGCGGGGAGACGCCTCCCTCGGGGGGGGGGGGATGGGGGGGCGGGCCCGGCGGCTTCCGCTTCCGGCGCGGGGGCTCCGGTTCCGGTTCCGGTGGCGGTGGGCGCGGGGCGGGCGGCATGGCGCGGAGCACGCTCTCCTCCCGCTTCCGCCGCCTCGACATCGACCAGTACGACGAGAACCGCTTCGTGGAGGAGCCCGAGGAGGCGGCGGCGGCCGAGCCCGACGCCGGCCCCGAGGTGGAGGCGCTGCTGAGGCAATATCCTTTGGGGCCGGGGCAGCGGGCGGGCCCCGCCGCCCCCCCCTCCCTCGGGCCCGGCCGGCGGCGGCGGCGGCGGCCACCTCGGCCCCGCCGCTTCCCCCAGCGAAGCCCCGGGCGGCGCAGCTCGGCGGGGGGCCGGGCGCTGGTGGCCGGGCCCCGGGCAGGCGAGGCGGCCCCCCCCCCCCCCCCCCCCCCCCGCCGGGCGGGACGCGGCCCCCAGGTCGCGGCGTTGTTACAAAGCGTGATTCGCCCCCTTTTGCCGTTCTGGGAGGCACCACGCGGAGCTGCCCGCGGCACCGGGGCCGCTGACGGGGCGGTTTGAGTCCTTGACTCCTGCGCCGCACAGGGGACGCGCTGCGAGCTTTCCACGCCGCCCTCAGGAGCTCGCCGGGCAGCGCCAGGAACCCGGCGATGAAGGTAACCGGGTAACCGGGGCCGGGCGTGGGCTCAGCCGCGGGGCGCCCGGAGCTTTGCCGTGACGCAGCGATACCCCAGGGACCCAGTTAGCCCCCGGCGCCGTCAACGAGCGATAGAGCCCTGTGCCGCGCTTCCTGCGTGGGCGATCCCCTCGCGTTCCCCCCTTCCTTCCGAAAGCCGGAGTGAAAAACGCTCGCCTGCTCAGCTACAGGAACGCACAGCCTTCAGCGCGGCCAGGGGCCCTGTGAGCGTATCCTCGTCGAACCCGGGCCTTGGGATCGTTCCCAGCTCTGCAGGTTCTCACGTTATCCTCCTTTCCCTGTCTTCGCAGGAGCAGGCCCAGGGAACCATGCTCAAAGTCCTCATGTCTTTTAAAAGCAGTGAAATAGAACAAGCAGTGAATTCCTTAGACAGAAATGGCGTTGACTTGTTAATGAAGTACATTTATAAAGGATTTGAAAAGCCGACAGAAAACAGCAGTGCAATGTTACTTCAGTGGCATGAAAAGGTAGGTGCTGGGTGCTCTCGGCTCGGCCACGCTCTGCAGGGTCCCTGTCAGCACTTTGATGGGAGGAGGCTGGTGATGGCAGGGGGCTTGTCCCCGAGCAGCACCATGACTGGCGTTTCCTTTTATCTTTGGTCTCTTGGAGCTTGGACTCGTTAAGGCTTTGCCTGTACCTTAGAGCTTACCCTCAGCCAGGGCAGAGGCAAGACCCGGGGCAGGAGGAAGCGTTGCGCCGCCTTCTGCGCCAGTGAGCGCGGAGGCCCCAGTGAGGGGAAGGAGCTGGGAGTGGAGGCGTGGGTGGCTGAGCGGTGCAGCTGGCAGCGTTCCTCCGTGGCCGAGTGTTCGGCTCAGGTCTGGCAGCTTTCATCAGCCGAGTGCTGTCAGCAGCAAACACGGGCACAGCTCCGTAACAGGAGGTAGCAGATCTGTGTGGTTTGTGCAGGAGAGGCTTTGGAGATCTCCAGAGAGATTCCCCTGGGCTCCGGAATGGTCCCCCCGTGGCACTGTGAAGTGACCGTTGCGGAGGGTGGGATGTGCTCCTCGCTGGCTGCTGAGTGACCCCCCCCTCGGAGGGGACGAGGCAGCTGCGCGGTGCCACCGCCTGCAGCCAGGAACCCGAGTGACGTCTCCCCCAGCTGCGAGGGTTTCAGCTGCAGCAGCGGCTGCCGGTGCTGCTCCTGGGAACATCAGCCCCAGGAACGCTGCCATCCCCTGCACCACTGGCACTGTAGCAGCGCAGCCTGCTGCTACTAATGCCGGTGCTGTTGTCACACAGTACGGGTTTTTTCCTGTGAGAACCTAAAGACACACCTTGTGCAGCCACTCCAGCTGCTAGCAGCGGTCACCGGCTCTGCAGAACCTTGACAAGGGAGGAGGAGGAGGGAATTTCTCAGGACAGCAAAGAACACGTCTCTGCTTGGTTTTCTTTTTTTATTATTTTCTCTTTTTCCTGTCATTGCTTCCACCAGAGACTGTTTTCAGGTAACCGTGGGTGGGTGCCCTGGTGTGTAGCGTTACACACCACCCCCTGACTGGAAAGGTGACGGTGCTCGGAGCGTGTAGGCGCACGTAGAGCGTCTCATCCTCTTTGTTTCGAAAGGAACGCGGCAGGGCTCAAGCAGGCCGGGCAGGGTTTAAAACCTTGCTCGTGTGCTGCTTCGCGGCACTACCGGTAAGGCGGGTGGCTTGCTCAGAGAGGAGTCAGCTGCTCGGGAGCAGGACCCACCCCTCCTCTGAAGAGGCCTGGCTCTCGTCCCATGCGTACCCGGTTTGGTAACTGGGGAGCGTTCCCAGGCGTACAGCGCAGGCAGGTTCTGCGCCGAGTGGACGCCGTGCAGTCATCAGTTTCCCAACGACAGCGAGGGGTCTCGTGCTGCTGATCCTTGTTCTTGTGCCACACACTGTGATACCCACTGGGCTCTGAGTTATGTCTGCAAGGGTCGCAGGCCTTGTTTTAAGCAGTCAGCTCTAATACTTATTTTTTCCTAATCGCATCTATCATCTTCTCAACTAGACAGATACGTTCACATAGAGGGATGCAAATGAAACTGAGCCGAGCCCTCTCCCCTTCAGGGACAGGGGAGGTGAGACATCCTGCAGTGTCAGTGACGTGCAACACGGGTATCCATCTCTAGATCCAAAGGATGGTTGCTTAGATTTTGGAGAATGTCATTTTCAGATTTAACGGTATATGGGTTACTAAGTTACTGTATTTGGTTCTGTCTACCCTTCAGTCCCTCATCTCTTACATCAGAGTACATTTACAGAGTATTACTGCATAGGTACTGCAGTCATTTGAGTCAAAGATACTCTCATCTGTATTTACAGAGGGGAAGTGAGGCACAAACTTCCCAAGATTGGAACAAGCAAGGTTCAGGTCTGAGCTCGCCCATCTTTAATATCTGCATGTGCTAGAGAAAAAAATAGATTTTCCCCTAATTAACTGTTTTAAAAGACTTGAGAGCAAAAAAGGGGTGGTGAGGTGGAACAGCCCAAGCTGTCTGCGTGTGAAAAGTAAGTTTGTGGAGAAGAGCCATGTACTTGTCGGTTATTAAACACGTAATTGTTTGTTCTTTTAACGCGTTTTGTGTGCGACGTAGCAGCTGCCTTGTGTGACACGGTGACTCTGTAACCCCTCTCTCCCTCTCCCGTCCCTGCAGGCATTAGCAGCAGGAGGTTTAGGTTCCATAGTACGAGTTCTTACAGCAAGAAAGACTGTTTAAAAGACTATGAACTTGAACCAAGATGACGATCAGTTTTGGACTCAGAAGGAATCTGCTGAAATGACACGGGTCCATCTTTATTGGAGACTGCAATCTACTGAAATACTATGGACACCTCCTCTTGGAATGCTTTTAACCTTTAAGGCGGGGGAAGAGTAAAGGTATTCCTGCATATTCCGACTATCAAACACAGAAGTCAAGACATTCTGATCCCTTCTTTAAAAGGCAGGGAGAAGGCACGCTCCTGCCTCCTACTACTGTAAGTGAACAGGTATTTTCAGATGCTGCTTTATCCAGGTGCGGCACTAGAAGAGCCGCGTGCGCCGCTGCTTACTGAAGAGGTGGCTGTGGCCTTGGCAGATGCAAGATCCTGACCGCTCACGGGCGGGAGAAGCGTTTTTGTATGGAGAGGTGGTTTTGTACGGAAGGTCAAAGGATGAATTGGGCCACGGGGTTGGTTTCATTGTAAAGTGCCTGCTGCATCAATAAAGTTCTTGGATCACGTGAGTTAAGTAATTTATTTTTCGCTAAATCACTTACTCAAAAGCAGGCCAGCACTACACCAGTGCTAAGCTAGGCGTCCACCTTTGCATGAATGCTCTTGGCTCCAGCTATCTACAGCCAGCATAGCTGGATTTGAGGACAAATTCTGTAGGGTGACCAAGCTCCACTGTTCCAATCGAGGCTTCTAAGACTCAGTGAATATAATACATAATCACTCATGGTTTGATTTTTATATTTTTGTCCATCCTAGAAAGTCAGGAAAATACTTCAAAATGTATTTCTGTATTAGCGCATCCTCACCTTCTGAAGGATCTGGGTATAGCAAAGTGATCTGCTTCAAGTCAGCACACACGTGTGGTTTAGCCTTGATTTGTCCAACAGGACACAACTGTTCAAACCATCGCTGTCTCCACTGTCAGCTACAGCGGGCTCGGCAAGAGTGCTGGAGTTGTACAGTGTCCCTCGGGCTCGGCTGGCGGCGTGCGCCCCGAGTCCAGCGGGGGTTATCTGCCAGGACAGAGCCCTCTTTTTGGCAGGAACGCGCGTACTCCATGCGAAGCAGCTGCTCAGGGATGCCCCGCTCCATTCAGCCTTTGTTTCTGTCAGCTGCTAAAAGGGCAGCAGCAGCGGCTGTCCCCAGTGAGAGAGGATTTGCAGAGGCAGAAGCACTCGGCCCCATTCCTGGCCTAACTCCCTGTGAGAAGTAGGGGCCTTCTCTAGGTGGCTGACACCCCCCTTCTTACCAGGGGCAGAAGGTGGGGTTTGTTTGATGCTTTAACATTCCCTCAATTTTAAATAGCTATAGTATCCCAGTAGAGATAACGAAAACGATAAGGAGAAAGAAATCAAGATTAGGGTTTTGATCCAAAATGTATTGCACCACAAATTTCATAGTGTTTCATAATACAATCCGTATTTACAGCATAGAAGGAAGGAAATCCAATGGCCATAGAAAGGATTATGTATACCACTGTTTTTATACAAGGGAAAGTGCATTAGCTTTTAAATACATGTATACACACAATTCTTGCTCCGACATCGAAAGAAAATTCAACACTTAAGAACTCATTCTTAGGGTAAGCTGGTCCTGCATGAGCTTTGGGATCTTAATTTGAAGTTGTGTTAGTGAATCTTAAGATTCTGGGTTGCCACCCTCTGTTCTAGGCCGCCTGCGCTGCTTTTCTCACTGTTCAGCAGTAACCTTTCAAGCCAGATCAACGTAAACCAATTAGTTGCTCAGCAGGCATCAGCCTGAGTAGAGGGAATCCTGTCCCCTGCTCTCGGGTCCCACAGAAACAGGCCAGGGGAAAGGGACATTCTACAGAAAAAGACCTTGGAGAAGAAAATCTTCCCAGAACTGCCAGGGCTATCCTGCCCCTGCTTCTTTCAGTCCAGGAGCAATTGATACGCACCCACTTTTTGATTGTCTATTTTTGTATTAGAGCAGAGCTGTACTCTTCCCATAAACTTCCCTACGCTGTCGTTAAGTGCCACGGATCGGGTTACTAAAGGCTGTGTTTGGACAAGCTTTAGTGTACTAAAAAAAAAAAAAAACCCTGTTGGTTTTCTTAGCTTTAAATAAATACAACCTAGCTTTAAACTGAGGAGTGCTACAGTACTGGCTACCGCGAGTACCTGTGCCTGGGATATGGCCCATCAACAGAAGGGGGGAGGTCAGCCAGGGTTTACGGATTTGCAGCACATTTACCGCCCCGATAACTGACCTCAGGTGGAAGGATACTTTTATCTTCAGCACAGCACGAGTGTGCACAGAAGCAGGGAGCAGCTCACGTGCTGTAACTCTAACACTACATCTCGACTGCCACCACCGAGGTCGCTCGGCCCCTGTCAGCAAAGCAAAGTTAAAAACCTGAACAGTGACTGTTCTCCAATAGAGGACAGGCTGAATTTTCTTGAATATGTTTCATAAAAGTATTATTAGTAACATGAACCTCATCAGAAGAGAATTACCAGAACTGCAGCCTGCTCATCAGATTCTATATATCTGTAGTTTTTTTTAAGATATGTCCCCTTTGTAAGAAGTCAGACTTACTGCTGCTTCCCATTTTCATCTAGATTTTGCAGTGGTGCTAATAACTACGGGCAAAACCGTGCTTCCACTCGGTGAGGCAAGTGCCACCTTGGTCCCTTTTCTTAAGGGGGAAGGAAAGCAAGCTGCTGGAACCAAGATTTATTCATTAAGAGTTGAATTTTGCCCTCAAAACCAAAAACCTCATGAGCAGCATTTCTTTTACCATGTAGTTAGGACACAGTTAACAGCCAACTACATGTTCATAACAGTTTTTAAGCATCAGTATTTGAAGTACAGAAAACCACAACCAAAGAGGCGGATACTGGTTATGAAGATTTGTTGCTAGCAGACTTGGAAGAAGAAAAAAAAAAAAAAAAAAAAAAAAAAAAAATCAGAGTGTTTAGTACCAACATTCTTCACCCTTTGTCACTAGATGATTTTTTTTTTTTTAAATAAAAGATATTCTCGGTTTACATTTACAATACCTGGAATTCAGCTTTAAAAATTTAAAATGGTTTCCTACCCCTTCTTCCCAATGCTAACAACCTATGGTACAGGCTAATAGATTAGTTTTAAAGGCGACTGAGTATTAGGTACTATAATTAAGACCATTTTAAATATTATTTTTCTTTAAGAAAAGTAAAATCAGACAACTCTAAAGTTGTGCTCTCAAATTAAATAATCATCATCAACATGCAGCCTTCAGGACTGCAGGCCAGGATATATGCACCTTAAATTACACAGTGATATGAAAAAATGCGAACTATTAGTTATGTCAGTATAACAAGGCAAGGCAGATGTCTTTTTTGGTTAAAGCTCCTGCTCCTGTTCTTTGAAAGGCTTTTCAAACTGTCACAAACTCAACACAGTACTGCCAACGGGGTTTTTTTTCATTGCTTGCTTTCCACAGCGAGACAAGGAAGCTTTACTGTGCCTAGAGTTACTCGACTCTAGCCCTCCGTAACAGAAGCTGGAATCACCGTCACAACAGACGCACGCGTTAGAAGCTCGGACTGCCAGCACCGGTATTAGTGAGGTTAACGTTACCCTTTGGTGCCAAGGAAACAAGACTGATGAGCACAAGGAGCTGACTTCCATCAAGAGACCACCGAGACGATGGTCCCCAAATCCAACCCGGAGAGGTGTTTCCGTTTGCAGTGAAAATTCCTCCTTGCACAGTACTGGTTTTGTAAACAGTGTCAAAAGTTCTTGTACAAAATACTGCAATGACAGTGATTAAGACACACCTGAATTAGTGTGTTCAGCGTTCTTTTCACAGAAAAAAGTGGCTAGATACTGACTGCCTGTTTTCAGGTTCCCTTAAGGCCACAGTGTCCTTGGGCTCGAGATAGACGGCCGGATACTGCCTTTAGGAGATGGCTTTGACCCAAACCACGACATCTAGGACAGGAAAGCACAACATTACGCTAGGTTCACACTTTTAAGAAGCTGAAGATTTGAAAAAGAGAGAACATGGGCGTCTCCCCATCACTTGATGGAAATAACTATTTATAAAACAGAACGCTACAGACTTTGGACTGAAGAAGTGAAGATAGTTTCATACAACCCAATCTGGAAGAAATGGCACCCATTTTCCACACGGGAAGGTCACTGAAGACTATGCCTACATATATTCCTTTAAAATAATTACAAACCTACAGTCATTTAAACACAGTTTAGTCATCTAGTATTAAACTGTTCCCTGAACAATGGAAAGGAGAAACAGATCTAGGTATCTAAGCCCAATACCAAAACAACAAACCAAGAATTTGGCTTCCTGCTTTTAAATATTTGACTGTACTCCAGCAAGGAGCTTCTAGCTTCCCTCCAGGGACTGCGTCCGCTGGGCTGTTAGTCCTCTGAAGCACTGGGAAGCATTTCCTGCACTAAAAGGGACAGTTTCTGACATGTACGTATGTGATTAGCTAACATTTTAATAATAAACTACATTTATTTTTGTAGCCGAATTTTGGAAAAGATACTTTTCATGATCTCCCAGCATCTAAGAATTTTCATTCCATCTGCTGGGAGTCCTGTTTGTGACTACAAGTGGAACAAACCCCTTACCTTGTACTCCAAAGTTTCTTTAAGCATGTTTTCTTCCTCTTGTGAGAAATTCAGTAACACGGATACAGCTTTAATTAGATGGAATGCCTGAAAGAAACCACAGTATTTTGTTGCTTATGATGCTCTCAGGCTCTACATTCCGGGCTATGGTGCAGCACAGTTTTCCTGTTGCTTTGGTCACAGACTTTCTAGTCACAGCTGCAAAGAGCAGACCTGCGGCCTTCCGTTATCCCCAGTTCCAACAGACTGGGATGGCCTATATCTTATTTCTTCTGTTTGCGTTCCCTGGCTTTCTGTGCTTTAACATTGGTTTGTGTTGTTTTGGGGAAAAGAAGACAAATGGGGGGCCTAGTTAGTTAGAATAGAGAGGCAGCTTGGCTCCTGTGGCCTCCTAGGTTTTTTAAGCTCTGAAAAGTTGATCAAACCAGCACGCAGGAAGGAAAGCAGCACGCTGTTTTGAACATACACTGAAGTACATTAACTCTACTGTGCTAATATTCTAAATGGGACACATAATGCAGAGTTAGTGAAAGAGTCAAGCACTCAGGTTACCATGGAATCACACAATTATTTCTTGATCTTACTCACTGACTTGCAATTAAGGAAAGTATGTTGTTGGCATGACTTTTTTACCTTTAACTTTTTTGACACCATGTGGAGAATGTGAAGGAGCTCCAAATGCACAAGGAATTGCCTCTTACAGATCAACAGCAAGTGGTTTATGTCTCTCTCTCGGGTTTTTTTTGCCATCTTAAATGTACAACCACTCTAATTACATACTTCATATGCTTTTCGGAGTGGTGCAGAGGGAATGTCTTGTAGCTTCAGATCTTTAACTCCCAGACATAACTACCTCTTAAAAATTCACATTTCCCTTTCATTTAGTTCATAATAATCTGTACTTCCAAACACATCTCTGTTAGCTATTTTGCTTCTTTGTGCTGAATCAGTCAACAGCTTTTTAAGTGTAAAAGTACAGAAGAGTCCTTTGCAGGTAGGAGGTGGCAGTTTCTAGAGAAAGGCAGGACTTAGAAGGTAAGTGTACATCTTTACCTCAGATTCCCGGCAGGACATGAATTTTAGTACAACGTTTTAAGGTTAAATTTATCTCCCTTGAGTCATTTAAATCAGAGTTGTTTGTGACAGTCACAGAAGCATTAGGCACTTCAGAATTTGCTTTTTCACGTACTTCAGGTACCTCACTGTCAGGCCTTATTTTCTAAAAAAAAGAAAAAGAGAAGTACATTGTAGACTCTTGTCAGCTTGACACCGGGAGAGGATCCGGGTCCAAGACACCTAACACAGAGGCGTGTACCCACAAGGTGGGTACAACCTGGGCATCAATAGGATGAGCTTCTCACCCCTCGTGGGATCACAGCGGGAGTGCCTTCACCTCTCCCTAGACTCCAGGACAGAAGCTAGTTGCTGTTAGCGTTAGGTGTGCATTACCCAAACCAGCATGGACCTGGCACCATGGTAGAAACTATCACCCCATAATTTTCTTATATCGCTAGCCTGCTCTGTGCCTTTCAAAGGAGGGCTTTCTCCAAAAGGATTTTCAAGCTCAGAACAAAAATAACAACATCGGAAAATTTTAAGGCTTCTGTTAATTTTTTATAAATAGAAGAATTTTTTCTTGGAGGGGAAAACTATTGTAAGAGGGACTAAAGGGGAGCTTACCCTGAGCCAGATATCACTCCCGTGGTAGAACTTATCTGAACAGCAGCTAAGCAGAAATCAAACCTCAGTTGTTCACTCTACAGAAATGTATTAAATGCCCAAGATTACCAAACACAGGTCTTCTGAAGCTAAAGTTCTCCATTGCAAGAGCTGAGTCATGATTGCTGTCACACCGTCCATTCAATAAATGATCCAGAATAACGTACTTCCTTAATTTAAGTGTTCACTGATCTGCCTGCAAACATCCCCAGTAAAAAAATGATGCTCTAGCTAGCAGTCAAGCTTTTGGAATTAGTAGTGCAAGTAACTGTCAGTAAGTGCCAGCTGAAGAGACTGAAAAAACACAACCCTTACCAACTCTTTCTGGAGGGTTTTCTTGAGTTCTGTCATTCTTTGCTGTAGCTGCTTTATCATCTGTAAGCAGAGCAAAGGGTAGGGTTAATACAGTATTCATTATCGGGACATTTTGACCCACAGGTATCTAGAAAAACCCATGCAAACAAGTGTAATGAATGCAACAATCATTAAACCACATTGACAGCTCTGAATAAGCAACCTGAATGTCTCGCCTGTCTAGCTGCACACACTAGCAGGCACGTGACAGGATACTTGGGCTTTCACGTGACAGCACAGTGGAAGTGAACTGAATTCACTTTCCTCTAAAATAGGTAAGGATTCCTACAACTCTGGCTGCAGATTTTATCCACTGTTGCTAGATCCTTGTACAATCCAGAGGAAAAAAACTGACTCTCAGAATACCAAATACAAATTGGATCTGCCATTTTGGCAAGCCTGTCCTGCTAAGGCTGCAGCGTGGGCAGCACCAATTATTAGGCTTCCTAATTAAAAGGGGAAAGACTAACAGCCGTTTCTGCTGTTTCAGTTCACCTTGTTTTTCTCAGCAATTTGCTGCTCCAGCTCTCTGTTATCCTTCTGAAGTTGAATGATGTCTGCAGCTGCGACCTCTCCATTCTGTTCCACCACACGGTTTTCTGGAGAATGTAAATGCTTGCTGTTCAAGGCTCTCGTCGATTCCTCTAGTTCTGAAACCTATAGACATGAAGACAGTGAATTGCAGAGGTATCATGACATTTGCAGCCCATGAACACTCCCAGGGAGAAAGCTAGACTGCTTTTTGGTTGTTGGTTTTGGGGCCGGGGGTGGTGGTTGCTTTTTTAAACCAGTAAGCACTAGTGGCACTCTATTTGGCATCTCTCACTGGTCTGCTTATTGCTTTTGGGTCTCTCTCTCATTGGTTTCATAATGGTTGTCTCAAGATATTTTAGGAGTCCAATAAAATAAAGGGTTGTCTTTCATAAACCAGTCACAGATCTGACAGCAAATGGCTTTCTTTAGGAAGACAAATAATGGTAGTCTGCACTGCTGGTGTTTCAGGTCATGAGCAAGCTGTCAGAGTGAACAGCTCCAAGCACATATCGCCAGGCCTGGCGGAACCGGGGTCTCTTGCACACCTGCTTATTTTCCTGAGAAGTCTGAACAGATCAGATTTACAACCGCACTCACATTTTTCTCATGTTCCCTGGCCAACAGACACGACTGTATCTGCAACTTCAGTTCCTCAATTTCCTTCCTTGCCGTTTCTTCTTTCTCCACTGCTCGGATATTATTTGCTTCGATGTCAGACTGCAACTGATGCATTTGCAGCAAGACAGCCTCATGATCTGAGAAAGGAGAGACCTGCTTAGTATCAGTCTACTGAATCAAATGCGAGTTTCTTATTATTTTTCTTAAACAAAGCAAGTTACAGTGACAGTAAATCCTGACCTTTTTGCCTTGCTATGTCGTAAAGACAGAAAGATGGTGGAATTTAAGCCACCCAAGCTCACATGCACGTTTTTCCAAAGGAGCAGCCTAACTGTCTGAAAGTCAGAGTGATTTTAATACTGAACAACATAGTTGTCAATTATACCTGCTCTAAAAAAACCCCATCGAAAGTCTGTGTGATTTGTGCTGTGACTGCACAGGAACACTTGGGGCCGAGCTGCGAGCACAGATGGCTAGCTGGCACAAATGGCTACTGACACATGGCTAGCCAATGGAATGGGGCAACAGGAGGCTACACAGTTCCACTCCCTTTCTAAATAACGGCAACACACAAGAGAAACATGGTGGGGTTAGGAACTGAATGAAGATGACTGCACTTCCTTTTGTAGTGTGACTGGAATATCAGTTTGCAGCTGCTCTTTAAGAATGTACGTAATCTTTCAAGCAAGTGCAGTTTTTAAAGTGGTGCAATGAAGTGGCAGTTTTTGGTCTGTACCATTTATTTCATGTTTTGCGCAAAACAATCATTTACAAAAAGTACAGCAAGATTTGTTATTTTATGGTGTATGAACATAAGACTTGGCGTAGAAAAAGAGGGTTTGTTTTTAAGGACAGCAGAGACTGTCCAGTTGTTACTGAAGGATACAAGAGTTTGAAAATTCTAATAGATTAAATATGGAAGAGAAATCTAGAATTATTACAATCCATCAGACAAGCCCAGAACTAGAGACTGTACTTAGATAAAACTGCCTGGGATACAGTAGACTCGTTTGGTCTAACCTTGACTGAGTTGGTTTAGTTCTTCCTTCTGTTTCAGAAGCATATCACATTTTTCATGAATCAGCTGGTCTTTTTCCTTTATTAAGGAAGCCAGATGTGAAACCTTCAAAGGAGGCAAACAAACAAGTCGTTAAAGACATAAAACTAGAAGAGGGCATCAAAAGACTTCAACATACCTCAGAGGTTCAGAATTATTTTTTTTTGTGGGAAGGACTGGAGAAGAATTCTTGTATCAGGGACAAAGGCAGTGGCTGGTATCTACAACTGGCAGGGGCTGCCTGAGCTCTGTGCTAGGCCACACAACACCTTGAAAAAGTAGTTTGCGCAGCATTAGCATTACAGATAATACAAGTGGATGTCTGTGATCTATCCAGAGACTCACAGAAGGCATCACCTCTATAATGCTGACCTCATTAAAAAGCACTGAAGTCAATGTGCTGCGAGAGCTAAACCACATGTCACTTCTGATAAACTCTGTGCCACAATTACAGAATTGCCTCACAACCAGCAGGTGGCAGCTGTAAAACAGCCGCTGAGCAAAACCAGAGATGGCCTTATAACCCTTTTACATACAGCTGGACTAAGCAGGCACAGATCTACAGCAGTCCTAAAAGAATAAAGAATCCAAAAGATGGGACTAAATTCAGTCAAACTTGCTCAGCTGGCAGTTCCCAGCTTAAGCAAACACAAGCTCACATTACCCACCATTTTTGATAACAGAAGAGCAAAACAAGACTAACTAGAATTTATATTTGGTTCCTGGATACAAACTCCTCCCTACAAGGAAATTTACAGGTTTGGAACTGCTGTGCTCCAGAGGGACAAAGCTGTGACATAAGCACTGAAAGGAACAACAACAGAACAAATAGGTTCCTTTAAAACAAACTGCCACAACCTGCCGTAACTCTTGAGCCTACGAACTTAAGAATATCCTTAACTTTGTAGTCAGCAACATTTTACATTCTTCCACTGGAATAACTCACCTAAGTTGATTACATTCCTGTGCAGGCTTTTACATAGACACCCTTAAGTTTCAAGTTTACTGAGGCAACCTCAGTCTTGCATGCTGAGGATATGATTCTGATTAATGTTCCTGACTGTTGTGATAATTAAGTCCAAATCTAGTCTGGTCTGTGCAAGGTGGGGAGCACCGAAACGTATTTGATAGACTGTCAGTATTAACCAACCTGTTGCTGTAATTCCTCTCTTTGTTTTCGTGTTTCTTCTAACGCTTTGGCAATTTCAACGCTGACAGTCTCTCTGCTGCCCAATTCATTCTGCAAACCAGAAGTTATTCAGAGGTTACTTGAGACAGCTAAAATCATGTCAGTCTCTCACCTTTAAGCCCAAATCCATTAGCAACTAGAATTTATGGATGTTCTAACACACCATGACTTATGCTTCCAAATGAGAGTTACTGTTCTGTTTTACTGCACTGCTGCTATCTGCACATGTAAGAGCAACACAGAACTGAGGTAAGAGGCCAAACATAGCCAATGCTTACAAGATATTTTAGCCTGAAGTCTCTATTACAAAGAAGTAGCTCCTTCCTACAACTGATCTTTACTCCAGTTGTGCATCCGAGAGTAGCTACAGAAAAAAAAAACCAAACCTCCAACAATCTAAAATTACAGTCAAAGACTGAGTATAAGCTGTAAATACCTGACCAACTTAAGTTTTTAACTTTTGTTTTGAATGGAATGGAATTTGATGTTGAACTACTCTGTATTCATTACTGCTAACAGGATTTAAAAGCTCTTCATGCCTGACAATACCGGAATGTATTATTTCTGCCTGATTTAGGCAGACCCAAGCACTCTGTTTCAGAAAAGGATCAGCCATTTGTAATGCTCCTCAAATGCATTTGGGCCGAGTACCAAAAGATGACTTACAGCTGTAAGTACACGCAATCTGAATGTAATGTGACTCCGAGTACTGAAAATGTAATACACTTTGCTTTCTCAAATTCGGCTCTTTATTTAACCAGTGTCAATAACCAATTAAGCCCTTACCTTTAGCCTGTTCAATTCAGACTCTTGTTTTTTTAAAGAACTCTCATACTCTTCTCTGCTTCCATTAAGATTTTCATTTTCCTTTTCCAACTGGCTCTGTAAAATAAAGATTGCTTAAATACTAAGCACAATTATTCTAATGCTTTGTTTAAACGATTTAATACTTCAAATGCTTTGTTCATATTTAGCTTCTCAAAGTATGAGATCTTCTATTGTAATGCTGGGAGCACTGAATAAGAACATTCAGACAACGTGCAAGGTCTACGAGCAGTGTTAAAATAATTTTGTGAAAACTCACATGGCCCGCTGAACAGTGTCTGTACTTACGATCTTGTGCCGAGTAGCTGCTTTATCAAATTCCCAAGCTGTTTGAAGAGCAGCAATTTGAGACTCCAGCCCAGTAACTTTCTGATCGCACTGATGTTTCTCACTTAAAATCTGTTGCTGTAGTTTACTTCTTTCATCCTCTAAATCAGTTTGCTTAAGAGAAATAAAGAACATTACGTTAATGGTATTTTGAAGCTCTGACAAGAACTGGACACCATTCCATGTGACATACACTCAACCGAAGCAACACTATTCCTTTGGCAGCAGCGTTACGTACTCGTATACAGACACTAGTTTAGGAGACAAACAGCAAGAAAACACTTGAGTAACGAAACAAACACAGAGAATTGAACGTCTCTGGGGATGCTGATCTGCCACTGGTCAGTGAAACATCATACTCACCAACTTCTGGATCCTCAGATCCTGATCAGCAGCTACTTCTTTGCTCTTTTTCAATGCTTCTGTTGCAATCTGTAGTTTTTGTTCCAGTTCTTTATTCTAAAAATATAACCATACATTAAATTCCTTACCCATTGGCATCTACGTTATTAGAAAAAATTCACAGAATGTGGGATGACCCAGTAGGGGATGGTAAACATTAAAACCATGAAACCACACAGGTCGGAGAGACTGCCTACTTGACACACGCTGCTTTTAAAAACTCTTCACCACACCACAACCACCCAGCAATGGTTGCACTTCAGCTATTTGTTGCTTAGGACAGAGAAGATATGCATGAAATCTCTTAACTTTATAACCTCTAGGCCCTTCACCACTGAAGGTGGGGAGATGACCAGAGATAGGGATCAATTAGACTGGAGCATGTCCAGAGAAGGGCAAGGAAGGTGGGGAGGGGTCTGGAGCCCAAGGCTGATGGGGGGGAGCTGGGGGTGTTCAGCCTGGAGAAGAGGAGGCTGAGGGGAGCCCTCATCACTCCCTACAACTGCCTGAGAGGAGGGGGGGAGCCGGGGGGGGGGGGGGGGGTCGGGCTCTGCTCTCAGGGAACAGGCGATGGGACGAGGGGAAACGGCCTCAAGTTGTGCCAGGGCAAGTTTAAATTGGATTATTAGGAAAAATTCCTTCCCTGCAAGGGCTGTCAGGCTCTGGAAGGGGCTGCCCAGGGAAGGGGGTGAGTCCCCACCCCTGGGGGGGATTTAACAGCCGGGCAGACGAGGTGCTTAGGGCCAGGGTTTAGTGGTGGGATGGCAGGGGTAGGGGAACGGTTGGGCTGGGGGAGCTTAAAGGGCTTTTCCAACCTAAACGATTCTGTGATTCCTTTCAAGACTAAACATGACACGTAGTCTCACCTTTGGCTGAGAGCATAAGTGCAGTGAGGAGAGGAGTTATAGGGTATAAAGAGGCTGGAAACAGTGGCAGTTTGTAGTGGGAAAAAAAAAAACCCAACAACTTACCTGTGTTTCCAAGTGGTTTGCAGTCTCAGTGTGATGCGTTCTGTCTGTTAGCAGCTGCTGCCTGGTTTCATCCAGTTTCTGCTCAAGAGTGGCTTTCTGAACATTACATTGAGATGAAGAACAGGAAGAAGGATGGACAAAGAAATGAGTTTTTTTTAATTAAGATTTTTTCTTTTTATTTCATTAATAAGGTCAAACTAAAACAGAACAGTTAGTTTGATATGCAATATAGCTTTGCTCTTGGCAACCAGCAAGTTTGATGCTACTGCATAAGGCCTCCACAGATCATGTTGCCCTGGGGATGACATCATTAAGAACGGAAAATTCACTGGCATCCTGTCATGATCCAGATGTAAACTCTAATCAGCACCCAGGTCGTAATTTTCTAACCCAGGCCACATTCAAGGGATTAAAAAAATTTTTTTTGAAAGCTTAACTTCTCCTGCATGACAGCAAACACACAAACAAGGAAGGTAAAGCTTTTGCTAGTTATGGTTTTACTTTCCAAAATGTTTTACTACCCCTAGATGGACTTCAAACTGGCTCAAGTTTACCAAGCCAAATTCTTTTATTGTAGCAACATCGAGTTGATGTGTCTTGTAGGCAGGCCTGACCAAGGAAGAGCATACCTTCCCTTGCCTCCCCAAGACCCAGCTGGGGAAGCACTGCTCCAAGCTGATTCTGAACAGGAGCATCAGTGCTCAAGAACAAGATCGAGAAGTAATGAAAGAAAGGGCATTGACCATTGGGTTCTTTGTTTTCAGCTGTTTCTTAACACTTCTGAGGGTCAAGATTTCAATACGCAACATTCTGTTTGTAGAACTATGTGCAAGAACAGTTCCCCTCCCTGTCCCAATGCTCTACAAGTCATGATAACAGAAGACAAAGAACAAGGAAAAGCATGCACTGTTCTCTGTAAGGATTAATCAATAAAGCTCTCAAGCTGTTCTACCTCATGTGGGCATGTTTAAAAGCTGCTCTTTTCCTTCCAAGCTGTCAGGTGCATTGCTTAAACAGACAACGCAGAAAGACCAATAAAAGACATCTCTACATAAACAGGCTCAATGTAGCCACCCACACAATTCTATCCAGCATAGACAGCATGCCAACATACACTGAAGGGACAAATGTGCCTGCATTACATCATCATATAGTCTTTCCATGTGTGATAAGTAACGTACATCGTAAAAAAACCTCACTAAGATTAAGCTTCTAAGCACTCTATAAATGTATCATTACCTCCTTAAGTAGCTCCTGCACATGTTCATCCCCTGAAAGATTTCTTTCTAGCTTTTTTTCCAAGGAAGACACTTTTTCCTGCAGCTGTTCAGTAAGTTTATTTCTCTCAGCAAATTCCAAAGTCACCTGTGAGAACAAGAAGTCACAGAATCTTTTTTGTAGTGAAGCTTTCATCTAATCCATTGTGGTTTGACTTTAAAAAGTGCCATTAAAAACAGACAAGTCCTATGTGAAAAGACAGTATGATCCTGAAACACTTTCTAGACACCAAATCTCAAACTCACAGTGCATTACCCAAGTGTACACCTTTACACCAGCCAACAGCAGATGCATCTGAAAACACTTAACCTTTTGCTTGTGTTGTTCATATTCCACCTTCAGAGATTCATGCTCCACCTGTAACATTTCCAGCCTCTTCTCACAACCAGAACCAGCAACTCGAGCCTAAAAATCATGAGAAATTTATTGCTTTGAAACTTAGACTTCCAAAATCACATAACTGATATCTAATCTAACTTCTACAGACAAGGAGCTCTTTGAATCAAATCTCACTTAACCCAAACTTACATTTTGCAAGTCTACAGAAAGCTGCTGAATGACAGTTTGTAGCTCCTGTTCTCTTAACTTCAGAGCAGTGATCTTATTTTCTGCATTTGTCTCAGCTGTCATTAGTTCATCTCTTCACAGAAAGAGAATAAAAAAAAAAGTGACATACTGTTCCAGAAAAATAATCTTTAGCAGATAATTCTGCTTCTTATGAAAATGGACTAGGCAATATCAACAAGATTTTCCTGTCCTAAAACCAGCCACTGCTTGATTATACATTTTCCAAAAAAAGTGAAAGATAAGCATTCAAACTATGAAAAAAGAAATCGTAACAAGCTTACAAAACCCTAAACAAGTACTACTTTAATTGGCTTGAAAAGAAATATAAATCTGGCATTTACATCCACATCGGCGCACCAGAAGCAATTACGCAGTCAGCTCACTACATAAACTCTTTCAAAAAGACAGAACTGGGCACAAAGTAAAAGTATAGGGGAAATGAATACACTGCTCCTCGTGGAACACCACATCCATACCTCTGTGCCTCCAGCTCCAAGAACTGCTGCTGCAGCTCCTGAAGATCTTTCCTTAGGCCTGATGACTCGCTGCTTGCATCCTGAAGGACCTCTTTAGTGTGGGTTAGTTCTCGAGTGCACGCCTCTAGTTCCTGCTCTGTTTTGCTCAGAGATTCTTCCTTTTTCAAAAGCTGAATATTAGAATGTTATCTTTGACAATACAGATGACCTGGTAATACTGATAACATCTTCTCATTGAAAATTGCCCTTTTTATTAATTTATGTGCTGAATTAAATGAAATTATAAATAACTCCCAGAAAAGTAACTGAGAAATAAGCTGTGCAATACTGTATGCATGTACCTACTGTTAGGATTTTGACACTGACCAGGACTGTATATAAGCATAAAGGCTAAAAAAATGCATGCAGAGCAACCACTAATTTGGTATTCTAACAGAAATGTTAGGAAAGAAAAAAAAAAGTTTAAAATAATCTTACCATGTGTTTAACTTTGGCAATCTCCTGCTGCTGGAAGCCCTCCAGTTCATCAATTTCATCTCTTTTTTGAAAAAGGTTCAAACGCTGCTCCCTCATCTCTTGTAACTGTGCTTCAAGCATTTTTTTTTCCTGATAAACCAAAAAAACCAAGAGGAATCCAATAATATCTGAATGCTCATTTCAAGTCAATGGGAATTCAGTTAAACTCTCTGGGAAAGGAATCTTGTCTTGCAGCCGTAAGGTGCTACATGTAGAACCAGCAGCTCTTCCACATTCACGTTGCAGTAGGAGATGTGGAGCAAATTACCAAACTTTACCAAAAATCTCAAAAAAAAAAATCCATATTCATTATAATGCAGCCAATGATCACCTAACTGAACTCTTAGAAATGGACAGCAAATAGTAGCATGTTTAATATCTTCATAATCAGAGATACATTAAAATAGACCAAGCTAAACAGCTAGAACAACTACAAGACTGAAATCCTGTATTAAAAAAATCCCTACCAAATAGTTTCATTTGTTTCATAAAACAGATGACCTATTGCAAGACCTCAGATGAACTCACTACCTCCTGCATCCCAGCCACCTCCTCTGTAGTAAACAAAATTATTTTCCACCTTACAGAAGTACATCTTTCTCATGGTAACCCATCATTCTTTACTTCCCCACTGAACAATAATTCCAGAAATATCTCCTGAAGCATTGGGCCTGGTAACAAAAGCAAATCTCTGCCCTCTTCTGCTGAATGAAGATCAAATAATAAAAAGGGCTGAACAGAGCTGAGTTGTAGGAAGTCTGCAGGCTGGTGTTTACAAATACACATACACAGAGGAAAAAAAAGAAACACCCAAGCCCCAAAGTTTAATTACCTTTTCAACTTGACCCAGTTTTTCCCCCCAAAAAAAAAAAAAAAAAAAAAAACAGAGATACTAAGTCGTGCTAATGATTAAAAAAATAATCAGCAAAAGAAAAGTAACAGCTAGTGTTTTAACATATAAAGGCTGAGGAATCATTTATGCTACCTGAATACATAAGCTTTATCAAGTAAAACAAAATAAAAGTGTCAACAGGTCTACTGCAATTGAATCTTACCAAACACAAGTGCAAGCTTAACCTTTCATTAGAAATTGGTGCGGACTCTTTTTAAAACCAGTAAGAACAGTCAAAACAATGACAAGTCCTACACCATTTCTGGCATTTTAACTCAATGCTCCCTTCGTTCCTCAACATTGGCACGCTAAGCAAATACAATGCACAACAACTACTTTAATTAACGGTGACACCTGCTTAAAACAGCAAGGTCTTGCACTCGAATCTCCACAGTCGGTCAAAAGTTGAGTTCTTCAAGCTCTGTTACCTGGTCCTTTTTTTCCAAGGCCAAAGCCATTCCTTCAGCCATCTTGGCTCGACTGGCCTGGTGAGCTTCATTCTGCTCCTGAAACTTCCTCATGGAGGCTAGCAACAGAGAATCACCAGCTATATTAAAAACTCATCTTTTAAAATTGCTTCTCAATTTTCTGTAAGTTATTTATAACTTTAAAGAGCTTCTTCTGCAAGTAATTAGCCCCATTTTGACTCTCTAGCACGAACGCTGTGCCACTTATTACCTCATGCTGCTCGCACACTGGACACATGCCAGAAATAACAGGAGCAGTACTGTTCCTCACTGGACTGTAACAAAGCTATCGGTTTCAGAAAAGCCTCTCTTGCACTTTAGCCCCAAATTTGGCAAAAGGAGTATAACAACAACTTTGTTCAACAGCCAACAAACCGCTGCTGCTTTTTACGCTCTAAATAAGGCAAGAACTTGTGTTCTATTTCTTCACAACCTAGAGGTGCACAGTTTGAAAGCAAATGATTAAAACATCTGTACATCAAACGTGTTTCCAACCATAACAGTTTTCACCTTTAAAAAAAAAAAAAAGAAAGGAAAAAGAAAAGTACGTACAATCCTGATGCTTTTCTAATGCATTTTCAAGCTTCTCTTTTATCCTCTGCAAGTTTCGGATCTGATCAGCATAATCTTGTGTGAGGAGGGAGAAGCACAGACCAGGAATGAACAGACATTGGGGAAGGAAATAACAAAAAGAAAAAAAAAAAGAAAAGAAAAAAGGATGAGTGGAAAATGACGATGATTTTCTCAACCAGAAAATCATTCCTGTTGAGGAAAACTTGGGTGACCATAACAATGAACACAAGCAAATAGTTCTGTACTGTGCACAGGGTAAACGGTTGGTACAAACAGGAGGACCTGTCCTAGCTCTGCTGGTTACGCAAAAAAGGGGCAGTGCCAGAGAATGAAGAACTGTCCCCTCGTTTTTCTTCATTCAAGAACAGTGATCTACCTAACGCTGTTTAGGAAAGGTCTCTCTCACTGGAGGGTGCGAGGATGGGGCAAGTCACAGACACTTGCACCCTTGCTCCGTGCGGCTCGTTGTTCAAGTCACACAGTATTCTGAGGCTGAGCTCCGACTGGCGCTCCCCCTCTGCCAACAAACTCGCAGTCTTACCACTACCGAGCCTACCGAGCAGAACTGACAAGGCAGGCAGATTTAAAAAACAAAAGAAAACACATACACACACCTCGGAGAAGTTTATGTATGATTTACTTACTGGTCGGGCTGCTTGCACAAGCCTCTTGGTACTTAGTGCCTCCCTCTCTCATACTAAGCCCCAGCCAGCACTTTTAAGTTTACCTTATGCAAACAGGTGAACACTTTGCCCTTTCAAATTGCAATGGGAAATCATCTTTGAATCCTCTGTTTTCTTGAACTGGAGCCTGATAAGTCTCCTGAATAAATTAAAATAATCCTGAGCTGGCTAGAACATCCTTATTTTCCAAGGCCTTCTACGAGCTTTGGGAAGCAGCAGCGTAACACAGTTTAGCCTAGTTTAGCCCATATAACAGGGGTGGGAAGCAGTGCCAGAGCAGAGCCCTTACTGCAGCTTTAAACAACAAGGTATTATCTTAGAAAAAACCAAAAACCTCAGGACTGTTTTATGTTGAATCCTTTGCTTTTTCTTAATTTCAAAGTTCAATTCTTTAAGAATGGCACCGTGTTACTGTCAACATCAGAAAGCTTAGATCCCAAGAGAAACAAACCATTAGGTACACAGAATAAGTAAAATAAAAGTGGGGAAAGCCACTGTTTGAAGCATGGGGACAGAAAGCTGGTCAAAACAGTCACAGAAATGTGTCGTGAAATCAGCAGGGAAGAGTCAGTCGTCTTTATAAAAAAAATCAGTTATGCCAGATGCTATCTAGATGACAATCAACAGGGTCGTTACGAATCAATTTTCAAGAATCCTAACCCCATGTATTTTTAATAAATCAAAACACTTAAGTTCAAAGGAAAATATTTCCTAAAGTCATAGGGGTTTAGATGTATCAAGACACGTACCAGAGAGCTTGACCTCCAGTTTTCTTATTTGTTCATTTCTTCTGAACAACTGGGATGAAAGATCCTCTCTAGAGCTGCTTCCATCAGAAGCCTTGGTAGAAAAACAACACTCACATAACTTACAAAATTCAGGAAAAGCGATCCTGCCGTATAGTAACTCTATGATAACAAACACTATCCCACCTAGGAATAACCTTCAGTTCTCCACATAAAGGGGAGTTGTACTAGCACAGCAGAATGTGTAAAAAATGCTGAAGAAGAAAAACAGTAAGGGCTTAAACGGTCAGCTCTGCAACGCTGGCCTGTTTGAAATACAATGCTAAAAAGAAGCCAGAGCTGAAAACTATTTTTTCAAATTGATCAGTGAGGAGACGGCATAATAGAATGACTATGGGGGGAGTAACAGAAAATCAGGCTTTGCAGTACAGGCTTCAGGATGGGTCAAAGCGAAAGTCTTTCAGGAAACTAAGTAAGTAGAAAAGAAAAAGTAACCCTCGTCACCTGGGATAAGCTGGCTTAAACACTAATGCCGTAGTCTTTCCATGCAACGGACTCCATGCAAAATCCACTGCATGGATATGATTCTCTATGAAGTTTTTTGCTCCATAAAAATAAATATTAAGAGCCGTTAAACGAATATTGCTGAAACAACTAATTTTTGGAGGTTTTCTGAAAACCACGCCAGATTTCAGCTACGACCGTTATTTGTTTTCTGTTCCCTAAACTCACAAGACAGTAAACTAAATTCCAACATGAGAATTTGTCAAGTGCAAAAAAATTTCAGAAAAAACACAAGACCAATATATTCAAACATTAGGAGTTCCAACTTTCTGCTTAACAGAAGTGGAATTTCAGCTGAGCTTCAGAAAAAATGACAACATTCAACCCCGTAAATAACTTCTCCATTTTGCAGACAGCCAAACAGAATCGTGAAGCGACCTGCTGCAGTACAGCGGGCACTGTTGGCTCCAACAGTGGTGCAACACTGTGCCTTAATCTGGGTTTTGAAAAACAGGATAGCCACCAATGGGCAGAGGTGCCCTGAGCATTACAGGGTTCCATTTAACCCATACGATCCTGGGATGATACAGCTTGCTTAAACAACGCTTCGTAATGAAAGACAGTTTAAACCAGACGCTGGAGGAACTACGGTAGTTTTGAGTGCAGCAAAACTGAACACACGTTGCATAAACGATACACCGGAGGAGGAAGAGTACCAGGGCGCCAAGAGGCAAACACAGGTCCATAGCAGGATCACAGCTAACCAGTGCCTAACTTGCTTTCCTACTGCTTCAGCGATTCATTTTACAAATAGGTATCTTACACGTTACTAGAACTTTATTCTATATGTTACGCCTATTTAACAATGTTCTGTATCGAGGTAGCTTTGCAACTCATGTTTACATGGGAATACAAGCCTCCTAGTCACTACTATGGTTAACATAGAAGCATTTTCTCTTCAGTATTTACATTTATTCAAGCTAATCATTCATTTACATATTAAGATGTACAAAGACACCACAATGCATATTCAAGCCGTACACTTGACTTAAAACGGTTGTCTGTAAAGCTGTGCTAGAAATGCTGTAAGAGAAAGTGAAGTTCAAAGCCAGGCATAACTTACAAAGTCATCCCCAGAGTCGGCTCCCACGGACGTAATTGACTCCTTGCTGACAGACCTGGGTATCCTGGCAGCTCCTCCCGGTCTGGGAGCAATAGCTGCCTCTTCTGCTATCTTCTTCTTCAATTTTGCAAACATTTTACTGCTCTATAGTCCTGAAATAGCCCAGTACTTTGAAAAGCCACTACCTCCAATATGGTTGATATACCGATGCTCTGTTTAAAGCTTCCAGATGCCGACATTTAATTTTGTGCCTCATCCACTCATTTTTATTGCATTCCTAGTTCCATTAAAGCCTTCACAGCCTAACAGTACCTGCAAATTAAAGAGATATGGTTTCCACGCTAAAGATTTCTACTCGCATTAAACATTTAACGACAACTAAATGCCTTTTAATATCACACCTGTTATAATACGCAAAGCAAGCCACCCAGAGGAGAACCCTTTAAAAAAAAAAAAAAAAAAAAAAAAGAAAAAAACCCCCCCGAACCCAAACGGTGACAGCGTTCGGCGGCGCGGCTGGCCCCCCGGGACAGGCAGGGGCTGGGGCGCGGGCGGGAGCCTCTCCGCAGCCCGGCCCCCACCCTAGGGCGAGGGAAGCCCCGGGCAGGCCGGTCCGTCCCCGGCAGGCCGGTCCGCGGCGGCTGCCGCCCCGCTCTGAGGCAGCCGAGGACCGCCGCCGCCGCTCACCCGCGGCCCCCCCCCCCCCCCCCCCCTCCCCAGCCCGGTCCCCCCGCCCACCAGGGCCCTCACCGCCCATGGCCCGGCCTGCGCCGCCACCGGGACCCCGGGGCCGCCGCCGCTTCCCCTGACGACGCTGACCCGGAAGTGCCGCGCGGGCCGGAAGCAGCGCGCGCCGGTGCGCAGGCGCGGTGGGGCAGGCCCAGGCCCCGGCCCCGGCCCCGGCCTAGGCCCCGCTCCTCCCGCCCCCCCCCCGGCCCGGACCAGGCGCTTCGTTACGACCATTTACCACAGTTTATTAACAACAAAGTCCTCGGACACGGCCGGAGAGGCAAGGCAGTTCTGACAGCAGCCAAAGAACGCGGGTGAGGGAAGGGGGGCAGCGGCCGGCGCAGGGCAGGGGGGGCTGGTGTCCCCCCCCCCCCCCCCGCCCCTGCGCCGGCCGCGCCGCCCCCGGCGTACAGAGAGCAGAGCGAACCGGAGACATCCAGGGCTGGGCTCGGGAGTCACTGACAAAGGCTCCAAGGGCGGCAGCGAGCAGGCCCGGCTCGGCGGTTGCTGTTCCCCGACCCTTCCAGCAACAATACAAACATACTTCTTTCACCGAGAGCAAGGGCAGAACAGTGATTTGGTGATTTACAGATCCCTTGCAAAAAAAAAAAAGGCTATGTGCTCAAAAAAAGTTTATTTATACATCTATTTTAAGTAAAATATCTGTTTTTACCAAAATATGATATACAGGCACATGGCTGTAAAATAACTTTAAACCAATTCACTATAAAATTACTTTTGGTAATAAATAATCTGATTCTCAGAGAGGCAAAACACTCCTTTTCCCTCCACAGGTGGACTGCTTGGGGCACAGTTCCTCTGCCTTGCCAGAACTCTCCCACCTGCGCTCCCCTTGGCCTTCGCGCCGAGCCGGGGCCAGGGCAGGAGCCACCTCTGCTTTTTAGCCTGCGTGAGGCAGAATCCTGCTCCTAACGAGTCCCTGACAACCGAGAAGCGATAATAAACACGTGCCAAAAGAAATCCGCCAAGTCAATGGGGCAGATACTCACAACGGGCTTTTATTCTCGCAGGAACAGCTGCGGTTACCAGATCCGGTACGATCTGCGCTGCTCAGGGGGCTCCTCTGGGCCAGCAAGCGGCAGGGAAGCCTGCTCTCGCTGCGGATGAAACCGGGATCTCTGAGCAAAACATCTATGCACACAGCTGGCACGTTAACAAGTCAATGGGAGTGCAGAGACACCCCTTAATCCCTCAAAAAATCTGTCAAATCCAGAAACCTTGAAATCTCCTCTGTCTTGGCAGAGTAATGGTTTGGAGGAGAGAAAAAAAAAAAAAAAAAAAGCTTGCTTTCACTCCTGAATATAAAGCAGATACACATGCCTGATGCGTTCCTCCCCTGCTCTGTGGACATCCGGCTCTTCAAAGCACTTGCGATACATTTGGTCACAGAAAGAGTATTGCTCTAAAAGTCACAGATACTAAAAATGTAAGAGAGCCACCTCAGGAATGTATCATCTCTGCTCTGGAGATCTCTGCCGCTGTCCTCTGTGCCAGTGTCCCTCACGCAGAGGCTGACTGCAGCGAGTCTAAGGTTCCCGAGCCACAGAGCAGCTCTCAGCTCTGTGCATCAGGTTTTCTTCCCCTTACTGTTAGAGCCTGCGGAGCTCCCGCAGCCCCGGGAGCGGCACCAGCCACCGCAGATCAGCTACCGACACTAAGCAGCCACCTAACGTGGGACGGGCAGGACTAAACAGGGGCTCTGCCACTGCTATCGTTGGGGACCTGTAGTCAGAACAGTTACTGAAGAATCTAACACAGATAAAGCTTTTACAAAAGAAGCCTCAAGACAAAAAAAAGTTGTTTAGACAGATTCCGAGCTTTTTAGCTTTCAGGAAAAAAGCAGACTTGAAGCACAGCATGGAGTTACAGCACAAGGAAAGCAGCGGGGCAGGGGAGAGCTTCACAACAGCATGCCAGGGATGAATCTTGGAACAGCACTTTCATCCCGTCCTTCGAGGAAAAGCCTGACCAGAGCTACTGAGGTTGTAGCTTTCGAAGATGATTATTTGAAGCCTAATTTCCTGTGTCCCCCCCCATCTATTTCCTATGATCCTTAAAAGACATCTCTGCACACCTCCCCGGGGAACAGTCTTGAGGGGTTTAGCGAGTCATGACTTGACGGATGTTATTTTGATGAACTGTCCTGAAACTTCGAGAAAGCACTCCAGGGAGCAAGTCCAGTTTGCCCAGCTCACAGAAGCTGGTGTTCCATTTAGTTTGCATGTGAAGCTAAATGACACATCACGTCCCGAGAGTGATGAAAAACCAGAGCATTAAAGACTCATAACCCTGTATTCCCCCCTCACTGTTATTTTGAGAAGGGGAAAAAACAAAAGGCATCAGCAGTAACTTTGGCTAGATGTTTGAGCCAGTTTGAACAGAGTACAGAGGTGCCTCCTGTGGGAGCAGGACTCAGCTGAACATACCACATGCAGCAAGTAGGGAGCTAGGCAGAAGCAGTCCAGTAAGGACATGCTCAGCCCTGGCCACATTCTCCTCTCCCCATTAATTTGGTATTGCCTGGTGGCGGCAAGTCTCCTCCACTAACTCAAGCAATAAAGATACACGGAGAAAGGGAGACCAAACAAGAGGGAAGGCATTAGGCCTGAGAGGAAAAGGATTTGTTCTCTTCTCTCTTAAAAATGGTTTAGTCTTTGCTTCACTTCCACAGTGAGGACTGCTAGATACATAAACCAAATTTTTCTTCAGTACACACAAGCATACATCAAGAGGGTACCTACGACCATAGTACACAGCACACAGTAGCACAAGTTTAGAATGACTTAGTAAGTTCAAACAAGACAAGATTTTACATGGAGAGGAAAACACCAGTATTTTCATCTTGAATGCAGTTGTTTTGGGTGGGAAGGAAGGGGCTGGCTCAAAACCCAAGACAGATACTCATCCTATCTACAGCTAGGGCAAGCAGATGGTATCGGCCTTTCACTTGCAAAGCACAATTCTGTACTCCTACTGACACAACAGGAGTGAAATCTTTATCTTCGAATATCCCTGCCAGCAGCATACCTTCCGAACCAAAGATCAGTAGGTGAGAGAATGAGGGACCTCAAGAATGAGTTTTTGACTTGGACAGTCATCGCTGATAAGTTCGACTTCTGAACTAGTTTTCAAGGCCTTATATTCTCCTCCAACATTCCAGCTTATTCAGCGTTTTTGTTTTTAGAAAAGTGCATTCTCCTCTGATTAGATCTACATTGGTAACAAGCAAACAGAACCTCTTCTTAGGGCTGCAAGGTGGATTAGAAGCCTCCTGGATCACAAGCAAGGGCTCCTTGCTTCAGCCCAGCTAAAATGAAGACTGGGACTGCCGAGGCTTTCCCTGTCAGTTAACAAGCAACATCCCACAGAGGTTCACCAGCCCACACTAACGAAATCAGCATCACCCCTGTGCTTGGAAATAGCACACTGTTCCAGATACACAGAACCACAACGAGAATAGCTTCATCAACAAAAGCTAAAGCAAAACGAAAGCATTTGGTTGGAAGGCAGTGAGCTGGGGAAAACTAAATCCCCCTTTTCCATGCAAGTTGAACACTGCTGGTGGAGGAACAGCAGGCAGGGTAACAGATAACCCGTCTTTCACTTTCTGGTGCAGTAAAGGCTTTCAGCATCTTTAGCTTCTGCATACAAGCCCATGTTTTAGTAACTGGGGACCTCCTACCAGAAGGAAAGGCAGATCATCAGCTTCACAGTTAAGAATACTTGAATCTTACCACTGTAATACACACAGGAGTACTCATCCCCCTGGCTAACTAAGGCCTCCTGTACCTGATATCAGTTATGAATCACTTCAGGGTCCAAGTGTAAGCCCCTGGAAACAGTGAATTACAATGGCAGGAGAGCCATAACCTTTACCACAACTACAAACGATCTGCAACACCTTGTAGAATGCACCCAAAATGGCGTATGTGTGTATATATAAATTTTGTATATAGACACTGTACTGTTTCATTCTTTTTAATACATATACAGGTACCTATACATATATACATATTTACAATTTACACCAGCCAGTAGATGTATGCGTATTGTACATATACACACAAACGCCTAGAACACACATGCACACACACAAACACACACTCTTTAAAATAAACTCCACATCCCAGGTAACGAAGTCCTGCCATAGTCCAAAGAAGAGCAGCACCAAGTGGTGGGGGGCTCAATATACCAGCTTCAAGACTGGTTAGAACAAACACTAGCATTCGTAGAATTTTTTACACTTGAGAAATTAAAGAATGGATGGCATGAGCTTCAGCCCAGCTACCACGAACCTTCATGTAAACTTCCCAGCTACACTGCAGCAATTCTTGCTGTTCCATACCACGCTCTCCTCAGCTGAACCGGGGTCCATCAGTGCTGATTTGCTGCCCTTCACTATTGTGGCTGACTAGATCATACCTTGTATGACGGCACTGCAAAGAGGCCTGCCATGATACTGCGGTAGTCACCAAGTTCTGCTTTTTTTTTTTCTCCACCTAAAAACAGAGGCATGGCAGGTGTTCAACATAAAAGCACTGATCCCACTTGTCCTTTCACTACTTTTGTAGCAGCCCACGGAACAGTGAAAACTGATTTTTTAATTTAACAGTTTAAAATATTTTCAGTTCCTTCTCCTTGCTCACACTTTCACTGTCAGGACTTGCAAGAGGTCCTCTAGCTCGGATAGGAAGGCAGTACAGTCCAAATGAGCCAGCAAGCACTTTTCCCAGGAGTCAGGATAGCCTTCTCCAGCAAGTACCTTTACCAAGGCCACTGTACTCCTTAGCACACCCAGACTGAGCATTATAGGCTGAGGGAACCTATAGTGCTGCCAAACATAATTACAGCCCCTCGGTTTCACTGGCTCCAAGATAGGACTGAGATGTAATGGTGGGCACGTGAAACATTAACAGGGCTTGATGGCAGCATCCACTTTGTTTAACCTGCAAGAGGAGCACCGGCATCTCTTCTAGGGCACAGGAATCCAGCACAGATGGGTCAGATAAATGAGTGAGAAGGGCTCATATTCAGCACTGTATAGGACATTCAGCTCCTGTCAGGGGCTGGTAACACTGTGGGAGCCACACATTCCATCCACACACAGAAAGGAGGGATAACACCTGCTGGAAATGCAAAAATTTCTGTCTAGTACCTCAAAATGAAGAATGCCCTCTCCTCCTGGAGGATTGTGGCAGCAATACAAATGGCAAGATGACCCACATTACAGTGAGAGATGGGGGCTAGCTTTCTGAAGTTTTGCAATTTGTTTATCTGCTAACCTTCTACCCAGTCGGGCAGCGTCCTTGGTCAGCAGTAGAAAGTTCATAATAAAAATTGTTGTGTCAAATTTGTAGGGAGCATTAAGTATCTTTACAACTTCACTTCAAACCTGCTGCTCCAAATGCAACTTAATTGTCCACAGTTTTGTCTACTTACTTGTCTACGACTGAAAAAATATATTTGTTATGAAGGACTCTGTTTTATTGCTATTGTTGGTCTGCACTGCGTGGTTCCATCTTTACCATTTCAAATCCAGACTCTTTGGGGATAAAATATTGTTTTTCTATTGATTTTTTTTCCAATTTCTTAAAATTGTATAAAAATAAAGGATTTCCACAAACGTGGGCTAAAGGTAACCAATAATACTTCTATGCTTAGGATCAGCTGTTGGAAATGTGGTTGATAGCCACAAGACCAGAAATAAACCTCTAGTGACTCTTTAGCTTAACATTTAAAAGACATGAAAACTTCTGCTTATAAAATTGACCCCATACAGAATGGAACAGCCAAACTAACAGCTGTTTATTACTTTTTAAAATAATGGTCCTAAATTTAAAAATAAAATCAAGTACTTCCTTTTATGATTTTCACATTATAAAACTGCACCATTCAAAATCTGTGGCCAGGGAAACCCCTTTGTAGTAAGACAGTTTCTCTTAATAGTCATCGAGGGTGTTTTCCAGGAAAACATTCCTAACATCCAGTATGGAAGCCAGCTCCAAAATGTGCTTTTGGAGGTGAGGGTTCTCCACCGTTTCATCTCTTGGCAGCTGAGGATAAGATTCTGGATAATTTCGAGTCTCCTGCTAGATGACAGTGAAAACAAAGAGAATCAGACATTCATTTATTTTTACACCCTTCATGAAGAAGATTGCAAATGGCCAATTTCACTTAAGAGGTATCCTAATCTGTTTAGCATGCCACAGAGAGAGAAAGCATTATAGCATTTTCAGTTTTCTCTTTCCATTGACTCAGAGATGGTCATAGTGGCAATACAAATGCCCATTCATATAAGATGGGTAATAATATGTTCACATAAGCCTTGCAAAAAAAAAAAAACCAACCAAACCCCCCAAAAAAAGAGACAAGCTGACTTTACATATACTTACCTACTAGGCTGGAGTTCATTTCTTGAAATTATAGACATGCAAGCATCTCCAGTGGGAGATTCATCTCATCCTAAAACAAATATCTAAAACACTAGGGGCAAATCTATCCCCTAACAGAAGACCTGCTTCTTTTCCCCAGTATCAAAGAAGCCTACGTTGCTCACTTAGGCTTGGAAAGCTTCTGCAGTTAGGCAGGATGATACTGTGTATTGCTGTGCTTCAACTTCCATTTTGTTCTGTAATGCTTAAAATGGAGCAGGCAGTTTATATGCCAAAACTCACATATATAAAATGGTGTAGGTCCAGAAGCAGACTTCACTGTTGGCACAGCATTAACCAACAGGGAGGGAAAATAACATCTCCCTGTTTAGTTTATTCATTTACACTTCAAAGACCTTTCAAAATCCATTCACGCTAGAATACATTCTAGCAGTAATGTTCCACTCCTTCCCACATCCTCTTGAGATTCTTGTTCTGTACCTTTTTAGTTGTGTAGATACAATAATCTTGGAATTATTAAAAGGAATTTTTCTAGCAGACAAGGCTGTTCAGAGTGACATAAATGAATTAGAGTGTCTGCTATTTATGTAGAGGAATAAGGCTTCAGCAAGTCAAAGGCTTCATGCCTTTGGAGAGATACAAAGACACAGATTCAATACAAGCTGTAGGCATTAGCATGTGAGCATCAGTTATCTTTCTGAAGTCACAGTGATATGCTTAGCCCTAAGACCCTTCCATCTTCAGGCAGTGTGGTTCTATACACACTGGAGTATCATTCTCATAAAGGGATAGATATCCCTGCATACCCGGAAAATTTTGTGCATCCTCATGGTAGCCGAACAGAAGATAAATCTTGTTAGAAGCAAGCGAAGAAATTCATCCCCAAAAAACTGAAGAAAGGACTGATCTGTAGGGAAGGCAGAAAAACCTCCGTTTAGAAAGGCATAAAAAAAAACCCCACCCAAAAAACTCCCCAAAACAAACCCAACAACAGCAAAAGAGACGTGGGGGAAACCACTATGAATTCTTGTGCATTCCCCTTACTCACTACTCTGTCCCTTGGGAAGGCTGAGCAAGAAAAAACAGCATCCACTTACGGAGCATGCTAAGGTTCAGCTGGGCATCTTTAGGCACCTACCTATGGATCGGGAGTGGGTCAGCAGCTGGGCAATATCTCGGTTGATTTTTCTAAGGTAATCTTGACACTTCTCCCACAATCCTCTGCGCATGCTTGATAATCCAGAGACAAATAGGAATGCCATTAAAGGGTTGTTCAGAAAGAGTGTGAAGAGGCTACCCCGCTGAGACTGATCTAAAAAAGAAAAAAAAAATAAAAAAAATAAATCAATAGACAGAGATACATTTGGCACATGAAACAGAAACGCTGTCCCTGCCACAGAATGAAATCGCTCACCCGCTAAATTCTGTAACAGAGGAACTACTCCTTTGCGTTAGTTACATCTTCGCTCCTCTTGTGGCAGATCTGTTCTCAAGATGATGCAATGCCTAGCAATAAAGGCTTACTAGAGATGTGCATTAGCACCAAAGAAATGAGATTTTCTCATTAACTGTGGGAGGCCTAGATCTTAATTTTGAGCACAGAACTTGAACACAAAAGTCATAACTGAAACAACTGATAGAAAATACTGATTATAAATCTTGAAGAGAAGTATTAAACATTGACTGTCCTATTCCATTCAAAAAACGAGGCAGCCGAACCCATAAAACTCCCCGAAGTCTACGCAGCTGCCCTTTTGTTGGGCATCATAATATCCTAAAGCCCATTTACTCCATCCAGTTCAACGTGAAACACAGAGGTCCAAGCTTCATCACAATCAACCGGGAAGTCAAAAAGAAAGGCAATGCACATACAATCATGTACCCAAAGTGCGAGGCCACTTCTTCATCAGCCAGGATTACCAACTTGTTTTGGTGCATTTCCTTTTTTTTTCTGGGACTCGGGCACACAGCATGCATGGTCTGATGCCATACTGACACAGGGGCTCATTTAGGCTCAGCTAAGAAGTCTCTGCACAGTGCTGTAGTGCACAGTGTAGCACCCCCTCACAACTACAGCAAGACTTTCCTCACTGGTCCATGAACACAACACAAGCATCCAGTATTTAACAAAGTTAGCTCTATTTTTCAGGATTTCTGTTTAAATAGGATTCATTATTACAGTACTTACTTTCTACTTAAGTTTCAGCTAAATAACAGGAATAGTTTCAAAACAAATGAGAAACTTCCACTTCTTGCACATTCTCTCATGATACTTGCCTAACATCACTTTGTGGCTTCAGCTAGGTCTTGGTACTTGTCTTTGTGATGGATAACAGCCTTAACACGGCAAATTCCAGTAAGAAAGTCTGGAATTATTTCTATGTTATAGTAGTCACAAAGACTGCAGAATGTTTCATTGCCCATTCCTACTACAAACACACCTTCTTGGGGCGTACAAAGCCAACGGTTTTCCTTAACTTACCTTCCAAAATCAGAACAAGATCTGAGATGATTTTGCTCTACACCTGGCATTTAAAAGCTGATACCTTAACTGACTCTGCTCATTTTCTAGGACTAATAAAGCTACCCAAAGTGCTAATCATTATCATCATCATCACAGCGCTGGGCTGGCAGTTTTCTGAGTCTCTGTGTAGGAGATACTTTGCCTCCTAGCACCTGTTGAAGCTATCCGTAGAAATATCATCATCGTTAGAATAAATTATTTGCCATAAACAGTCACTAAACTTTATCATGCTACTTCAGGGAATGTTAATCAGATTTAGGGATTCCACAGTGATGAAAAGCTATCTTTTCCTGAAGAATCCAAGTTACATTTGTTTGAGATAGATATATGATGCAGCAGCAACTTGTTAGGAAATGCAGTACTACACGTACCTTGTAATGCTTTTGGATATGCTGTTGGAGAAAGCAAGCACACCAATGGTTGTCCGAATAAGTTTGTGAAATTCTGTAACAGATAAGAATTTTGAAGTATTGATGGTCACTTTGCTTGCTTTTGAATATTCAGCAGGTTATGGGTACAAACAAAGACTATTAATGACAGAGAACACACTAATGCCCGTCACACAGTTCAGCATTAGCAGTAAGGCTGACAAATTGACTTGCTCATAGATCACAGCACAGAAAGAATATAACCCATTACATTTTAAAGGAATTATAACTCCCTCGTTTCACTGCTACTGATAGCAGAAACAAATTTCATGGCAATATGGCTTTCAGTAGTAGTACATCACTTGAAAAATACAATGTTCTGCAATAAAAATGAAAGCCATTGGCTTTCAGGTCAGAACAGATCTAGCATCTTTCCTCCATACCAACTAAACTATTCAAAGTAATTTCTTTCCCCTTTTCTTTCTAGCAGGACCACCTATTTGTGATGAAACAGAAGAGCCCAGTGGAGGAAGGTTTTAAAATAAATTTCCTTTAAAGCATCTGCTATACTGAACCCTCATTTTACAATTCATGCAGCTTCCTCCAGCACCTTAAATGTTGCTAAGTGTCCTGTTACACAGGAGTTTCTCCAGAACCCTCAAATGACACCTTTGTCCAGTGTCACTGACATTTACCTGGTAACAGTCCTACTGTGCATCTGTCTAGTGAGCATACTGATTGGTAATAAGTGTCACCAAGGGGAAAAAAAAAAGAAAAAAAGAAAAGATTCATTTACACAACCCTATTAGCTGTCACATGTCTCACCAAAACAGCTTCCTTTAAACTGAAAACTTGCAAAGCCATAGAAAACGTACATGGTGATGTCTCCTCCTGTGAGAGCACACATTCAAACCATGCATCCAGAGCACAAGTGCAACACACATTTCTGCAGATTATATTCTTAAAATTGGCAGGTTATGAATGTAAGGTATACATCACCAAAAGTATTTGCTTGTGTAAGATCATCAGAAAGCTCATTTTTTAATTCCTTCTGGCTTCTGCTTAATTCAAATGGAACTTTCCTTTCCAGGCAGTATATTTCAATTAAATTAGTTTCACTGAATTAATTTAATCTAAGTCTGCTAAACACTAAAGACAGTAATCTAGTCTAATCAAAATAAAACATTTCCCGTATCTGACAGAGTGCTGACTAGTCCTAAAACCCCTTCTATTTCATTAAAAGCCCAAGAGAGACATATAATGCTATATACTAAGGTTTGGTCTCCAATGAAGAAACAAAGACTATTACCATGAAGACAGTAACTGCAGGCCAACCCACTAATTAGTAAAACTCTACTATAAAGAAACATTTAAAATGCCAGGAGTCATCACCCCAGACATTGCCAGTTTAAACTGAATACACACGGGCAGGTTACGTGTTCTCAAGTAACAGGAAGGCTTAGTATTCATGAGCAGATTCACACGTTGAATTCTATCTTGTATCACCCAGTTAGAGACCAAAGCAGACTTTCCATACACTCCATCAGTAAAAAGGACAATGCAGTTAAACGCTGCCTACAGCTATAAAGCAAAACCAAGGGTCACTCATACATCTCAGGAAAGGTATTACTCACTGACAGTACCCGAGATCATTTTGGACTCTGTCCCAGCAGAGGGTAAGTCAACATAGCTAGTAAGTCCTGCAAAGGGGAGAAACTACAGGGTTTAACACAGAACGCGCTCCTTGGAAGACAGCTGCTCACGGCAGTTGCTACGTCTAAACCACAGATCCAGGAAGAGAAGACGCTCAAGCTTCCAGGTACCTGTCTCAGCTCTTGCCCAGACACAGCTGCCTACCATAGCCCAAGTGAACACCAGGATTCACTCACCACCACCACCACCACTCCTCATTTCCACAGAAAAGCACTGTGGGTGTACATGCAACAGAGGAACAGGAGCATGTTACAGCCATGGCTTGGAGCGGAGGACCACAAGGTGCACCAGAAAAACCTGCCCTGTAGTCTGGATGTTGGTAGCAGCTCTGGGTAAGTAGTGCTGTCCCTTTCCATGCATGGACAACTCCAAAAAGGGTAAATCACATTTTTCTTTCAGAACTGACTCTGGTTTTTTACTTCAGTATTCAAGTTTTCCAACAGAAACATTGCTGCTTTTTAAAATGTGTCTCATGTACATCTCTTTCCAAAAAAGAACTACTCGTCATCTCCAAAATAAGTCACTTCACATGTAAGCTTTACTAAGCTGAGTACTTACACCACATCACCGACAAGGCCTTGCATTCTTACTGGCCGGAGGTTTTGGTTTGGTTTGGATTTTTTAAGACTTTGCATTTGACCACGATGTCAGACAGCCACAGCTACAAGAAGATACTGATTTTAAAGTACTATTTCATCCACATATACAGTGGTAACCTTCAAGAACACAGCCATCTATATTTAAATGGAAGTGTTAAAAAAAAAATTCATGGCTTCAAGTAGATATGCTTGATTTGCAGTTATCTTCCACTTTTGGCTAAATATACAGGGGAGGAAGCTGTTCAAGTGCCGCTGATTTGACAAACTGGCAAGTCACTTCCTGGCAGGACTTACTTTCAGTCATCACCACTTAAGCCCTCCAGAGAGAGGGAGAGGATGAGAATGCGTGCAGGAAAGCAGAAAAGGCTTGTAGAAAAAGATGTGTGAGCGGTTGCTGTTACTGCCAGTATTGCTAGCAGTGACATTTAAATGTCAGGATAGGGACTGTCCTATCAGAAAAGATCAGAGCAGCCATGTGGAAAAAAAGTCAGCATACTGGCTTCAACTTCTCCCACAACTGCACATAACTTTTGTTTGTACCAACACTTGAGCCTACAAAGCATCTCACAACACACGCAGGGGGTAGCCACAGGACAGCACTATCAGTATATTCTGGTGACAAGGAACCAAACACATAAGCACGCACAGGACGACAACAGACAAGGGCTAGAAAACACAGATTGAGTGCTCTACCATCCACCTTCAGTTGAAAACAAAACACCTAAACCCATCCCCACACACCTATCTGCCTAGGTTCAAGGGCAATAGATTGTGAAGGTGAACGTGTGTTCTCAAATGCTGAGTATATATATTTTTTTTTTTTTTTTAAATAGGGGTCCATGCTCTTTTTTTCTTCATTCTCTTTTTAGATTCCTTACAACTGTGCCCACAGGGTTCTGCTCTGGGTCAGAGCTCCTAGCAGCCACTTCCATAATCCTGTCCTGAGATACTTCCCAAACTCCTATTGCTATTCTGCTTACATACAAGCAGAGGTGGACTTCTCTCACACCAGCAGCTCTGGTTTTTACACTACTGATGATCAGTTCACTGCAGAACAAGGAAAAGAAACTAAATGGAAGTTACAGTTTTTGCTTACTGTGTGCCCACAAAATCTAAAAAAAATTCAGTTATCAAATTTAAATACAATACAAAAAGCAAATTCTACTGTAAACACTTGACAGTTATTCTCATATGAGCTACAAATCTACATGTGGGAATCCATCACCTCAGAAAGACCCTGTGCTCTAGGCTGTCCACAGAAGCCTGGTATGTCCAGAGCTGTATTTGAATTAAGGATCACCAGGCATCCCTTACTCTGTCTTACAGAGCTCATCCACTTGACATCTTTCAGCAATTCTAACAGAGAGGAAAGCAGTAAAAAACCAAATCAAAACAAAAACCAAACCCCAAATCCAAGCCACACTTACTGCCCTGAAACAAAACGACGCCCCCCACCCCCCGATGTTATACATCAGGATGAATGAACATCAGGAAAGAGCAAAGGCAAATAAATCTCTACCAAATCCTCATTTTCTCAGAAAGACAAGTAAACCATTCTGATTTTATTTCCCTCCTGTTAAATGGGGAAGGGAATTTAATAAAAAGCAGATTTGCACTGAAATCCATTGTGGTGAAGTTAAATGCAGCAGCATTTAAAAAGCCCTTTGAAATGCATTACAGTACAACAAACCAAAAACCCTAGAGAGAGGCCAGGTCGTTCTTAAGACTGTCAGGTAAAAGTTCCCTGTCTCAGTGCAGACCTATACTGAACCATACCGATCACTGATTCATTACCTCTCGCTGACCAACAAATGCCTTTAAAACAAACGACACAGCCTGTGGATACTGAACAAGGAACAAGTTCATCTGGCCACTAGACGTCCCTATTCCTCTTCCGAAATGCAGCTGTGAGCATTCACTTCTCTCACTGCAATAACAGAGCTATAAAAAGGAAGACATAAGGAAGTGGCACTTTCCCCAGATATAGCACATTCTTAATATCCCATTCATGAATGAAATAAATGTCATAATGCTTATCCAGATGCAACTGGCAACTGAGATTGAAAATGCCTGCTTCTGTATTACCCGAATTGCAGATTCCCAAAGGTGATTTGGCATGCAGTAATTCTACTGTAAGTCCATAGCACCCTAGGAAGGAGGCTCATTGTCCGAGCATATACCACTCTACAGTAACACTGGACGCTAATTTGAGTCTTGTTATTTCCTTGGTTCAGATACTTTTCAGAAACAGACACCCTGTGTTTTATAAGATCAGGCTCAATGCTTTGACTCCCTTCTGTTGCTTAAAAGCAACTGAGTGTTGGATGACTGGAAAAAAGAAAAGCAGATTAGTTATCTCCCTCCCCCATGCACACACACCAAGATTTGTCTTTGGTATATAACAAAAATAAACCTCCCACCAGAGACCTTGGAAATCTTGAACCTTTTTTCCCTCCAGGAGGATTTATTACTTTCCAATGAGCGGCTGTTCATGTGCTTCTGCTTCTTGTTCCTATTCATAGGATCAGATCCTGACTAGCATGCACAACCTCAAAAGAAAAGAAAGACTGAATATAAACTGTTTAAAAAAATAGCCTGTTAAAAGTGTAAGCTAACTAGGGGTTGACACTGTATCCTATCATACGAGTAGCTGCCTTCAAGAGCCTTACCTTATAGGCGACACTGTTTGAGGAGTCCACAATGATAAACAGGGGCTTTCTTGTGAAAGGGTAGAGATCTCCAGGGTGAAGACTGAAAAGAGAAAGGGATGCTTCGCAGAGCACTAGAATTGCTGCAAAACTGTGACAGTGCACAAGTTTCTCAGACACACAGCTGCCAATGTCCAGATAAAAAGCAAGCACATTCCTCATGCCCCAGTCCCCAGATTCATCCTCGGAAAGTAACTGCAAAACTAATTTGGTGTTCTCTGTAACATGAGCTATTGGACTTATTAGTTCTTTCCCAACAAGAGATGTTTATCTGCTTGAAAAGTCATCTGCCATTGATTTGAAGCTTTCCAGTAATAGAAGAATTTATGTTAAGTCACAGTAATTTTGGAGTGTTTAAATCATCATTTAGATTTGCATATTCATTTCATTGTAAAATTCAAGCAAATCTACATTACGATGTCCTGCACTGAAGCGTTTGAATTCAAGACACTTTGATGCATTTCCCCTGTTAAAGCCTAATTCTTCTGAATTTGCATTGTCACACTCACAGAACTTACCAGTGCATCTCCTTGTAAGATTGGTTTCGCTTGTGGATAGCATCCCCATTTATAATGTCCCGGTTACTATTTGTTAGAACACCACCAAAATCATATGGACCTACACATGGCAAGAAGAAAACTGAAATTAGTACAGGTCACTCACCTCTGTTACGGATTTAATGATTGTATGAAAGGGAGGAAGCAACCACAAACCCCAGAAAGCTAAGTGAATCTGAACTACTGTAGTTATAGTGAAGGAATGCAGGAATGTGGAGGCTTCGCTAACAACATACTCAATTTTATGCATTTTTAGCACTTTTAGCATCTATCAAATAGAAGCAAGCAATGTGACTTCATAACTTCTAATTTATTTATTCACAAACATAATACAAAAGATCCAAATATTGGCTCTTGTTACACTACATAGCAAAAAAGATTAAAACTCATCACACATTTCATCCAGGAAAATGAATACCTTTGTAAAATTACTATAACATGTGTTCCTAAGGTAAGCTAAGAAATACTCTGCCGAGTTTGCACAACCAAGCTACCTGCCCAACTGTCTGATGGAGAGCAAAGATGAAAGTAATGGCTATAAAAATATCAAATCCTACACAAAAAAAAAAAAGTGCTAGAGATGCCAGGAAATATTTCTGGCACTGATATGGGTATGAAATGTCACTAACATCAGTAAAATATAGTATTAGGATTTCCTCATTCTGATATACATTTGCAGAGTTGGTTGACTCATATTTGGCCACCAAATGCAATTTTTTCAGGTTTGGATACATAAGACACCTTTCCATTTTAAGGGAAGCTTTGGGAATACAAAGTTAGGAACAGAACATACATTAATTTAGCACCGTTACACATGTCTCATGTGAACTGTCAAACACAAACGGCTTACAGGCGATAAACAGCGCAACTTGCAGCTGCTCTCCCTTTTAATAAAGGTAGAACTTTTTGGTCTGTGCAGACTACGCTACCTTATTAAAAGAATGCAGTTGTAATGGGATTCATTTAATGAAAACTGAAGTCTGACCGTGCAGCTCTTCAGATGACAGAGCCTGGATGCCTCTACAGTAAGGTGTTAAGCTGAAACAATGCATGCAGCAAAGTGGACATAATACAGGCTTTAAAGAACACTGTTTAGTTACAGCCTATCACCAGGTTACAGCAAAAAGTAAAATGTTAAAAGCATTTCAAAAAAATCACTGCCACAATCCAAAGCTGACAGGGATTTTTTTTTCCCTTTAACATTTTGAGAGCTCTATAAATCATGCATTGGGATGGACAAGGCATGCGTCTTATAAAGGAATGCAAGTCTCAAACAGATGAGCCGTGTACAATATTTAGGATGTTAAAAACTTTTCTTTTTTTTTCCCCTTAAATTATAGAAACATATCTTTTGACTGTGTCTACTTCAGCCAACCAGTTTTCAGCTTTTAGATTGCAGCTGCATCCAAATATTCTGCTAGATTGCAAAGAACAGGAGGATGAGGTGAGGGGAATTGTCAAAAATCATGAGAAGGGCTTGAATTGTCAGGTTAACAAGCGTGCAAATAGAAGAGTCCCTGCAGACGCTTCAGCCCTTTTACCACCCATCTCCCAACCATATGTTCTCATAGTTCTGGAGATTGGAAAGAATCACAAAGTGCCATTTAGCCATTTTATTAACTTCGCACGGATGCATCAATTGAGCCATGTGGTCTTCAAAATTGGTGAAGCTTTTAATACTTCAGATGCATCAAAAACTGGATATGTCCTTTGAAAAGGCCTCAGGTTAGTGCACACTACTTAAAACACAGGGAATTAACTATTGTTTGTGGGAAAAAAAGGCTATCTTACTAAGTAGACAGGAGAATAAAATTGACTTGTCTTTTAAAAGGAGCTTTGTGACATCTTTCTTGGTCACTTGTCCTGGAACATACAGAGAATTCAAGCCCTGTTCATGACAGGGAGCATTCCTTTATTGTACCTTCACTATCCGAACGACCTGATGGAAACACGCCCGTGGCAGACAAGTATATCAGCAGTACACTGTTTGCAGGCAGCTCCTGGAATTCGAATAAGAGAAGAGTGGCAAGAGAAGAAATTTAACACTTTATTTTAATATTCAATCATCACGTTGATAAAACCACCGCCATTTAAGGTTGTGCTGCTCCTGTTTCTGGCTTCCCTTCACTCTATTCTTCCTATGTGCATACACCCTTCCCCACCACATACGCCCCTTCAAATAGTGAAGTACACAGACAAAAGTGTAAACTGATGGTGTGTTCATACTTTTTTTTTTTTTTTTTAACCACACAGACCTCTAGGCTGATATTAGAGGCTCGAGCAGCACTAAATAAGCATCTGCTTCCACATAGACTGACCTACTACCTAGCCAGATCTGCGGCTTTCCAAGGTATGGAAACCAAAAGCTGCCAAGATCCTTGCAGACCTTAACTCCCAAATAATTTGGGATCCTAAAGGAAGTTCTTTGTTTCCAAATACCCGAGAATCTGCAACATCTGTCTCTTCCCCCTGATGCTTCTCAGCTGGACAAGCACAACACATCCAGCTTTCTGTATAGACCTGTAAAAGAACTCTATTTTCCACCTTTCTAATGGGCTGTCCGCAGGAGGAAACAGATGCTTTTAATTTCTGCAGAAGGCTGAGTATGCAGGCACCCAAAGTTCTAAGCAGTAAGGATGCACTTTCCTTCACCTCACCAGCTGTTGCTTTACAGTTGTTTCTTGAAACAAACTAAAACTTGTTTCTTTACAGGATTCATATTCTGGTTTTACTACTAAATCCTAAGTTGCTGACTTTGTACACTCATAATTAAGCATAATGAGCCCAGCAACTTTTTTAAATAAGCACTGCAACTGTATTTAAAAAAAAAAAAGTCTACAAACGTAAAGATTACTTACATGGAAGAGAGTGGTGGGTAACAAAGTAAGACAGGCAGATAAAAATATAGCACGTGCAGGAGAGATACACAGTTCAAATGGGATACAGAACCAGAGGCCTACCAGGCATACAGTGCTTAAGAGCAACAGTTTCCTGACATACTTCCCTGATTTTGGATTGTGTTTGGCACAACATGAAGTAGAAGAATACTCTTAAGACATTTCTGTTCTCCAGATCTCTTATCTCAAGAAATATTTCCTATATAATATATGTATAGGAAATAAGATATACTTCATATAAAGAAACAATTATTTTTATATATTTAGCTGTATATATAAATACAAATGTGTATATATATAGGGGTGTGTGTACATACACAGGCACAAATAAATTACTGAATATGATTAAATTACATTACTTAAGGCTTTCCATAGTATTGCCATGCACCACTCTTTATACTGACAGCTAGCACGCAGGAGTTGTTCAAGCTTTGCTTTGAAGATGGCTATATTTTAGCAATGATATCATAACTTCTGTAAAACAGCAAGCTGGGCTTCTGTCTTAAAATGAATTTTTTTCTTTCCCTTCACAGCAGTCAACAGATTTGCCTTTACTACACAAATTACACATATCTGTAATAATTCCATCCTCTCTGAAGTTCATATCAAACGTTTTAAGAAGGCCAAAGAGGCTTCATTATCTTGAAGTAGGAAAGATTATCTCAACCGCATTTTATTCAGTGTCACATACCATTCTGGATTTTTTTCTATTACAAATAAATTAATCAATTTCACAAACCTTAAATGATGCTGCTAAAAATGTATATAGCTGGCTAAAAGTTGGTTTATAAAGTAGATATTTATGGGGGTTTTCCCGCCTAGCTGGTTTCTCCGTTGCCTCCTGTTAAAAAGAACAAAACACAAAAAAGCCCCAAGAACCATACATTATCAAAGCATTCATAATAACCCTCTAAGTTTCTGTTTATTAGAATGTTCATCTTCAACGCACTCCCCACACAAATGGCCTGCCCATGCTCCATTTCCAACCACATAGTAAAGCAAGATGTACAGCATCTGAACCAGAACTTTATATTATGCCTCACTTAAATTTGCTAGCTAAATCTTTCTCACTCTCTAAAGAATCACCCAAGCAGAGAATGAATTCACCCCTCATCCCAATTAAATAAATTAGAATCTAGATATTTCCTTTTGCCTCCAGATAAAATATTGTTTATGCTTTCCCTGAAGAGGATATTTAACTTTCAGGTGACTTAGCAAGCTGATGAACTTATCTGGCTGCGTGACTGCTAGAGTGCAAAGGGGTGAGCACATATAGATGAGGACAGACATGGCACCCCTTCAGTAGTACCTTGGCCAGACCAATGTAAACCGTTTGGGAAATGATGCCCAAATATTAATTTCTGCTATTTTTTCCACTATTGAAGGTTTGCTAAGGAGGGAAAAAAAAAAAAAGAAGGGGGGAGGGGGAAGACAGTACTTGGATCAGACTCCACGGGTTTGAGCTACTCTTTACTAACTTCTAGCAAGAGTTACAACAGCTTTACTAACCTGCTCTGGGCAGTAACAATACTGAAGGAGTACACCACTTAAAGCAAAATAAACAAACAAACCCCAGTTAAGATCTGTTGTCAGGTTTGTCACTGAAATGGAATTTACCTGCATTCCAGGTTTGTTCATTTGTGAAGCTAAATTCATTGGTTCCCTTTCAAGCGCTTGTAGCATTCGGAACATATCAATTGTTAATTCACTGAACTTGACCTGCAAGAGAGTCAAACAGTTTACTCTGCCAGATACAGATTAAAGACTTTCTTTGAAATTATCCAGGTAAGAGATTCAACTGCATACCAGAGAGACCATTTTCTGTCTCTCAGGGATCTGTCAGCATCATCTCTGAGTCTCTAAAGACCTGTGAATGACTTTCAGAAGAGCTCACAGGGGACAAAGTCTATTTATTACTGGCCTACCAAGACAGTTCACTGTAGCACAGACCCCCACTCTGCAAATTACAGGCTCTTCTGCGGTGTTCACAAATCAACTGCTGAAACCACTAAGTACTCTAAATTTAGACAAAATCTGAAACAGATACACAAACTGTACTTTAGATACAACTCCCTTGCTTACCTGAAAAAAAGAGCTCAGAGAGAAGTCATGAAGTCTGTACAACTTCACTATCATCAACATCTAAAAAACAAGATCTTGAATGTCTTTTGAAAACCCCTTCCTGTTGCAACTGAAGGTGCAACAAGCTGGAGTACGTCACGTGAAAGCCTAAGTCAAGCTTTTTCTAGACATACCCCAGAGGCCTCTCATGCTTAATGTTGTTAAGAACAATGCAGTATATGAAAGTCAGTTGTATCTACTTAACTGACACGGAATATAAGCAAGAAGAGGTCAGTACCACAGGTCTAATATCTAACATTTCATTTTTAGCTCTTATTTCTGAGAACCTCTTCTTGCTGCCACTGCAAACATCACAATCAAAGTATTTTAATTTTTGCCTATGTTGGAATCTCTGTGGTATGATCAGAAGGAATGTCAAAGAGGGAAGGACTGTGAACTCCCAAGATACAAACCCAAATCCTCGGAATTTCTTTTACCTGGTTGTTGCAGTTTCCAATAATCAGCGCGTCTGCAAGAGCAAGCTGTCCCACTATCATCCCCTGCTCTAGCAACGGAGCTCCTGTTTCAGAAAGCCTGTTAGAGGTGATTACAATGGTGTTGTCATCATTTAAAACCATGACAGGGTCTGCCTAAAAAAAGCAACCAGAATAAATCAGGAATTCAAGAAAACATACAAATTTGCAGTTAGAGAAAAGTCCAAAGGTCTTTTCACTTACAGTAAACATTTCATAACTGAGGCAGATTTTAAAAATTAATTTGCCATACATATATTTGTATGCAGGCTAGAGTAATGCCTCACCACCTGGAAAAGCAACAGCTCTTAGGGACTGCAAGCAAATACATGGTACAAGTACATGAAGGTACAGCAAACAGACAAACATACTTCCTCAAATGACACAAGCTCTGCTTCAGCTTTTCTATACCTGAGGAAGCAAATGTCATCAACCACCTTACGAATTCACACAAAATAAACTAAATATTCCTACAATACAGAAGAGTCCTGCACTATTTTAGTTCGCCTTCGCTTCCTAGAAATAAATAGCAAAGGAGATGAGCAAATGATAATGCTGCCATCCAGTCTGGCAATACTTAAATAAATATTCGTGTTACATAGTGACATCTTGTACAAAAGGAGGAAAGTAGAACACTGTCTCATTTGACAGAATAAACAGATTTATTTTCCTTTTAACCAACTTTAGAAGTTGATTGAATTACAACTATGCTAACAGCCTATCAGTTAACTGCCATGATTACACATTTCCCATCTTATACTGCTTATACACCACCAGTGTAATAGACCAGTACTTCAACAAAATACACTCTGAAACACAATCAAAACATCAGCAAATTGGACTGGCTTCCACAACAACAGAATTAGAGTTGGCAGTCTCTCCAAAACATTGACCATGATAACTGCTATGCTTTTAATTCCACCATTTTCTGAACACCAAGAATAAAAACAACAGGGTGACCAAAAGTATCTCAGCTTCATGCTTCTGTTTTCAGTATGTTACATGACCAGGTCTGACTCTTCAGACACTTTAACGGCTGTCACTGTTATGCTACTGTGAACACATTTCAATGATTAGATTAAATTGGACAGGAATACTGTCCCTGCATGTGGCACACCTGCCTACCACAGAGCTGGTGATACAGGAACACTTTGGTGAACAAGTCAGAAAATTTTACTTTTAAACTGACAACTAGAAGGGAATAGTATTCTCACCTCAATAAACGCTGCCACTTCCTGAAGAACCAGGTTCCACTCCACCTGATCTTCAGTATTAAAACGATGAGTGTAGTCTTCAATTTCGTCTGACAGCTCCTGATGTAAAGAGTTCGAAGACAGACATAATCACTTCTTAAACTTAACAGGCAGGCAGTAACTACACAATTTGCTTAGCTGTGCTGGCCTTTAAGAATAATAATAAAAAAATAAATTTCTTGAGAACATATGCAGCACACTTATGACTAACACGCCAGCCAAAACGCACTCTTTCAGGAGACAGAATGCCAATGTTACACTGAGTTTTGGCAATGCAAAGTGTCTTTTAAGTAGGTCCAAATGCAAAGAATATCTGGAGTTAAGTATAACTATCCCACTCACATACAGCTATGTCACTGGTTATTACCATAAGCTATGGATACCAAGGACTCAAATTTCAGCTTACAAGTAACTTTAAATACATTGAGAAAGTGAATGGTGTGGCTTTTTTAGCTGCTACTAAGCTAAGTTAGCAGTTCAAGTAAGCTCAGACATGAAGACAGTAATGCAACCTACACAAAACTGTCAATACCAGAAGCTGCTTGCAGCAAGGTTGTTAGGGTGGTTTGGGAAGCATATGCTGTCAGGAGAAGCATGCTGTTCCTTTGTTGTAGTTGAAGGGTACCTCCCTATCCAGGCTGCAGCTATTGGGATATTTTTACTTGGTGTTCAAACAATGCTACCAAACCTTTTGAGCTTAAAGTGTCATTATTAAATGTCCAATTCACAGAAGATATTCATTACATTAGGTGTCAGATATAGTAGAAAAACAATGATTGACATTTGGCTCTACTCTATTTGTTGTACCTAAAGACTTGTTTTACAGGCACTCGGTGCTTTACTCCCACAGCAGAAGCATATGCAGATCCAGCCTCTCCAATTTCATAGTAATATCTAAGTAATTTAGCAAGGTTTTATTTTGATGGGTCTCGGGAAGGTGCAAAATTTATTCAAGATGTGTTCTAGACATGGGACAGAGTGATTGCAGTTTGGAAGGGAAGAGAAATAAGCTCAACATCAGGCTTGGAGACACTGGCTTTCCAAGCAACAGTGTGTCACGAAGACTCACAGGGGGAGATTCCACCAATGTCTTAAATCTACTACAGGAATGAAGATGTACTCCGAGCTATCAGATGATCCCCACATTTCCAGATGAGTAACATGCATCTTACAGTTTATTCCTAACTAACTATATAAATTTGTAAAGTTTTTCTCTAGCCAAATGTTTACATCATACTGAATCTTTCCATAGCTCTAGCCATGTTATTCCTTCCTTCTGTGGCATCCAACAGCACAATAAATTAAATGAGGGGCAAAAAAAAAAAAGCTCCGCTGCAGCAGCAGCAGCTCTCATCATAGATCTAATGAGTGATATTTCAGCTGAAATAGACTATATTATGGATTCCTTCATTAGGAGAAAAGCACTGAATAACCAGCAACCTCCCACCCCTTAACACCTTTATCCTCATTTTAACATACCTTTACAAGGTCCTTTACAACATCCATTTTGTTGAGCAAGAGACAAACCACTATAAACCTTGCATAGTAACGCAGCTTCTTAACCACTAATTCAGGCCTAAACACAACAAAAACACCACAGCCAAGTTGGAGATTAAAATAGAACACAGGTAGGCAACAGGGGTAAGGGCGAGGAGGAGTTTAAGACTAGGGCAAGGCTGAACACTCTGCAGATTAAGAGTTCTAACTGAATTCACATAGAGATCAATAGCTACCTGGCTGCTTAGAGGTTTATTTAAGACTGAATACAGGGACATAAAATATACATCAAGAAAGCCACAGCCTCCCCCTTCCCCATAGACTCCTCACATGAGAGCAGGCATGGGAGTCAGATATAATAGCTGGCTCTTCAAACCTTTTGACAGTTTGTGGGCACTATCGGACCCCACTGCATCACATGGTATCACAGCTGGCTCAGAGTTCACCCACCTGGGACAACTTAAGAGATCTGCAAGTCAGCATAGCCCATAATTACTCATCCATTTCTAAAATCTTCTGACAGCATCTAGAAACATGCTTGGTCAATCCTACCTTCTCTGAAACAGCTCAAGCACTCAGACTGAAATGCAGAGACTTTTTTAAGAGAGAAGATAATAGGATCAACAGGTATCAGAACAGAGCAGGGAAACTTTCACCTTTTTGTGGCACACAGGTGCATTTAGATATCATCAAGACTAGAGACATGCAGTTAGTTTAAGTCCAGAGATCCTTGAATGCCTGGCAGGAAGCTCCCTAACTAACCTTCTGCATTTATCTTGAAGATGACTTCAGACCTTCTTTACTTTGATGAGGGAACCCAGGTTTACTGGCTAGAATGTAAGATAGGAACAGAGTTCTCTACCTATTCTTATTTATATCTATGTTCTTGGCAGGCAGCACATTTTCTGCACTGCCACCAGACAGCCCTGCTTTGAGTGTACCTTTCTCAGTACAGCATCTTAAAAAGGAAGATGTTACGCCTCCTGAAGTTCTCGGACCTCGTCACAGTCAGTTACAGAGGGCTGTTGTACTGCAGTACTAACTGATGGTCCCCTGAAAAGCCTGGTTAGAAGCAAACAGGTTCCTCTCCTTTAGCCCAACTGACTTGTCTTCCAGCCACAGCATACTAGGCCCCAGGGCTGATACTGCTCAGGACTCAAAATGACAAAACTTTTGGGCTAATAGCTTTCTAGCCAGGACCAGATAATAGAATATTCCCCCAGTCACACAGCAGAGTTCTTATTTATACTGAGATTTTTAATCATGGCAGGAGGATTAAAAGAAAATTCCTCCAACAACACTGATTGTATCTCAGTCGTGATTCTACAGCTTATAGTTATTTGCTGCTTTCATACACCGTTCTAGTCTTGAAAAAAACAAGGGCATTCATTCAGACATACCTGTCTTCTTTGTTGACTTGGGAGTAGTATGACCTCTGCCTGATTGCTGAATAGAAGGAGAAAGCTTCATTGAGATAGCTGGTTTCTGAAGTGCGCAAGCTGTGGAGGAAGGACCAGATTAGCTCACTGCTTCAGATGGAAATCCTTGCCAAACCCTCCCTTCCTGCCCCCTCAACCATCTTGTGCATCAGTGGCAAAACTCTCTCCGCAAGTAACATCGTATGAAAGCCAGACTCTCATTCCTTGTGCCTGCTGGGAAGACAGATTTCAGAGCTTGGATTCCATTTCAGATAACAATCAAATCTGCCCGTCTTGTGCCCATATGTACAGGTGACAGGTTAATTAGGAAGTTTAAAGGAACATTAAGCTCCCAAATTTGTCAATGACACTTTTGCACAAGAGTCGAATGCAGCACGTATGGAAGAGTTAGAGACACTTTGAGGTAGCAGGTAAGTCCTTAGGCAGTATCAACGTGACTAGCAATGTGGTCTCGGGCTCACCAGTGCCTTTCTCTGCAGCACCCCCATGCAGTCCCAAGGGCCTTCTCATGCAGAAACAGGCATCATGACTCAACTGCTACATTAATTTCTCCTGACTGAGTATCCAGATGTTTGGCACGGAGTTGCCACTAGCACTGCATTCCCCTACTGAATCCTTTTCTGTGCTTACTTACTAATAATGGTAATAGAGCTGCCCAATCTTGGAAGCAATTTCCCCAATTTGCCACCGCTTCAACCCATACCGATTGTCCAATACTTGTCTATTTCGCAAGAGAGAAAAGAAAGATTAAAAGGCATTGCAGAATTTCTCAGAACATCACACCAGACAAGACAAAGAGCCACTGTAGGGCCAAATTCAGCTTTCATTACTGGTGTGGCATTCCCAGTAGCAGCCCCTCACAGAGCCAACAGCACTGCATACACACACCAGAACAAGGACCATTTATCTTGCATAAACTTTCAAGAGCTAGACATAAGTATGTTGCACAAAATACACATAACAAAAGGTCACAACTTCCCAGGAGAACACTCAGACTATGCAGCCAACGTAAGGTGTGAAAGATCAGAGCCCACGCTGCAGCAAGACGCTTCACACCATTCCAGATGGGTCTGCACTGCAGAAGCCATCATCCCAGCTTCTCCTTGGTAATATATTAAAGCAACATGCATTCAAGTAGAGCAAAAGGGTTTGCTGAAAAAGTCACACCGAAAATACGGCAACGTTTTAATTCATTAGACTGCGAGCACTACAGGAAGCGACTATTCCCTCCCTTCATGCTTGAATAACACAGTGAAATCTCAATCTTAACTGGGGCCCCTAGGCATACCAAAGATTAAAGTTGCACTTAAATCCACAGAACATGTCTGCCTACTACATCCCCTTACCGATGTTGCTGTTGAAACTTCCAGAGTTTGGTGTAAACGTCAAATGTTCGACCAAAATAGGATTGCCACTGCTTTTGCCCATACTGAGGTAAATCCCTGCAACAGACAAGTGACAAACGCAGCGTTAGGGAGTAGATTCCAGTCAGCCCAGCATGACAGCAGCGTGTTTGTGTCAGTCAGAACAGCTCTGGTCAGAATCGACTCGAAATGCTTTGCAACTCTGCCTGCACCCAGAACTACAAGAACCATGATTCCTGCAGTTTCTTAAAACCTGTTGTTACTGGAATCTGCAAGGAAATCCTCTTTAGCTTGGAGGAAGTACATATATCAAGATCTGACCATAGCATCCCTAAAAACATGCCACAAGCCAGACAGCAACCTGATCTAGTTAGTGGTGTCCCTGCTCACTGCAGGGGGGTTGGACTAGATGACCTCTAGGGGTCCCTTCCAACCCCAAACATTCTATGATTCTATGATTTAACATATATACAAGAAAAGACTGCATAGGCATATAGACATAGAAGAAAGAAGCATGTACTGGGGGGAGGAAGAAATTCTTCAGTGTTGTCTCCTAATTACAGCTTCCTACTTTCAGACAAATTCTCTGGTCACTTTTTGAATGCAAAAGGATTGAAGTTATCAGTGTTAATAAAGGTCCCATGCATTCTGCAAGTCTTCTGAGTGATTGCCTACATCTAACCTCTGGGGACACAGACACACCTGAGCTCTGCAGGTTCTATATAAAAAAGGATGATGCTGTAACAACAAACTGCAGGTGTGCAGCTTAACTAAGTTTTTTGCAGTAAAACTTTTCCTACTAAGACAATAACTCAGCCTTCAAATGCAAGAACTGTAATTCAATCACTTATTCAAAGAGCAGAATTATTCTAGTTACTCTAGTGTCTACTGCCAGTCAGTATCCGCAGTCCTCAGAGCCTGGGAGCGCTTGTCCAGCTACAAGTCAGACTGACAAACTGCGCCTGCACAGCAGACCCCTTAGAAAAGGCTGACCCTCCCCAAAAGAGTCAACAAGATGAGTCCTGTCCAACAGCTTCCACCAGTTATACAGGTAGACATTCACTTTCAAGTTAGTTATGAAACATAGGGTATATTTACAGTGTATTTATATGGTATTTATTATGAACATATGACAGACTGTACACATGAGCCTGGTCTCTCCAGATGTGCCTGGGATTCTGGAATGGCTACTCCAACAGGCAGAATAGCAGCAGATGGAAGCAGCACTCTCCATGAGCGAGTTAATAGGAGTCAAGTGATTGGACATGTGCAAAACCATTGGTATTTACGGGCAAATACAGTCTAAAGGGCAAAAAGGAATCCATGCTCCCTAACCCCTGTAAACATGCCTTTATCCAGGTTCTTCAATATTACCGGGTTCATCTCAACATCTTGCTAAAAGAGAAGTAGTTTTATGGTTATATGCACAGAAAGCTAATTTGGACTCTTAAAATATCATAGTAAAAATAAAATCAAACCCTACCCAAGAGCAAGCAGAATAATCTAATGGAAATTAGTTCGTTATTTAGACTGATAATATTTCTTGCTACTTAATAAGGAAATAATACTTTTTAAATGGATGAGGCTGTTCACTGTGTTTCAGAAAGAGACCCTATAATGTCATACATAAATCAGCTGTCCAAATGTCACCAGGTCAAGCGAGCATATGGTCGCTCACAGCTAATATTCACTGGGTCAGGTGACATCATCACCACAACACTCGTCACCCTCTAACTCATAATTAGTGACACGTCAGAACCTGAGACCTTCTGATTTCCTCGTATCAGTCTGCAGTGCTAGTAAGGCGAGTCAGTCAATCCAGTTCAGTTCTGCTTTCATACCTCCACTAGATCTCCATGTCGTGATATATTTCCCCCACCTCAGAACTAAAATGTAGCCCTAAGGATTTTAGCTTTACAGGTTGTGCTCTCAATCCTAACAGGTCATCACCTGGGAGTAACCCGAATCTTGGAGCAAATGCAACAGAGAAGACCCAAACCCCTCAGTCTCCCTGAGCACACGTTGCCTACAAACCTACACAGGAGCTGATTCAAAGGAGGTGTACAACTCTGCATGGAAGTGGAACAGCTTTTCAAGACTGCAGTGTCTTTCACCTGATTCAGGAAGGACTTCTTCAGGGAATGCTCTCTCAAATCACTGTGCTGGTTAACACACCACCCAACACCTCAGTCTTCAGCAGACAGGCACAGAAAAGCAGCATATTCTACTTCCAAGCCCGGGAGAACAAGGCTGAGGGCAACGCCACCTTTTGGTAACCATGCCATGTCCTCTGGAGGAGTAAAGACAAGCAAAGCAGTATACTACGATTTCCAGAGCAGCATACTGGCACATTTTTGCTAAATGTGATTGCTTTAACAGCACCCTAGGTAGGAAAGGAAATTAATATTCCTTTGCTCATCAGCCAATTGTACTTCCCACACAGCTTGAAGGGACCTAGCTTAGTTACTACATGTAAAATGAATCCGTTATCAGCTATGACTCTCACCAGCCTGGAAAACCATTCCAGTACTTGCTGCTGCTGTTCTATGAAGATGCCAAGGAACCTGGGCAGGATTTTACCAAAAGAAAAAAAAAAAAAAAAAGAAAATCTCCTCAAACTTGCAACTGGCTGCTCAACATCTTGGAACACACTTCAGCATGGGGAGGAGTAAACAGGCGTATAAACGTGCTTCAGGGCACCAGCATCTTCATCCAAATACAGCTTGATGCAAACACGTGCAAATTTAAAGCATTTACTGCAATGAATGATTCACCACTTTCTATTGTTGTAATAGAAGTAAACATTGTAGCTAAACAAAAGAAGTTAAGAAACTGTCCAAATACACGCCTGAGATATATTGCAGGCTCTGCTATAGCAAGAGGTAGTGTTACATTTAATTAGTACATCACAAGTTTCAATGTTAAAAAACAAAATTAAAAGTGAATACAAATACCAAACAACACTAAAATTGATCATTAAAAAAAAAAAAAAGAATAAAAATCAAAGTTCCCTGGCCCTAAGTTAAAGAATGACTGAATTAGCAACTTGACTTAAAGAACCCTACCAGTAGTAAATTGGGCTTTCTAGGCCAAGTTGCTTAGGGTATTTGAGGAAAGGTCTAACATAAGGAAACAAGAAAACATACCCTTCTTCTCTCAAACACCAAGAAGCCTGGTATGCGCACGAAGTAAGAAATAAGCAGGTAACTACTTGCTGATCAAGAATATGCATATACCCCTCATCAGTAAGCTAATAAGCTCTTTACACCTCCCCTGTCCTCTTCCCTTGCGCACCTCTGTCACCCCCTCGATTCTGTACCTTCCTCTCTCTGAGCCTAAGCATTCTTATAAAACCTGGTTCAACTCACCGCGCTGCATTAGTTTTGAATATATGAAAATTAGTGGCATTTGAAGAAGCCTCTGTTAGCATGGTGCACACGTTTGGCCGTTGTTGGCCCCAGTGACTGCTGGGTGTCCACATGTGTATTTCTCAAGCAGCGTGCTTGCCTAATTGCAGCTGGCATAGCTGCACAATACCATGCGATTCCTCGGCTCCCCAGGGAACAGGAAAGATCTCCATGGAAACAGACAGTAGCACTTGTTCTTTTGATAGTATTCTGACATGGCTGTAATAAAACTTCATTTATGACAATACATTACCATGGTTTCACCACAGATTTTTGCAGACCAGAACTGCCATTGCGGCTATCCATTTACTGTTTTGTGCTCTGAACACCAGGCCTGTTGCTCCTATCTGTCAAGAAATTTTGCTGTGAGGAAACGGATGCATAAGCAAACGAGGACATTTAGTGCAGCTTTTTAAATCTGACTAGAGGATCTGCATTATTTTGTGAGAAACATCCCCCCAAAATACTAAAGACTCAGCTGATCACAGAGTGGATTATTAATACAGCTCCTCCCACTGAAGGAGACAGGGAACATATGATCCAGAAGCAATTACACACCCAACTTGAGAGCAAAAGACCTGTGTTATAGCGAGACATTTTGCTACTTCCAGATCTACAGAAGGATACTGGAGCAATATGGAGAGAAAAAGGCAACAGCCTCATCTTCCTCTGGGACATGCCTGGCTGAGGATGCTGGGCACAGAACAGGCAGTGGAGGGCTACTCACTCACGCTGCTACTGATCACGATCAGCTTTACAGGGGGGAGGAAGTGGCTGCAAGAAGCAATCCAGATGCAGAGGAGGGAATGGAGATGCTTTGATTTAGGACAGTTCTATCCAGACAAGGACGACAGTTACACACTTCGTAACAATAGCCTCCAACAACAAGAGGAGACTGTTTCCAATTTCTTGGCTTTTAAAACATTCCAAACTGGACATGAAGACACAAACTCAGATGTTCTAAAAGGATGGGTTTCTCACACTGGGCACAGAAGACTGGTTCCCTTGCCACACTAGAGTGGCTGATGCATAAATCCCATAGACAGCCCAGAATTTTATCCAGTTCTTACTGTATGGTCTCAGCAAAGACCAGCAGTATTTATGTGCTGATAATTCATTTTCTGTCAGTAGTTCATTTCAGCCATGCTGGTGGTGGAAGCCAGATAATACCGGCTGAAAACCAATTCAAGGTGCTGAGCTGTGTTCGGCCAGCGCCACATGGAAGTTGTCTCATAGGGACAACTTCCAGAGACGTGAAGATGTTGAGGAAGTCCTAGAGACTCGGCAGTACACTTCAAAACAGAAGGTTACAATAACCGAGTTTAACATTCAGAGCTTTAAATACATTCACAGTTTTGACAGGTGATAAAAAAGACAATTGCCTTTTATGTTCATAGGCTTGCAGTAATTACAGGCTCCTATTCCCAGAATCTGAGCAGCAGTGGGATAACGGCAATGTGGCATAGCTTCCCAATCCCCTCTAATAACCATGGAGGCAGTAAGCACACCAGCAGCGCTCCCAGTCACTTGCCTCACCGATGCAATCAGTGCAAGAAGCCAGTCCCTTCCCAGTACCAAACGGGGTTCAGCCTGCAGCATCACCTGAAGCTAACAGGGTCCTGTTGTTTCTACATCACCATCAGCAGCATGGAACAAAACTAAGAGATTCAACTTGCATCTTATTAGAAGTCTACAAAATAAATGCTTAAACACTACCACCTCTTGCCATGAAGGGACAGCAGTTGCAGCCCGTGCAATGAGCAGCAAGACCTTATAATCTGGGAAAAGTACGGTAAACGTGGAAAGTCTTGTCACTTCTTAAAGTTTCAAGCCTCTTCGTGATACTGAACACATTTAAGCACTGTTTAACATTAAAAAGAAAATAGCAACTGGTGACAGAACACCATGAAAAACTGCTTCCTAACATGCTCCCTCTTTCCAACCTTTTTCCAAGAAAAGAAGCAAGTGGGAGTGGGGAAAGGAGAGAAGAGAGCAATTGGAACATACTTCATTAATGGTTGTTTCTAACTTAGAGCTCAGGGTGTTCAAAAAGGGAGCACAGCTACCAGAAATGCAACCTCCCCTCTAAGTTACTCTAGCAGGCATGGCCACAAAAGAATGGTATCACTGGCAGTGCGAGCATGAAGTATACTTTGCAGCAGCAACCTTGGCAGATCATCATATGTTTTCCTCAAATGCTGTATTTGGCATCTGTATTGGGAAGAGAGGAAGGAAATGCTACTGAAACAAAGACGTGGCAGGCTGAGCCCTTGCATTTTTGGCAGCAGCGACAGCTAAGCAGCTGCCAACACAGCTATAGGCTCAGTTCCCTGTAGCTGAAGTGCCCAGAGGAGGTTTCAGGAAGGAAATCATTGCTCTCCTCTCCCTCCCCCATCACTTCTCTTCCATGAAACATGGTAGGGACAAGACAATGGCATAAAACACAGCAGCAAAGGCCATCATCATCTTCAAAACAGAAGAAGGCTGGCACGCATCAAATGCATTTATTATGCTAGAGGGAAAAGCAAGCAACTGGACTAAGAATTAGGATATTTGCCAAGTCATTTTCAGGTGAACTAGCCAGAAGAGAGCAAGCACTAACAGCGGAGATACCTGAAAATTATAACGCTGCTTTATCCAGTCATTATGCCCGTAGGAATCACAGGCCTTATAGGTGAAAGTCAAGTTCAGTGCAAGAACCAACTGCATTAATTGTGCCAAGTTACAGTAAAGAACAGAGGCAGGCTCCCATTCTGGTATGGGATAATATGGTATTCCCATTATTTTCATACAGCAGAGCCGGCTGCTGAAGCCCATCTCTCTATTTTTATTGCCCAAATTTAGTCCAAAGGCATTTTCCATTTTCTTTTCATCTAGCTGGATAAGAAGGTTTCTTTTTGGCAAAATACCATGCATACACACAAAAACTACATCTCTCATCTGGAAGTCTGATACAAATGCTAACTCCTTCCATGCCCAAAGGAAAAAACAGAATGGCTGTAGGTGCCCTGCCATCTCTGCAATCTGAACTCGAGCATCACGCATCCAGACATGAACTGTGTTCATTTGTACTCTTCAGTGACTGAGGCCAAAATTTCAAGCAAGCTGTATCAGAAAGCCAATGTAACGGTGTATATGGTCCTGGAAATCCTGACCTCAAGACCTCAGTCCTTTAACTTTAGACCCTATTTCATGGGGTGCTGAATACAGTCACCAAGAACTCCTTGTCTCTACTGCCCATTTACCACTCAGATTTTGGAGCACAAACTGTTTGTTTTGGATTTGGTAATCAACTTCTAAAGCACATGAAAGGATTATCAATAGCAGGGGGTGGGGGGGGAATTAAAAACATCTTTGCTAACCATCTGTGTTTGAGTAACAGCAAGCTATATGGGCCCAAACATACAGTATTACTCAGAGACCAGTAAGATGCTGAACTGCCAAGATATGAGCTAAAAACCATGTTGCTTAAGCGACTACAGCAAAGCTTAGAAATAAAACAGCTCTTGAACACATAAGCTTTAACTCATCATCTATTGAAATAAACAGGATGCCTATATCACTGTCCAAACATGAACTCTTCTCCCCTTACTCTTATTCCCCTTCTTACTGGTACTAACAAACCAGCTAGACTTTCTAGATGTTATTGCAGATGCTTGGTAGATAAATGCAGATTTTACTCTTCTCCACAGTTCAGATTAAGCATTTGTTTCACCATACACATACAGGCTATGGTTTGGATGTTCCTGTTTATCACTTCCTAACCTTCTTCCCAAAAAAGTACTCCCTCCTCACCTTTCCTCCCACTTCAGTACGAATTCTATCAATTTCACAGAATTTCCAACTTCTAGCTTACTGTTAACTGACATGACTGAGACATTCAGCTCACCTTTCTCACATTTCCTTCCCTACTGTCTCAGAAGAAATAGGTGAACCTCTACTCCTACAGATGTTCTTACATATACGGTCCAAAACTACCCATACATAGGTGCACACTGTCCTCTCCTAAACAAGCGTACTGGGTTTGAGTTCAAAATGTTCAGTGTACAACTGACACAGCATCACTCACACACACTGAAGTGTATGTTCCAATACTTTTCTGAAGGAATACTGTCAAAAATGCACTAACCTTAAGCCATTGAATAGCTGTTTAGATTTATCCAATAAGTAGCAAAAGTCTGTCACTGTTTTCCTCTCTGCTTGAGGAATATCATCTTCAGCTCCTCCTGATGACATGATTTCTTTTAGGGCAAACTCAGTCCTATGAAGAAGAAAATAGCCATATTACTCAAAAATGGAGGGCTACTATGAACTCATCCCGATTAGATGCGTGTACGGTTCCATGGGGATGGTAACAAAGAGCATGCAATTCTCCCACAGGTTACTCTTCTCAAGACTCATTAAAAATAACAGCTGAGAATCAAAGCATGGGACTAATTATTGCACAATGCACTAGTTAACAGAGCAAAATTAAAAATAAAAATGGTACAAGACTCATAAAACAAAATAACTCTGAGGACTGTATTCAGAAACACAAAACTGCCAACAAAAGGACTGTAACACAAACAGTACTTGGGTTTCATACTCGGACAAAGAAATCCTCTCTAAATTTGCCTTTTGCAGAGGTGTTTATCCTGCAGCTCTAGAGACTAGCCTCAGTGCTGTTTACATTCATTTTCTTCTGCTACTGCTGAAAACTGTAGCTTACTGGTTCCTATTACTAAAACATAGCAATTTTAAACAGAATGCTAAAAAAATATCCTGCTTCCTCTCTACTTCCTCATGACTTATTTAATTCCATGGCTTGCACTGCCCACAATTATACCTGCAGCTCTATTTTTACTGTTCATGTGAGCAAAATGTCATATTGTACAGTAATCGTCTGAACAAAAACCCAAGATCTAACACAGATAATCCTAGTATTGAGCAAGAAATAGGAAAGCCTATAACGGCAGAGGGGCTTTTAAAATCTTCCTTGAAACATACACATATCATCCAAAGGTGAGCTACAGATTTCGCAGCAGCAGCAACAAAACATGCTCCTCTGCAAATGGCTGCCAGGTCTTTGGCTCTTCTGTGCTAAGACTTCTAGTGCAAGATAAACACACCTCTAACTGGGCAAATGCAGAGCTTTTACTTTCAGCAACTTCTCTACCAGTTCTGGTAAGCACTTTTGTTAAGCAACAAGTTTCCATTTGTGCAGAAGCTCTGTTTGGATGCTATTTGCATAAATAATTATCTAGAGGTCCCAATTTGGATGCTATTTGCATAAATAATTACCTAGAGGTCCAAATTCAAGCCAGGAAATGGCAAAGCTAACTCCTTACGGTCACTGGAAAACACCCAGAAGCATCTTTCATCAACTGTCAGGAAAAACCTTCATAATAACCAAACTGACTTTAGAAATACTTCCCTGAACAAACATTTCACGCCTATCAGATGCAGAAGGATTTGGCAGTTCCCCCCAGCTTTTGGGGTAAGCTAGCGAGCATATCCCGCCAAGCAAGCAGTTTCGTGATTGCCAGTTCAGAGAAGATGCAGCACACGTTCACTTGTCTTTTATACACCCACCTGACAGTGCACCAGAACACTAGTGCAAGGACACGGGGCGCACTGCACAAACCGCTTGTTGAAGAGTTCCAGAAAAAGGTAGGAAGCATCTGTTTATTGTCAGGTAACCGCAATATGGGTGCCAGACAGTATAAGAGAATTCAAAACATACCAACCAGATGTCAAAAGCTGTTGGCATGAGCCTAGCAAGCAGGACACAAACATTGTGAAGCACCAGCCTGTGTTTGAAATCTCTAAACATTTACATCCACACAGCATGAAACAGACAACACTGAGTACTTAAAGCACCAACATATGAAATCGAAGTGAACAGCGAGAGCCAAAAAACAGATGCCAGAAGCAGCCAGGAGGTGATTCAGGAATTTCAGGAAGAGGGACAATACCCAAGGTCCTGTGTGCTCCGCAGCAAGCGTGACCTAAATCCTGTGGCGAGGCCCTTGGATTCTGCAGTGCTCCACTGTGGTAGACCAGGCACTCTAGAGCAGCTTCAGATACATTTTCAAAAATTGAGGAGCTTACTTAAATTGCAAAGTATGTTTCATACAGTCTGTTTATCCTTTAATGTAATGGTAAAGTCAATTCTATTTCATGCTACCCTTACATTATACTATGCAACCACCCCAACCTCTGCTAACATTAGCCAACTGAACCCGGGTTAGCCCTGGCACAGGCAAGGAAAGCCAACTGCAGTTCTCACACTGAGGGAGTCCGCTAGACCCACTGCGAAGGGGCCATTTATGCAATCAGAGACAGGCTAGAAAATTCACTGCCTGCTGATCTGAAAGGCATCAGAAGGCAGAAAAAATAATTGTTGCAGAGGAAGGAGAAAAAACCTCTTTTGGGTTATAGACAATTAAGGTTTATTTTGAAAGCTTACTCCAAGCCCAGCCAGTTCCTAAATATTTAGCACAATACTAGTTTGTGGAAAGTTAGAAGAACTGGGGGCCTGGAGGGGGGAGGAGAGTGAGATTACCGAACTGAAAAAAAAGCATTGGAGAATATTCTGTATGGTCAGCCTGCTGATATGGCTATTGGCGTGTGGCTTTGGAGCTATTACTGAAGCAGAGGGCAAAAGCACCTTTTCTGCTCCTGGAAAGAACCTGCGGAAAGCAGAGGGAACAATCTGTCTTCTTATCAGAGACTCCTGGTGAAGGAACCTAGGAAACAAACCACATTTAAGCACATTCTGACATTCCACAGAGACCCTGGAGACACTCCGCCAGGACATTCAGTTTTTCCTTTATTCACAGGTTCAGAAATGAAAAAAAGTATGCTGCAATTAAGGCCACAGATGGTATTAAGGCAACCAGTAGCCTGACTTTAGGCTAAAATGTGGTATTATAGAGCCGGGGTGAGGAGTAAGAGACAGAGACTTACATGCAGAAGCATACAAAAGGAGCAGACTTACTTGAATAGTCAGGGGGTTACTTCTTGAAAGAGAGGAAATGAAGTTAAGTCTCAAGTCACTCAAACATATCTCCGGAAAAGAATCCCTACTGGTAAAACAGACTGTTCCACACAGAAGACATGAAACTACAGTACTTGCAAAATTACATCTTGCCTCTACAATTGAATAAGCTGGAATCTTACAAACCGACATGTGTATACATACATCAAGACTTTAGCTTGTATTGCTTTAGAGATCAAAATAGCAATAAATGCCTGATCAAGTTCCACTTTAAAGAGAAGCTGCCAAAAGCACAAAAAGCAGAGGCCTAAAAAAAATAAAATAAAAAACCATGAAGCACCAGAACCACAAGTATGAAAGGGATGGGAGAACACAAGATTAATTAGAATAGAGAGACAGATGATTAGTTCTGAGGGAAGACAACAAAACCCTGTGTCCTCTGAAGTCAGTATCTTACAAAAAAACCTAAATTGTGTCGAAAAATGTAACAGTTCCACTGCATATTATTAACCCTGTATTTTATATTATTTAAGCTGACGATGACCATCACAAACATGGAATGCACACAAGTGTTCCAGGGAAGGTGTTCATCCTGGCACAACCAGCAGCATGAAGATGGTGAGAAACAGGAAGGCCAAACCAAAACCCAGCTAGTATCAGCATTTGACCTTGTAAAGCACTGTTACTGACCATGACCAAACCAGTGGTTTAAAACAAAGAGATGTACTTATAGCATTAAGGTACCACAGCTCAAACTGTGCGGGGTTGGTGACTACGGAGGCCAGGTGGATGCCTTCTTGTTGCAAATGACAAAATTTTCGCAGAACTTCTGCTAAAACTTCTTGGTTTGTTCACTATTTTAATTTCCATTAAAACCAAGACTCAGCAATAGGATATTGCTACAAAAAGACTGAAATACGGCTAATAGTAGCAAATGAAAAAAACTTCACTACGATAGCTGCTGCCATGAAAACATCCCTATCATTCAGCATTCCAAATATGCCTTCAGCCCGGTTCTGATCTGGATTGCCGTATGTATTTCATATGAAATAATAATAAAAAAAAAAAAAAAAAAAAAAAAAAAGACTTGCATGTTAGACCTGGAACAAAACACTCAATGCATACTTCCATCAGCATGAATGGAAGTACACATTATTTACACATTTGAATTACACATTTAATGCTTATTCTAAGAGGGCTTTGAACAGAACTCTCTACGGGAAACTTGAAAAACCCTGCCCTGCATCATGGTCTGTAAAAGTGGTATCTGCCAGCTTTTTAGACCTGCTTAGCCTAACTGCACTGCCTGTCAAACATTTTTATGGTATTCTTCTCACTCAGCCTTGAGCACCTCAACAGTAAGACACATGCAAAAATTAATCTCATTTTCTACTGATGCTTTTAGAGGGAGGGAGGTGACCAGAAGACACTTGAGCTAAGACATCAGAATGAATGGAGAAGATTCAGGGTGCTTATGAAAAGCTATTTAATTAGTACACAATAAATTAAACACAGAAGCCTCAATGTGCCCTCTTTGTTCCTGGGTTATTTTATAACAAAACAGCTAGATCACAGCTAAAAGTGGAATGAAATGAAACCTTAGTTACCCACACAATTATGAAGCTATCTCTGTTCCTAATGACCTGAAGATGCACGCACAATTGCCTGTGGGATAGAACAGACACAACAGCCATAACACCTCTGGGATGACAGAAGGACTGTGCTCCAAATAATCAACTCTGGACAGTGACAATGGATGAGATCAAGTTTCACTCTCCTGCAGGATAATTAAAGGCATGTTCGGGCTCTGCCACATACTGCACTCAGAAAACAGGAGTACTTCTAAACTATCCGGTGTATTTACACATGCACACGGTATAGTGGAAAGTCCTATTGAAAAGCCTTAAAGGTGACACTTTAAAAGCATGAGTGCAGCTCAGAATGGACCAGTTTCTTACTCACTGCATGTCAAAATTATCTTCATGATGAGTATAAAATAACACTATACAGAAAATACATTCTAAAAATATTCAGACTGAATCACATCATGGTCAAAGTCTTCCTTCCTTCTAGGAAAAAATAATCAGGAAAAGAAATAAGGGGTTCAACCAAGAAAGAAGTAAAAGCGGCGAAGAATTAAGCACAGTAGTAATAAGCGTGACAATTTCTCTCTGTGAGACATCTTTAGAAAAGCTGCCAGAAGGTAATTCTTCTACAGATCTCAAATTCAAAGAAGCGTTTTGGTTACAGACATGAAACAGGCACTGCTGCAATTCAAACCCTGGTTTCACTCAGCCACAGCACATGCCTGAATATGAAGGAAAGATGGGAAGAAAAAGGACAACAGAAGTCATTAAAGGACAGGTGAAGCTGGCTTTTCCAGCTGACATAACTTATCTCATGCACTGGTTTTGGCTTATCATGCTCCGGAGGGGTGGTATTTGGTGCTGTACAAAGAACGAACTACTCTCACCAGCAGCTCAGGAAAGGAGGAGGTCCTCCCTGCACTGAAGACTGTGTTGTAACGCATTACAGACAGAAGAATTATTATTAGAAACAGCAAGTGGGCACAGCAAAGGGAAGAATATAGCTACTGACATCGCCCTTTCCTCAGGGACTGCTGAGCTCCAATTGAAAAATATAAATAAAATGCAACCAGTAGTACATCCACAATGCGGACCTCTCCTCTTTGGTACCAGAAGTAACCCCACTTCTGCAGACAGACAGTTCTCCGAGTTTTGACAGCCCAGCTGTACCAGAAATATCACCTACTTGATTTTTTGGTCTTGTATTTGATGCTTTCTACTTTCTTTCATACAAAAGAAACTGTTGGGCCGTTCTGCATGGCATATTTTTTCTTTTTTCTCAAGTAGCATATGTTAAAAAAAATTATCTCCAGAGCGTGCACAGAAGGAGACACTGAAACATTGGTTTAAAAGACTGTTAAAATAAAAGTCAGAAAATGGTGACTTATTAGTCTGTCAAAAGATTTTGCCAACTCCTCAGGCCATACAAGGCACAAAAGTTGTGCTAGCCAAGCACTGCACTTTGCGTGCCAGGTTCTTTCCAACATGCTCTCAGAATGCACAATTCCAGGTCCGCTTAGTACAATATATTAATAGATTTTACAAGTTCATCCCCTTGCAGCACCCAGGGTAGAAGAGCTTACAGTCATCCATGATGGCAAGGCTATGCAAAGCAGTTGGGGCTGAAAAGCAGCAGGAGAAGGGGTATGGGAAACGGATGAAAGTTTCAATAGCCAGTATTTTTAAAGTTATGTGTCACTTACATCACACACGTTTCCACTTCTCTGTGGTTTGCCGTCTTTTGGCTAAGGTTTTCCAGGCTCAGCTGGAAGGGAAAAAGAATGCTGAAGTCAACAGCATGCACTCCCTACCGGCCCTGTGCTGGGACTCAGGCCTGCAAAGCAAGGCACGCTTTGAGAACAGTGAAAGAATACTCTGGTAATCAAGCTGACAATGAAAGCCACACATAGATATGTTAAATAACTGTATTACATGCACATCTCCTTAGCCAGATTTATTATTTAGCCAGGATCACTATAACCCGCCATTCAGCTGCCTGGCAGAAGAGGGTGGTCATAACTCCACACCTGACACTTACAAGCAAATAAAACCTCATTCTGTAGAAAATTTAGTGATACTATAACTGTATGGCGCACTGTGCAGACAGAAGTGAGGAGCATATAAACTCTGCTGAGTAAGGACAGGTAGAATCAGGGGCAGTTTCCTAGGGCTGCCTAGCAGAGTTGGCTGGACGCGGCACCTTGACCTCCTCTCCGAGCATTTGTATAACCAATCTGTCTTTTCTTAAGCCATCTCTTCTGCTCAGTTGTGGAATCATGAGCATCTCCTGCCTTCCACTCAACCTGGACAGCCTCATCAGGTGAGTAATTAGCGGATAACAGCTGTGAGTACCTACTAGCAGTGCTTTATCTACTTCACCTAAGTCGTCAATTGAAAGAACAACTCTTCTCACTAGAGCACCAGCATTAGACTTAAAACCATCGCCTTGCACTACTAGAGGCAAACAACCGCATTCCGGAGACTTCAGCAGCACATTTGTTCTGTCTGGTGTGTTACCAAGGAAATCAGAGTTCGTAGCACTGAACACAGGCAGTACAGAGTACAGGTATTTCCCATACATTATATACAACCTCCTTTTCTTACTTCAAAACCAGAAGAATTTAAATTTTTAGACATTTACACTTTAAACTGTAACTTTCAGAAAAAATTGTATGATTTTGTAAGTATAAGCAAAAGCACATCTTTCAGAAGTAACTCTTCCAAAAATCACGTCTTCTTGTGTCATTTAACGGATGACTTCACGCACCTTACAAATACTGATCCCCATGGCATTCCAGCCTTCCAAAGGTAGTTTGGATGTTAAACACTGACACTGTGCACAGGAACAAATTTATTACAATGCAGAGAACTGATCAATGTGACCCCGTGAAATTTCTTGGCTAAAATTAGAATGAGAATCTGTATTTTATTTCAGGCTCCAGCCATTTTGATTACTGAGCCTTCAGCTCTGTCCCTTAAATAACCCGTACACAACCTTCTGAACAGGACAGCAGATGCAAACCTAACAGGACAACCCGGGCTGGTTCATGTTGGGGATGGGGATAGGAGGAAGAGGAAGAGCGTTCCCTTTGTTTGGAAGAAAGGCTGCTGTTCTTTCCACCCACCCACCTGAAGGCAGCAAACTGCAAATCAAGCACCGAACAAGGGTGGGTTGCCTATGTTAACCTTTAGGCTGAGAATCAGACCTCTCTGTGAGAGATGTAATACAGAACAGGAAACTGCCACATCAACTACAAGGCCTAAACTCTTGCTGATCTGGAGTTTCATTGCTTGCATCAAATTCAATTGGCCTGGGGTTTACAGTTGAGGCTCTCATTAGTATTAAAATTCTGGAGCTGAGCAGGAAGGATGGGGTTAGACACGTGAACTAACGATAGGGGTAAGTGATGGCTGCATCCCAATTCACAGCTTCATGGATAGTTTTACCATTTTAATCAGGAAATCACAGCACAGAAATATAAATTCTGCTTTTCAAATGCTTCCCACTCCTTAGAGATGCAAGTGGTAACCAAAAAGCAAAAGCAAACACACTTTCTACATCTATCTTGTTGATACAGGAATTTCCCCAAACTAAGTCATTATTAGAACCACTCTCCACAGAAACCTATGGTGGAAAATCCAATCTATCATGATTTTTAAAGGCCTCAAACCTTGAGTCAGAGAGACCAGCTCTCTTTTCACTTTTCATCCTGACACGTCTCCCACAGTGTCATTGCCAAAAGGGGACGTGATATAAAGCCAGATGCCCAGTTGGTACCTATTTCTTATCCACAAACTAACAGCAGAAATAAAACTAAGCTCTCGATCATTCATACCTGAAGTCTGGTACCATTATGTCTCAAATCTCTACCAAGAAACATCTGATCTTGCCTTTGTCAAGCAAGATGTCTACCTTTGCTCGCCACTTGCTTCTCCTTTTCTTCCACAGACTGGCATACTCGCCTCTCATGCTTTCTCTCAAAGCCATACTGCACATTTTGGGAAACCCATCTGTGCATTTCCATGTAATCTGCTCAGAGCACTAGTGCTGACATAGCCTCAGACAACACAAAATTAATTAGAACCCAAATTCATTCCTCTCACCAGAATACCTCACTCTCCATTAAGAACCACTGTCCCAAAGTTCCCGAGACACCACTCAGTTCTATTCAAGAAACACTGAAATAAATAACTAACAACCCCCTCTACACACGGGCATGCACGCATAGAAAGCTTCACAGACTGCTGGAGTCAGTTCTTCAGAGCGAAGGGCAAGGAGCAGTTATATATCAAACCACTTCTTTATAAAATATATGGGGGGGAAAGGATTTCTTTATTATTCCAAGGTTTTTACTAAAAGTTGGAACCAAACACAGACATTTCTCATCCCCAACCGCTGTTCACCTCAGGGCATGTCTGCACTGCAGTGGCTGCAGCTCTTCCAGATGTACCAAGCTCCTTTTACAGTAGCTTGCTTGGACACCGCAGGAGGCATCTGCGAGCAGGCTGAGACCCCCCCCGGACTGCTGGCAGGGTCTGTAGTCCAGGAGGACCAGCAATACCCAGGTCTAGCTTAAGGAACAACTAGATTGTTTCTGTACCAGCTATGCTCACTGCTATATAAACATGCACACAGAATACACAACGAAAAGGACTTGGGCAGAGCCCAGGCTTTGGAGACATTTTTTGTTTGACCAGCACAAGAAAAAGCAACTTACAATATAACTTAAGACAGAGAAACACGGAGCTATTTTATTTAGCTGATAATGCTGGTCAAATTATGTTCTCTCTGCCTGAATGTTTGCTTGTTTCAAAAAGGCATTACAGAGAAATGCAGCATGAACTAGGAAGGTGAAAAACTTCTATTTTGTAAACAAATTACAGTGTGGCTGACTGAAAATCACCTGCAAACACAACTAGTTCTACTCCAATTGGGAATTTGCCAAGGAAGTATTTTTCCTACTAAAATATACTCATTTTACAGATAACTTGCAGAAGTAGTACTGCCCCTAAAGATTAAGCAAGAGGGAAGACATTATAAAATAAATAAATAAATTTAAAAAACCATACAAACCCAACTGAACCTGTGACACTAACCCATACATTTATGTATGGTCACCCTCTCTTAGAGAGGGAGGAAGCCTGGGCCCACATCAACCTGCACATGGCCCTGTTGATCTTTCCCTACCCATCAGAATAACCCCGGCTCTCCCACCCAGCAAAGGGAACAGTTTCAGCTGTCCCAGAGTTCCACACATGCTGGCTGGCCGGCCAGATGCCTCCTACGAAAGGTAACAAGTCTGTTCTGCTGGTTCCTCCCTTTAATAGATGCACTACACGTGTCCCTCTCCTTCAACTGCCTTTGAGTTTTGTGCACATTACTGGGTAGATAATCTTCAGGACCTTTCTCCCTTCAGCAACACTGGTTACATCGGACAAGTGATTTAAAAGCTGCTTGGAGAAGAAGAAAAAAGAGGACGCCTGACTGTGCATTTGCATAACTTTGTTTCCTAAAAAGCAGAAAGGAGAGGGAGTGGGATAGGTAAGAAAACAAGATAAAAAACACACATACAGAATTCACCAGATGTGCACTGCCCCAGCAAGTGGAAGCGACGGACAGCAGGCACAGTTATACAAAAATTTTATTATTGCACACTGAAAGTTTGATACTTTCACACGAATGTGTAGCTCACTCTCCAGCATATCAGAAGACCAGAAGATTTGCAAACATTGTCTCATTGAGACCCCAGAGTTAACGTGAGCTGCCACCTCTGCATTACCTTTGACACCTCAACAGAACAGTCTCAAGCCTTCCTGTAGGAAAACAGCCAGCACCACCAATTCGACTCCATTCTGAGTCAAATGAGTTCGGATATCCAGCGTGCAGTGTCAGTCCTATTATTTTAGCTTTACATAAGTGCTTGGTCTATAGAATCTGACTTTGCATTTGGCTTACGCGTCTTTAAAAATCCTTTTATTGCTTAAAGCACACCTGCCTGTATCCAGAACTGTAGCTTTGGTGTCTTTTCTCCCAAAACAACAAACACGGAGCTGCTCACTAACAGCATACTACGGAACCAGAGCGCTGTCCCTTCCCGCCTTCTACACTGAGATCATCTAAGCCACACCTTACCAGCAGACTCTTCTAAATTCACTATGGGTGGACTCGCTTTAAATACAAGAGACATGATATCACCATGGGATGCACGTGGCCTTTTTCAATTACCTTCATAACACAAAACTTTTGCTTCTTTATGTTTCTGCCACTGGCAATTTGTTCCACCTTTGTCCATTCTGCGCCCTCTGTGATCCCTCTTTCACTGCAGTTCACGACCTTTTGTGTATAGGAGGAACAAAGGGCAAAGGCTAAAAATGTCATCACAGTTGGGCCTCTGCTCTTCTACTGACTTAACTAGTTTGCTACTAAAAATGAGCTCATGCTCAAAGTCAGACCAAGGCAGAGTTTCTGGGTCATCGGAGTCCCGCAATCCCCAGAAGATGGTTCAGAACCAATGTGGAAGAGCATGCAAGTGTTTCCTTTCATCCAAATTCAAGTCATGTATCTGTAGTGGTGCCTGCATACCACCTACATGGTACTTAGTAGTCATTTGCATTGTATGAAAGAGCAATAGAAAAAAAGAACATCAGGCTAGCCTACTCTTGGCAGGGGTGGGAGGGGAAGGAGGGAGATAGAAAAACACCATCAGCTGCGGCGGGCTGAGCTGTGTGTATTTACTTTTCACAAGCTAAACTATTTAGTGGTTTATTTACAGACAATGTTCTTGGAGCAGCTAAAATGCCAGTTGTGTTTTATCTTGATTTTGTGGCAATGCACATAAGCCACAAAATCACAAGAAGAGTCTACAAATGAGATATGAACCTTGTACATCTAGAAAGGCACGTAAGCCACTGTGAGAAGGCAGAAAGACTTTGGAAGCACGGGCACAACAAGGGTTGAAATGCATTAGTTATGACAAGACACCGAAATACAACTCAGGGACTCGAAAGCAATGATTGAGTCACAATACAACAGTTTATGCTGCAGGGATCGCACATCCTGGTATAACTCTCACAGCCAAGTCAACCTACAGCAAAGCATACCGGGGCCTCAGGTCTCTCTGGGCTGCCCCTCCATGTTAGCGTGAGGAGGGAACTGCAGTCAGCTCCATTTTATGCACATTCGATGGCAAGACGCCAACACAACTGTTGACTGAGCCAAATCTGGGCCCCCTTGAACTAAGCCATCACCTAAAACAGGGTGGAAAAGCACATGCCTCTCGCATCTAGAGCGGCCAAGTTCCTGAAAAGCATCACAGTTACAAGATAGATTTTTTTTTTTCCTTTCTTTACTGAGAAAACGACTGATGTTTTAACTCTTGGACGTACACTCATTAATTCAAAACTGAACAGTTGCTATACAATGTAACTTGATGTTAATGTGATACGGAGAATTAGGAGGCTTCTTTCTAGCAAGTCAAATTATTTATTAGATGGCCCAAATGGCAGGTTAGGCCAGCGTCTGATCTGGAGGGCAGTTATCACCATGCTCTGCATCTTGTTAGCGTTCTCAGCCAAGGCATCAATGGCTGCTTTCCAACTGGAACCTTACCCTGACAAAAGAGAGTGCAGTACATGCTAGGGAAAGCTTTTTGATCAGTTCAGTTCACTTCTTCCTTCCAAACTGGTGTTTGGCAGTAAGCTGCCAACAAGCTTGGGAATTGCACGGAGAGCACCATCACTTTGGGAATTCACCCTCCTGAGGAGGAACTGCTCTTGGACCATTCCTCTGCCACACAGCATAGAAATCCCTCTGCTGACTTCTGCTTTAATTATATTTAAAAAATTCAGCTTCTAGTCTGTGCTCCATTATAATAATAGCAATAATTAAAAATACTTCAAACGACAGGTCCTCTAAACCTGCTGTTCCATCCAGGCTTTTTGGCATCGCACGCTTCCTTTCCTGACTGACATCCTCAGGGAACCAGACTGATGGTTATTCTATTCTATTCCTGTTGCAGGGCTGTACTGCACTCTCTCAGCACATGTAAACTGCTAGGTAATATTTGTGTTGGCAACTAACTCACATACTTTATAGAAACAGACCTCTGTTTGACCCTCCATGCAGCTCCCACACACAATTTGGTCCACTCCTTCAAACTGCTTCCTTCTGCTGCAACACGTACCCCATCCCATACCTCTCTTTCTAGCCTGTTTAAAAACTGCATATCCAGAACAAAGCTTATGTGTCTAAAGAGGCCAACTTGGCTACAAAAGCCAAGCCTGCAGATTGTCCTTATACAAGAATATCAAAGAAAATTAATATAAAACTTGCATGTACAGGTCCTGGTTTTCCTTCTACAAAGATTGCTCCAACTGAACATTTCTATGAAAAAGACTATAAGAATTTCTGTGGAAAAAAAAAACAAACCACAAAACAAAACCCGTCAACACACAGATTTCTGTGATAAGACTCTAATAGCTCTATCATGATTTGGGGGATTGGTGGGGGAGCGTTGGGGTTTTTTGTTTATAAAAATGGTTAAATTTTAGCTATTTAGGCAGTAACATCACCTCAGAATAGATTTTCACACCACAGCTCTTCCTTCCTTGCCCAAAGCACGCCATGCAGAATAAAAGATAAGCTAAAGCAATGTGTTCAGATGATCAAATGAATTCCCATTATCCCTTTCTATCACGGCAGTTTATCAACAACTCCATTTAAAGCCAACAGAGCTAAACCAGAATGAAAGTGATGCAAAAAGAGGTGAAATCTGACTGGCACGCGCCAGGGCGAGCGCAGCTGCAGTGCGAGCGGGGGACCGTGCAGTCACATCATGTGACAGGAGCGGCGCTGGCAGCAGAGGAGGGAGAGCTACAGCCCCCGTCCTCCCACCTTCGTAAATCTGTGCCTTCAGTGCCACGTTACAGACAACACAATTCAATTTCAATGCAGAACTGACTCAGGGTATATGCTTCTCCATGTTTTGAACTGTTATTCTCCATTTTCATTACCCCTCTCCACCAAATAAAACAGTAACACAGACAGGAATAACAATACGGGCAAGCTGTGTATTCCTCCCACTGCTAAGCACTTTCAGCATTTTATCACTTGTAGATCTAGTTTCTCAAGGGAGCATGGTGAACACAGAACACGGTGCTGTTGCCTGTATCATTCTTACACGCAGAGCTTAGCCCAACTAGTCATCGTTGTGATAAAGTCTCCCAACGTTTGTAAGGGAAATGGATTGCCAATTGAATTTTGATCCTGTATTGTACCTATATTTCAATACAAAACAATGAACACAATCTCCTTTGTAGCACTGCAAAGTATTTCTTCTCTCCATATAGTTTCTATGAATGGTTTTTGTATTTTCTGCAGCAAAGAACCTGGCTATCACATTTGTCTATGCTATCTATATTGTTTTGACAGCCCAGAATGATTGGAGAATGATGCTCTTTGCTTCTCATTAAGCGACTCATTGTTTCTGTCATTTAATATATTGCAACCCAGCTTACCAAAACATCTTAAAAGAGACTGACTTATCTGATTTGAAAACAAAGCATCTTTTTCTCTAAGAACATGACCTACAGTCAGGTGTCATGGTTCTTAATCGCTCCCTCGACAGTCTGAGCAAAGTAAGTCACAGCCATTACGCAACAGGGTTCACGCAAGGCGAGAAGATGCACTGGGCAGCAACCGCATCGGCGAACTTCCACAGCGAGATCGACACCAGGATGATCTTCTACAATTTCCAAAAGCTGCTACCAACACTGCGGTTCTGTTGCTCGCAGGAAGGGTGAGAGAGCATACGTGTGCTGGGAGACTCACTTATACTAGCATTTTAGTCATTATATGCTCCAACAGTGCTGCTTTGCGTTAGCTTAGACAAGATGCTGAGAATTACGGAGTGCATTTGGATAGCTCTTGCAAAAAACAGCGATTTTTTTATACCAAGGGATCCATTTTGCAGGTCAGAGGACTAGAATTGCTTAGCCGAGACACAGCTTAAACAAGCAAGCTTGGAGCCTGGTTATTAAATTACAGAAGTGCAACTCAGACTTTGACGAAAACAGGCCCTGTTCTGTGGTGGGAGATTAGACCCAGACTCCGAAAACCTGCAGTCTTGATCCCGAATGTTTTATCTGGGTTAGCCTTTGGTTATCGACTTGTTTAGATATAGTAACAGGCAAGAAATCTGTGGGAATGACACAACATAACAATCATGCAGCTTCTGTTCCCAAGGGCGTTTCACATCACCTATTGTCCAAGACATTTCTCAGTACAGAACGAGAGTTTGGTGAAGCGGGAGTTGCCAAGATAGAAGTTTAAAATCAAAACAAATCCATGACGATTCCATCTAACTTGCCGTTGGGATACCCAGCACTGCACAGACAGCTCTTGTAAAACCCAGCAATATTTCATCGAAAGGATTCGTTTGCTGGTGCAGAACCGCAGCTACCTGTCAAAGGCGTGCTAACCACCCACAGCCTCCCCAGCTGGGCGAGGCAGGGTGGCGAGAGGGGCCAGAACACAAGGAATGGAGAAGTTAATACAGAGGAGGCCGTTTTCGTAATTTTTGCAGTTATGTTGCAAACCAAGGCCTAAGCAGAAAACGTGTCACATCGCACTTCCCTTCCCCGCTAACGGCAAAGGCAGCGGGGAGCGCGGCTCCCTGCACCCCAGGCACAGGCCCTCGGCGGCTGCACCGCCACCGCTGCCCCTCGGCCCCGGCACGGGGCACGGACCCCCCGGCGAAGCCGCGGCTCGTTTCAGAAGGCGCCTAACGCCGCGGCGGAGCCTGCCCCGCCGCCGGGAGGGGATGCTCCGCTCCGCGCCGCCCCCGCCCGCACCTGCCGCGCCGCCCGCTCCCGCCTCACCTGGGCTTCCGCTTGCGGCAGGGCTTCTCCGCTGGACCTGGAGCTCTGCGGGGGCGAGACAGCGGTGAGGGGCGCGACAGCGGCGAGGGGCGCGACTGCGGCGAGGGGCGCGCCGCCGCCGGGCCTGCCCCGAGGCGCCCGCAGCCGCCGCCGCCGCCGCTCCCCCCGCCCGCCCGCGCCGCCCCGCCCGCGCCCCGCGCCCCCGCTCCGCCCCCCGCACCTGGAGGCCGGGCCGGTGCGGGGCAGGCGCTGCCGAGCGGCCCCTCTCACCATCCGCGCCGCCTCCGCCAGCCCCCGGGCAAAGCCGCCAGCGCCGCCGCGGCGAAGGCTCCGGCTGCGCGGAGCGCGGCTGCCGCCTCACGCTAGTCGGGCCGCCCCGCCCCCGCCCGCTCCTATTGGGGAAGGCGCCCGGGCTATTGGCGAGGCGGCCTTCTGATTGGCGGCGCGGGCCGTCAATCGGAGCCCACCGCCCCCCCCCGCGCGGGGCCGGTGAGGCACGGCGCGGCTGCCTGGATACGGCGGGAGGCGGCGCCACCGCGCGGGGAGGCCCGGCCCGCCGGACCCGACCCGACCCGCTCCCTCCCCACCTCCCTCCGCCCGGCCGGCCACCTGCGCGCACGGCCTTGCCCCTGCCCCAGCCCCGCTCCGCCGCGGTAAGAGTGCCGCACCTCGGCCGGCGCGAGAACACCGGCTCCGCTCTGACAGGGCTCCGGCGGCGGAAGGAGAGGCGGGGGGGGGGCGGCGGCAGCCCCGACAGACCGGCGCGCAGCAGCCCCCTCCCGCGGGGCCGCAGCCCCAGTGCCCCGGGGCCGGCGGCGCGCCCCGCTCCCTCCCGCCGCCCCGGCGCGCGGCCGGCCCCCCCCCCGCCGCGGTTGGGGCCGGCGGCAGCACCCTCCGCCCCCTGTCCCCGCGCGGCTTCCGTTCTTTCCGCCCCGAGCCGCCCCGCAGCTGCCATCATGGTGAGCGCTCCCCCGCCTTCCCCGCTGCAATCCGCCGGCATCCGCGCGGGCGCCGGGCCCGCCGCGCCGCGGCGTGGGGGGATGAGGGCGGGCGGCGATGTGGGGCCTGAGGGGCGGCGGGAGGCCGCGGGGCGGCGGCCTAGGGAAGGCCGCTTCCGGGCGGGGGGCGCGGCGGGGAGCCGGGAGCGGGGCTGACGGCCTGTTCGCCGCCCGCAGGCCAAGATCAAGGCCCGAGACCTGCGGGGGAAGAAGAAGGAGGAGCTGCTGAAGCAGCTGGACGATCTGAAAGTGGAGCTGTCGCAGCTTCGCGTGGCCAAGGTGACCGGCGGGGCCGCCTCCACCAGGGGAGCTTGCCCGAACCGGGGCGGGAGCAGCGGCCTCCAGCCGGTACCCGCCTGGGAGCGCTCACGGCTGGGTGGCGTGGGCCACGGTGCGCTGTGTTTGAGAGGTGCTTCCGCAGTCTGCGTGGTTGCCCCGCACTGCAAACGAGAGAAAGATGATCCGAGGGCTGGAGCACCTCTCCTATGAGGACAGGCTGAGGGAGTTGGGGTTGTTCAGCCTGGAGAAGAGAAGGGAGACCTGATTACGGCCTTTCAGTACCTGAAGGGGGCCTATAGGAAAGATGGGGATAATCTTTTTAGTAGGGCCAGCTGTGACAGGACAAAGGGTAATGGTTTTAAACTAAACCAGGGTAGGTTTAGACTGGATATAAGGAGGAAATTCTTTACCATGAGGATGGTGAAACCCTGGCAGGGGTTGCCCAGAGAGGTGGTGGAGGCCCCATCCCTGGGAACATTCCAGCCCAGGTTGGACGGGGCTGTGAGCAACCTGATCTAGTTAGCAGTGTCCCTGCTCCCTGCAGGGGGGTTGGACTAGATGACCTCTAGGGGTCCCTTCCGACCCAAAACATTCTATGATTCTATGAAAGAGAGGTACGAGAGGGGCGCAGATACTGTAGGCTTGAAAACCGTTTTGTGTGTGTGACTGGTCAGAGGCGTTAAGGTGAGATGTGCCGGAGGTTGTTAAGTGTTTTGGTACAGCCGGGTGCAATGTAAGTTACTCGGTTGTAGCTTGTACATGTTTTCTGCATACTGGGTATCAAACCCACAGTACTTGCCTTTTCCATATGTTCTGAGGCACGCTTTTTTTTTTCCACGAGCAGACGTGTGGTGCGCAAATCCATTGCCAGAGTCCTGACTGTTATCAATCAGACGCAGAAGGAGAACTTGAGGAAGTTTTACAAGGTAAGTCCAAAGTTCTTGCCTGGCGGTCTTTTTTCTCTTACTTTTTTCAAATGCATAGTTTGTAGGGAGGAATTAATTTTGTAGATTGTTACTTAAAAGCTTAAAAGTCATGGTTCCTTCTTAAATATCATTGCAAGAGTGCCCTGAATTCTGTAAGCTCAGTGTGAGTCTGCTTTTGCCAGGATAGTCTTCTGGGCATCATCGCTTCTCTGGGCGTAGTGTATTTTCTAAGAAGATATGGTTTCCAGAAATGCAGCTGCTCTCCTAAATTTTAATCCTGTTGCAGGTGACCAAGGAATTCTGTACCTCAATAAGTAACTTTTCAAGAGGTGTTGGATAACTGGGACTTGTAAGATTAAGCATTACTCAGACCTGAGTCTAAGCTGGTACAACTGGTACAAAAGTTGGAATCAACTTCTGTTTCCCACTGGAGAGAATTTCTCTTCAAGTTTTAGACTGTAGTGATAGTCCCAGTAAGAGGACACTTAAGGCACCGCTCCTGATGTTGTTCTTGGAGGCAACTCCGCTCTCTGAGCTCGTGCACCCGCTTGCACCTTGCAGCCTCTCAAACTCAACTTGTTGTGTATGTTTGCAAACAGGGCAAAAAGTATAAGCCTCTTGATCTGCGGCCGAAGAAGACTCGTGCCATGCGACGTAGATTAAATAAGCATGAAGAAAACCTGAAGACCAAAAAACAGCAGCGGAAAGAACGTTTGTACCCTGTCCGGAAATACGCCATCAAGGCATAAAACTGCAGCAGGCCGAACGTTCTTAATTACATTGGCTGAGTACGTCTCATTAAATAGAATTTTGTTTGGAAGCTGTCACTGGTGGGTTTTTTTTAGTAGTGGTGGGATAAAGGAGCTGTCCACTGTATGAAGAGAAATCTGAGGGTTCACAGAAAGTTTATTTGAACTTCTATTGCTAACAAAAATACTAACATAACACAGTTTAGTATTCTTGTCGTTGAAGAACGGGCAGATGAGTGCAGATCTGGCAAGCTGGTTTAACTTAGCATGTGAAAAGTATTTAACTTGAGACTGGCTTAAAATGGAAACTTCACAGATGTTTACAGTGAGTTGGTCTGCATCGCTTCAGTAGCTGCAGAGTAAATGTTTAAAGTTTCTGTCTCGTGCCCGTGTTTAAGTGTTACAGAGGTGAACTAATGTGCTGAGGTGTTCGAGCAAACTCCACTGAGACTGAAGAATTCTGTCAGCGCTTGGCTTGGATCTCTGCACAGCTACTTGGAGCACCAAGGAATCCCTGTCCGTCCCCGGTTCGGGTGGATGCTGTAGGTGGTGGTTTGCCCGGCGGAGCTGCCTGGCCCTGCCAGCAGAGCGCGTCAGGCAGGCGCCTCGCCAGCGGTCACTGGTCTGACCAGCGCTGCCGGGCTGCGGTGGGGGGTGGACAGAAGGTGGCCGTTTGCCGCGGCCTCCTTCCCAGGAAACTTCCTCAGTGTCGGTCCGGAAGCTGGGTTCCAGCATCATCCCCCAGATTTGTTCCTGCTTGCAGCTGATTTAATCTTGGCAAAGGGCTCCTGGGAGTAAGAGGGCTGCTCTCGGGGTGAAGGTGAAGGCACCATCCGACGCCGCCTGTCACCGGAGGTGCGTTTCAGGTGCAGGGCGTTCGGTCTGTGGGTGCCCGGCCGCACAGGCGGCCTGTGGCAGGGCTGCAGAGGTGCTTGCAGGCAGTAACTTGCTGCGCTCACCCTGGGATTTAGGGGCGTAAGGAGGATGTGTTTGTAGGGGCACACAGGTATTTCTCTTGGATGAGAGTAGTCGGACCAGGCTGGTGTTGGCATTGCCCGCTGCAGAGTGGGACGAGAGGAAGCTCCTTTCCATTCAGGTGTTGGGGAAAACGTAGAGGATATGATAGCTTCAGACCACGCGTCCTTTGTGGGGATGTGAAGGCTGATGGAGGTCAAATGAAATCAGGAAACCAGACTTGAGGAAAGCTGAGCTGGAAGATTGTTGCCTCTAAGGTTTCAAGGCACTCCCCGGTCGCACAGCTCCACGCTTTCCCCTGTGAAGCGCTGAGCTAGTTAAACGGTTTGCCTGCCTGCCCCCCACCGGAGTTCTTTGGAACTGGGGGATGGAGTTGCTGGGGTTGTGATTCCAAAGGCCTTTTTTGGTTCTGATGTAAGGCAGTTAGGCAGTGCTGCTCGAGCAGTAGTGATGCAGCAGTCATGGTTTGTGTTAGCGTAGCTAATACATTTGAAGATGAAAAATTCTCTACCCATTAGGGAGCCCCTAAATTGGATCCAGATTCTGTTCAGGAAGATCTTAATTCTGCTCGCTGAATTTAGGATTCGTCTGAAGGATTTTTAAGCCTCGAACAAGCTTTAACCAGAGAGAGGTCTAATTATGTGTGGTAAAGTGAATTCCCCATGCGCTGAGCTATGACGAGGGATAGCTTTACAATGATGCGGATGCTGGCTGTGCGATAGCTTTGTTAGGAGCTTAGCGTGGACCTGAACATGAGCCGTTTGGCAGCGAAGGAGACCCAGCCTGGCACAGCTCCGGGCCCGGCTCGGCGTGGGTCCGGGCTGCTGAAGCGTGCCCTAAGATGGAGTGGTGCACATGGGAACTGGCTCCTTTGGCTCGCGTTCGTACTACAGAAAGGCGGGCAGGGCTACAGAATGCGTTACCGTTTCCGAGCACGCTGCTGTGGCCGGCAGCAAGCCGCTCCCGGAGAAGCACGTGCCTTTCACCCAGCACACGGCCCTCCGGGAGAAGGAGCACACCGTTACGAGGATCCCAGATCCGCACGCTCCTTTCCCAGGAGCCTGGTGCCTGTAAGAGGCGAGGGGGAGGCTGGTCCCCTGGGCTGGGAATCGGGCAGGCTGCTTCTGTCAGATCGTGCCCGGCTGCGTTTGGGCTTCTCTTTGGGAGAGGCAGTGTGTACCCCCGTGCGCCTCCAGCAGCGCGTCCGAGGGGAGCCTGGTGTCTCTGACCCAGCGTCTGACATGGAAAAGCAAAGGCCCTGATGGCCCTCCCGAGTCTGCCCCGGGATGGCGTGAGCTGTGTCTTGGCTGGAAAACAGAACAGGATGCAGGTGGATGCGGTGCAGAGCCTCTGGTGACAACATCAGAGTGCGCTTTGGGTGAAATGGCTGTCACCTACCACCCCCAGCCATGAGAGCAGCAGCACTGAAGATCTCTCTAAAAGATCCGGCTAACACGCCATTTACCAGTCAGTAACAAGAGGGGAAAAAGAAAAAAAAAAAAAACCAAAATAATTAGCAGGCGCTGAACATCCAAGGAGGGAGAAGTCCTGGGTTTGGGTAGCAGCATCGTGCCCAGAGAGGGCTCTAAGCATGTGCCCCAACTGCGGAGACAAAACGAATGGCAGCTTGAAGCTGATGCCTCCTAAACGTGCTCCAGTCACGGCCAGGAGGGTTTTGCTGGTATTTGTGTGCCTACAGTTCTGCAAGGGGCCGTTACGCAGATGGAACCGTTCAGGGCGGAAGGCTCCTCTGGAGGTCTCCAGTGCGACTGCCAGCTCGGAGCAAGGATTTACCTTTGAAGGTAAATCACTTTGTGCAACTCCTCAAGTATCCGATGGGGTTTCCGTTACAGCCTGCTGTATTTTCAAAGCTTTCCAAAACGCCGCTGCGAATGGAGAACAAAACCGAGGGTGCTCAGCTCGGTGCCACCTCAGGCTGTCCTGCGGCGCTGGGCCGGGGCGCAGCGTTTGCTGCCGAGGGCGCGCCTTGCTTCTGCCTCCTGCGCAGAGGGCGGTTGTGCAAAGCGTGGAACTGCTCCCTCGGGAGAGGGGCTCTGGCCCAGCACTCTGCTGTCGGGAGGGGGAGTAGGTGACCTGCCGGATGCTCGGCTGGGAATCCGGGACTGTGCCTAGAAGCCATCCCCACGCTGAAGCGAGAGCTGATGCGGGAGAACAGCTCAAGCTTCGGTTTGTGCGCAGTCCACGCCGGGTATTTCAGGAGGTAAATGGGTTTCTGGCACCACACTAAATCCTGGGGCTGAATTCCTCCATCTGCCCGTAGCAGGGCGGCAAAACCAACCCGTCCAGCCCTTTCATCAGAACTAGGCTGTGCTGTTCCAGAAGACATCGCACGGACAAGCAGCCCTTTAAATTACCGGGAACGACATGCTGATTGTCCGAATGGATGCAGAGGTGAGGTGATGGGCTCTAGCGCGAGCTTTCTCCAGGGCGCAGGAGGAGAAGATACTTGCTACTGCTCTGAGACCAAGGCGGGTGCCTGTCCTGGGCTGTGTCGCCAGCTCCGCAGGGCAGTCGGCCATCTGCGCCGGTTCCCGCTTTCCCTGCCAGCCCCAGAGGACGGCCGCATCGTCCCAGCTCCCTGGCAGAAGCTGCTGCTGCAAAAGAGCCGGCTGCAGACTGTCTGCAAATGTGTTGAGGTGGGGAGCAAAACCAACAAAGAGCAGAGAACGAAGGTAAATGTGCTGGCACAGAGCCTGCGCCCCTGCCAGTGCCGGCTGTGCTCGGGGGGGCACGCAGAGGGGCTGCCCTGGCCTGAGCGGGGAGGGGAGGGGGAACCCCAGCAAAGGGCACCCCCCGGGCACCCCAGGGCTGCGCTGCCTTCGTGGGGACCCGGCAGCACTGCCGGCAGCGTGGGCTCTGTCCCCCTCTGGCATGGCGCTGCCAGGGCACGACAGGGGGGTGCTCGGAGCCCCTCTCCGGGGGGACCCCCCCGCTGCTCTCCTGCGCTGACCCTGCGCAGCTGCTGGCGCTGGCCCTGGGTTTAGCACCGGTGTTTGCAGAGCGTCAGGGCCTCCAAGGCTCAAACTGTTTATTTTTTCCTTGTAACTGAAGATTTCCCTCAGCGTTAGAGCAGGCTTCCCAGGGAAAGCTATTCTTCAGCAAATAAATAATTTCCAGGGCGGGGATGAGGAAGGAGGAACAGCCGCCGGCTGACTGCGGGGCACAGCCCAAGGCTGATGCCACTGCGAAGGGAGCCTTGGCCGCGTGCCCTGGAAAGCGTCCAGCAGGGCCAGATGTTTCTCTTCCCGACTCCCTGGCACAGCAGGCACCGGCCCAGTGCGGATGGTGTCTCTGGGAGCTGGCAGGACCCGCTCCTGGACCTGATTCTGCAGCTTGGGCTGGGGGAAGCAGGGAGCTGCGGGGAGCCGTGCGAGGTGTGGGTAGGAAAGCCTGGGCTCCACCACCCTTGGCCGGTGTTTGCTGCAGTGGGCACAAACCCCAGCTCTTCTAACGCTCCCGGCATTGCTCCTGTCACCTCCCGCCACTGGGACGGCTCCTTAGCAGCTCTCCGGGGCGCTAACACTGAGGGCTGACCCTGGTTTCTGCGTGCGGCGGGGTGTGCGGGGAGCAGCACGTGGCGGGACGCGGAGGTGCTGCGCAGGGCAGGGAGCTCGGGAGCGGCCCCCCTGGGCACGTCCAGGTGCCCTCGGCCGTGCTGTGCCACCACTCCCGCCCGCGTGCCGGGGGCGAGGCAGCCCCGCGTGGCTGCGTGCATCTGGCTGACAACAAGCCCCGCGTTGTGAGTGCCCGTCCCGGCGGGGAAACGCCGCGTCCCGCCAGCCCCACGGGCGGCCCAGGTCTGCCCAGGGCAGCCGCCTGCTCCCTGCCCTGAATGCCCGTTTTGTTGGCTGGGCTGGGGGAGGACTTGTCCCCGTGCTGCCCTGGTCCCATTGCTCCCATGAATACGGGCAGTGTTTGGATGCAGGCGCTGCCCCGCGGGGGCCCTGCTCCCGCCGTCCTGGGGGCTCCCAGACAAAGGTGGCCCTTGGGCTGCCAGGAGAGGGGGGCTGCTGCACGCTGGGGCTCCTGGCTCCCTGCCAGCTTGGCTGCGCACCCGCAGGGTGACGGAGAGCAAGCCCCTGTGTGGGGGCGAGCAGAGCCCAGCTGTGAGAGCGGCCCACGGGCAGCTCTGTCCTTCCCCCCCCCATGCTGTGCCGTGGGGTGCTGCTGGGGAAGGGGTGTTTGCAGGGTGCACCCCACCACCCCGAGGGGCTGCCGTGCCGTGCTGTGCCAAGGGGCTGGGGTGGTTTGGAGGTGGCGGCGACAAGCCCAGGAACAGATTTCTGTTTCCACTGGTGAGTGAGTCAGCGGCGGCACCGCCAAGGCCTGCGGCTCCCCTCCCTTCCCTCCGGCCGCTGCCGCCTCCTGCCGCCCAGCCCTTTCCCGCTGCCGCTCAAGGTCGGCAGCCTTGGCACCCGTGGCCTCGCATCGCCCTACGGCTCTCCGGAGACTGACGGGAGGCCCCCGGCAGCACCAATGCTCTCCCACCAAACACATCCCAGCGTGGCTGGCCGAGGGGATGGGGGCACAGCACGAGGGTGGTGGCGCTGGCACTGAGCCTCCTGCTCCCCAGGGAGGACCTGGGGACCGCCAGGCTCTGCCGAGAGGCTGCTGGCACGGCTGGGCACCCTGTCCCAGGCACAGCCCCCCGCTGAGCCCCTGGTCCCGGAGCCTGGCCGTGCCAGGAGGGGTCCAGATCCAGGCGGGGCAGCAGCCAGGTGGCCCCCAGCCCCATGAGGCGGGTCCCAGCTGGGTGAGGGCAGGACCCTGGGCATGAGGCCGTGCTCCCTGCCAGGCTGCGCTGCCTCCCCGGGCAATGGCTCAGTCGCAGCCCACGGTAAATCTCTTGCCAGCCCTGGGAACGCTCAGCTCTGTCTTTGGTGCAGAGCGGGACGGTGCCGTGTATGGCCCGGAGAAGGGGGGCGGTGGGGGCAGGCGGGTGCTGCCTCTGTGGGCGCTCTGCCCCGTCCACCTACCTCCTCTCCTGTGGCGGGTCCCTGCTGGGAGCAGCACTGGGCCGTGCCCCCTGTGCCTGTCCCCCCCAGAGAGGGGCACGTGGAGGGGTGCGGAGGCCCCCTGCTCCCGGGGGTGGGTTCGTGCCTCAGCTTCCCCACCGTGCTGCTTCTGGCAGCCCCTGGAGCCCCGGGGTGCTGGGAGGGTGCGTGCGGAGCCGGCATCGCCTGCTGCTCGCCCGGCCAGCGTTGTTTGTGTTGGTCAACCCTCGCATCCTGAGCCCCCGCCGCACTTCCAGCCACAGCTTCATCACGGTTACAAGAGAAACAGCTCCCCGCTGCCGGCACAGCCCTGGCCAAGGGGAAGCACTCGAGCAGGTTTTGATGCTGAGCACCCGCATGCTTTCCAGGGGAACCTCACCATCTGTGTCCTCCCCAGATCCCTGCTGGCCCTGGGTGCAATGAGCTGGGGGGGTCTCAGCAGGGACGTGCCCATCCCAGTGGGGTGCTGCCCTGCAAGCTGTGGCTCAGGGGCGCAGAGGGCAGGGATGCTCCGTCAGAGCGTGTGGGCAGAGCGGTGCCAGCTCCGACCTGCTGCGCTGCCGCTGCGCCAGGGAGCCAGGGCACGGCCGCGGGAGGGAGAGGCGCAGTGGGAAATGCCTCTGCTCCCCGCGCTGCTGCGCTGCCAGGGCTGTGCCCAGGCCTGCCGGCAGCAGGGACCACGTGGAGGGAAGGGTCGGGGAGGGCAATAAAAATAGATCCCTGTGACGCTCGGCGCTGCTGGCTCTGGCTTTGAAGCACGTTCGCAATGTGGGCACAGCCCCAGGACTGGCTCCCACCTGCTGCCGGACACACATCACCCCGTTCCCCGGGTCAGTGGCTCCCAGATGGAGATAAGAATGCAGGGAAGGGTCCAGTTCCCCTGTCGGATGCTCCGCGCGCAGGCAGTCCTGGCTCTCAGCTCTCCATGGCCAGGGAAGGGCAGCATGGCCGTGAGTGAGTGAGTGAGGGTGCGTCTCATGTCCTGGGGGGTGGGCACAGGGCCCTCCTGTTGATGCTGAGGCTCCCGGCACCCAGGGCTGGGGGCATCCCACACCCGAGGTGGAACAAGGACCGAGGTTTTTGGTGCAAAGGGGGGCGATCCCCCTCAGCGGGTGCCAACAGGCTGCGGCCAGGGACGGGCTCTGGCCGGGACGTCACCTGGAGCAGGACTGGTGCTGTGCTCTGCCCAAAGGCTTCCCACCCCCTGGGGCTCGCCTGCGGCCCAGAGACAGCTCCGTGCTGCGCCGGCACCATGGCACGGCGCTGGCGGGGGCAGCTCAGTGGCGGGGTGAGCAGGACAGCCAGCCTGGTCAGCGGGGCCAGGCATGAGGCAAAACCACCACAAACAAACCAACCCAGCCGGTAACCGAGAAGGAAGCAGCCAGGGCAGGGGGGAATTAGGGCTTCACTGCCCAGCTTCACCGTGGGGCTGGCGGTGCCCCCAGGAGGGTGTTTTTGGAGGGAGGGCTGTGGCGCCAGCAGCCACCCGCCCGGATGGCCTCAGCCGCCCTTCCCTGGGCACTGCCTTGCTGTCACGGGGGCCTCAGGCACCTCAGCCCCTCGGCATCCCTACCTCAAGCTTCATTTGATGCTTGCTGCTGAACTGAGAGATTTTAATCTTTTAATCACGTTATGAGCCGAGGTGGTGCCGGCCACGCACAGGAGGAATGTCTGGAAGTCAGCAGCGCCCGGCGCAGCAGGAGCCCGTCCTGCCCCCGCCCGCACGTCCCCACCGTGTCCTGCCCAGGGACCCCAATCCTCCCAAGCCTGCCTGGGACCGGGACCAGGACCAGGACCAGGAGCAGAACCTGGGACCAGAGACCAGGACCAGGCATCCGGGACCACGGAGCAGGACCACAGCCAGGAGCAGGAACGGGAGCAGGACAAGGACTGGCTGGCGAAGGGCTGCTGGGGCTGGAGCTCCCCTGCCACATGCCCACCCGACACACATCCCTGTGGGCAGCAGCAGGAGCGAGGGAGGTTTCCGCACGGCCCAGAGCTGCCGGTCCAGCTGCCGGTGCAGCAGCACTGCCGCGGGGACGCGCTGGCTGGGCCACAGGCGGGGAGCATCGGAGCAGGCACTCAGGGGCATTTCCATGGACCCGACCTGAGGTGTGATGCCCTGACATATAATAGCAGAGAAAGGGGATCGGGGTGATTTTAGATTGAGAAAAAGGCGTGGAGCGGTGGGGGGTCCGGGAAGCCTGAAGGACCCAGCACAATAACCCCACTGGGAAACAAAAGCCCTTTTGTTTTTGCTCACTGCTGGTGTTTTGTTGGTGGGGAATTGAGGGCTGCTTCCACAGTGCCCGCGCTCCAGCTTTTACAGCGCCGGAGGTTTTATGGCCCGTGCCACCGCTGCATGGCCCTGCACTGCCAAGAAACCCTCCTGAGGCTGCAGACTGCTGCTGGCTCTGTCCCGCATCACCCTGCATCGCTCTGCATTGCCCTGTATCACCCTGTGTTGCCCCAGGTCACCCCACATCACCCCACATCGCCCTGCATCACCCTGGGTCGCCCCACATCACCCCCCATCACCCTGCATCACCCTGGGTCGCCCCACATCACCCTGCATCGCCCCGTGTTGCCCCCTCCCCAGCTGCCCCAGTCTGTGACGGGATGAGGCTGTGGAGCTCGGCCAAGCAGTTTTTGGGGGGCAAGGCCAGGCAGCCGTCAGGGGGAGAATGTGTTTAATGAAATGTCTGTCATGTGGGCATAATTAAAGCTTCTCATTATCACAGTGTTAGCAGCAGCGAGGGGCATGCTCCCAGAGGGGCGTCTTTGCAGGAGGCCCCACGGCTGCAATTAGGCGATGCTGCCCTCCGGCCACGCGGGTTTAATTACTCCCTTCCCTGTGTTTTCTTCCTGAGGGAGTGGAGAGGCATCCTGCAGCCCAGCCCGGCACAGCGAGGCAGCGCAGAGCCACGGCAGCCCCCACCGAAGGACAACAAAGCCCTGGAATTAGAGATGTGCTGGGAGTTTACTTTACCGCAAAAAAATGTCAGAAATCCGTATTGTTTGGACAGGGATTTGCTGGGGATCGCTAGATAAAAGCCTGGCAGGGACCCAGCCAGGGGGGAAAAAGTCAGCCAGCTCCTTTCTCGCGGCGGGGACTTGCGGCCAAGCGAGGGATGCACCGCACCGCCGGCACGGGGGGTTTCGTGGCTGAGGCAGGGGCAGGGGCAGGGATGGTCAGTGCCTTCGGGAGCAGGACCTGGGCCTGGGCACAGCCTGGGGCTGGGGAAAGGGATGCCAGGCTGCCCCGTGCCCGGCACTGGCTTTGGGGCTTTGCAGTAGGAAACGTTTCAGCCATGCCGGCACCCTGGGACAGCAGGCGCGGCTGCCGGCGATGGCTCACGGGACACCTGGCTGGTGTGCCGGGCTCGCCAATGCCAGGGGGCGGCTGCCCTGGCACGGTCGGACAGGAGTGGGAAGGATCTGGGTCGTGGGGGCTGCTCTCACCCCTCAGGGCCCCCCAGCAGCTCCACGCTTGCCAAATTCTGCAGCAGAGTCGGGGCAGCTGCTCCGGCCGTGCCCACGCTCAGCTGCTCTCCTCTCCCTTTCCCGCTCCCCCTGAAGCGGGGCTCAGCTCCTGGCTGCTGCTCGCGCTGCGGCTCAGACCTGGAAATGCCAAATCCCCTTTTCCCCCAGGACCCACCAGGGCCGCTTCCCCCAGCTCTGTGCTCGGGACTTGCCTGCCCCTGTGCTGCCCAGCCTGGGGCGCAGCCGTGGCACCGCTGGGGGTGGCGGGGGGATGTGGGGTGCCCTCCCTGCACCCGGTGTGGGGAGTGCTGCGGGGAGCCACGCCAACCAGCCGTGCGATGAGCAGCAGCCGTGCGTGCCAGCAGCCCCTGGGCACGTCTGGCCACGGGACGGGGACGGCGAGCGCCTGCCCTGCCCCACTCCTCCCCACCCGGCTTCGGGAGAAACGACAGCGCACGCAGCCCGCGTTCACATCTGTTATTTTTTTAATACTGTTCACGTCTAAGATGACCAAAACCAAGCCAAGCGCTCCCGACCCCTCGCCCTGCCTTAGGTGCCGAGCAGGAGAGCCACAGGCTCCCTGGCCGTGCCCACCTCCTCCCTGCCCGCTGCTGGGTGCAGGCAGGTGTGCGGGCAGGGCACCCTGGCGCTGCGGGCAGGGCACCCCGGCGCTGCGGGCAGGCTGCTCTGCGCCCGCTGCCAGGAGAGGGGACTCCGCGTGGCTCTGGTGAATGCGTTTAAATAATAAGCTAACGAGCAGCAAAAGCAAAGGCATCTTAATCACATCTCCTAAAATAGCAACCATCAGCTGCTCCTCCTGCCCCGGCAGCGAGGGGGCCCTGCCCGCCCCGCAGCAGCCCGGGGGCAGGCGAGGGCGCGGTGCCCGGGCAGCCGGCACCAGGCTGTTCAGGCGCTCGCCCCGCAGTCGGGGGGCGGTTTCGGTAAGCGTGGGGTCACAGGGGGTCCGGCGGGTGTGCGGGGCGTGCGGGTGCTCAGTGCGGTGGCGTGGGGCGGGTGCTGCCGTGTCGCTGCGGCACAGACCCGGCTGCCTCCTGGTGCCACAGGGATGCGGGGCTGGGCTCCTCTCCTGCGTCCCCAGGAAGGCAGCGCCCGCCGAGCCGCCGGCTGTGGGGCAGCCCCACGGCCCCAGAGGCCACTTGTGGGGGGGGGGGGGTCTGCTGGGGGCTGCGCTCACCTGCACCCCCGCCGCAAATCGCGGCTGGGCGGGGGGGGGTGGGGGCTGCGTGGGGCTCCCCGGCCGGGCACCGCAGCGGGTGGGTGCAGGGGCGCGGCTGGGACCCAGCCGGGTGCTTAGACCACGAAGCGGAGCCCATACGTCATCTGATGGCCGTTGTCCCAGGCATAGAGCACCTTCTCCTTGGGGTTGTAGTCGACCTGCGTGGTGAAGGCATACTGGTTGAGGAAGGGCAGCCGGAGCTCTGCCTCCGTGTCCGTGTGCGTGTCGAAGGCGTAGGAGATCTGCCCTTCCTTCTGGCTGTAGGTGTCCACAGCGTAGAGGATGCCGCAGATGATGAAGCAGTTCCCATAGGCATTGCGCTTCAGCCCTGTCTTCCAGGTGGTCTCCCTGCGCACCGAGAGGTCCCCGGGGTCGAGTCGGCTCAGGACGATCACCTCCTGCTGCGAGTAGTCGTAGTCCACGGAGGGGTAGATGACCCAGAGCCCGCTCTCATCCACAGCGAAGTCGATGTCCGAGTGGCCCCTCCACTTCCAGGGCGTCGTGTCCTCGTACACCACATCGTGGAGCAGCGCCCAGCCTGCCACGTACCGCTCCTTCAGGTCATACTTGATGATGTTCTTGGTGAAGGCGCGGTTGTAGTAAAAGGCCCCCCGGTACACCACGTGCCCGGTGCCGATCCAGTTGTAGGGCAGCTTGTAGAGGTTGCTCCAGCGGCCTGCGAGCGGGTGGGAGAGGTGTTGGGACCCCTCGCAGCACTGGGGTCCCGTGCACGATGGCCTGAGCGTGCCAGCAGCATCAGGGGACTTGTGCGCCCCTCGCTTCCCCATGGGTGCTCCCCAGCACAGGTCCCCATCAGCTGCCCACCACCCCAGGGCCCAGCACAGCCGCCGTTGCACGGTGCTGGGCACCCACCCAGGAGGAGCCGGGGTCCCTGCGCCTGCTCAGCTGCCAGCCCTCACCCTGCTTGAAGTTGTCGAGGCTCCTGAACTCCACCAGGCTGTTGCCATAGTAGTAGTTGGTGACATAGATGCGGTCATCCTTGGCTGCTGGGTCCTTCATCCAGGCCCCCTCGTTGCGCCCATAGCTGTGGTGCTCCACGGGGGGCTCCACCGACTCGATGGTGCCCTCACATTCCACCTCCTTCACTGGGTACCGAGGAGGAGGAAGGCTTACCCCTGCCCCAGGCAGCCTGCCCCCACTGTGGCAGGGCTATTGCTGGCCCAGCCTGGCCACGGGCGCCGGGACCACCCTGGCGGGTGCCCCCTCCCAGCCCCCCTGCTCACCCACCTCTGTTTGGTGTTTCAGGGCCCCTGGTGCTGTCAGCCCCCAGCCCCAGGACGGTGGTGGTGGGGCTGCGGGCGGTGGTGCGGGGGGCCAGGGCAGTGCTGGGCACAGCCGTGGTGCTGGGCACGGTGGCTCTGCCCGCATGACAGCTTGGGCCGGGGGCCCCTCGGCCGGGGGTGGTGGGGGGCCCCTCTCCTCCTGCCGCTCCAGTGCAGCCGCCCCCCTCGCGGGGCTCTCTGCAGGGGCACAAGGTGGGGGGTCAGCGCATCGGCAGCAGCAGCCCCTGGCCCCCCGCCCGCCTAGCAGCACCACGGCAGGAAGGTGCCCCCGGCCCCCGCACCCCTGCCCTGTCCCAGGACTCACCGCGGCTGCCGCCTGGCCCCTCCGCCGGCCCTGCCTGCCCGGCCTTGTAGTACGTGATGCCCCGGACCACGGTTTGCTGGTGTGCCAACGGCTTGGGCTTGGGTGTAGGCTGGGACCCCCCCCTGGCCTTTGCATTATCCTTTTTGGGCTTCTCAGACTTCAGCTGCTTCTCCTTGGGCGCGCGGGGGGCTGCCTTGTCCCCCAGCGCCTTGCGGGTGCTGGGGTACCGTCGCACCTCCTTCTCTCGGCCGCTCGCTGTGTCCTGGGGGACACAGCCCAGTCAGACCCCCTCCCCTCCCCCCCCCTCCCCTCTCCTCCCCTTCCCTCCCCTCCCCATTCTGGACAGTGGGCACAGGCGCCAGCCCTCGGCTGCCGGCGTGGTGCCCCCCAATGCGCTCGTGGGAGCGGCCAGCACCCGCCTCAAGCCTGGGGGAGCTCGGCTCTGCCCCGCGGCAGAAGCAGCCCAGTGGCACCAGCCGTGCCTGCGAGGGGCCAGGGCCACCGGGGGTACCTGTGCCTTGCTCTCGGGGACAGCGGCAGCGTCCTTCTGCAGCAGCTGGTAGCCCAGGTTGGAGATCTCCTTCTTGATGCTGATCATGATGTCAGAGTAGTTCTCATAGCGTCTCATCTGGTCGGTGAGGTGCTGGACGCTCTCCTTCATGAAGTCGTTCTCCCTGCTCAGGTTGCTCAGGTTGGTCTTGATGGTCTGGAGGAGAGGAGAGGTTTGGAGCCCCGCTCGGGGAGCCCACGGCACCCCTAGACGGTCCCGAGCAGCCAGACGGGGCACGCTGCAGGGACGGTGCCTGCCAGAGCTCGCTCACCTCCTCCAGCGTGTTCATCTGGGCCACCACCTTGCTGATGTAGGAGTGCACCTTCATCAGGTCCATGCTGTAGAGCGTTCCCTCCAGCAGGTCCACCATGGACTGCAGCTGCAGAGGGAGAGCAGGGCTGGGGCAGGGGGCAGAGGGCAGGGCTGCGCAGCCGCTGTGGACGTCCCCACGTGTCCCCGTCCCTGCTCACGGCTGGAGCGCAGGAGCCGCGCTGCTCCATTGCCCCGTGGGCCTGCTGGGGCAGGGACGGGGAGCGTGGGCTCCTGCGTGTGGGGAGGGACCCTCTGGCCCCCAGCCCCCCCATGCCCGCAGATACCTTGAAGAGCTCAGGCGCCTGCTTCTTCAGCTTCTCCATCTTCCACTCGTTCTCGCAGGGGTTGAGCGAGGAGGGGGGGGCGGTGCAGGAGCACTTGCAGTCGGCCCCCGAGCTCACCGTCTCCACCGTGTAGAAGTCCTCCACCCGCACGCTGCCGTTCCTGATGCGGCTGCAGGCGTCCTTGCTGAGCGGCCGCAGGATGCACTTGCAGCGGCAGTCGGAGCCCTCCGAGGTCATCCGGACCTGGTCCACCTCGCCCAGCGCCTGCGGGGACACGCAGTGGTGGGACGGCCGGTGAGCCTGGTGTCCCGCCTGGGCATCCCACAGGGTCCTGCCAACCCCAGCAAGCCAGCAGCCCGACCGCCTCTGCTGCATGCCCAGAGGTCTCCCACCGCCCCTGGGGCTCCCAGCTGCGTCCCAAAGAGCACGGGACATCATCTGGCCCAGAGCACCCTGTCCCACCGCCCTGCATCTGGGTGACAGTGACAAAACCCAGGCAGCCGCCTGCCTCCGTGGCCACCAGAGCGTTTTGCGCCCTGGGTACTTTGGTCCCATTTCTGTAGCTGTTTCCCAGCCTCAGCAAGACCCGAGTGAGCAGGGACGGTGGCGAGGAGACCCAGAAGCGCCTCTGTCCCCCCACGCCCACAGCCCCGAGCCCACACAGGGTCCGTTGTTCATGGTGACACGCAGCCACCTCAGGGCGAGCTCGGCCCCTCCAGCCTCCCGCAATGGCCCGAGGCTCACACGAAGCACACGCTCAAGGACTCCCTTGTTTCCACACATGGCCCTGACTCACGCTACGGAGCCCAGGGAGCTTTTCTGCCGGTTTCTGCAGATAAGGAGCCGTTCTCCCTGCCCCGTTGTGCTTGGGGACAAGGCTGCGGCTCAGCCTGCCTGGTGGGACGGGGAGCTGTGCCCCTCTCACCCCCTGCCACTGGCTGTGCATCCGTGGGGGACGTCTGGGCTGGCCGGGAGCTCGGCCAGGCTGCGCTGGGTGCCCCGGGTGCGGGGACGTGGCTGGTCCCGCGCGGGGGAGGCAGTGCAGTGACCCCGCAGGGAGAGGGCTCTGCCCGCGGGGGCTCTGACTCACCCTGGGAAACAGAACGGTGCAGGGCTGGGAAACGCGCTGAGCTCTGGCTCTCCCATCCTCCCCGGAGCACAGCGCGGCGTGGGAAAGGGCAGAGGCCCACGGGGCGATGTCCTGCCCGCAGGCAGCACCCATGGCCGCGCAGGCACCGTCCCTCCGGCACCCAGCTGGGCTGACGCGCTGGTGGCACCCGGGCAGCAGCTTTCCCTGGGCGCTGCCTGCTCAGCCGGGACCCCCAGCTCCCCACAGCCGGGCCGGGGGCTTCCCCTTCCTAAAGACCCCGCAAAACCTCCTGCATTTTGCATTTCAAAAAAGCCTCTCTCTTTGAAAGGGAAACGAGGGTCCGGCGGGCTGGGGGGAAAACACCAGGCGGTCGGGAGGGCTGTAAACCGAACAGGAACTCATCAAGCTCTCCGCAGGGAGCAGCGGGGCAAGGAGCAGGACCCCCTCCCCAAATACCACCCCTCCAGGCTTTCGCACCTCCCCGGGCCCCCTGACCTCCCCATGGCAATGCTGACGCTTGTGCAAACAGGAGGAGGATTCACAGCCTGGCTGCGAGCTGCCAGCTCCTCCACATGCTCCCGGGCAGCTCTTTGGCCCCGAGCTGGGCTCCTGTCCCCTCCATGAGCTCTGTCCCTCCACGCGCACGGCGCTGCACGAGGTCCCGGTGTGCACATGCATCCTCGTGGGAGCCCTGCACGAGGTCCTGGTGTGCCCCGTGGGAGCCCCACTTGAGTTCCCAGATGGGGTCCCCTGTTCCCACCAACACCCCAAGCACCAACCACCAGTGAAGCTGCCACCGCCGCAGCACAGCCCCACACCCGGGGACACGCCGTGGTCCCACCCGCCATCGGCACCTTCCGCAGGGAAGGGCTGCAGCTGCCTGCGCTGGAAGCTCATTCCCGTGGGAGCAGGCGGCCACAGGCTGCGCGTTCCCTCCCACCGCCCTTGGCAGCGCTGCGGTGGGAGGCACGGCCGGTGTGGAGGCCCCGCGTGTCCCGCTGAGGTGGGGCGCGAGCGGGCTGGAGCCATGCGCAGCAAATGCGCCCGGAGCAGCCTTATCAGCGGTTGTTTACACGGTGACGCGCACGGGGGGGCCCGGCAAACGGAGGCTCCCCCACGGCACAAAGGGGCAACCTCTTCCCCAGAGCCCGCTGGGTCCACGCCATTTCCCTCCTGCGTCCCAGCAAACAGCCCCCGGCTGGCGCAGGGTGCAGCCTTGCAGGCAGGCGGCCGGGCAGGTGGCCAGTGGCCCAGGGGCCTGGCAGCCGCTTTTGTCTCGCGGCTGCTCAGCAACAGGAAAATCCACTCACCTCGGGTGGAGGTGCGAGCGGGCGCTGGGGGCCAGGGGGAGAGCGGCCGCCCCTTCCCGGGGTGCTGCGGGCACCTTGCTGCACGACAGCCGGGGCAGCCACCCGCCTTCGCGTGGGGTAGTAACATCAAACCTCGTTCTGCCTTTTAAATGGCTTCCTTAAACAGGAACCGTATGTTCTATTTATACAGAAAAGGCTATAAACAAGGAAGTCTTAAAAAAAAAAAAGCCCCTGCATGGTCCATTCTGTGAGGGTCACCCCACCTCGATGCCTCGGCCACAAGGTGACGCCTGCCCGGGTGTCCTCCGTCAGCCTGCACCCGGCTGTGCCCCTGCACCCTGTGCCCCCCGGCGCACGTGGGACCTGCTCCCCAACAGCACGTGGGTGGGTTGGGATGCGGGGGCACAAGGCAGCCCTGGCCGAAGGCCGGCATGCTGCACCGGCTGCTCGGGGGCAAAATCTAACAGCTCCCCAGGAAACCTTCGGGGGGGCTGCTACAGCCCCACAGGGGCTTCAAGTGGTTCTTTCCACAAATCCCCCCACTCACTGCAGACCCTGGCCCAGTGTGTAAGCAGGTGGGTGCTGCCCCCCCTCTGGAGCTGGGTCCCAGCTCCGTGGCGGGTCCGTGCACCTACGGCTGGTGCCGAAGAGCATCCCTGCACTTTGCTGAGGGTTTCCTCGCTCCCAGTTTTACGAGCTGGGTAATTCTCCCAGCGCTGCCGAGTTTCTGGGACCTCTTGCAAGAGCGTCCATGTGAGCACAGAGTTTGTGCCATTATTTGGAGAAAGCCGGACCTTTGACAACGAACCCTGGCCAGCTTTTAAGCTGCCCTTTGATTGCTGCCAGAGGACTTGCTTCGGCGGAAAACACGCTGTGTTGATAAGCTTGCTGTCGCGCTGCACGCCTCTTGCACAGCTGGAAGGCATGTCCCTGTCACGGGAGGGAAACCATGTCACCCTCCCTCCTCTTCCTCCTCCTCCCTGGCTTGGCACAATGCTTTAAACATGTTCTGCACCACGGGGAGCCGAGGCAGAGCGGGGCTGGCAGCGCCAGGCCATGGCTGAGGGCGGCCAGGCCCCAGGCGCTGGCGCTGCTCGGGCGTCCCGTGTTGGTCACAGGGCCACGACCACGCTTGTGTGGCACACGAATGCCCACAGACGGGGTCTCATCCAAACGGCAAGAACTGAAACAAAACGCCTTCGAGCACAGCAGGCAGCACCTGCGCGGAGGGAGGGACGGAGGGGGCGGCAGCCCTGCGGGGGTCCACGGGCTGCGGATCCCCGAGTCCTTCAGGCAGCATCGCCCCTGACACCCCGCGGGATCCCCAGCGCCGGCTCCTCCGCACACCGCTCCCACGCCAACCGTTGCCAACAACAGCTGTGTTTTCATCTTCTTCCACCAAATGACTCGGAAAATCTTGGCTTCCTAATGCTTTGGTGGCCCTGGCATCAGCACCCTTCCTCCCCGGGGGCTGCTCCCACCGCCTTCCCCCTGGGCCGGGTCCCAAGGTCCCGGCTCCGGCCCTGCCCGGGCACGGACCCCGCGGGGGAGCAGCCGTGGGGAGGCTGGAGCCGCAGGATCCACGCCAGAGGCCGCCCCCCGCCCCCCGCTGCCGTGGCCCCCTCCCGCGCCCTCTCACTCCCGCCGGGGAACTCCGGTCCCCGCTGCGCCCCTGGCGCGGAGCCGCTGACTGCGGAGCCCCCCGGAGCGCCGGGGCGCGGGCACCTCCCGACCCCCGCCCGGAACGCGCCCCCCGCCCAAACCCCCGCGGCGCAGGGGTCCGCACCAAAACCGCGCGGGCCCTTCCCTGGGGACGCCCCACGCCCGGCCCCGGGGGCCCGTGCCGGCTCCCCCCGCCCCGCTCCCCCGGGGGCCGGCGCCCGAGCGGGCACCGCAGCGACGGCTGCCGCCGCCGGGGCTTCCGAACCGGCACCGCCCGCCCCGACGGCGCCGGCCCCGCGGGACGAGGAAGCTGCCCCCGCCCGTTCCCGGGCACTCGCGGAGGCGCGGCGGGTGGGCGCACCCCCGGCCCCGACCGAAGCCCCGGTCCCGCTGCCGCTGCCGGTGCCGGTCCGGCCGGTGCTTACCGTGGCGGCGCCGCGCGCCGCGGCCAGCGCCGGGAGCAGCAGCGCCGGGAGCAGCAGCGCCCGCATGGCGAGAGCGGCGCCGAGCGCCCGCACCGAGCGCCCGCTCCACCCGGCCCGGCCCGGCGGCGGGGGCGGCGCGGTCCCGCCCGGGCGGAGCTGTCCGGGGCCCGCCCCGGGGCGTCCGGGCTGGCCCTGTCCCGGGGCTGGCTGCTGGCCCGGGCGGGGCTCTCCGGTACCGCGGGCTGCCCGGTGCCCCGTGCCGGGGCTGCCTGCTCCCCTCCCCGGGCTGCCCGGTGCCCCTTTCCCGGGCTGGCCGATCCCCTCCTCTGTCGAGCCGGGTGCCTGAGGCGGCTCCGCCCGGTGCCTCCCCGGGCTGCCCGGTGCCCCCTCTCCCGGGCTTGCCCGGTGCCGCTCACGGCGCTCGGGGCTCGGGCGGCGGGCGCCCCCTAGCGCCGGTCCGCTCCCGGTGCACCGGCCCGGGCGAGCCAGCGCAGAGCCGGGCGGAGCCGGGGCCGTGGGCGGGGCCGGGGCGGGGAAGGGGCGGGGCCAGGGCCGTGGGCGGGGCCGGGGCGGGGCCGTGGGCGGGGCGTCCCCGCGGGTACATCCGGGCGGCGCGGGCGGACTACGCTTCCCGCGTGCCCCGCGGGAGGGCGGGGCGGCCCGGCCCGGCCCGAGCGCGGCGCCCGCAGCGGCGGCTCTGGCTGTCAGCAGCGCCCGGGAGCGGCCATGGGGCAGCGCGGCCGCCGGGGCCCCTGAGACCCCCGCGCCCCGGCGCGGCCCCGGCGCCGCCATGGAGCTGGAGCCGCCCGCAGAGCTCCCGGAGCCCCGCGCCGCCGCCGCCGCCGCTGTCAGGTCCCCGCGCTCGGGCGGGCCGGGCCCCTCGGGTCCCCGCTCGGCGGGACGGGCGCGGGGGTCCCTGCTCGTGAGGAGCCGCGTCCGAGGGCGAGGTGTTCCCTGCTCGCCGCCCCCAAAAGGCGCGGGGGCTCCCCCACCCCCGGTCTAAGCCTCCCGTACCGCCACCCTGAAGCCGCCGAGAGCCGCAGCCCGCTCGGTGCGGGGGCCGGGCTGGCCCTGGGGCCGCCCAAGGGCGCCGCCGCTCCGCTCCGGTCCCGGCTCCCGCCGTCGGTGCCGGGCGTCAGCTCGTCCCGGGGGGGGGGGGGGGCCGGGGGGCGCGGGGCTGGCGGGCACCATTTGGGACGCTTTTACACTTCCCGTATGCAGATGCTGCATCTGCACTTGAATGTCCCTGCCGGTTTTTATGGTTTGCGATTGCGTTTCGCCCTCCGGAGGGTCCCCTCCCCACAAAGGGTTCGCTCAGACAAAAGGGGCTGCGGCCCCGGCCGCTCCGCCGGCGCTTGCGGGAGCCGGGCGCTGCCGAGGCGCGGGGGGAGCCGGCGGGCACTGCCACCCTCCCCGAAAGGCGGCTGCCGCGGGGTGCCTTTGTGAGGCCGCCAGAAACCCTCCGCTCCCCTCTTAATTAGATGACGCTTTTCATCCTTCACGCTTTTTTCAACTTTCTGACTTCATTCGGGAAGCGTCTGTTCCTCTGCTGTCCTTAACAATGCAGCAATATCAACGCTTTGTCCGCATTAACTATTTTTCCCCCAGAAATGTGGCATTTGGGGTGAATCTCTTGATTTGTCAGATCAGTTTTGCGAGCTGGCTGTGTGCCTCGCACAGCTGTGCCGTGCGATAGGCGTTGTACCTGCGGCTGCGGGTTAGGCTTTTGAATGGATGATGTAACAACTTTTTACTGCTTTGCCTTAAAAAAAAAACGTGAAATACTGGCACGGTGTTGAGACACTGCTTGACCTTCAGCCTTTCTAAAGCCTCCAGCGGCCAGGGGAGGAGCAGAAAAGATTGGCTTGTGACTTTGTCAGCTTATAAAATATCTGCGGATGGTGATGGAAAACGAAGAGTCTCTAAGGTTTCCTCCTCTTAAGGAAGATTCACAGCACTTCTGACACCGTGGCATACAGCATCTCCACTCCTTAGGGAAATGGTTATAGTTGTATGACACTATATGTAGACAAAGAGAAGCTATATGTATAGAAGTAGGATTATATTCTTGGTGGCTGTGTTAAAATCATTAATGAACTTAAGCCCTGCACGCGGCTCCTGTGTTAACCCCGAGTGAACTGCCACAAGTTTATTGGTGTCTTTAGCGAAAGAAGCCTCGGGATAACTTTGCAATGCAGTTGCGTGATTTCATTTCAGCGGTTACAGACTGCAGCCTCATCGTTTGAGGGGGCATTTGACATTCTCAGAATACAAGATGATGGTTTTCCCTTACCAATTTGAGTACATCCCCTTCCATGTGAGAAATGTATTTCATCATCAAGCAAATCAATGGCAGTGAGGAAAACGAATGATTTTAAAAAATAATTTCACTAGGGCCTTCACTTTTCCTGCACTACTGGCAATTATTTCTCAGCAGGGTCCCATTTAAGACCAGCCTCCCTGTAGCTTCAGTTGGCATCTTCTTCCTCTGTGATGGAGCATGGTGGCTTTTACACAGTTTTAATTATTTTAACTGAAATAGCGCTAATCAGGTTATCTAACATGCAGGTAACTCTGGACACTTTCTGTGGTAAGCCTTGGCAGACAGGTTTAAGCATCAGGAGACGACTTGAATTTTGTGTTCCCTTGAAGCTATTGAAGTTTCAGATGGGTAATGACTAATCGGGATGAACTTCATACCAGAGAGGAGACAAAAGTGGTAACAGCACAGGGAACGTAAAGTTTTCAAAGGCAAACCCCGTGGCTTGCATCCTGTCCCTCTTCCACAGCGCTCTCAAGCTTCACTGGCAGATGCTGACATTTTTAGTGGTTCTTTATGCTTGATGGCTTTGCATCTGATGAGATAAGCCTCTGCTTAACAAAGCCGACTTCATTGATACAGTTAGGTCTTGGTTTACTTGCCATAAACATTTCTTTGAAGATTTAGGAAGAAAAACAAATGGAGTTGTCGAATGGCAATGCTGCTGAAGTCAAATGTCTCTGAATAAACAAGAAGCTACGGTGTTATTTTGACTCGGTGTTGGCTTGTTGAATGTGGATGGCTCTTGTGTTTGTAAATAGTGATAGGCAAGAATAAATAACAGAATTCTGAGCTTGGGTCTATGATGGGAAATAAAAGACTTGTAACTTAGGAAGAACTTAATTCCTTTGCTATGGTTTGATTTGATGGTAAGATGGAAAAATACCCCTCAGTGTAAAGTATTGATGGCTTCTGTAGATCATTAATCAGGAAAATGGGTTTATGCGTGCCTTTTCCTGCTAAACCCGGGGCTCGCGGTGTGTGTGCAGCAGATGCGCTGCGGTGTTACACTGCAACAACGGGGGTTTTCCCCATTCTGCTGTAAAACTATATAAAGGTCCTGTATTACAGAAAATGAGGGAACTTTACACCTAGGAGACTGTTCCTTGGTTGTGGGGAAGCCATAGTTGTCCTGCTGTCCTGTCTCTGGCAGGTCATTTGTAACATGGGGTGGTTTTTGGGGGGGGGGGGGGGAATGTGCAAGCAGTCTATTAAATTCCTGTTTGACTCTTACGCGGTGGTAACTGTGAACAAATGCATTTACACCAGCATTCTCTGAGAACGAGAGCACAGTTTATCCTGTTGATAAACTGCCTATTTAAATAAAGCCTTCAGTGGTGTAATCTGGTAATTCTAATTAAGTCATTTACATAAAGAATTGGCCCAGGGTTCCATCAGATGGCTGCTGGTGAGCCGAAATGCATTCTTTCCCTCCAGCTGTATTAAACTGGCCTTTTGATCCTTTCCTTTTTTTTAGCCTTTAAGCCAGCGTGGTTATCACTTTGCAGAGTTAATTGAGAAAGGGAAGTTGGGGGACAAGAGGGACCCTTCGAGGTTTAGCTTTAGGCTTAATTATTACAGTTCTAATTACCTAATTAGAAGACTTTCAGATTTTCTATGTTGATAAAAATGATTCTGTACGGGTTTTATTTGAAAGAGGAGCTCTGCCACTGAGGGGCTAGTGTCAGTGAAGTTCTTTATTGGTAACTGATTACCAATAACTTATCTGGAAAGCCGTCTGTCTGAAGTATCTTAATTCTGCTCCGGCTCTCGGATAAGGAGGTTTCATTTACAAAGGGTGGACCCTGCGTCCTTCAGAGAGCACAAGTTACAAGTCTGCCTCCCATTGCCTAATCATCCCGCGTAGGGGCTTGTATAGGTGGTGAAATTTAAACTTACCAAAGTGTCTGGTCAGTGGGAAGGACTCTTTTTTTTTTTTTTTTAAGCCCTTTTTCCTTTTGTGGATGCATCAGAAAAAAACCTGATAAATTCACCAAGGCTCTAATGCCAGGCTGGCTGCAAACTGCTGTGATGTCCTTGTCTGGGAATCTCTCTCAGCAGAAACTTGATGGAAACCCTAAATATTAGAAATACTATGATATAATAATATGAATCCAGAATTGTGAAGCCCTTGGGACTAAATCTCAAAATTCTCTTGTTACATAGCAGCACCTCAGCTATTCCAGCAGGAGATGGGAATTGCGGCAGTGGTACGCGTCCCTAAAGGTGCACGTGGTGCCCAGGTCAGTGGGGTGGGTTTGCTGTGCCCTTAACTAACGAGGTACCCCTGCTGAAGCTGCAAACGAGCTAGGGGTTGTTCTACTTGGTTGGTGCTGACGCTGGCACAGGGTTTACCTGTGGGAATTGTCGTGGAGCCCTCGGATCATGAAGCCAAGCGATTCAATGATGACTGTCAGGGTTGTAGTAAAAAATTCTGAAAAGAACTTCTGGTCTCTGAAAGTTCTGCCAAATACCAACTTCTCCGCCAAAAATCTCTTCCTTCAGCCTCACAGCTGTAATTTGGCTTTATGGTGCTTGGCAATACTCACTAAGAATTACTCTGGAGTGTGGTGTTCAGATGAGTTGTGTATGCTTTTGCCCTGAGGCTCTAATCCTGTCTGCTCTGTCAAGAGCTGGAAAGAAATGTCCTTTCTGTGCATCCTGAGCGGGATTATTCTTACCTGCAAATAACTTGATGTAACGGTGTTCCCGGTTACTGGGGCTTTGGTTTGAGGTGGGTGACGGTCCAGCTGAGATCTTGGCTTATTCTGCAGTAGAATGTGTGCTCAGGGCTTGATTTAAGTGCGGCTTTTTCCAGTGCCAGGTGTTCAGTAGGGGCTGGGGTTGCTTTGCTCAGCCCATGCTGACTGATTGGTCTGAGTACTAAAATAATTTGGGTTTGATGATCTTCGCCTGTACCTTGTTTGTGGGAGTATCCCAGGTCTGTTGAGGTGGCTTCTGCATGCTTATATACACCAAAGGTATTTTTGGGGGGTGGATTAATTCCAAACACAGACTTTTAGCATCCAGCTTCTTCCCAGCAGGCTCTGTCCAGGTGATGTTTTGGCAGGGGCTGGGAAGGGCGCTTTCTCCCTGACCAGTACAGCTGAGCTCTACTTTGCTGCTGTGGTCCCATGCCAGTTTGTCAGCACACTGACATGTTTGCTGGAAGCACCTGTAGAATGGTCGTGAAGGCTTGAGTCTTTTCCGCACAGCAGCAAAGCTGTTGAAATCATCGCTGTTGTGGTAGAGCTCTGTGGCTTCCTGATCCTCTCCTGCAGCGTGCCATCAAATGCTGATTTGGGTCACTTTTTTGCGGTGTCAGATTAATCAACTTGCTTGAACACCCATAAAAACGAACTGGTATTGTTAGTTACATCAGCTGATTTGAAATGAAAAGTCTGTGCTAACTACAAGGTGCTTGGAGATGGGCTTGGAGAGTCATAAAACTGACACTGATCCAGCGTGCAAGCTGGGAAATCGCAGCTTAGCCTCATCGCTGCTGCTTCATCAGAAATTCTTAGTTGGTGCTTGCCAGCCAGAACGCCCTTCTGAGCTTTAAAGTTCCTTTTTTTTTTCTTGGAAGTTGTGCGTGTGTGTCTACAAAGAGAAGCCCAAGCCGCCACCAGACTGGGTCCGATGGGCCCGTTGCAGTTTTACAGGCGTTTGGTGCTGGTGTTGCTCAATAGTTTGCTGCTACCAATTTGCAGTAGCGAGCCCGCAGCGTCGTTACTCCGTGCCTCCCGCCTTCCTCACGGGCTTTGCGAAGCTTTGCCTTGCCCACTTCTATTTCCCAGCCTACCTGATACCCACTGTACGGGTCTGTCACCTTAACGCTCGAGCTGACCTTTAGTATTTCACTTTGATTTACGTGGTGCCTCTGCCCAGTGAGCTGTCGGTATCACAGGGTGATATCCATAAAAATGACACTTCCTAGTCTTGGAAAAAATCCCCAGGCCCACTGGAGACATGTGAAAAGGACACCCAGCGGGAAGGGAGGCCCATGTCTTGAAATATTCATCAATCATTTTCCTGGCACCAGGAAACCAATCAACTCTTCTAAGGGGTAGAGCGTAATCAATCACAGAATGTGGGAAACGGGGATCGCTGGCCCTGCTAGAAATGTGCCTTCATGTTGACAGAGTAAAAGTGTTGTGTTTGTGCTTATTCGCAAGTAGCAACTCACAGCCTCGGTATAAAGGACTCCGTCTTTTGTAAAAGGCCATCGGTGACGAAGAAGGTTTAACGTCGCACAGGCACCCTAAGCTCGAACTGAAGATTCTGTTTCCAGTGATGAAGTTGAGCTATGTTTTGCTTTGAGATTTTTTCCTTACCTTTCTGTAGTTGATAGGTGGAGGTTTCGTCTCCGGTTCCCAAACCTCGATGTTCTGTGAGCAGCGAGTACAGCAGCACGGTATTTTTCTCTAGAGGATCAGCATTTTAAAATTTTGCACTTTCTTCATGAAACAAGTTTGTGTTGCAAACTGATATGGAGGCGGAAACGTGCCTCTGGGTGCTTGTTGTCTTTAACTTATGTTGAAAATAATATTTATAGCTATATAGGTTGGCCAATAATAAGTGAACGGTGGTTGTCAACATCTGTAGGATGTTTTATTGCAGCAAGTGGATAGGGCTTATTTGAATTCTCATTTTCTAGTAAGATGCTGTAAATTGGAACGGGAGTTGTTTATAACTTTGTTCTTTCTATGGAAACCTCCGCAATAGCTGCTCCATAAGAAATGCTGTAATACAGTAAAATAACTGGCAAGTTGATCGCTAAAATTCCTTCAGCAGGGAAGCATCTCCTGGGTGCCTTGTAGGAAATAGGAGGCACGGAGCTAACGGCTCTAACGAGCTCTGGCTTAGCGTTGCTCTGCTGGTGCCTGATCCATGTGTGGCTCTGCCACAGATGTGTCCCCACCCTGGGGATGGCTGCTGGCTCCTGGAGGTGGCTCTGGGTGCTGGTTCGGGTGCTGCTCCCCGCTTCTGTGCGCGTAGTCGGAAGGTTTGGCGCAGACTCGGCCGCGTGATTCAAGTGCTGTGTCTGTTTTCCTTTTCCATTTCAATAGCTACGGAAACTTGAAACAAATGTTGTAGCTTTAAGTCTTGTGCTTTATTCCTCTACAGATGCGCTCAGGAGAGTGCCAGGTTTTTTCCCTGGTGGTGGGAGGCCAAGAGCCTTGGGTGAGCCCCCTCCATCGTGGGGCTCTGCCTCGGCTGGGGGCACGGCCAGAGGGTGGGCAGGGGCAGAGGCTTTTCGGGGTCCCCGGTGGAGCGGGAGCCCCAGCCTGGCCGTAACCACGGGCAGCCCACCTCGAGGGGCCCTGGAACAGATGAGTTGAGACTTCAGCGACTTGCGTCAAATATTAAGTGCATTTTCCTGGCATTAGTTACCTTCTGCAAAACACCGTAGGAATAACAGTTACTGTTCCAGTGCATCCTGTATCTGCCAACAAGGAGCGTTTCTAACCCTTAAAACTTGAGAAACGCTGCATCAGAAATACTCTGACTTCTTTAAGCTTGCCAAACCCCAGTATTTAATACAAATCTCCAAATGTCACGCTGGGGTGGCTTATGGGGCGTAGCAGAGCCTGTGGGTGTAGCTGGCAGGAGCCAGAGGTGAGCCAGCAAGCCCGGCCATGGTTGCCCCAAACATTAAAGATGGTTTGTCTGCAGTGCGTGTGTGTAAGTTAATAACGAATACGCTTGCCAGCTGCTTTTAAATGCTGAGGACAAAACCCCCCAAATCCTGGTTAGTAATTAAAAGCTTTGAAATCACCTTGAATCTAAAGCTGTCTTGAAGTAAATTTATGACTTTCTGTTGCGCAAGGGGTTGGGTACAGCGGTGTACTGCACTGCTGTGGGAAATGTTTCATGGCAGCCTCGGGTGAGCACCGAGGATCAGAAGATAACCAGAACGCAGTTGAGGCACAAAATGGCCATGTGGAATGGTTGCAAGTACATCTCAAAAAAAAAAAAAAAGCAATATGTGGAAATAACCAGAGCATAAAACTGCGTGCTCACACCTAGCTGCTCAGAAACGTAATTTTTTTGTTTGTGAGGCTCACTGTAATGGCTTATCGTACTTAATGAGAAATCCAGCTGGGTATTTAATACCTGCTTTTAAAAACAACTCCTTTTTTCACAGTCAGTGAAGGTAGAGTTACTTATTCTGTAAGTGTCTGAATTCAAACAGCTTCAGCTCTGCTGTCACAGGAGTCCCCTTGCTCTGGGCTGTGGCTCTGGCAGGGTGCTAGTCCAGCACTGCAGCTTTCTTACGGGGCTGGTGGTGTCTTTGAGGGTTTTTTTTAGTTCAGTACTAGTCTGGTCTAAGGATACTGAAACCTTCTTTCTTAGATTCTTTTTGAGCTATTGCTTTTTGGAATTTTGAAACTTTTTCTTATAAAAATTGTCCTATTTGTCAGTAAGGAGGATAACAGCCTGTAGCTCATAAAATGATAAACTGCTGGGGTAAGCCGTAATGTATAGACCCATCTCCCTCCTGTTTCTAGGGGTTCGTATCCCCTTGAGCATCCAGAGCTTAAAAATGGAGGGTTTGCATGAGCTAAGCTTAAGTGATATCTGGCGTGGAGCTGCCCGAAGTGTGCGGGGGGGGCTCCTGGTGCAGGGCTGCCCAGGCTTGCCTTGGCCACCTTGGTCCCCTCCAGAGCGGTGCCAGAGCCCTTCTCAGCTGACTCAGTCCCCTAGAGATCGGGTCACCTGGGAGCATGTTTTTCTTTAGGAGAGTCAAGGGGTTTGTGGTGGGGGTGGGGGTGCCGTAGGCTGCAGCCGGGGAGGGTCTCTCCTTCCTGAAGCGGCTGGTGAGCAAGTGTGTGTGCACACGGGAGGGGAGATGCTGGTACGCTCTCCGTCTCCAGCTGTCGGTGCGGCGGGAGATGATTTACTGGCAAGCTAATGCCTTTAAGCTGCATTCTTGCTGCTGCATAAAAAAATTGCATGGTAAGTCACAGCTACTGAATGTGTACCCTGGTTTTGGAAAAAAAAAAATGTGTAAAATGCTGATCACTAGACATTTGTTTGCTCACCTAGTAGATTACTCTGTTTCAAAGGAAGGCTACGAATTTCCCTTAGCAATGTATGTAACAATTATTTTTAGAATTGTAAAACTTGTAATCGTATGCCTTAACCTGAAATTAAAAAATTAAAATCGCACACTGGCCTTTTGTGGAAACCAGCAAAGCATGAACTCCTGCATTATTTTTATAAAGTTAGGTTAAACTAGAATTAAAATTTCAGATTGCTCTTCAGAGCAACAGTGTATACTAAATTGATTCCAAAATGATTTAAGCATTGAGAAGAATGGGAGCTGCCTTTAAAAATGCAGATATTTTTCCAGTATTTAAGGTAATTTTCTAGTACAAGTGGAGACAAATATCCACAAACATCCAAATGTTAGGAGTGATGCTTCTATCCTGAAGAATATTTTCTAGCTGTCAAACAGTTTCTGATGTGCTTTTCAAGATGCTTGGATGTGTGTTACCACAATTAAAAGCTAACGAGAGACGTGGCATCCTGCAAAATGAGATTATGGCCGTGGGCAGATGTGGCTGGCATGAGCCCCGAAGAGAAAGGGAAGTGTTCCTGGAATTGCAAGCAGCAGGCGCTAATGCGGTTGGCAAACATGGTAGGCAGGCAGGGAGGTGGGGAGAAAGCATCGCGTTTCCCTTGGTTCTTGCCCGTATGTAATCCCCATCCCTGGGAGGCCAAGTGCTTAATGTAAGCTTTTCACTCCAACAAACCCCAAGATACCGGCGCTGGTAGGGCGGGAAGGGAAGTACTCGGTGAGCCTGGAAGGCTGTAGATCACGGAATTTCGTGAGAGCAAGACACTTGAATCAATAACGGAAGGAAAACACTTTTAGCAGGGTAGGAAACTCCTGTATTCCATAGCAGGCGTTCTGGTCACGGCAGGCTGTGGCTGCTGTCTGGTCCAGCTGTACTGGCCTTTTTTTTTTTTTGGGGGGGGGGGGGGAAGCGTAGGGCGGGTGCTGGCCTGGCTGTTGGGAGCGTGGGGAGCTGCGTGCCCGGTGCTGGCCTGTCTCCGCCACGCAGCCGAGCGTCCGCTCTCGCTGCAGCGTCCCCCAGGCCTGGAAGCACCGTCCCCGGTCCCCCCACGGGCACGGGAAGCTCTGGGTTGATGCCTCTGCTGCTGAAGGACAGGTCAGTCATTGCAGTCGTCACCCTGAGCTGCAGAATGCTTTCGGGTGGCCTGGCGGAAAGGAAGATCTCACAAAAATGGAAGAGCAACAGCCACAGCTATACCCACGCTGACGAATTAAATGTTAAGCTCGTTCATTGATCTGGCCCTCGCGTGATGTGTGGCGAGAGCTACAGCTCTGGCGATTGATTGATACAGTGCAGAATATGTCGCGTTCCTAAAACGTGTCACTTCGCATGCTGAACCACAGGACTTGTAGGCTTAAATACGGAATGGCGAGAGTGGCTTTTGCACGATAGTGAGCATCCCTGCTGCAACCCAGCCATCTCGCCTCCTAACTGCGCCCTAGAGGGACGTGCTGTGCCTAGGCAGTTGGAAAGCTTTCCCTCCTGCGCTGTTTTAATGTTGATTATATATTCAGCGGTTGAGTTGGATGATTCGGTCTTTCCGCGTATGTGCGCTAACAGTGAGGAAACTGGTTTCAGCGTGTGGTGCTTACCCTGCCCTTCATGGCCTGGGATTGCCGAAATCCTCCCACAGAGCGCGGTCCATCCACTAGCAAGTACTAGTTAGTCAGTCCTCTCGTCCCCAGGCTGGCATGGCCAGACAGGTCCTAGTAGGCACTGCAGCATGCAGCTGAAGTCCATTAGAGTTGGAAGTTGTAATATTATCTCCACTAATTAAAATTTGAAGGTAAATGCTGTTAAATTAATTAACCTTGAGGTTAGGGGAAAAAAGCTGTTTTCGGCCTCCTCACGTGTCGGTGCTTCCCCAGGATCCCAGTTTGCCAGTGCCATTCATGCTGCTGGATTAAAAGGGAGCGTTACCAGCTTGGTAGTGCAGATGGACCCTTCCAGTCTTGTTTCTTGCCTGATGCGCTGGTTGGCGTCTACAACTGCTCACCTCTGGGAATGCTGGCTAACTTCTGTTATGATTTCTGGCATATTCTGTGTGTCATAATGTGCTATTATTTATCAGTAGATGAGTATTAATCTGGGTTGATGTGAACTCCTAAAAGTGGCATCTCTACTCTTGTTAGTATCAGTTAATTCTATTTTTTAATGTAGGTGACTAGTGGACTCCCTAGATGGATTTTGCTATAGTAGTGTGCCTTGTGTTGGCCAACACTTTATCAGTGATCAAAAAGTAAATAAAGAATCTCCACAGATTTACAGAATGATTATGCAACCGAGCTTTCAATATTGGAGTAGCCCGGGCTGCCCAGTGGGCAGTGTCATATTCAACCAAAGTGTACTCCAGGTCTAGAAGATGCAAAATTCCATGTCTAGGGACAAAGACAGCATGCCGGTGGGATGGGGCATCGCGTGTTGGCTGTGAAACAGAGGTGTTTGAGTAAGTGCCTGTTGTTGCAATGCGGTGGCAAAAAGCAAAAATGTGGGCCCTTGGAAATTGAAAGCAAGGCTCACGTTTGCTGCCGTCTCAGGCTGACAGTGCTGCACTGGAATGCTGCTTTGGAAATGCTGCCTAAATCCCTGCTGCTGAGATCTTAAAATGTTGGGGATTGCCCAAAAAGCTTGAGGCAGCCTGCTAGTCTTGGCTGATTCAGCTTATCAAAAAGTTTGAGAGTAATTATGCTGTTGAATTGCAGCTGCAGAGAGGTTGTCTTGGATAGCAAGGGGTTCCTAAAGAGAAAACTCAATAGAAATACTCAGATTGCAAGCTGAAACTGTGAATCGAAATTAGGAATACAATTTTGACTTAATATAATTTTTACTCTTGGTTGTTAATTAATTTTGTAGGCTTTTTTGTCCTCAGGTCAGGATATAGTGCCTTTTAAAAACAGATGAGCCTTGTGAATAAGGGAGATACTGAATTTGGAACCCCTCATTTGGCTGTGAGCGTGCACTGCTGTACTGATGCTCTGCCTCGGAGCCTCAGCGCCTGCTGCCTTCAGGAATCATTTAGTGTCTCAGAACGTGGCATCCTGGTTCTGAATGAGTGCTTTGAAAGTGAAAGGAAATGTCACCGAAAGATTGTAAACCGCTCCAGTACTGATCTGCGCGGAAAGATGGACGCGAATCTCAATTTACAGGCAAAGAAACTGATGTTTTAGTAAGGCGTGGGTTTAGGCTTGATTATCATTGTTGGTCCGCTTTGAATGAATACCCAGCGCACCCCACGGAGCTCTTCCGATGGCTCTCACCAAGTGACCGAATGTCTGTTTTCACTTAAGATGTGCCTGGAGGCTTTCTTCATCATTATTTTTTCTAAAAAGCTTTGCTTCTTGCCTGTGTACCAAGTTTTCCCTTTCTGTAGCTTTACAGTCTAAAATAAGATGCAAAATTTATATGAACACCCTTTGAGAGGAAATGGCCTCAAGTGGTGCCGGGGCAGGGTTGGCCATGGGGAACAATTCCTTCCCCAAAGGGCTGTCAGGCACTGGAAGGGGCTGCCCAGGGAAGGGGGCGAGTCCCCAGCCCTGGGGGGATTTAACAGCCGGGCAGAAGCGGTGCTGAGGGCCGGGGTTTGGGGGTGGGATGGCAGGGGTAGGGGAATGGTTGGACTCAATCTTAAAGGACTTTTCCAACCAAATGATGCTGTGGTTCAGAGGAGCGAGCTGGCTGAGAGCAGCCCTGAGGTACCTTGCTGTTACCCCACGGCGGCTCGGGGAGCACCACCCCGTTTTGCTGAGGAAGAGCCTGCTAAGTCTCCCAGAGAGCGGCAGCAGTCGGCTCTCCAGGGGCACGGCGCTCTGTTTTGGAAAACGCAGGCGGCTTCTGGAACTCTAGCCCATCACGTCTGTGGTGAAGCTGATAGCACAGCAACACGCATCTCCTTCCTACTTTGATTTTTGTGTCTCAGGAGGCATTTCAGGAATCCCGTGACTTTTGATGGCATCAATAAATCAGATACCATGCCAACAGAATTTTACTGGAATGTAAACAGGCATTTGAGCTAACAATGTCTGTATGGTGTTTATTGAGGAACACGGTGCAGGTACGGCTCTTCAAGTATGTGGAATACTAAACTGCTGTGAATGTTTCCTTTGGGTTATGTTGGTAAGCAGGAGTTGTGATTGCGCCCCATGTTAATAATTCAAAATATTTATCATGGGGTGGCCTTACTCCCCCCTCCTCTTTCCAAACTGCGTGTGTTTTCAGCGTTGAGGTGAGACAAGAAGCCCTACCTGATGTAGGGGAAAGGGGAGGAATGTCTCTGTATAGCAAAATTTAGCTGATAAGGGGTAATGAATCACCTCTAGCTTGGCTCTGCTGATGTGGGGAACTGCTGGCTGGTCAGCCTCATATCAGTCTGTGGGAAGAAGATGGAGCAAATCCTCCCAAAAGATGTTTCCAGGTGCTTGGAGGGGACGGGAAGGTAATTGGGAACATTCACCATGAATTTCCCAAGAGGATATGAGGCCCGACCAACCTCATTCCTTCTGCGATAAAATGACTGGGTCCCTGAATGAGGAGAAAGCAATTTTGTCGTTAACCTTAAGCAAGGCTTTTGATGTGGTCTCCCGTATCATCCTTCTAGCCAAAATGGGCTACGAGGCAAATGGGGGTAAAAAAATAACTGTACTGCCTGGTTCAAAGGGTAGCAGTCAAGAGTTCAGAGACTAACCGGTGGCTGGTTATTCAGCGGTTGTCCTTGGGAGTCAATACTGGGGCCAACACTATTTAGCAATTTCATCAACCATCTGGATGATGGGATGGAGCATGCTCATCAGACTTGCAGATGACACCAGACTGATACTTCGGAGGGCACAGCTGCTCTTCAGAAGGACCTCAGGAAAGGGCAGATTGAAACTTCAGAGTTAAACAGAGACAAATGTCAAGCCCTGCATCTAGAACGTAGATGCAATGGTACAGGGCTGCAGAAGGGTGCCGGGGTCCTGGCCAACATCACAAATTGAGTCACAGGGCGTGCTCGTGGTGCGGCAGCCCCGGGGGCGCTGGGTGGTGTCAGGCTGCAGGAGGAGCTTGCTCCCCTCGGGGACATGGCAGAGGCACATCTGGGATGCTCCGCAGTCCTGGGCCTCCTGGCAGACGATGGTTTGAATTGGGGTAAGCCCATCGGAGCGCTGCTGGGGGCTGGAAGGCATGGCAAATGCGGACAGGCCAGGGAATTGCATTTGTTTATCTTGGCAAAGAGGAGGCTAAGTGGGGATTAACTGGCAGCCTTCCAATTCTTTAAAAGGGCTATAGGAAAAATGGAGCCAGACTCGTCAGAGGTACAGTGCAATGCAATGGTCGTGAGTTGCAATAAAAGAAATTCCTACTGGATGTTATGGGGAGGGGATTAAAACCTTAGTGGGAGTGATGCCGCGCTGGAGCAGGTGTCCAGAGAGGGCATGGAGCCTCCATCCTTGGAGACTTTCAAAGCTTGGGTGAACAGACTGCTGACCAAGCTGATCCAGCTTTGAAGCCAGCTCTGCTTCCAGTGCAGGGTTCAACTCAACGAGCTCCTGAGGTGCCTTCCAGCCTGAATTATTCAATGATAATAGAAGTATAATTGTACTGAAAGGCCTTAAGGATGTTGTACCATCTCTTACCTGGAAGTTCTGATGCCTCAGTTTCAGCTTTGGGAGGGAGCAGCCTATAATCCTATGTTACATTATCTACACTTCTTCCAAGGTCAGAATTCCTGGTTTTAGCAAGTGTATTTCAGAGAGTCTCTACTAAAATATTACCCAACTTACTGAGATTTTTACTGTGCGGATGTCCTGCTGTTTGCAGCCCCCCGAGCACCACCGCGTTTTTACCAAACAGATCCCCGTGTGTGGTTGATCTTCAGGAGGCTGGCAGCTGGCCAGCAGCAGGGGACGGTGGTGTGGCTCGCTCGGTCGGCGTGCTTTGCTTATTCTGATCTTGGGTGTCCCTGCATTTGTTCAGGGTACCGTGCCTCACCTCCTGTGCTCTTCCCCTATGTAAGATGACAACCTTTGGGGAGCGGGTACCAAAACTCACGCACCGATACCTTCAAAGTCCAATGCTATGTCACAGGTTCAGGCTAAGTTCATTTCTAGGAGTAGCCCATATACCCCTTCAATTAGCATGAATGGGGACAAGGGCAGTCAGAGGTCAGGAGAAGTTCAAAATAGCATAACCTCTTTTTGCTAGTGTTCCCAAATGTTCCTCATCCTGCAAAGTTCTCCAAGCTGGCCTTGCCATCGTGTTTACTATACAGTTGTAAAAGTCAAAGAACAAGGCCTGGCTTGATACAAGGGAAGTTGGAAATGGACTGGTTGAGAATAGGTAGCATTGTTGCTTAAAACAGGAGAAATAATTGATTTATGTTATGGTGGCCAATTAGGCTGTAAAGTGAGAAACTCTTAAAGAAACCCCGTGGCTTCAAGGGAGCTTTTTGCTCTGATTTCTGCTCAGCAAATAGGGGTACCCCAATAAAGGTCATCAGCTCCATGAGCTAAATTATTAATTCCTTTCATGCCACTCAGGGCTTGTAAACAGTATATAATACAGGAAAACAATTGGCACTGTTCACTGGCTGGGCAGCGGCGAGGTCAGAGGGTAAATAGTTGTATTGGCAGCAGCTGTTCTTCATAGCTGAGCAGGCTTGTCTCCTTTTCATCCCTTAGAGCAAACCAGTTTCCAAAATCTGAGCTGGTTGTTAATCCAGATCTCCTCTTAGCTGAGTTGTTTTGAGGAGTTTAATGTGTTGCATGCAATTATGAAAATGAACGGGGCTGGAGGGGAGGGTGAGGGGTATGGATGAGGGAACAAAACCAGCCTTGCCATGTTTCATAAAGAGCTGCTTGACTTTATTGATTTACATAGATGAAAGAAATTTTAAAATCCACCTATTGAAGGCAAGTTGTAAGATAAGTACTTGCACTTTTATATACTCCATTAAAAAAACATTGAAGTATGAATTTTGAGATGAATGGGTTATAAATACCCCTCTGGCAGTGGCACAAGAACAGGAATGCTGAGGTGTTCCTACTCTTCTGGCATCGTGGACTCGCCGTGTTCCACGTCCACGGGCGCTCGGCCGGCTGCTGGGCACGGCATCGCTTGGTTTACAGCAGCGCTTGAGAGGGCAAGTCCGGCCATGACCGCAGCGTTAGCCTTGGTGAACAGATTAGAAACAGCAATTAAAACACATCATTTCAAGCATGAACTGAAGTTATCCTTTCCAAGCACAGCTAGGAAATACTGTTACGCTTCTGTTTATAACCTTTAACGCGGCGTTAGAGTGAACAATCTAAAATTACGGGACTTGAAAAATTTGCCCTGGATCTCTCCAAATGCTTCCCGCCCAGAAGCTTCTCTTCAGAAGGCACATGCAATATTTGGTTGCTTTCTGAATGATACTTGATAAACTATTCCAGATGTTTGCAGGTGTAGCTTACTCCCCTAAGTGACTGTTCCTCACACAATCGCTTCTCAAGTGGTACGGGTTGCTCCTGGCTGCCCGGAGCCTGCTCCTTGCCATCTGGCTGGCTTGTAGGGCAGTTGACCTCTCTGTGCCAGAGAGCAGCAGGTAACCTTTAAGTGACCATCTGCCAATCTGTCACTGCAGCCCCTTCCTGAACGCGGAGTTCTGCTCAGTACTGATAGAAACATGGGCTAAATCTCACCACTCTCAGAATAAAAGTAACTTTAACGCTGCACGCACTTTTCGGGTTATTTTGGCTATATGTGAAAGCATATATAGCGTTAAATAGGAAAAAAAAATACAAAACTCTTTCCGGGTATTTGGAATTGCTGTAGTGCATATGAAGAACCTTCTTTACTTACAAAAATGTACGTAGTGCAGGACCTGCTAGCTCTTTCAGAGGGTTGGCAGTTCCCACATTAGGGAGAGAATAGTAATAAGGTAGAAAAGAGGAAGATGCAAAATCAGTATTTTTTTTTTTCTGTAAGCAGATCAGAGACCCAAAAAAGGTCTTCCAGGGTGTCAGAAATGGCTCCATCCAGCATGCCACCTGCAGCTTTCTGAGCATCGGTGCAAGAACTGCAAGGAAGAGCCAAGTGAGGTTAAAGTGTTTAGATGTTCTAGGCAGTAAATGTCTCGATAATTGAATGGATAACAGGATAGGAATCACCCAGGGTCCTTCTGAATAGCCCTGTCACCGTGTTCGTCACTGGTATTTCGCGTGTTAAACTGAAGCTGCCCGCCCTGCGTAGCAGCGCAGAGCAGGCTCCGAAGCAAAGCGCTTGCTCGGTGGGGCAGGGAAGCACGGCGGGGGGATTCGGTTAACGTAAGCGCGGGGCTATGTCTGCTCTTCAAGCTCTGCAAAATGGTCTGCTGAAGTGTTTACATTTATTTGTGGCTTGCCTAATTAGAGCAGAACTTTGCACTTCCCAGTGTAAACAGTGGCCTTCGGGGAGCTGCCTGCTGCCGAATAAATTGGAATTGTAAGAATGTGGAACGCAGGATTTGGACCAACGGCAAACCCTGGCTCTGGGCTGACGTTACGCTTCTGGGACTGCGTTCTGCGGTTAGGAATGTAAACTTGTAGTATGCATGTCTTGGGTCTTAAAGCTAAACAAGAATTATATAGTATATAATTATGTGGTATCTACTAGCATCAAAATGATGGAGGTGGAGACCGATTTGTTTGACTTAAGCTTTTGTGGTGATGTGCTGAGAGTGAATGTGGTTCTTGGTGAGATCAAGCCCCAAAGAAGGTATCGTTGTTTTACCTCATCTTAGGTTAAAATGGACCCTGTCACTGGGAGATGGTTCTCTCCTGTTTGGGTCCCGGAAAGGTGGATCCTTCCCAAAATGCAGAGGGCATCTGGTGCTTGGTTCGGATCATGCTCCGACTCTAGGATTTTTCATTGGCAAAGTGCAAGAAGGTGGCTGGTTCTGTTTCTTCTTTCAGCTGTTAGAAAATAAAGCTTTTGGAGTGCCTCATTTAAAGACACTTGTTTCTGATCCTCTCCAGATGAAGTGCCGGCGTTTTGCATGTCTTTGGAAGGGATGTCCCTTCCCATCGGGAATCTTTTGCAAGTGCACTGGATGCAGATGGGAGCTCATCATGTCCTTTCACTCCACAGTAATGCTCTGCTTACAGGCTGATACTGTGTACAGTTTTAATGCTGGTATAATTCAGAATTTCTTTGTGCTGGAAATTGCTCTGAATTGATATTCTCAAACCAATATGAGAGCAAGTTACAGATTACCAATATGAGAGCAATGTCTTAAGAGGGAAGGATGAAACTGTTAAAGATTAACTGCTTCTCAAAGCAGCGTCCTCAGGTGATCAAAGATACGCAAATTCCATTGAAATGTAAATGAAAGTTTTCAAAGTTAAAGACTTCTTGGTAACATGCACATCACAACTTTCTCATTTTCACTTTCCCATTAGCTACAGATGTGGAGCAGATGAGTTCCTCCTCTCCCGTCCTTCCTATGAACTCCACGGGCAGTAAGTACCCCTTTTCTTGCCATGTGTGATGAGGTGGAATTTCTCATTCTGAGATAATCCAAAGATACGAATTCATACTTCACGGGAGAGGCTTTGAGAAGTCTTGGAGCTCATGCTTACCCCTGGAGGCGGGCATTCCTGTGGCTGATCCTTACCAGACCCTTCTTGCAGAAGTAGCACAGGCCAGCTCTGGACGTCCCCTTTCACACCAGCAGGACCTAGGTCGGGTGAGGTCTTTCGCCACCAGAGCTGCATCAGTGAAAGCTGTGAAGTCGATTGACAAACTCAAACATGATTAAAGCAAAAAAACCTCGAGGATTTTCACAACAGAGCAGGAAACTGAATTCTTAGGGTTATTTATGTATGTTGGTGATCTAAACGCCCCAGGTGCTGGTGAATTATATTAACAGAAAAGTACCTGTTCTAAGTGTTTGAGTATTATCCTTGGAAATCTACAGCCTGGGATTTCTCACGGAACTGGAAGCAGTTGGTGAAATCCTCTTTGATTTCACTGTAATTTTGGCTCTGTAACTTTTTGAGACTTTGAAAATCCGAGCTGCTGGACACCTAAAATAGGAATTCAGCATCTATCTTCATACTCCATCTAGTGGTATTTGCTGGGTCCTGGGACCAAAGGCTTTTTGTTGATTATAATCCACTAGATGGCAACAAGGCCTTGTCAGGCTTGTGGACATTACAGGCATAAATTCAAAACAATTGTGCTCACTGATAGAGGGATGAGCTTTGGGCAAATGGCTCATTTTAAGCAACTTTTCATGCCACTTCCCAAAAAGTCTCTGGACTTTTCCAATGTGGCAGACTATTAACTGACAGCTTATTTTAAAAATAACACTCAGATGTTCAGAGCTGCTAAAAGCCTTCGGAGTCGGGGCACTGTCCTTCCTGCACATCCCGTCCTGCTGATGAGCTTGCACTTGCTTTACTGGAGAACTTTGGAGCTTTGGAGAACTGTGGTCCCCCTACAATGGGAATACTTGGCTCTTCTTTATAAAGGGAACAGTTGTGTGGAATGGATATAGAACAGGCTCAGAGCTGCAGACGTGCGTAGCTAGCTGTGTGTTGGTTAGTAAAGCACACTTCTGCAGGCACTAGCGAGGGTTTCGTGTAGTTGATCACTTTTACATGGAAACAGATAATTTCACAAGCATATGCAGAATAATTTAAGTTGCAGTTTCAGCACATGTATAGTTTATAAAGATGTATCTGCTAATATTCCACTGAACCTTCGTAGCCTGATGTAGCTCAGATTTACTGCATTCAGGCCTCTCGTGCATTAAAAGGTACTAAAACAAAACTACATTTTCCACAGTACTCTCACATCATGTGTGTCTGCCAAACACTAAGATCAAGGCTGTCTACATGAACCAAATGACCCTCTCCTTTTTTTCCCCTAAATAATTGTGTTATTGCTAGTCTGAATTTGTCTAGCCACAGCTTTCATGTCTCATGTTTTACTAAACTGAAAAAAGCTTGTCAAACTTCTGTTCCCTATGAAGATATTTATATAAACGTTTGATAAACTAAATAAACTGAGCTCCTGGAGTTCTTTTGATGTCTTCCTGTCTTTTGATCAACCCCTCAGTGCTGGTGGGCAGGGGAGCTGCGGCAGCCGGGGCCTGGGCATGCTGGTGGGCTGCTGGGGTCCCACCAGCTGGCTGGGGGGCAGTGATGCCCGGAGCGCGGCGTTTGGCCACCGCTGGCTGGCCAGAGCCTCCGGTGGTGACAGAGGAGCCCTGGCACCTCCCCAGCCCCGGCTGCCCAACCTCTGTGGCAGCAGCAGCACTGAATGTGCTGGTGCTCAGCATCGTCCTGATGGGTTTGGTTTGGCTCGCGTCCGGGGCAGGCGGTTCTGCGGGGTGGTGATCTCTGGTAGGGAGCGAACAGTTGGTGCCAGAAACATCTTAAACTTCCCAAGCATGGATTTTGAAAAATTATAAATGTGTCTGCTACCCTGTCTGCCCCCAGTATGTTTGTTCCCTTGCTGTCTCGGTACCAAACATGATTAAAGCAAAAAAAAAAAAAAAAAAGCTCAGATTTTCACAACAGAGTAAAAAAACTGACTTCTTAGGCTTATTTGTGCATCCAAAGCATTTGAGATCTACGGAGCGTCTGCTTAAGCCTTTTGCTTGTCATGCATTAGCACACAGGGGGATGCCCCTTTACTGCAGTTTTTCCTGTTTGAAATGTGGTGGTCAGGGTAATTGCAGTGAATTACTTTCACATTTCCTTGCAGTAAAGATGAACACCTCTGTGGGACTTAGGCCTTTTCTTGTGTGTTTTTGTGCAGGTGTATGCGTAGAAAAGCATTAGGCTGAAATGTCTGCTTAAAATAATATGTAAGTGCTTTCTTGTACATTATGTAAGATACCACAGGAAAAAATCCAACTCGTGCACTCTCACTCTGGAACGAGCCTTCCAAACATGCCGACAAACTAGAAATGTCAAAGGCAAAATGTCAAACTGCATCAAAAACGAGTAATTTGTCTCATTTTCATAATGTTTAAACAATGTGGCAGGCATTCTTTCAGGCTGTTCACTTTTATATTACTGTAGTAAGTTCTCTGTATCAAACGGCCGGGCTCACCGTGGGTTTTGGTGGAAATGCTCGCTGGGGGTGACCGACCAGAGCCCTTCACTGCCAGCCTGGGGGTGGGGGGGAGTTTTTTTTTAAAGCCCCAGTTTTGCAAAGAGTTCAGTCTGTTCAATTTGTAACTGTTGAACTCGGTGGAGCTGTTCCCGTGTAAAATTGAACAGGTTTAAGTCTCGTTAGCAGAACGAGCGAAGGGATTTATTTTGAATATTCACCGAATTGGAGTATCGGAGTCAGTTGTTCAGACTTGAACCGTACAGCGGGCTCGGGGCGAGCTACTGTGCGATACCAGCGCAGCGTGTCTGAACAGGCTGCTTCAAAATCACCCCGTAGGCAACTGGAGGAGGAAAAGTGCTGAGACCCTTTACGGCTCAGCGATCGACTGCTGGGCAAAACAGCACCCGGGTTCCCTGGGGGGCCCTGCCCTCACCGAGCACACATTTGGGAGGGCGGTGGGGTGCTGGGCACGGCGCGCGCTGCTGCGTCACGCTGCCCCGGGACAGTGGCATTCCCGGGCACAGGTCTGTGTCATGTAAAGAATTAAAAAATGTACTTGGAGGACAGCTGGAGAGGCTGCTCCTTCCTGCCTCAGGGCAGCACTGGTTACAGATGTGTGGGATCCCCCCGGACACCCACAGAGCAGAGGGTCCCTGCCTGCCCTCGGCAGCCGGCTTCAGCACCGTCAGCTTCCTCCTGCACAAAGCAGCTTTTCTGACCTCAATCTTTTCCACCCTGGCTGTTCATTGCTGTGGCGGGCAGGGCAAGCTTCAATGTTCTCTGCAGCAACATCATCTTAAATCGGGGGAGATGTTCTGCTTTGCCCTCTCCCCTTCCCATCCCCGTCAATCCAAAGCCATGCGACTTCAGCCCTTCGTCAGCTCTGACGATCGCCGCCTGGGACCTGGTGGTGTCCATAGCTCAGTCTCATGCAGGAGGAATTTTGGTTTCCATAACCAGGCGAAGCTCATATGTAGGTTTACGCTTTACTGCTAGTCAAAGTAGAGATTTACCAAGGGACCATAAGGAGTATGGGGTCACTTTTATTAAATTAAGTTAAATCAGCTGTTCTGTCTCCCTTTTGCCCCTCTGAAAATCCCCATGCATCTCTTTTGAGTGCTAAAAGCACGGTGGAACTCTTATTTAACCTGGGTGAAGCAAGAGCACCACAAGGCATCTAAATAACTTCTAAGGTGTCTACAAAGAAACCCTGAAATAGGTTTTAGTATTTAAAATAGCTGTAGCATGGTAGGGCTTGGTGCTTTCTGGTATGTGTAGCTGGTTGGAAGGAGCGGCCTCCCCTGGACTCGACTCCCCCGAAGCTTCCAGCTGCTTCTGGATAACCACCCCAGCTCCGCTCTGCCCTCAGACCTCTCCCCAGCCCACGGAGCGGCTCCCGCGCCTGTCCCCGGCCTGGAGCTCGGGAGGTCCCCAGCCCTGAAGGAGAGGAGGGAAGCGGGGTGGGACAGGGAGGGGTTTCTGGGGAGAGGGACCCATCGGTGGCGCAGGGACCGAGGACCGTGTCACACTGCAGCATCCAGCGCGGTGTAAAGCCATTGGGAGAATCCGTGATGAGAACAAGGTGGCTTGGGAACAGTGAGCTTGGGAATTGGGGGGGAAGAGGGATGGGAGGCAGAGGCGGCTGTTCCCACCCACCGCCCCTCCCAGCCCACGAGGGTTCTTGTTCGGTAGCGAGGGGGTGGCTTTGCCATCGAGAGCGCTGCGAAGGGTTCCCGTGATGGTGGCCATGGAGGTGGCTCAGCTGCCATTGCGTGTGCCAAGAACGAACCTGGTGGTGGCTGAAGCCTGAGCAGCAAGAGGCGGCCGGGGCTAGCGCCCGATGAGTGTCGGTCAATGCAGAGACGTGCGCCCTCCTCGCATTTCTTGTGGTGTTTTTCTGATATGGATGGGCCTGTCTTGGGTGCAATTTCAGGAAGAGCTGCCGTAGCCACAGCTCGCTGTCACCTTTCAGCTTCTAAAGGTACAGGTTGAACATACTGGGATGGAGATGACCTGGCTGGAGGTGCTGGGAGGGTGTCAGCCCTGACCGTGGTTTGGTTTGTTGGCATGGCAAAACTGTTGTGGCCTTTGCAGACCCCTTGTGCCGAGGGGTGGAGGCTGGCTTTTCGGGTTAGGAGGAGGAAAGATGTCAGAAAAGTTACTGAGAGCCAACACCACAGCACAAATGCAGGTTTCACTTCAGTTTTTGTTGGAGCATGGAAATAAATGAATCTCCTGGAAAACCTACTTAGTGATCATTAAATCATTGCTCACCTGTAGCCTGCTAGCTGTCTTGTGTGCGTTTGGGTCTGGTTTTGGGAGGACTTCTTTTTACATATGAAGTTCCATGTAATGTTCACATTTCTAGTATATGCGAAAAAATATTTAAAGTTACTGATAAAAGCCAACAATCTGTTCATATTCTTCCATAAATTTGCTTTGCACAAGTAAAATTTTCTTTAAAAAAAAAACACTTCACAGCAAAAATACACCTCGTAGAAGGTGCTACTTCAGCGTGCTTCAGTGAGCAGTAGACTTGCGCAAAAATGCCCCTGACAGCTGCTGATCAGGTTTCTGTGTTTAAAAAGAAAGCTTTTTGTATTCTTTATAAAGTATTCATACATAAGCGCCTTCTCTTGAAGCTGCTAAATGTCAGGGAGGACTAACTCGGTCTATGCTAAGGATGGATTGTGCTTGTATTTCCCTGTATTTAGGCCACCACCTCTGCAGACAAACAGACTTTGTGGGCTTGGGAGGGTCCGATGCGCGGCGCAGGTCTGGGGGGGCGAGGGCGCGGGGGCTTTCGCTCGTAGAGTACGGAAATGAAGAGGAGCCCGTCCTCACAAAATGCGGTGCCCGGAATGCTTCATATGGTTACTGTGCTGTAAAAAAAGCTGTGGTTGTGCCCTGTTACAGCGTCTGCTTTTCTACAAGGGATACTGATTTATCCAGAATTTACTGCTCTGAGAGATGTTAATCCTCACAGCGGCTGTTGGGTGGCCAAGAGCACCCGTGCTCATGGAGAAGCTGCATGATGCGTCCTGAACTTCTTCGGTGAGGGAACGGCAGAGCTGCAGGCCCACCCTATGCAGTTATTGATAGGCAGAAGTTGAATACAAGGCTGCTTCAGCAAAAATCAAAAGTCACTTTTCTTGCCAGAAAGACGCCCCGAGCTGCAGGGCTGAGCAGCCTCTTGGCTAGCTGGTCCGCAGTTTGCATTCATTGATCAGTGAGTTGATAGAAATGAAAACCCACCGACAGCAATGAATGTTGATTGCAGCCATTAGATGCTGAAGACGTGGCAGCGCTGTTCCTTCAGACCGCTCCGCCCGTCCTGCGTTTTCGCATGGCGTAGTCGGCATCGCAGTCAGGGCATGCAACCATTTCAGGGCTTCTTACAATCCGGGTGACTTTTGGAAAGTACACTTGCACGGGGGAAGTAGTGGAAAAACATTCTTCAATTTAGAAACTGCATTGCAAATACTTTATAAACTGTCTGGTTTGGTAAAGGTGATTTTTTTGCTTGGTTACTCCACTTATGCTACTGATCCTTGCTGTCAGGAATATCTGGTTTGTAGTTTATGTGGTTCTTGAGTCTGTGTACCCCAAGGGCTTGAAAACTGCGCGTTGACTGAACCCTCCCTATTCTTGCATTTAAATTACTTCCCAAAAATTCTCAAGCAGCACATTGTCCTCTAACTCCACAAGGGCTGGGCCTCATCCCAGAACTATCCACATTACACCGGTACGAGGCACATCCCACTTAAAAAGCATTTCCCGTGCCCTCACTGGGTCAGCGCTTTGGCAGCGCCATCGCGTTTACCAAAGCGTCCCCTGCTGCCAGCAAGCGGTTTACCGCTTCGAGCAACCGTTTCGGATGGTGAAGTTCTGCCTGGTTTGAGATTCTTAGACCTTCTTTATGGTAGGAGAGCGCTGATGGTGGATGCAACTGCTGGCCGAACCACCTTTACTGGCAGAGGCGTTCTGACAACGGCCTGGTTTGGTATTTTAATTCCTGTGGGTTACGGGATACAAGCGTACGAAGGTGCAAAGTGTGCTTGAAGGGAACAGCCTTAACTTGGAAGAGCCTGCGCTTTCTCCTGGTCCGGAGGCCAGTGTCTGTTTTGTTACGTGCTGCCCGTCTGCAGCCATATGCAGAAGCAAAATCACACGCCTTGCAAGCTCTCTTCTCCTAGAGCAGCCCAAGACAAGGTTCTCAGGCACGAGCTTTGAGTCTTTTCTTCTATGCGTTCTGCAGTCCCTGGGTTGGGGAACAACAATTAAAGCCCACTGTGCGCGGTCCCACGTCCCGTCACCCCGACGGGATGGGAAGGGCGCCGTGCAGACGCTGCTGGGCTGCCTGTGCGTTTGGCTTTGTCCTTTGCCGGGAAGGACCCTTCCTTGCCTGCCTGGTTGTACAGCGACAGCCGGAGTCGCGGGAGCAGCTGGACCTCGCCGGGAGGGATCCGGTCCTCGGCCAGCGTTCCCAGTGAGCAGCTGCTGAAATCGAGCGCAGGTTCCTGTGAGCAAACCAACTGACATTCCAAAGCTTTTTCCAGCGAAGCTCAAGTTGCCAGCCCAAATGGAAAGGAGGTTTCCCCCCTGATCTGGCCTGTACTCTGCTATTTTGAACATATAGCGAGCTCAGATTTGTTTCCAAGCGTACCATATGGCGTGGGTGCGTTACTGCTTTTGTGCTGCCCATACGAAACCTTCCGTTGCTCTCAATACTTTGTTTTGCAGAAATTCTCTGGTATAAAGTTGGGGTTTTTTAAAGAGAAAACAAACATTTCCTATACACCAATTCACTTTTGGAGAAAGCAGAACTGGAAAAACTCAACCTCTAGCTCTTAATATAATCTGTAAATCATGACCTGTTAATGGCAACCATATGTGAAAAACTCTGAAGGTTCAAGCTTTCCATTTAGCAGAGGGTTTGTGATAAACCTCAAGGTACAGTCAACGGTCGATGGTTTTTTTCTAGTTCTCAAACTCACCGACAGCGTTGAATGTTCACTGAAGCTATCCAAAGATGGCTGTGTACATGCACCGTACATATTTTCCATGCATATGTTTTCCATAGACTAGCAGTGGAAACACTGCTGAGGACTGCACATTCTTTATTGTAAAGCCTTAAACTGCAAGTATTTTAATTACGAAATGGAACCATGAGGACTAATGAATTGCAGAAGGGTGCAGTTAGGGATGCTAAGTTGACTTTGTGTTTCTTAAACCAGCTTTGCATGTATCTGGATTGCAGTTGTGGAAGTGCCTTTCCTCCTGTGGATATGCATATTCTGAATAGCTACAGGAAGGGTGTTTATCGTGTTTCAGATTCCTCTATGAAGTTCACTTTAAAAAAATAATAAAAGCAGGAGGACGCCCGTGACTGTAAACCAGCAAAAGTGAGAGCGGGGGAGAAGCCGTTCCTCAATGGAGTACATAATGTCTGTTCCTCTTTCTGCAGCTCCTATCCCCTCGTGACCGTGGGTTTTTAAAGGCTTTATCTGTGCCCTCGCTTTAAGGGGTGCAGGTTCTCAGCGGCTGCTTGGCTGAGCCACGGCGACCGTTCCAGGGCAGGAACGTCTCGCTGGGCAGAGCTGCTGGGGAGTGGGGTGGCGCTTGGTCACGGTGCTTCTCCCGTCGCTCGATTCCAACTGAACTAACCGGACCCTAGAACATTTTTTCCTATTTGCCGTAGCTGGGGTGATGCTCCCAACCCGTCTGTTGGTTGGGCAGGCAGCACAAAATACGCTCCCCCGGCTTGTTTCTTCCCTCTGCTGCCTTACTCCTCCGATACTCCGAGCTACCGAGACGCTGTGTCCCTACACGCAGCTCACGGGTAAACCCTCCGGAGGTGCTGCGGCAGCCGCAGGCATGGAAGGGCATCACTGGACCAGCAGGCGGTTTGCATGCCGTGGGCAAGCTTCCCGAGGCGTTTCATGCCGGACGCCTGTTCCACTCCCTGCAGCGGCCATCGAGCAGCCCGGCGTTCTGGGGTGTGGGAAACCCTGCCCAGAGCCCCACGGATCCTCAGATCGTTTTTAATATGATCTAGAACAGTTTAACAGCAAGTTTCAAACTGAATGTGTAAACGTCTGCCTGAGAATGTCTGGTTAGAATAAGTGAATTGCAATATAGAGCTTTAAAGAGAATAAATCCCTTTTGCCACTTTTCAGGGGAAAGAAAATGCATCTGTCTAATTATCTTCACTTTTTCCACCTGGCTTGCATGGTTTGAGAGAGAGGAATTATTGCAGCTGGTTTGCTAAAAATGAAATCTGCTGCTGCTGTATCCGAAATAACTTTGCTGTGAGTGACGTGGAGCCTACAGAGTTAGTGGGAATAATCCATCCCTTCTGGATCCTGGAGACTCGCTTTTAGTTCAGGGTATTTTCTCTTGTTGTAGGGACCGTTCGGTGTCTCTCTGAATACCCCGAGCCGATACATAACTTAACAATAAGCGCATTGTCTAACGAAGTACCTGAAACAATCTACTGTATTGAGGAAGCTGTGTGAAAGACGAGCTTGCTCCCAGAATACAGTTTGTAGTCTGCACTTAAATGGTTTTAATGGCATCATTAAACATTAACCGATAGTGAAAAATCAAAAGAATTCTCTGAAAGTTAGTCTCACCTTTTTCTTGCCGTCTTTTTGGAGTAGGAGCTGGTGGAAAGAACAAAGAAAATTTGGATTAGTAAGAAGCAATGATCAGCCTCATGTTCAGCCTCGTGAGTGTCCCAGCGTGAAGGGTGGCTGCACATGGAGGTAGAACATAAATCAAGGAAACTACGTTCAAGTCAAGCATGAAATTTTGGTTTTAACCAACCAAACCAGTGTGTTTATATTTAATCTATGCTGTGAGGGAGGCTTCTTCCAAAGTTCACTACTTCTTCCTCCTTTTGTACCTGGGCTGACCTGCGACTTGGTCACTTCCATCTTCTCATGTCACCATTTGAGAGCTTGAATTCCTTCGGGATGTTAAAAGCAAACTGTACGTGTTATTCCCATATCCCGGCTGCATGCTCCCTCCCTCTCTCAAAGTTCAAAGCTCTCCACCAGCTAGATTTCTGGACAGATTCCGAGATGATAAAATAATTCTCTGGAAGCAATGCAACTGGGCAGTGTACGTGCGAGGCTCAGGGTAGACGCCGGCGGAATCTTTACAACCGTTCTGTTGGAAGTTTTACCCCCAGAACTGCACAGAACATCCGTGTTCCCTCGTCACTCCCCAAGTCCCTTCTCTCTCTTGGGGGGTGCGTGCGTGTATACGTACAGACACACGTACGTACCTATACAGGGTAAGGGAACTTGGAGGGGATTGCCCTGCTACAGCAAGAGCCACCTGAAAGCTGTAGCAGAGAGTGCTACCAGCACGGAGAGGGGATTTCTCTTCCACGTAGCCCTGGTGCTTCCTCTTCTTATTGTTGCTCAAGTGATTGCCTGTGTCTTATCACAAAACAGGTCATGCCACTGTTCATCCATTTTCCTCCCTGTTTTGCTTCCCTGAAGTGCCTTTATGCTTAATGGAAGCCTCGGCAGTGGGAGCAAAGCGCCGAGAGCTTTGAGCTGGGTGAGCAGGGGGCGCTCAGGAAAGCCCGTGCTCCATGGCTCTTGCCTGCGCCTACTGTACAGAACTTTTGCTCTTTTTTGGTTTTTTTGCATTAGTATGGCGGAACGGGTAAGATGCTGCTGCAGTGGGATTTTGTGGCCTGCTTAATTTGGTCTGGACCACCCCAAAAGTTATTCTCTGCCCTGAATCTTCCACATACCTGCCTCTTGGACTTCTTTTGTTTAGGAAGCACTGAAACCAGCCCACAGTTGATGTTTGCCACCTCTATTGTTATTGCTTAATTATTATTTTCCGACATGGAAAAAGCATTAAGCGGACCCGACACCTTCCCCAGACACTCAGGGCACTCAGCCGTGGGACCTGGGTCTCTGAAAGCCCGACTCCGTTAGCTCTGCACATGGAATGCCTTCTACACTGGCACCCCTGGGAGGCTCATCCATGTAACGACGTGAATCAGGGCAGTGGGGGGTTGCTAAAGTAAACGTTACCATGAAAATACTGTAGATTCAGAGCACACGGGGTTATCTTTCAACTCACAGTGGAGAGAATGGGTTTGTGTGTGAAGAAAACGGTTTCCTCAAAACACGCACACAAACCCTGAAACAGAGGTCAACCTGTTGATCGTCTGAAGTATGGGGACAGGATTTGGTTGGGTTTTGGTACTCTTGTGTATGTGTGGTGCCTGAGCAATTCTTACGCCCTAGCTCGGTCGTTCTGTTAGCTCCCCACAATAAGGCTTTTATTTATAGCAAGGCAGGAACCCCAATGGCATTGCCCTAAAGTGTCACTAAATATATTTAACGTATGCATCTGGCAGTAAAAGAAGCTAGGCTTTCCCGTCCCCCCCCCATGCTAGAGCCGTGGCTCTTAGGAGGGAGCTGTGCAGCCCCCGCGTGGGGGAATCGGGGCTGAGGTTCTGTTAGTGCCTGCCTCGAAGCATCCCCAGGAACGCCATGTGTGAGCCTGTTTACTTTGTCCTGTAACAAGCTCTAACTGCACTACAAAAACGCGTTTTCTTTGTAGGTAGAAATGACTGCAGCAGCGTAAGCACGCAAATACACCTCGACGAGGCAACGGGGAGGCAAGAGGATGTAATCGCGGGCAGTGGTTTTAGTTGTTGCTGCTGCTTCATTGAAATTTGGGCGAGCATTTAAGTAGCAATGCCATGGCCAAATGCTTCAGATTCAGCAGTCTCCTACAATTAGCACTGGAAATAGTTTGTTTTGTTTTGGGGTTTTTTTAACTGTCCAAAAGCTCCTTGCACTATTGCTTGACAAGTCTTGGGATTATGCGAAATCAGGGGGCAAGAGTTACCAGCCTGGTCCATCTGCCCTCTCAGAACGTAGGACTGTGGCGGCGATCCAGGGGAAATAAATGCAGAGCTCTTCTGGGACCTGAGAGAAATACAGTTAATACCAGTTCCCAGCGATTTAGGGAGGACTTATCAAGTTATTCTGATGTCATTTTGAGGTGACAAGCTTGCGTGTGGATGTAGCGTACCCTCGACTTGCCCAAGGTACCTGACTTAACACCGTATGACAACTTAAACTGCTATGATACAAATTCGCTGTGGCAAATGTTAAAAGGATTAAAAACGACAACGGGTCGGTCTCGGTGCAGTTCTGAGCAGGAACTTGATCAAGTTGGCGCATTCTTAGGACATGCCAGACGCTCTAAAACATCGCTGTTCCTGGCCTGGGAGAAGCACGGTATCAGATCTTAGCAGGCTTGGGGTTTTTTAGACAGAAAAGTGAACGATGGATTTTTAACACCAATGTGGGTCTCTAGATAAATCAAGAGAAAATGAATGCTTTGGCATAGTCGAACGCAAAGTTACATGTCTGGGACTGCGCTGTACAAAGCGGTGCTTGCCATGGTAGGTCACTAACTGCACGCGTGTGCACGATGTGCCTCCTACTGCTGCGCAGACGACGGGATATTGCAGAGGAGCAGAGGCTGTTGCACACGCGCGTTTAGTGCTCCTGTAACTGCTGGAACGGTGCTTTGTCCAGTTCTGGGACAGCCTGCCCAAAAGAGATCCCTGAGCTGAACAGGCTTCTAAAAAGAGGAGCGGAGAGCAATTAAATAACCAGAAACTGCCGCCAGCAAGTTAAAAGTTCTCTGAAGTAAGCCGGGGAAGGTTAGGCAGTTTTGCCCTCTCTGTTAATATCTTTGCCTGCACAAACGAGCCGCTTGGAGCACGGCAGCGCTGCCCGGGCTTGGTAACGGGTCTGGTTCTGCAGGGGGAAAGCAGAACCTTGCGGCTGGGTGTCAGCAGGGAGAAATGGTTTGACTTGCTCTTAGAAACTTGATGTGAGAACTTCTGTTCCAAGAGCACATGGAGGAGTGGAGAGCTTTTCTTTGAAGTACAAGGAGGTGATTTTGCAACAAGACAAATCATATTATATACTCCTTGGTTTTGGAAAATATTGGACTAAGTCTCAGCAAGCGATTTTAGCAGAAATATAAAATTATTTTGGCTTTCTTTTTGCCAAACATGGTAATATTTTAAAATAAGGCATTTATGAAAGAGCTAGTCTGTCTGTTCTTGCAATGTGACATCCCAGGTTGAGTACTCTAGTTTTTCTAAGCACTTCACTGAACTCTTTCCAAGCCACTGAAATAGTGAAATAGCTGTACTTTTTAAACAAAACTAGTTTTACCTTTCTAGAACACACAAGCTCTCAGAACCAAACCCTCCATCTCCTGTTACCTGCCAGAGGGAGTATTTGTCAAACTTGCAGCGAGAAGGGTGGCTGGGGCTGGAAGAGATCGGCATGGTCAGAAGCTTCCTTGCTGACCTACTTAGGCAGGACTGATCACACAGAATTAGACTCCAGCTCCTGCCTCCGAATTTGTCTTTGTATAAGGCAAAGGGATCGGGGTGCAATGTCGCAAGCCCTGCCTGCCTCTTCACCAGGTCTGCCAAAGGACAGTGTCACCCAGGCAGCCTGGGGAGGGTACGGAGCTTCTCCAGGACCGTCACAGCTTTCGGGCACCCCGAGGGTGCCGTAAGGGATGATTTTCCAAGTAGACCCACTGGGATGGCTTTTGGAGCAAGCTGCATTTGTGAGCTATTTGTACCTGCAGCGTACATGGAACAACCACGACCTCAGCCCAGGATGTCTTTTAATATAAAAGAGTACCTTCATCTCATTACACCTAACTTCAGAAATTGTCTTTGTGGGAAAAACCTACTGTGGTGTTTGGGGCCACTACTGCATCGTAGCTGCTGGCTGCAATCAATAAAGCAGTTCTGATTCTCAAATAAAATCCAAATGCTGGCTAATGGATGTTTAGAAAGGAGGAGAACCTTGCCTATTTCCCACTAACCATCTCCTGTCTTCCAGTCATTTTTTAACTTCTGGAGACCGGCTTCTGTGCATTCCGTAACCATGAAGGCATTTTTCTTTTCATGGATTTGCCCAGCTTCCCTGTGAACTTCTATCCCCCACCTTTTACGATAACATTTGTTGCTATGAAGATTACTGTCTCTATTAGATTCATCATTTTTGATAGGGAGGAATCTCAGGTGTCACCTGATGAATTCCTGCAGTTGCACTGTGCCCTGACACATCTCGTGCTGGGTAAGCAGCTTCTATAGATACAAATAACATCGTCTCTTTTGATATATCAAACATGCTAATAATTCCTCGTCACTGAAATACTGCAGTGCTCTAGACCTAGGATGCTTTGTATTTATTACGGTGGTGAATTTAGGGTAAGTTCTTCAGGAGATGCTCCCGTGCTGACTGCTCTTGGCTGGCAACTCTGCGTCTCCATGAAGATCAGAGAGGTTTTCCCTCAGCTGTGAATTCAGGCATAGTTCTGTGCCTTGGCTTCAGGAAGGAGAGAGGTGATCCTAACTCCAGATGAGTCTGTTACCGAGATGGTTTTCCGCCTTTTAGCATTTTAGAAATTACTGGCAGAGTCATTGATATGACAGTCATCTTTGCAAAAATTAGCTCTTCTGTTGCAGGGAATTGCCCTTTTGCTCTGAGATTCAACCTGGTTGGACTTGGCCAGGCTTTTTCAGGGCAGGGAAGGCAGAAAATGCCTCCTGCTCTCATACTAGGCTCAACAGTCAAGCTGAGATCCCCTTGTTATTGTTTCTGTAATGTGGCCGGAGAGGATAATGTTAAAGACAATCCTGGTTTCTGGAGTCAAGGTCTCCTTTGGTTTTGATGAGGCAGTGCGTGCTGCGAAGGCTGCGTTCTGCGGGCTCACCCCCAATGCGATGCCTGCCCTGGTACTTGTCTACTAGAAGGAATCATTTGAGTTTTTCAATTTGAGATACTGACAAAATGTCCAAAACCTGCATGTGCGACTGACAAATGTGGGAAAAATATCTCGCAAAGTAATCAGGGGAGGAATTGGAGGCATTTGATTTATGCGGCTTGATCTTTACAGACAATGCGAGAGCACGACCCCCGCTAGAGAAGGGCAGGTCCGTTCCGAGCAGGACGTTTCACTGGTGGCTTCCTGCAGCTCCAGACCAGTGGCACGACCCCCATGTAACTGCCACAGCGTGCCCGTGTTCGTACTCGGATCATACGTAACAATATAAAACCATAAATATTTCCCCCCTCCCCCCCCGTGATGCTAATTGGGACTTTTATATCTGACTCCCTGTTTGGACTATTAGAGATTCTAGCTGGATAAAGCTTGGGTTATCTGCTTGGGCAGCAGAGTGGATGGAGAGGGATCAAATGAAGGATCTGGTTTTCATAATTACAGCGTTTCCTCCCGATTCATTGACAGCTGTCCCTTTGAAGATAATTAGTTTCTGTTTTCCAGCTTCATGATCCAACAATTCTCATCTGATAGACCTCAAGACTTGGAGTTCTTCTCAAAAGAAACACCTCTAAAATCTCCCTTTTCGGTTCCGTTTCAGCAGCACGGCACCTGCGGGTCAGTTTTATGCTGCCATGTTCTAAGTTCTATTTCACAACACGCTCGGTACAATGAAAATTTTACTTCTGCTAACTGTAAGTGACTGAAGCAAAGGAAATGGCATTACAATGACATTGTAGTGAGGAGGCAAAAGACAGGAGAAGATCCATCCCAGCATCTTCCCGTTCTCTTCCAGCCCTTGGGAGATTTCTCATCACTCGCCAATGTCTGGCTCAGCTGGGAACACGTTATTTTTTTAACGCGAAGTACGTCTTCCTCGTGAGCTGAATGGGTGCTACGCACAAAAAAAGTGCCCCGATCTCACTGAACTTCTGCAAGATGCCGGCTTCCCGTTCTCTGGCTTTGGTTACTCCCGTTTAGGGCAGGAGGTGCCCCGGGGCCTCGCCGTACCGAGCTCCTGGCTGCCAGGGAAGAACGTTCGTGCAGCCTCCCGTGGCTGAATTTCCACCGCCTCTCGCTGCTGCCTGTTCGTGTTTTCACCGCAGTTTCATGTAGCCTTGTTTGCAGATGATCCAAACTACAGCGTGCGCGCGCGGCGTTGTCTGTCGAGAACTTCAGCCGTGTTTCTGCGATGCTTCCCCCTCCGCTGCTGACGGCTGCTGCTCAGCCAGAGAGCAGGGGCATCTTTCCAACTGTGCTTCAGGTGTTAAAATTTAAAATAGGGGTATCTTCAAAGACTCTCGTAACACAACCAAGTGTGGTATTTGGGGGGAAAAAGGCGCTTGCTTATATCTGGTTACCAGGCAAATACTCTGTTGGAAGAAAGGCTTCTTCCCCGCCTCTTATAGATTTAATTTCTTTGCTTTTGCATGCTTTTAAATATTGGATGGATGTGGATATGACCCCCAGGTGAGCAGGACTCAGCCATTCTTCTCTGAATTATACATTTAGCCTATTTAAATGCGGCCATCATGTGAAACAAAGAGGAGAAAATGTACTTATGTTCATTTAGAAGAATGATCTTTGGATAACGTCACCCAAACGTTGCTGGGTATTTATCTTGCCTATAAAAGAAATTGGTCCCAGTGCGCTGTGAGATGCACATAAAAGTTTGAATATTTAAGTAGTATAAAATTCAGATGACTTGGTAGAACTGGCTTTAGAATTTTGAAGGAATTGGAACAGATTTACTAAGTACGATTTATGAGGGAGTAACGTACTGGAGATTTTAATCTGCAAATCTCAATCCAATTGGCACCTGGGGGGGGGGGGGGGGCGGTTGTGCCCCTTTTCTACCCCTGTTTGATGGTATCGCCGGCCTTTTCTCCCGGGGCGCGATGAGGGCACCGCTGTTCCAGGGGTGCTTGTAGCACAGCTCTCGCAGCATGAAGAGCCACGGAGACCGGTGCTAATGCTAAAACTCGGTTGCCGCGCTCTTCTTTGAAGTGCGGGTTCCACGGCCACAGCGTTATTTTTATCCTTTTCCTTTTACGCTGAACTCTCTAATTTAATTTTCAGATGCACCTTCTCCCCTCCCCTCTCCCAGATACCCCACCAAACCGGGGCGTTTGCATGATCTATGTTTCGGTAATTGCTTTCTAACCGGAACAATTAAGAGTGGCGAGAGGAGAGGAAACGTGTCATCATGAAACGTTCCAAATGGGAATCTGCTTTTACGTGGTTTCAGAGTGACAACAGCATAGGTGGATACCCTGCAATGGTGTCAAAATCCAGGCAGCCAAATCTTTATATGCAGTGGGTAAATGCCGGGAGGGAAGCCTGGTTCCGCTCTCCGGCCGAGCAACCCAAGCCAACGCTCCTTCGAGGGCACCACAAAGCTCAGGCAAACGATGCAAACAGCCTCGCTTTGCTCAACTATTTCAGTATGTTCTTCATTTCCCAAGTAGACTGCAGAAATATTGCATCTATCCACTGGTTACTGAGGGGAAAAAATGAATTAAATAGGGCAAACAAAGCTGAAGCTAAGCTATTATGTATTTCAGATTGCTTAGTGTTTGGCATGTGGACCAAATGCTTTAGATTATAAGGCATAAGCCTTTCAGAACCTTAAGTTATTTTAAAATTAAATGGATGACAGGCACAGGTCTGCTGCATGGATTTGATTTTCTTTGTGTCTTAGCAGAAGTAGTAAGCAACGTCTGTAAGTATCTAATAAAGCTATTTTCTGCTATTATAGAGAGGTTTACCATGAGAAACAGAACTGAGACAGTACCACATTTTCAATAAAACAAATTGAACAGATTCTCAGAAATCTAGGTCACAGTAACAGATGACCTATACATGGTCCTAGTTTTTGATGCAACTGTCTAATCTGCTCTGAGAGTACTAGCCAGACATCATTCCTAATTGACCTTGATATTCAGTGAACAGAAAGAAAGCCAAAGCCACATGATATTTAAATCTTTAGCAGAAAAAAAAATATATGGCAAACTTGAACGCATCCTGTTTTATAACTAGAATCTGTATTTGTCACGTGAACCTTGCCTGTGAACGTGAGCGTCTGAAAGATCTGAATTTGAGACTCCACCCAAAGAAATAAATCGGAATGCAAAGAGCCAGGCACAACGTCCAGTAGCAGAGGAGACTTTTTGGGTCCCTTGTGTAACCCCGTTTTGTAGCGCAGCCGCCCTGTCAGGCTTCCCCGGGCTTTCGCACGGAGCTGCAACGTTCTCTGGCTAGGGGAGAGCAATCCCCTTCCCTTGGCCTGCTCGGTTCAGCTCCAGCACGAGACCTGGTGGTACCCAGATTTGTTTAATTATGTGAATGGGAACTGCTGACACTCCAGGGCACTGGCGTGCGTGCAGCTGTAAATGTATAATAGGGGAGGCTGGAAATGACAGTTTGTGTGGCTGAACCCTGACCACCTCCGGTTATAGACCAGACTGATCCTTTCTGTTCACGGCATCAGACGTAGCGTTATTTACAGAAGGTGCTACGGGCTTCCTACGCCCGAGAAAAGACGGATGTGCACGTCTGTGCTGAACGTACGGCCTGCCAGCACGCCCCGAAGGAACTGAGTGGTACAGCCTCCAACGCTCAGGTGATGAGATGATTTTCAAGGAAACTATGAACTGGTTTAGGTTACCCAACTAAGACTTGGTAAACGCACCGAGGAATGGTTTGGACCGATAACCTATAGTTTGCTGGACCTCGCCAACTCTTGTTTCAGCGTGCCCGTATTTGGCAAGAAGTGGCGGCGTCACTTCTGAGGCGCGTCGTGCCGGGCGCTGGAGCCGCCGTCACAACGCGCAGGTGACGTCTGTCGTGCCTTAACAGCAGTTGTGAGCTGTGCCGCGGGCGCCGCGTCCCACGGGGAGGCACGGCACGTTAGCGCACCCCGTGCCGCTCCATGCCCACCCCGAGCGTTCTCCTGCCCTTAATGGCGTTTTGGCATCTCCTCGCGGAGGGTCTGGCCTTTTTGCGTCACACACGGGTTACCCGCGGGGCTGCAAAACCAAACTGCGCGCGGTTGTAAGGCGGCGAGGATGGAGGGGGCTGCTGCTGAGCAGGCGGGATTCCCGTTCTCAACGTACGGCAATACCCATCCGCGCGTGCGTTCGGGTGGCACAATTAATGGTGAATGCGGGAGGGGGGTCAGTATTGAGATGCAGCGCTTCAGCGCACTCAGAATTTGCAGTTTTATGCACCGGGCATTCATGGCGATTGGGTTAATTTCTTTGCATTATGGTTCAGGACAGCTGCTGGTGGTTCAGGCCATTTCCAGGCAGTACAGGGAGAGTAAGAATGACTGAAGCCTATTTAAAAAGGTGACGTCATCCGTCTGTATGTCAGTGGTGCTTCCTACGAAACCCCCCCCACGCTTTCCTTTTATCCTTAACAGAAAAACACCCGATTGTTGTCTTTTGCGTTCTTCATGTTGCAACTTTTTGAGTGATGTTAATCAATACCGTGACTTTGAAATGATTACGGCATCTGCTGGTGATTACCGAGATAAAATGAAATTCTTAGGATTCCACGGTTTTTGTTAAATTGCCAAGCGTATCGCTAGATTTCAGCATACCTGATGCCTTTTTATTGGCACCTAACCCTGTCACGCAATGCTCTATATGAACGTGTAGTCACAATATACACGCGTTGGTCTTCTGCATCAGCTGCAGCTTCCAAGTCTGGGGTGGTGAACAGGTTTCTTTGTTCTGAGTCTTTAGAAACTTTCGGTTGGAAGAGCCATAACTGCTTTTGGGAAAACTGACTTGGGAGCTATCTGTGATTTCTATGTGCAGTTTAGAAAACACAGAGCACATGAGAACAGCCATCAGCATCCCCTTCTGGGGCGCATGATGGGATTATTCCCATGTCCAAGCTGCGCATGCCGGTGTTCATGGGGGCGGGTTACGTCCCGGCGTTCCTTTTATGGCTGTTTTGATAGGGCAGAAGCTCTTTTTGCCAACCTCTAATGTCTGTTTTCCATTCAAAGTGATATGCTTACAGGTATTCAAACTCCAAGACCTAATTGCAAGGGCAGAATTTAACTTTCCAGCATTTTTTTTTTTTTTTTTAAGGCAGCACTTTCAAGGGTTAGGTTTTAAAATCAGCCTCCAGATGAATACCAAGTATTAGCAATCCTAGAGGTAAAAGGTTGCTGTAATTTAAGAACACCATGGTGTTTAACCTCAAAGTGCTTTGTAGGTAGAGCCATCAATATCCTTAGCCTTTATTAAAAATAAGCCAGTATTTTTGTTCAAAGGCTTATTTTAGGTAGGACCTTCTGGGTTCGTAAGTACCAGCAAGAAAAAAAAAAATTAAAAATCAAAGTAGCTTGATTGTAATCTAGCCTGATTCTTATCACTGAAGTTTTACTGAGCAGTAATACACCCAAACCATTGTACTACATCGGGAAGAGAATTCAAGGAAATTATATAATTATTGAGACAGAACTGACTCCTGTGAAAAGTATTTACACTCACATTTGTATTTCTGATGGTTTTAAATAGCAGCCCAAAACTGTGTGAGCCGGGCCCTCACGCGTACGGGTGTTTTGTTAATCTTAAAAGTAGCACCTCGGAGAGGATTTCACTTTTTCCAAAAATCGCATTGGTTTAGTCATCCACTCCTTTTCCCCCCTCCCGCTGCTCAGAGGAGCAATGGAAGCAGGTCCATCGCCCGCCTGATGGGCTGGCGCAGAGCACGGGCACGGCTCTGCCTGGGCAGCTCCCAGGCGCCCTGATGGGAGATGGCCCCGTGCCCCTCACTTTGGGACCCTTCCCCTTGCCCGAGGCCGCACGGGTCCCGTGGATCAAAGGGGCTTGAGCCCACCTTTGTTTACTGTACTTCAGGATACTTTGTATCTCTGCAGTCCATAACAAACAATTTCACAACTGCGACCCACTACAACTCTCAATTTCATTGTTTTTCCCACTCTCAATTTCATTGTTTTTCCCGGGAGAAGGAGGGCGCCAAGTCATTCCTGCTGCGCTGGCAGCGATGCCCAGGGCCGCCGCTGGCTGCTCTCTAAAGCCGCACGCCTGTGCGAATTTTGGGAGTCTCGGTATCCAGCGGGGCTGGGTATTTTATCTGGTGCTAAGGTGGTAGGGGTAGGTAAGACTTAGGGGAAAACATGGAAAACGAGGAGGAAGAGCCCAAACCTTCCTGCCCTTTGGGTGAAGATGGAACCAGCTCCTGCCCCTCGGCCGAGGCACCGTGCACGGCGAGGGGCAGGCTCCTCAGCTAACAAACCCCGCTGGTTGGTTTCCTAATCTCCATCATTTCTGCTCATTGGCTCCGAGCAGCAGATTAAAGCCCCGTCTCTGAGGAGTTCTCCTTTTAACTCCAGGCTGGGGGGAAAGCAGGGGAAACAGGAGGTACCAGACACCGAACGTTTTGCTTTTGTTTTTCTTATTTATTTCGGTATTTGCCAAGTTGACACAACTCAGTAATGACCTCCTACGCAACGGGTACAGGAGATGCAGGGAATAAATTTACTGAACCTTTTATGATGAAATCAGCTCTCCGGCCTCATCCCCTTACAGCCACCGTTAAAATGAAGTCCATTCCACCACCACATCTCCTGCTAGACAGCGGCTGCCTCGCTAACGGATCTCTGCTTTTTATAAACACTTTGAGGTTTTCTCTCCTCAAAATTCTTGTAATCCCCTCCCCCCCCCCGCCATGAATTAAAATCTCCAGCCAGATCCTGCTTCTGCCTTCCAGACACCGGGCAGCGGCCACAGCTGAAAAGTAACCATATGGACTTCGTGATTTTATGTACTGTGACAATAAAGCTTTTATGACATTCTAGGTGGTTAAAAATGGCAGTAAGGAGCTCTTAAACATGGCACAGTCACGTTGCTTTTCTGAACCGGCAGACCTGCCAACAGTGCATCAAAAGCCGTAATTTCCTGTGCACTGAAGCCCCTATCTCTGCTGCCTCCAGCTTTGTGTCCCAGGGCTTGTGCCTGTGTGCTAACAAATCTCTATTGTCCAGCGGGGCGAATAGTGGCTGGGACCAAAGAATTGCTGTCTGGTTTCTATTCAAATCCAGGTAGTCGGATATATGAATGGAGTTTCTCGAACAGCCATGTGAATAACCTCTGCTCTGCGTGGAGGCTGCAAGCGCTTAACGCGCCGGCGGGTCTGAGCCCAGCGCCTCGGCTGCCGAGAGCACAAGAGTTTGGAATAGACTTTTAATGCTCCTCCTGGCTTTTCATACTTATTAACTTTATAAAAATACGCCCGCTCGCATTCCTGGGCGGAACAAGGAGGGTAAATCACCCCCTTCTCAACTTTCTAAACTTGTTCGGGAATCCTACTTCTAGTTTTTAAAAAGGAGTTGTTTTCGCCAAGGAGCCCATAGGAAAAGTTTAGGAAAAATAAATTATTTTCTTAAAAGATAGGAGGTTTGCAGGCGTGCGCTGAGCGGGTCTTTTATTGTACGCAGAGCCCCCTGCAAGCGTCACAGTTAATAACTGCGGATGGTTTGGGGGGGTGAAGATGTTGCATTTCTTTTAGAGTTAAGTTACGGTCGGAAAAATTTCTGGCACGGCAGTTTGAGCAGGAATCGGAAGGAGATTGCAACCCGGGGTTTGTTTTACTGCAGGTTTTGGGGGGTTTTTTTGGGGGGGTGTGGGGGGGGTAAGGGTTTTGATAATCTTGAGCATAAACAAGGCTGATCCGTAACTGGAAGCACGACCTCTTTGCAAAGCTCCGTCTGGCACGGCCGGAGAACCAAACCCCAGAGACCCGGGGCTGTCTGGGCCCACCACCCGAGAGCCACAACGACTGTCGCTAAGCTGTCGCCGGTCGCGATATCATTTCCCCCCCCCAACCCGCGTCCCGCAGGTGCCACCGGGGGAGGACCCGAGTCACTCCGGGGCGGCGGAGCCAGACAAAAGCGGGGCACCGGGGGCATCTCCATCCTCCACGTCCCCGCCCCGCGGCAGCGGCGCCCGGCACCGCCGAGCCCCGCGGGGACGCGGGGCTCGGCGGTGCCGGGCGCCGCTGCCGCGGGGCGGGGACGTCTCGTCTGGGGTTGCCCCCCTCCTTTGTGTCCCCGTCTGGTTCAGTTCCTCCCCGCCAGCCCTCGGGGCCACAGCCGGCTCTGGTTACCGACCCCCCCGGACCCGGGGAGCAACTTCCAGCGCTGGGGGGGGGGGAAATCGCTCGAGTTTCTCCTTCTTCTTCATGCATGGGGGGGGGGGGGGGGGGGGGATGCCTGCTTCCCACCCCCCCCACCCCACCACCCCCCCCCGGGCAGCCGCAGGGAGCGGCTCCCTCCCAGCTGGTGGCGTTAGCAATAGATGTGTGTGTATATATTAAAAAAAAAAAAAAAAAAGCGCTTCTGTTCGGAGAACAAAGGAACACGTGCAGAAATGAGACTGGGGAGGAAGGGGGGGGGGGAAGGAAAATAATAATAAAATATTAATAATAATAATAAAAATCCCCTGACAGCACGCCGGGGCGCAGGGCGGCCCCCGCCTCCCCCCCCAACCCGCACCAGCGCTCAATCGCAATTAAAGCCTTACCTGGCGGGGCGGCGCGCGCTCCCGGGGAAGGCTCCGCGCTGGGCTCCCTTTCTCCCAAAAAAAAAAAAAAAAAGAAAAAAAAACCGAAAAAAAAAAACAAAAAAAAGAAGAAAAAAAAAAAAAAAAGTTGCCCGCCGGTGTCGGGGCGGGACAAGCGGGTCCCCGCCGCTGGAGGCGCGGGCGCGGCCTCGGGGAGGGCGGCGGAGTTGGGCGGCCGGGCCCCGCCGGTTCCCCCCGCCGGCCGCGCAGCCCCGTCCGCCGCCCCCCGCCCCGCTATATAGGGCCCAGATGACGGGCAGGGGCGCAGCCGGTACGTGCGCGCTGCGGCGACGGCGTTGGCTGCGCCGCAGCGGGGTCGCCTCCTGATTGGGCCGGGCCCCGCGCACCGGAGGGCGCCCCCCCCCGCCCCTCCCGTCCCCCCCGTCCCGTCCCCCCCCCCCCCCGCCGTGTTCCCCCCCCCCCCCCGCGCCCGCCGGCGGGGGGGGGGGGGCCGGGGGGCCCCGGAGCAGCGGCGCGGGGATTTCTCTCACGTCTCCGCCGCACAATGGGCTCGTGTGTGTGTGTGTCCCCGCGGCGAACCCCCGCTCCGGGAGGCCCCGGGCCGCCGCACCCCGCCTACCACGAGCGCACACGACGCCAAAGCAAGGCCGCCCGCCTCCCCGGGGCACCGGCGCCCACCCCTCGGGCCGCCCGGGGGGGTACCCCGGCTGCCGCAGGGCCCCGGGCGGCGCCTGGCAGCGGGCTCCGCGCCCGCCCGCCACCCCGGGCCGGGGGATTCACCTCTGGGCCGTTGGGAAAGCGGGGTCACGGCGCGGCGCGGGGCGGCGTCCGTTCAGCACGAGAGCGTAGCTGTCGGTTATTTAACGTGAGCCGACTTCGTGCGGTAACGGGGCACGGGAGGGTTCCAGCTCGGGACGGCGTCTGCGGGGTTGTCCCCCCTCGAGCCGTCGAAGCTGCCTCCGAACGACGGGTGACGCCGTGGCGGCTTCCCGCCTGGTTTGCGAGTGTCCCCGTTAGTAACGCCGCCGCTGTCGGAGCGCGGCACGAACAACCGCTGCCGTTTTTTCTTGCGGGCCGGAAATAAAATGCCTTTAAACGTGTTCTCAAATGAGACCACCTGATGATGAATGAATTCCACAACCTTGCTGGTTTTGGTGGGTTTAGACTGACCAAACTCAAGGCTGATCCCACGGACTTGCCTTAACCTTTCCCCATGCTGGAACAGTAGGGCGAGACACTCGGATGTCTCCGGAATATGGAATTGCATAACGAGGATGTGCTAACTTTGTGTTTTCCGTGGGGATGCAAGACCATGGGGAGAAGTTAATGTACTCCTTCCATTCTCTCTTCTCGTTCTCCTTCTTTTCCCATCTTTCTAGTCTTCCTTCTCCGCTTGTTTTCAGTAGTTGACCTTTCCTTCTTCTCTGAGGACATTTTGACGTGGGGAGACCAAAGTACTGGGCACCCTCCTTGGAGTGGAGGTTGGACTAGAGGCTTCCTGAGGTCCCTTCCAACCTACGATCCTGTAAGTGAAACAGGCACCAGAGGAAGGCTCTCTAACACCGCATGGCCGTTCTCTCGCTGTTTGTTAAAATGCTTTTAATACCGGCTGGGGTAACCTGCTGCTGGCTCTGGATTCCTCCGCTGTGGCAGCTGGGCAGTCCTGGCTCCCGGGGCAGCCAGCGTGCGCTGCTGAAGCCGCAGGTGACCGATGGAAAGGAAGGTGCTGCAGCAGGAACGCGGTTCATGCCCTCTTGTTGGTCTGGTAGAACTGGGGTTTGCCCAGCGTTTTCGGACATGTCATGACATTTGCCCTGGGAGCCCCTCCTGGGACACAGAGGAGTGCGAGGGGTGGCTGGGTGGGCCGGTGGTCCCTTTTGGGCATTCTTGACATGGGTTTCTGTAGAATTCACCCTCAAGGGTTGGATGAATGTGTAAATGGAAAATGAAAATGAAAAAACAAACGACAGTTACATGGAACTCATCCAAAAGGAAGAAATTTGGGGGGGGGGGGGGAATAAAGGTTAATATGCTGCTTTCATGGTGACCCAGGCGCGTATCAGTGTCACGCAGCTGCTATTGATGTGGCTGAAGAGGTTCCCACCTCTTTGTCATGAGTGTGAAGGAGATAGCTCATATCTGCTGCCCGTTCTACCCAAATAACCATTCTATTAACCCCTCCCGATCCCAGACGGCGTCCTTTCTGCCTCCTCTGTCAAAAATTATCTTCCACTCCTTGAGTCACTTGTCGATTCTTCTAAAACGTAGGGGATGCTATCGTTAAAACGTGTTTTGGGGCGTACTGGGGAATGAATGTGCTTCTGAGCGGTCAGGTGTGGGTCGCACTGGCTGAAAAACATGCAATATCTTTGGTCCTATTTATGAAAAATAAAAAATTAAACCAGAAGAGCGTCTTTGAGGGTAGTATGGTCTTTACGAGCTATCTGAACGACTACCGAGCTCTAGGGGCTTTTACAGGCTCCTGTGCGTGGCTTTGTAGACCTCCCAGGCCCCATGTGGTGCCCAAGTAATGAAATCCTTTAACGTGATATCTTCGTGTTCTCTGCTAATGCTTCATTCTTAAGACTGGCTTTAAACAAACAAACAAGCGGGGCAAATTTCATTGAAAAACATGTAGGTCTATGGCCTAGATTGGATTCCAGCCTAGCGTTAGAAATCCCGAACCAGCAGTTATCTGCTGCTGTCTGCCCGAAACAAGATGGTGATGATTTTAAAACTTCAGTAACTGAGTCAGAAGTCCTCCGGTAAACCAATTTTAAGATTTGCAGAATTAATATGAAAGTCCTTAAATACAAAGCGTTAGGTTCTAGAAAAAGGAACAGCGTTTTGGCATAGTATATAAACGTAATCATCCCCAGCCTCCAGGTAGCTCCTTCTGCCTCCCGTGCCAGAGGTGATCTTCAAACGGCTTAAGTTGCTTGAGTATTTTGAGGCTCATCCTAATTCTGTTGCTGTCATTCTCCGAACACTAGGTCGTGTTCAGTTGGATGTACATCGCCGTTACTAAATGAGAGCCGCGCTTCGCTAAGCCTATGGAAAACATCGTTTCCCATTGGGAAATGCACTGCTGGAGCAGTCGGGGGGAGCCAAGTTCCCCAGGCAAGGGCACCACAGCCGAGGATGTTCTGTTGCGCCACGGCCACTCCGGCGAGCGGGAGCTGGGCCCTGCAGGACCCTGGCAGTTGCGATGGGGCTGGGAGGAGGAGGTGGGGGGTTGACCCCGGTTGTGACCCTGAAGCCATTTTACAATACTGTAAGCAACTTTCTGTTACGTTTTGCTGCATAAAATTTACCCAAGTCAAAAGGGAAAAAGCATCTAAAAGAGAGGCAACGCCAGGGCTCCCTGTGCTTCTCCCGATTATTCTTGAGTCTTTCTGGCAGTTCCTGTCCTGGCAAAAACTGTGACAAGACAGGGGAAGGAGGAGGGAAGAACCTTCCAGTAGGTTTGTTCAGATCCAATACGCCTGACCCAGACAGCAGACATCTGCGTCAAATGTGCCTGGTTGCTCTTATCATAGAATCATAGAGCCATAGAATCGTTTAGGTTGGAAAAGCCCTTTAAGATCATCAAGTCCAACCGTTTCCCTAACCCTGCCATCCCACCACTAAACCCTGGCCCTACGCAGGTACCTTGATATCTTAAGCAGATACTCTTGACACCTTAAAGCCCAGCAAGCAGAGAAGCGAGGCCTTAATTGAGAGATCCGTGTCTTTTTCTTCCCCCGAATCATCTTCATTGTAGCTGGAGCGCAGCGGCGTACGGGGAGAGCGTTAACCTGGACGTAGGATTTGTGACTGTTTGGGACACTCTGCTGGTTTGTAAAGAATCGCTTCCCTGGCTGCCGCGTCGCCGCAGCGGCATCGGGAAGAGGACAAGACTGGCTCGCTGCGGTCGTCATCCGCATCAGCGTTAACGTTGCTAATGGGTGAGGCGTACGGGAGAGATGCGGCAGCGGGAATATTTAGAAACCAGAAAGTCGGCTCTTAGCAGAGACGCGGTTTGACAGGGGGGTGAAGAGAAAGCGAAGGGGCTTAACTGGTAGAGAAGCCTTCAGACACACTCATGATGACGCGGTGTTTTACGGTCCGGTCGCGGACTGATTGCATTTTATTAAACCGTTACAGCAGCCTCCAGTGTGGAGGCCGGCACTTCTTTTCACTCTAACATAGTTCCCGCGGTTGAGGGCTGCGCTAAAGCCTGAGTTGCTGCTGCTCAGCAGGGAGCGGAGGTGCCTCCCTTTTGGTTCCTGGTCATTGTGTTCCCTTGGCCCTCATTTCTGAAGAGTGGTGCAAAACCCACGGTGACCGAGCGTGCAGATCCTGGCTCCGACAGAGGAGCTGGAGCCCGCACTGCGCACCTCTGCCTCTTCCACCGCCCCGCGCCGAGGCACCGCGCCGGCCAGACTGGCTCAGGTATCTTCTTGTCCCTCCCCATTGCTGTCCCTCTTCCTTTCCTTGGGTCACTGAAATGTGTCTGTTGTCGGGTTCATTCAGGCAAGACTAAAACTATTGAAGAAAATAGTTTGGAAAAAGTTAATTTGGGTCAAAGAGGGATTAACTGAAGAAATCGTTTCTACTTGTATATCCTTCTGCTAAGAAGTAAGCAAGGAAAAGCTTGAAAATAAACCTTGTTGAGCCCATTTTGGGGAGTTATTTTGCATGTGCTCTGTCCTTTTGGTAGCTTGCAGTACTTAAGTCCATCTAACTCGATGAGGAAGGAAGGAGATTCAGTTTGAGAGCAGATTCAGAGTGAGAAGATTTGGCCAGTGCCATGACGCAAGGGGTAAGCGTAGGGAGAATGGGATGAAGCAGAAGTATTGAGTGCGTGGTTTGGAGGCCTTGACTGTGACACGCCTCACAGTCTTACTTAAAGCTGGCGTCGTATCTCTTCTGCCTGAAAAAGGAAGGAGAAAACTTGGTTTTAAAAAAATCAACACGAAAGTCAGGGGGATAGAAATTGTTTGACAGAACTGATAGAAATTTATGAAGATTCACTACAAAACTTCAGGAGCAGCATCGGGGAAAGACCGTGTCAGGACGGGCGCTTGCATTTGGCGTGGGTAATCTGCAGGAATTGTCCCTGCCAGCCCTGGCCGCTCACCGGGGCCGCCCGGCCAGCCGGCGACAGCAGCTCAGTGCCGGCACCCGGAATTCCACGGGCCTTCCAAAGCATTCCCATTTCTTCCCATTAAATTGTATTCTGTGTACCAAAGAGCGTAGTGTTTCATGCTGGAGACAGGCATGCTGCGTGTTGGGCAGCCGCTTATCCTCGCAGCACGGGGGGCTCGGGGGTACCTCGAGGAGCAGACAGGAGGGAAAAAGGAAGGCGTGAGACCGAACCCAAGTGACAAGTCAGCAGAAGAGCCAGAATCGGGGTCTGCTAACTCTGTGCGTGTGTTTGTTTTGTAGGGTATGCTGCCAGTATTAATAACAAAAGAATTGGCTCCGTTTCCACGTTTCAGCTATGAAAAATGCATGCCTGTATTCCTGCAATCAGGGGAGCACTTGTGCTCGGAGAGCGGCACGCTGCGGGCTGGCACTCCGGCAGCGGCCCCGTGGCTCTGTCTTTTTCTCGGTGGCTGTCACCTTCTGTAGTCATCAAGTGGATAAAGAATTTTTGTCATGCTGCTTCGTGAGTGAAGGCTGTGCTCTTAAAGAGCGCGAGAATCAGCTCTGAAGTATGCGTTACCACAAAGCCGATGAGGATGTTGAAAGTCATAAAACCTAAAATATACTTTCCCTCCATTTTCCATTTCTCTTACAGGGCTCTGAGGAGGTGCAGAGTCTGCCTTTAGTTTGCCATGCTTTTTTTTTTTTTTTCCCCCCTGGCTGCTGCTAAAATGCCTGGGTCTGTGGAGAGCTACCAGCCCTTTGCTTTTAGCATCATTCAAAAACCTTCCATTTAGAAACCATTCTGATATCTTGGTGGTTTTTTTCTTCGTCGTCTTTTTTTAACTACTAAGGAAATTTGCATGAAAATGGAATCATTGTTTCTGAAGAGTTCCATCTGCTCCTGCTGCTTATTCTGTAGCTGGAGTCATAATCCTCTGTTTGTGAAATTTCCCATTGAAGAGATTTTTGGCTTGTTATAGTTTAGGCAAGAAATTTCAGGACAGAGGAAATATAGATGCTTCACCTAAAAAAAAAAAAAAAAAAAAAAGAGAGAGAAAAAGCCTCGAGCTGACATCAGAACTCCGAGTGGATCTGCGGGCGATGCACTGTAATGCTGCAGGGCCTGGATAGGGACCAGGACAGCGAGGTGTGCGGGGCCTGGGCCGGGAAAACGCGTTTCCTGACAGCGGCAGAGCTTTGGCGCGGTGTAATGAAGGAATAACGATTTTCTGGTTAGCTCAGTGTATTTGTATTTCCGTTGGTCGAAGGCGAAGGGCAGGGCTGGTTCGGGGTAACAGGGATGCTAAAACCAGCCAGGGAGAAAGGAGCAAAGTCCCTTTAACAGAGCGTTAGCCAAAAGGGAACAGCCAGGCTTCCTCCGAGGAGCCGGCAGCCGGGTACGAATTTAGCCGCTCTTGCAGCCCTGCAGCTACTTCGGAGGGATACTCTGCAAACGAGAGCAGGATTTTCTGTCGTCGTTCTAATTCCTTCTGCTCCTGGGATCGGTGCGTTTTACACGCGCTTGTGGGCAATGCCGTGCCCGTGCGTGCCTGCGTGTAAATCCTGAACGCATTCTTCCAGTCGAAGCGGTAGGAAATGGAGAATCCCGTGGGCTGGGAGGTGACGCTTGTCCTGCTAGGACCTCTGTCGCTATGCAGAAATACTGCAGGAAAGTGGGTCAGGGCGAGCGGCGCTGGGAGCAGGCGCCCGCCGCAGAGCCTCCGCAGCGGCTGGGGGCTCCCGCCGCGCCGGGAGGGCAGCAGGGCACCGCACGGACCCCAGCGTGGACGGCGACACCGCCGGTGGCTGCGATGAGCCTTCAATCCGAAGATACTCGGAGCGCATTAGTGACCTCGTTTTGCATCCTCGCTTACGGGATTGTTTTCTGCACCACGTGCGGTATTTGTGAAAAACATTGCATATGCATGAGCCAGGCTGTGCCTCAAAGTAGGCAATAGCATAGTTCTGCTTGGGAAAAACAACTCGTCGCCAGCATTTGGCATCTCCTCTGCTAATTGAACTGTGGTGTGCATATGTGCGGGGGTGCCCCTGTGTGCCCTCCCAGTGCCCGAGGACCCTTCCCGCTGTGAGCAGCGTCCAGCACAGCCTCCGCACCGTCATCGCTGCCACCCAAACTCCGGCACGGCCCTGCTCGTCCCCTAGGCTCTCAGTTCTCTCATTCCCCGTGTGGTGGCTGCGGTGGCGGTCCCTCCTTTGGGAGGTGGGTCGATGGGTCACGTCCCGCTGACCACCGTCCCCTGCCCGCACAGGCGCTGGGCTGCCCCTGCGGGTCCCTCCCCGCGTTGTTTTAGCTTCTCCCCGCCTGCTGGCTGCTGAACTCTCTACCCTTTGTAAAATCTCTTGCTATATTATCCCTTCATAGGAATTGGCTCCTGTGGGTTGTGGGTCCACAGCTCTGTCTGCAGCTCAAGCACAACCTTTGACAGTTTTTCAACTTTGTGTACGAATCAGATGTGTAATTTACCTCTTTGGGGACAAAGGATGGCTGATATCAACAAATCTGCATGCGTTGCATGCAGCCCTGCTTTGGAAGCTCCGTGGGAAATACACTTCGCTAAACAAAGTCCTAATTACGTGCCACTTCCTACCTCTGTTCTCCTCCTGTTCTGCATCACGTTAGTGCTCAAGTGCCAGGTATTTAGGGATGCCCCATCCCAATCAGCCCCTTGCTCCCTTGTTGCCAGCTGCTTTTTTCTCCTCCATCTTCTCTCTCATCTGCCCCTGCCCTTCAGAGCCTTTTAAAGAGATAATTTAAGTTGTCAGGTGAAGCCTGGCCGCTTGTGCGGGGCAAGGCGCTGCTCAGCTGCGCCCTGGGGGGGTGGCGTTCAGCCGGAGGAGCCGTTCCTGCCCTGCCCAAGGCCATCTTTTCATCCGTGGGGTCCCACCGAATCTACCGCTCTTACCACCTACCAGCTCGGGGTAGCCATCCCCGCGGCGGTGCCTTCTGGAGGTTTGTCTGGAGCTGGGCAGAAGGCGCGGGGGAAGGCACGCAACCTCCCAGCCCAAAGCACGGCTCTCGGGCTGACGGTCACGGACCCCGGCGTTCCGCAAAAGCAATGAGTTGGACACAGCCTGCAACAGCAGATACTGGCAGGGGGTGATGGACTGCACTCTGTGGGTATCGAGTGCTTTTAGAGGAGAAGCTGGTACTGGGCTTCAAGCGTAAAGAAATACTAGCAAATTTATATGTAGAGACTCTTCCGGAAAACGTAAGAGCATCACTTCTTCCAGGGGCAAGAAGCCCGGGCCAAGGTTTTTCCCAGTTTTGGTGCCGTCATTTCTGAGGAAGGGTCTCTTCCCATGTCTGACAGCCACAGGAAGGCATCGGCATTTTTCAGATCCGGTTGCCTTGCTGCCGCGTTGGTTTAGCCTTCCCTTGGTTTGCGCTGCAGGTAGAGCCGTGAGCTCTGCTGCCTCGCAAGCGGAGCGGTGGCTTTTCTGCTTGGCCCCAGGAGCTGGATAGCAGACGGCCTGTAAAACCGTGTTTGAGCTGCACTGGCATGTAAGCATCGTGCGAAACATAGGCGTCGTACCATTGTTTGCATCTAACGCTTTCGCTTTTTCTTTTGAAATTAATTTAATTTTTTATTTCTGTGTGCAGAAACGCAGCGACTCGCGTGTACGACCCAAGTACAAATTCTGCACGGCTACAGCTCAGCTATAAATGAGACTGGAAATTACATGTAGCTCTGTGATTTAATTTTCTCTGACATATTGAGTCTATGTTTTAGCCTACAGAACTCCACAGCTGTGCCCTAATTCTCTTCTCCTTGTGATCTCAACATCGCTGCCTTTTAAGGCATCGCTATTCTTGGATCTCAGCAGGACACCGTGTTGGGCTGTCACCCTGCGCTCCCTGCGCCGCCAGCGCGCCAAGCAGCTCCCCCCGGACTCTCGGATAGGGGGAAGTTTGGAGCAGTCGGTGGGTGGGTGAGACACGGCCAGCGTGCTTTACACCCGACGCGGTGGTGTACACTGAGGTGTGGGTGTAGGGACTCCTCTGCGACTGCCGTCTGAGGGCATAAGAAAAATGTTTGTATTTTGCTACAAATAATAAGCAATAATGTAGTTAGGTTTCGGCAAGGCTTATATCCGGGATGGCAGTTCACACAGGAAAGGATGGATGCCTGCTTGCTTTTAATAAGAGGGTGGCTGCCCGGTGGATGTTTATATTCTGTTTTGTTAAGTGGCATTTGTATCTATAGAACCACGTAAGCTTGGCTCTTGATTTAACCCAAATACTGACTGTGTTTTAATTCCGGTGCGGCCTTTGTCAGACACCTTACATTTGCTCATGCCCATGGAGTGCAAGCGGAGTTTGCTGAATTTGGGGTCGGCACTTGCCAGATGTGATTCAGCCTGCTCTAACACCCAGCGTGCCACATGCTGTGCTCGGGGACATGGACCTGGACATGCAGGGGGTGCCTCCTGTGCATAGCCAAGAGCGCTTTCTGTAGTTCGTGTGCTGCGAAGTCATCGCGGCACGGCACCAACGGCCCCCTCCCCTCTGCTGGTAACGCCTGGTGGTCAGCACCGGGAGGTTTTTACCCCCCTCGTTTTCAAGATCTGTGATAAAAACACTAATGCAGATTTTCATTTTTAACTTCTAAAATAGGCTTACTTTAAATAAGCAACAGGAAAATAGAATACGACTGGAATTTCAAAAATGTAACGCTGAAATCCAGGACCTGTTGTCGGTGCAGATCATTTTAATTTCAAATCCGAATCTTACACGTTTCCTCTCAAATCATCTCGCATTTCTTACAGCACCTCGCGTTGGAGAGGACCCCTCCGGCTAAACCCGGGTGCGCTGCATTGTGGGAGTATTTATGGAAATCATCGGCAGCCGGCGCGGCCGGCTGGATTGCAGCTGGCGAAGGGACGGCAGCCCTGGAAGGGCAGTCCTGTCTGTCTGTCCTGCCACAGCGCACGCAGGCACGCTGCCGCAGCCGTGCCTCGGGAGCCGCCGCTCCTCAGGCGAGGAACGGGGAGAGTTCCTTTGGTTTAGGTGATCTGCCATTTCCACGTTCCCCACGCAGCAAAGGCGGCAAGCCCAGGGTGGGCTCCGTGACCTTTCAGCGTTTCTCTTGAGTGTGCGGTGCCGGGCGCCACGGGGACGGGCATTCCGGCAGAGCGCAGCTCAGGGCACGCTTAATGAGGGGAAATCAACCCCCCTAATTCAGGGGCCGCAGTCCCCGGGCAGTCACGGAGAAAGGTGGATTCCTTCGGTAGGTAATTGAGAGGCAGCTGTTAAGAAGTAATCGCTGCCCCACCTCAGGTATCCTCCGAGTATGAGGTTGCTGCACAAGGAATTAAGGTCCCTGGCTTCTGCCGGGCAGCTGCTTTGAGCCGGCTGCCGGAAGCGATGCCGCTCTTCGCCGGCTGCACAGAGGAACTTGGAGCCTCTTGGAAAGCTCTGGTCTCGGTTCCAGGTCTGGTGGTCTGTTGCCTTTGGTCCCGTATGTACGCGCTGTTTCAGTGATGAACTTGGGCATCAACCTGCTCCTGCCATTAAAGGTCATAGAATCATAGAATCATGGAATGTTTTGGGTTGGAAGGGACCCCCAGAGGTCACCCAGCCCAACCCCCCTGCAGGAGCAGGGACACCTTGAACCACATCAGGTTGCTCACAGCCCCATCCAACCTGGCCTGGAATGTTCCCAGGGATGGGGCCTCTACCCCCTCTCTGGGCAACCCCTGCCAGGGTTTCGCCACCCTCAGTGTAAAGAATTTCTTCCTTAGATCCAGTCTAACGTCATGCAAGCCCAGTATTGCTAAAAAGCCGTTCCATCATCTGTGCTCCATCATCTCAAGACTCCTGCTTTTCCAGTTCAAGATGGTTTCCACATCATTTTGGGATCTGGTGGAAGGAAATGTAGGGCTTTGAAAAGCTGGCTGAGCCTTTATGGACCTTGTCCCAAATCCTGCAGAACTTGATGGCGAATGCCGGTCTCGGGCTGGTTTCTTTCTGTTTGAAATCAGTGGCAAAGCAGCTACAGCTCTCTGTGAGCATCTCTGCCCCTTCGGGGGTGTTTCATTTAGGATGGTTTCGTTTCTTACTTCTGGAATCTGTTCCCCCGGCAATCCATCCGTCGGTTCCCAGCAGGACCCAGGGGTGTATAAATTGGTACCTGGGTAGGCTCAAAATGCCCTGAGCTGCCTTCTCAAGGTGAACCTCTGCCTGGGCTGCAAGAAAGCAGCCAATTAACCGTGGATGCTCCAGACACAGTTTTCTGGATAACTTGTACTTACAAATAGCAAGCACGTTGAGTTTGTTCAAGCACTCTTTATGCTACTTGTTGCCTTGAAGCCGTAGCTGCCGCCGCTTGCTTCAACCGCGGCAGAGCCGGCTGGTGCTTCCAGGCCGGAATGCTGAACACTGCGGTGCTGTAATGGCATTAAACTGTCTTCAGGAGTGACTCACAGACACATAAAAACCAAAATCACAAAGGGAATGATAACAGAAGGATGCTGTCGGTAGTAGAAGCTGTTGGGGAACTCAGGGTGCTGTGCAGGATGTCCAGTTAAAAAGGGCAAATTAAACATATAAACCACTTTCACGCACCCTGCATTCACAAATGCCTCCAAAACATCTGTGGTTGTTTTGAGAAGGAATGTGAAGGCCAAGAAAGCCTCCTCGTGGTGACAAACTGCGTAGAGAGGAGCCATTTGGCTGGGAGGGGACTGGGGAGAGCGCTGGGTGGTCCGAATGGATTGCGAGGTGGAGAATTATTTTATGTTTAAATGTCTTTCTCTAAAATAAATGTAAATTTTACTTAAAGTTGAAAAGCGAAAAAAAGGATTGATTTTAGTATTTGTAATTTGTTGGTTCCTCTGCCTCTGTTCTGGCCGCTGCTCAGACCAGGTCGGGGCTTGCAGGGGGCGGGCGCAGTGTGTCCCAGCACAGCCCCACTCGTGCTCGTGCTCACGTCACCTCTTCATGGCAACACCGCGGGAACAGGACATTGATCGTAGATACGCTGTTAACACAAATGTGAGTGAGGTCACGGTCATTGGTAGTTATTGTTGTTGGGTCACTGACATCCCAGGTCTGATCAAACAGCTGTATTAAAAAAAAAAAAAAAAAGTTGAAAATAGGTGTGAAAAAATGAGGATGACAACAATCACGTTCCGAACCAAAATGGTCCCAGCAAAAAGCGCATTTCTGAATCACGCTGAAAGCAAGCCGGGAGGACCCGGTCCATGCCCACCCTCTGCCCCCCCATCACCAGGGGCACCCAGCGCTGCCTGGCTCCGCTCCGTCCTGGAGGGTGGCAGTCAGTGGCACCTAAGGGTTCCAGGGCTCTACAAGAAGGGATGTTACGAGCGGACCAGCAGCAGACCAGTAGCAGCCTGGATCCGTGGGTCCCTTGGGTGTTTAGAGACGGGCGCTTGTGGTCAGGGCTGCTGACAGGGAAGAAAAAGGGGAAAATAAAAACGCGTGTAGGGAAGTATCGTGTGAAGAGCATTCCACGGCTCTTAATGTCCTGAGGACAAAGTTAGGGGAATTCAAAGAAACAAAACCTCGTGGCTGGCTATGACAAATTATAGCATTGGTACATTATATTTAATGTATTTTAATTGACTCTGGTTTTGTCCCCCGTCGGTTTTATAGTGCTGTCATCTGGAAGACAAAATACAGAGCTATGCTTTCCCAGCAGAGCTGTGCTTGGATCTGTACTGGTTGGATTTAGAAGACCAGGCTTTGTGTGAACTGGATAATTACCCTGTAAATGAACCAGAGCAAATGTAGGTTCATGAAGTGTCTCCTAATGTGAGTAAAATATTGACTAGCTACCAATTATGTTAGCGTGAGGCTGGATCGTGTGGAAAATAGCATGCGAAGATGTAGTTCGACTGTATCGCGGGACATATGTACACAGGGATCAACTTGATACCCAAAAAATTAGTTCCACCACGTGGAGTAAGTTCTTGACTCCGAGGCGGATACTTGGCACAGGGCAGATCCTCTGCTGCTTCAGCCGGGGAAGTGGCTGGTAATTAGAGGCTCATCTTCTGTGAATCAGCCACAGAAGAAAATGAGGACACATTTTTTTTGAATGGGCTTGATGAAAACAGAGGGATGTTGGGATTAGAGACTCGTGGTTTCTTCTCTGGGTTTGGAGAGGAGTGCGATTCGTCGCGGCTCCTTCCAAGCCGCCGCTGTCGGTGCGCCCTGCTTGGTCCTCTTCCCGGCCGCTCGGTTCAACTGCGGGGTGCTGGGGTGGGTTCTGTGCAAGATGACCACTTTTCCCAGTTTCTCCTGCTTTCCTGCATGTGTGCAGTTATGGGAAATCCCCTGGTATGCAGAAGACCCCCCTTATCTTTGAGCTACCCCATTGTGTAGCACAGTTTTTATGGGAATTTCACCTGGCAAATGCGTTGCAGTCCTGGGGACTTGTGTTAGGAGCAGGCAGTTGTAGCTGCTGCCCATATGTAGTAGCTCTCCCCCTCGAGTACGTTATCTTATTACCATTTATTTGAATATTTGATTTACAAAATGTTGCTGCCTGATACTCCAGCCGTATCATGTAAGGCACATCACAATAGATACCGAGTTTAAAGATTGTTTTAAATGGCTTTAATACAGACAGAGGTCAGAGAAGGCAAGATAACAGCAAAAGAGGCTATGTCAAAAAGTAATTAGAGCAGGACAAATGGATTGTGCAGGCATGTCGAAGGCTGTTATTTCTGTAGGCAGTGAGTAGGAAAGGTGTTAATGTAATGTGACAGATCTGGAGCAAAAATGAGGGTGCAGGGAAAACAAATAGGAGCTGACCAATGGAATGGTTTAAATGATCAGGTTTGCTTTAACATAATTTGATTACACATGAAAGAAATGTTTAGTGTAGTTTCTTTGAAAATCTAATTGTCTTAAATACTGGGTGTTCGATTCAGTCCTTACACCCGAAGAAGCCGTCCCCACGCTGCGGCAGCCTCGCTATCTGTCAGTAATAAGCATGTGAATGGTTTGCCCTGCGTAGCTGCACAAACGGATGGCGAGGAGGGTGGAAGGCTTTTCCCTTAGTGTTAGTCCAGTAAAATTGGCTGTTATCAGCAGTCACGTACGTCTTAATTTGGGACCTCGTGCTCTCTGGGGTGGGGGGTACTTGGGGCCTAGGAGCTGCTGGTTTAGATTACGTGAAAATTGAGAATCTAATTTATCAGAAGGAAAGGACTAGGATCAGATGGGTGGTAACAAGTTACTTTTTCAGGACCTGGGTCTTGCTCTGTTCAAAAATGAGAGCAGTGTAAGGAGGAGGGGGTAGCAGTGCAGAAGTGCCCTGGATTTCCAGACCGCTCCAAAGGACTGGACAGAATGAAAAGATTTAATTTCCCAAGCACTGTCCTGCTCTGTGGCGTCCTGCTGAAATCACGCTGCCTGCCGTCCTCGTAAGCCTTCGCCTTCGCAGGCAGAACAACCCGTGTAGTTTATGGGAACATTTTCCTAACATCTGCAACAGCAGAAACTTAAAACGATGAACACGTCTTTCTTCAGGAGCCACCAAGGAAGCTTTGAGCTGGATGCTTTGACACCTTATAGGTAGACAACGACCGGGGATGCGGGGCTCCTGGAAAACCGTGCTCGCAGGTGGCTAGGCTTGGCGCTGACCCCTCAGCCTCGTGAAACCGCGCCGGGTAAATCACCGTGCCGCCTCCGCCACATGGGCTCGCTCTCCTTACTCCTTTGAGTCCCTCTGGAAAGGAAAGTGCATTTACACGAGGTTTTTTTGAGTATGGGAATTTTTCCTGCCCCGTTGTCCAGTGTCATCTCCTCTTTCCTTAATTGTCCTTGCTTTCCTAATAAATGTATTTTCCGTGGATTTTGACATTTTGCAATCTCATTTAAACTTGACATCATCTCAAGAAGTAATTGTAGTTCATAGATGGATAAGGTGAGACACGTTAAAGGTGCTAAATCATTCAGTCTTCAAGCTGAGGAGGTGTTGGCAGAGCTAAGAACAGAAGCTGGGAGTTCTGGTGATGTTCTTTTTTGCAGGGGAATATGCTGTTTTCTGAATGCACGTGTCCTCAGCCAGTTACTGGCGAACAAAAGGGAAGTCTGTGGGTACGGTCAGGGTATACCAGAGAGTTCCTCCACACTTTTATTCCCATTCTTGTAAATTCTGGAAGGACATTTCTGTTCTGCTTTTCCTTTTCTGGTAAAACAAGAAAATAGTATTACAAACTTCAACAAGTTAAATGCAACATTCAGAGAGGATTGGCAAAAAAAGGACATTTAAAATAACTGCTCCCACTAACAGAAAAGCCAATTGCAGTGAAGATGGCACGGTGCAGATTTTGCCTCTGCTGTGTGCCTGTGCCAGGGGGCTGCTGTGCTCCTTGGGGTACCACCGGTCCCGCTGTCGGCTGCTGCCCTCTCCTGTCAGCCGCCAGCCTGGGAGCTCCCGGCTCAGGCCATGGAGCTGCTGCCAGTAGTAGGAAAGCTTGGCCCCCGAAGGATGTGGTGATGCAGAACCGCAGGCTGGAGGCGGCTGGCAGTGCACAGGGAGCGGGTCAGCATCTCTGCAGGGGTGCGTGGGGTGGGGTGCCCCCGTGGGGTGCTGCCGGGCGCAGACGGGGTTGGGATCCCAGCTCGCCCGAGTGCACAGTAACGCTTCAGGGTAGTGCATTTCTCAAACTTGCTGTAAATCCCGAGGGTCAGAAGCTGTCGACGTTTTCTCTCTTTCCATAGAATACATGCGTTTATCTTCACTTGGAGACAGCCCCGCTGCAGGCGATGCCCGTGCCTTTCTGCTCAGCGTTGCTCTCACATCACGCGTGCCTTCCGATTCTCCTCTCCGCCCCGGCTCCTGTGCTGTGCCACCTCCCTGTCCCCCTGCCCCGTCCTACCAAGGCACAAGAGGCATGGAGCAGTCAGTTCACAAGCAGGATTTGTCCTGTACTCCTCATGATCTCAACCAGCAAAGCAGCAATTGCAGTCGTAATGACATGTTCCATGCAGGTACTGAATCTGCAGCGTTAGGTCTGAAGTTGTTTTGCTACCTGACCTGAAATTCGAGGAAATGTACTCTCACTGGGGTTTTTTTCCTGGGGATACCAGCAATTGTTGTTGCCTGTTTGGCAATAATGCTCAGAACGATAATAATAACAACAGTTCTAATAACAAACGGTTGGTCTGTCATTGCTATTGTTATTAAAAATACTGGCAACTGCAGCAGACGGTGTAGTTGGTACGACTGTAATTTATGTAAGTCAGGCCTAAAATAATATTTTGTTTTTTCAGTTTACCACTTAAATGCACAAAACTTTTCCTGCCTCTTCAAATCCGGGAGATGCTCCCTGCCTCCTGACCTATGTGCCTCTCCTCTGTTGCTACATCCCGCTAAACATTTGCATTTTCCGCCCAGGCACCCGCCCTTTGCGGGTTTGGACAAAGAAATTTCTGCTCATTTGTGCACGTGCTGGTGTTGATGGAGCGCACGTGTTCCGTAGGTGGGATACACCAGGATGAAGCCCCATGGCTGCACCCGGTGTTTGCTCAGGGGTTCTGTGCCTGAAGATTGGCCCTGTGGGAGAAAGAACCGACTGCAGAAGGACGGGAGGAGGAGGGTGCGAGGGTCGGATCCAGTCCCGGGCTTGCTGTCACCCTGGCCACGCAGGCGCTGCGGCGAGCGGCAGGTGCCTGGGGCGCTGTGGGGCTATTGCTGGTAACGGGAACCCAGCTCCAGGACTTTCCCACCGTTTTCCGGAATGATCTGAGGCTGTGTGACCCGGTTTGGGTTACTGGGAGTCATCCAGTAGGAAGGGGAGCGCTTTCTGGGAAAGGTTTAGAATGGAGCTCGATTGCCTGCTCATAGAAATGTAAAGCTTCTCCCTTTGCAATTCTCCTTTCTTGTACTTGCCCACTAAGGCAGTAAAGCCATATACTTCTCATGCCTACAATCCCATTTGTTTTCCTTTTTTCCTCTGAAGGCGACCTCTCTAAGGAGCCCTTAACCTCCCCCCTGCTCCTTCCTCTGTTACCCAGCGCTGGTCTCCTCTGTTTGTCACCCATCAAGCACGATGCAGTGAAAGGCTTCTTGCAAGCCCTTTAACAGGCCGGGGTGGCAAATTCGGTGGCCGAGCAGAGGGAAACAAACAGATCAAACTGGAAATTCCATAGAGGGATGATGCATTTTGCACAACAACCTATTAAACTAGTCAGAAGGAGGAAAAAGCTGAATTTTACGTACACCAAGCGAGTGCCTTCACCAGAATCATCCACACCACGCTCGTGGTGCGTTTAGCGCCGGCGAGCAGAGGAATTGCCCGCATCTGTTGCTAAACTGCTATCACAGGACTTCTCAGAAGTCAGGCAGATGTGTTCGTTATCATTTCTTGCACTCCTTCCATAGCTTCTGTAAAGAATTTTATTTTAATTTTTTATTATCGTCTCTGAAATATCTGTATACGTAGCATGAGGGGAATAGAGTTTTGGGGGAGAGTATGTGCTGGGTTTACCTGGAACCAGTTCTCTCGCTGCAGAGGCTGAAAGCGGTAACATCCACAGTACCGAGGCTGCGTTAATCTGAGTTTATAAAACGTATTCAGCTACGTTTGCAAATCAGCTTGGTTCTGGCACCCGGGCCCCGGGTGCTGTTCCCTGGCAGAGGCTTCTGCGCGCGCGGGGCTGTTCCTGCCGAACCGCGCCGGCTCAGGAGCATCGGCGCTACAGAAGGGAGAAGCTGCCAGTGGCATCGTTTGTTGGTAAAATGAAAACAGATCCCAGAGTCTGGTATTTCCTTACGCGCCATTTGTTGCTTGAAATCAAATCCACTGTAGTGTTTTAGTTTGGTCCGTGGCAAGGTCGGTTACACGGAGGCAGGTTTTGGTTTAGTCGCCTTCAGCGCCAAGATGTGCTCGGTTTTGTCGTCCGCGGCCCGGACTTTGTTCGTGCCACAAAGGGGCCGATGTCTCAAACTGCGTCAGCACAACAGAGCCTCAATTGTCATGAAAATGGGCAAAGCCTTGCTGGAGGCCGGAGAATTATGAAACGGTGGCTGTGGGAGGGAGGGCGAGAGCAGAGGAAGGGCTGCCCCTGCCATGGGGCCACGCCGCTCGGCCAGCCCCGCTCTGCCCAAATTTGGGGTTTTCATAGAAGTTTGTAGGGATTGGCTGTGGCAAGTGACAGCGTCTGCAGGCAGCGTCCTGGTAGATCGTCCCTGTCCTGGTCTGGCAGTGTCTGAACCATTTCAGCGCTGCCTCACAACTCCATCTAGGCTCTGCATTTCTGAAAAAGTCACGGCTCTGGAGAATTCCTTCCTTCTGAAGGCGCAGTCTCATGGTGGGCGCCCAGGGAGCACCCAGGGAGAGGGGGCAGCGCCCGGCGGTGCCCGCTCTGCTCCTGCCTGCGGAGCCGCTTCCCGTGGGCAGCCCGGGCGAAACACCCACACTCCCAAAACCAATTAGGGAAACATTTCTTAAGCAAAAGCTCTTAAGAGCACTCCTGCATTTGTAGGTAATGCCTTTTAAAGCGTTGCAAAACCCTTGTGCATGTTTTCTTTTCTTCTGCCGCATTTCTAACCTGTCGCCTTCTCCACACCGTCTCCTGGCTGGCTTGCCTGGCATTACAGTTTCACCGTGGACAATTTGCAGCAAAACTCCGTGTTCTTCCTGTCCTCGCTTGCAGACAAGTCACCACGTTGGTAGCAGGATGAGGTGATGCTCAGCGCACCCCGGAAATCTTCCTGTGTCCTCCTCTTGCTTCCCGTGCCCGTCCCTCATGGCTGTAATGTCAGGACAATAAATCTGTTGCAGGCAGTGGTGTCACTTGTCCAGTTTTTGGCAACAGTTTTGGCTTTTACTGTTATGAACCGGTGTTAATGTGAAATTTTAGCTGTCCGTTACAATAGCACCAGTTTTTCTGTCTGGGGTGGGAATTGGCTGGTTCAGGCTAAAATAAGAACCAGCCACTTTATTTTTTCTTTTACAGACTTGCTTTGAGGCTGTTGGGTTCAGACAACAGAATTCATCTTTGTTGTCTCTTTTCCTGCCCTCTGCCCGTTCCTAGCTTGGCTTCTCATTTTACAGAACAGTTCCAGATCTCTGCAATTATTTTCTGCCTTTAAGGATTTATTATGGGCAAACCGTGACGTGTATTTAATGTGAGTGAGTTTTCAGTAATTTGGAAGATGTGGGTTGTTTGGCCAATTCTCCTTTTCCCAGCCAGGTTTTGCCTATGCTTGCCGTTGTTTCTGAATTAGCAGGGTTTGGGGGTTATTTTTGGTGTCTCCCTGTTTTGAGTCCCAACAGCAGTTGTGTGAGCAACTTCATCGTCGGCGTGTTATCTTGAGATTAAGTTGCTTTATTTCAGATGGCTGTGCCCACATCACACCGCGGTGTTACAAAATAAGCACTCTGCATTCTGGTCACACTTCTCCGAGGGGTGCCGGGAGCGAGCGGAGCGCTCGCATGGGATGAAGAATGCGGAGATTTGGGAGCAGGCACAATTGCAAGCAGCTGTGTAAACAGCGCAGCCAGGGGATGGCTTACCTTGGCCATGCGCTGCGAGGGCAGGGGAACAGCTCCTCACGTAGCCCTGATTTGGTAACCCCCGAAGGAAAAAAAGAGAGGTCAATCCGAAGAGCATGTCAAGAACTGGCACAGCAACCGTCCAGATTTACAGCATAAGCAAACCGGCAAGCTGGCCCAGCGCAGCACTGGTTTGCGACAGCTTGCTCCTGCATTATGCACCTGCTCCTGCCGAAACGCTGGGCTAAAACCAGGATTACGAATAGACAGGCTCATAGAAGGGCTGGGGTTTGGCAGGGATCTCTGAGACCTTCCCATCGGAGCCCCCTGCCCAGGCGGGGCCAGCTGGAGCAGGGTGCCCAGGCCTCCAGGAGGATGCTGCTGAGCTCTGCTCTTGCATGTACATGGGGCTGTTTGCGTTGCTGGATGTCACCAGAAAGCAATAAAATTTCAGGCTTGGGATCGAGTGAAATACGACCTCTTTTGTTGCCTCTGTGCCTTGTTTGTTTTAAGTCAGCCATTTCTCAGAGTGTGGTTGAGCCCTGCGGTCCTCGGGATGGGGAACGGAAGCGGGCTGTGGCTTTTGAACGGAGTCAGCTTAGACATCTGGAGGACAGGTTGAACTGGGCATTGGCGGAAACGTCTTTGGCCATTCCCTGGAATGCCTCGGTGTGGTGAGCCTTGGTTTGGGCTTGGTCAAACCTGGCTGACAGCTGGGACCTTGTCGGGCATCCAGCACGAAGGACACGGGAGCTGCACAACATCCCATGCCGAGTTCATCCCAGGAGGGGGAGGAAGCAGCAGCAGAGCTTCACGAGAACATTCCCCGCTGCAGAGAAACACGTGGCTGCGTCCGATGGAGAGCTCACGGTCACATGGTGCTGCCTGTTTTGAGGTGGGCAGCTAAATCAGTTTCGGATTTATTGTTGTGAAGGTTTGCACTGCCGCCAAGTTTAGAGGCAGAGGTGATCTGCCTCGGGGAGGATGAGCAGCGTGGATTGTTTTCTTATGTGAGAGGGAAATTGGGAAAAGACAAAACACCCAGTGTATCAGGTCGTGGTTTCCATTATAGTGCCGTTTTTTCTTGCTGGAGCTATGGCCAGAGTGATTTTAACTCTACTCTAGCAGTAGCGCTGCTGAAATGATTTCCACCAGGAGAGCGAACGCCAGCGGACTGACAAGCCGGTGTAGATCTGTTAAGTCCTGGTCATTCGATGACCTTTGCACTTGTCCGTCCCTGGCCGCCTGTGCACCGCTCCTACCCTGCTCACTGTCTCCCTGCTCACGCTGCTGTCCTCAGGCCTGGTTTGGGTGACCTGAACTGGGCTGCACAGCTTGCTCGTCCCCATCAACCTCCACCACACCACTCCTCCGGGGGGACGCGCTCTGGGGGGACGCGCTCCGGGGGGACTCGGGGAGCCCTCGGCCCCACTGATGGCGCACCTACTTCTATTTCCTGATCGGTTGCTGGTTTTCAGGCAGTGGTTTGGTTTTTTTTCCCCGCTCCATCCCAATTTTAAAATGCTACCGTGGCACTTCCAAAGCTGACTGCAGGATGTACCTGCAGGCAGACGCAGAACCCCCATTTCCCAGCGCGGTGCAGCAGGTATATTTTTTCCTGGAGCCAGGTTTGTTTTCTGTGTTAGTCTGGGTACCGATCTTCAACTCAGCTTTTCTGAGGCTGATGACAAAACCACAAACGGATGCCGAAATCACTCTTCTAAACCACGCCTGTGCTAGGCAGCCTCAGAGGACAGAAGATGAATTACGCAGCAGTTTCTTCAGCTTTCCTCCCGAGAGCCGGTGTTGGGCATGGCCAGGGGGGATGCTGGAACAGGTCGTGCCTCTGCTTGTCTGGCAGCTACCGCGTTTCTGTGAGGGAAGGCCATGGAACGGAGCGTGAGCTCGTGCCGTGCTGACCGTTCACCCGTTGGGAATGCCGGCGCTACCGCAGACCAAGGCGTGCGTTCCTCTGGTGAGGAAGCTGGTGAAGCGCGCGTCCCGTCGCCAGCGCCCCGTCCCCGTAGGCCGGCTGGGTGCAGATCCCCGTAAGCAGGACCCTGGTCCCCCCGCTCTGTAGCGACCACCACAGCAGCGCGTGAGTTCCCAGTCCGGTGGGAACTGGGAGCCCCAGTCCGCGCTGGCAGCGGGCTGCGGCCGTGCGGTGCTGCGCGTGGGCCGGGGCAGGCTGGCGGGCAGCACGGTGCCTTCCCTCGCCCCCGCTCCGTCGCAAGGCAGGGCTTCGCCATCCCGAGCCCGCGTCCCAGCGGCGATTAATGCGAGAAGGGAGGGCTCGGCCAGGCCTTGCTGCCAGTTTGAGGAATTAATTTTCACACCAGCACTTCCTGGTCCTGCCTGGCACACAGGCCGGTTCGCCACCTCAGCAGCCGGCTCTGGGCCGGGCTAGGCCGCCGCTGGGGAAGCGGCGCCAGGTCGGGGGTGGCCGTGCTCTGGACGCCGGGGGTCGGGGGCGGCCGCCCTGGGGCTGCGTCCCGCGGCCGCCCGGGGCCCGCGGCCTGTGGCGAGGAGCCGGGGCCCGGCGGCCGCTGCCCCCCCCCCCCTCACGGCGGGGCCGGGCCGGGCCCTGGGCCGGGGCGGTGCGGGGCGGCCCGGCGGAGGCGGCGCTGACATCACGGCTCGTTAGCATAGGCCGGCCCGCGGTCGGCGGCGATGGCCGAGCCGGGCTGCCCGCCCGCCCGCGCCGCTGCCCCGCTCCCCGCCGCCATGAGGCGGCCCTAGGGCGCGGCGCCGGGGGGATGAAGCGGGACTCGACCTGCATGGAAGGTGAGCGGCGCCGCGGGGCCTTTGTTCGGGCGGCGGCCGGCGGGAGGGTGCGCGGCCCCGGGGAGGCCGCCTCCGCCCCCCGCAGCCGGGCCGGGGCCGGGGCCGGGGCCGGGGCCGGGGCTGGGGCCGGGGGCCGGGGCCGGGGCCGCCCCATCGCGGCTCCCAGGGCGAGCGGCGCGGGCCGGGACCCGCAACGGGGCTGCCGCAGCGCAACAGCCGCGAAGGGCTTTTCCTTTTCCTTTTCCTTTTCCTTTTCCTTTTCCTTTTCCTTTTCCTTTTCCTTTTCCTTTCCGCAGCTCCGCGCTGCGGTGTGCTGGCTGGGCACCACAGGCTTCAGCTGCACACCAGAGTGTGCAATTTAAAAAAAAAAAAAAAAAAGGGTGGGGGGGATTAGTTTGTTTTGTGGCTTAATTTGTTTATATTTTAAATTTCCTAATCCCCTTGACCATCTGGAAGAGCTTTTTTTAGTATTGTTAATTATTGATAGTATCGGGGTCATGTAGGCACTTGATAACGTAGCTCTGTCTCTCCTGGGACTAATACTGGTTTCACAGATATTGTACAGCTTTTTTTTTTTTTCCCCTATAATTGAAGGCAGTGGCAAAGCTCTTCTGCAGAACAAGGATGAAATATTTAAGGGCAGCACATTGCGCATTTGGGTAACGCACGTTTTGAAAAGTCATTATTTTTAGTTGTGCCTAGGCCCTGCCTCCTTGTAGGCAGGGACTGCTGGGTTCTGTTGTTGTTGTCTTAATCTTAGATTTTCTTAATTCTGCATCATTCTCAGTCGTTGCACATCTAGGTAACTTAATTAGATCCAAGAGAATTATTTTGGGGCAGGCAAGTCAGGTTTTAATCTTGCTGCTTTGTAATGTATCAATTTTAAAGAGTAGAGTCTAAACCAGATTTTAATTCGGAGCGTGCGGCCGTGCTGGAGGAGGGCAGGGGGCCATGGAATAAGCTTTGTTTTTCTTAAGTTGGATTAGAGCAAGTTGATGACTTGGGAAAGCGCCGGTTAAACTCGGAGTCGATCCGCAAGCTGTGCAAAGGTGGGTAGCGCGATGGAGGCCCTTTACAGCGGCTGCAAACTGCCGTTTCGGCTAACGGGGGCACATTTTGGCGCAGTGGGCTTTTGTTCCAAACTCTTTGTGCAACAACTGGCTGGAGCGAAGGATCAGGCCCTGTCGCCCGTCCTCCCTGCGCCGCACAATGGAGCGGGGCGACCGTCTCCCAGCTGCCCTCGTCCCTTGGCCGGCTCCTGCCTGCGCTTGGCGGGGTCCTGCGGGATGTGGGTGCTGCGGGGCGCGGGGCTGGGTGTTGGGGTGAGGAGGAGAGGCAGGGCCTGTGTTGGGGGGAGAAGGGCTGCCGCCTCTCCGGGAGAAGTTGCATTTTGCAGATGAGTTTTTGATATGCAAATGGTGATCGGTCCCAGCCTGCGGAAAGAAGGGTGATGGGTTTCATCAGCTGCACACTCTTGATTTATACCTATGCGAAAAAGAGCAACTGATGATTTCTCATTTTTTATGAGGGTTTTCTTTTGACTGAACTCTTCTCTGACAGAAACTAAATCAGTGTGGAATAAGACTGAGTTTTGGATTTAATTACTGGAAGGGAGAGCAAAGCTGAGATGCGCTGGCCGTTTCTCTGTTGCATTTCTCTTTTCTTTTCAATGCTCAGTCGGTGCTTTGGTGCTTTTAAAAAAGTGACCGCGCTCTCTGTGTCTCTGTAAGTAGAACATCTCATGGTACGGAGAATAAGGTTGCAGGCAGCCTCTTTCTTTCCCCTTCTTTTTTTTTTTTAAAGGACTCAAGGAGGCTTGTCCATTTAAATTAACCTTTATCCCAGCTGGGCACACAAATGTTTTTGTTTTAGTTCACAGAGGGTTAATTCCATTCAGGCTCTCACCATGGCTGGCCTGATGCAGGGCAGCACAATCTGCTCTTTGAGCCCAGCCTGGCCGGGCAGGACCCCGGTGCCTTCACCCTCATCCAGCGTGGGGCTGGGACCCCCATCTGCGGGGCCCGTGGGGCAGCGGGACGCCCCGGGCTATTGTGCGCCCACGATGGGCTCAGCCGCCGAGGTGGCTGCTTGTCCCGGAGAGGGGCCACCGAACAAGACATTTAATCCCTGTGTTCATCGATTATAAGTTAAAGAAAAGCCCCTTAAGCAAACGCGCCCGGTTTTGGGGGTGGGCTTGCTTGCACAACGCCGCGCTCTGCGGTGAGGGGAGAATCGCCCCAGTTCTCGGGACTGAACGTAACAAGATGTTTTTCTTGAAACTAAAAAATTGACTATGAAAAAACTGTTAGGAAAGGTAAGGGGAAAAAGAAACCTTTTAAGATGTTTGTTTGTGTTTGAGGCATCATCAGAGGCGAGCGAGATTTTGTTAGGGTTTAAGTCACACATGTGTGAGATCTCCCGCTCCCCCTCCCCAAGCGGCTGGCATTTAGTGGCTCAAGATTTAAACCCAGCGAAAGGGTGCTGGGGGGGGGGGGGTGTGATAGGGTGAGTTAGTCACGAAGCAAATGAATGATATGTTAAGTTGAAAAGATGTTAGATATATTAACGAATTGTGGTGCCGAGTGTCAGCTGTAATCTTTTTTCAGCTGTAAGAGATTTTCTTAGCTGTAAATCACGTTCTGTTGCTTAAAGGGGAAGTTTTGCAAACTGCAGCTCTCTGCATCTTCCCTCACGCTTTTCAGCAGGACCGAATCCCAGCACCGTCTGCTCCGGGGGGTTGGGTGAGGCTTTGAGCCTTTGCTTTTGGCAAATAGGAAATAAAGTCTTTGTTTCTGCTTCGTTATACAGCACCGGTGTTACAAGTCACTGCATGGGCGCTCGGCCTCATGTCCAGGGTAGATCTCTCACAGGGAGCTGTAGGTGCTGTATGGTTTTAAACCACATCTGCCGGGGTGGGTGGGATCCTTCTTGCAGCCACGGGGAACTGCCGAGATGAAGCCGGCATCTGGTCCCCTCCAGGAATGCGGCCGTGCCGCCCGCCTGCTCTCCCGACGCCGAAGACGCCGAAGGCTCTTCCCCGTGGCCTGCGCCGGCTGGCTGTCCGCAGGAGTGATACAGGTGGGAGCAGTGGTGGAAGCTTGCTGAAGGCTGGACGCATCTCCCGATGTTTGCATTTATTTGCTGTCTATTTTACACGCTCATTCATGCGCTTCAGTGTTTTCTGCATGTGTCTTGCCCGTGTGCTTCAGCAGGATTCAAAGGTGTTTCCTTTTAGAAATTCCTAAGAATATTCTTTTAAAAATTATCGAGACTACTCATTTCACCGAGTGGAAAAGCAAGGTGTTTTTTTTTTTAAAAGAAAAGTGTATTGCTTCTCCCGTTTGCCTTATAAAACAGAGACAAGTAGAGATTTCTTCTCTTTCTCACACCGTCTTCTGTGACTCTTGGGTAACATCATAATATTCTTGGAGAATTTACATTGTATTAAAATGTGGTATGAAACCTACCATGACCTTTGAAAACAATGCGTCCTTTAATGTGGCTTTGGGGAGGGGTTAGCGAGGGAGTAGCCATAAAAATCTTCAGGGTTCAAGATGAGGTTGAGATTTTTGTGAGTGCTTTTGTCGTAGCAGCAACTGTTTGATTTAGTGGCCCCTGCTACAATGGGTTGCAAGAACAAAGCCAGAATATCCCGTGTATGAGTTCGTTAAATGTAAGACCCATCAGGAAAATTGGGGGGGTTCCTCCGCCCTCCCTCTCTGAAATCAAACATGTGCAAGGTATTTGGAAAAAAAAATTCTTTATCGATTGCTTTGTTTCTTAACCTACGCTGTCTTGTATGGCTTTTGAAACCAGAGGAGTCGGTGAGACGAGAGTAACAGAGCCAGGGAGGAGAGAGGGCTACTTGCTCTGAAACTATTACACTTACTGTGTTTGATATTGTAGGGAAATTTCAAGGTTAAGGGAGTTCAGTGCAAAACTGCTTTAAATTTGCCTGTGCTTTGCTATTTCTGTAAAGTTCGCTGTGATTCTGCCCTGGCCGTCCCAGCGTTTGCCTACACAAGGCGCTTGCATTAAGTAGGGTGAAAAATAGCAAAGGTCAGGAGCTGGCAAACCCGTGGGCCGCCGAGGGAGCGTCTTGGGCCTGGTCACGGTTCCTACAGGATTCTTTTTAAACCTCTGAAACTCTTAAGGCTTTCTGTAGGTAATTATTTTTTATCCAGCAGTTTTGTTTGAGCGGCAGTTTACAGGGCGTACGGGCACCTCTCTGGTCCGGGGAGGTCTGTGTCTTTGTTCATGGTGTGTGCTGCTCCTCTACGGTGAATTTTAATCTGGGAAATGCACCCAATTAACAGTTTCTGCGGGGAGGCCTGTGCAGTTATTGTGGCGACAGCGCCATTCACACCACCTCGCCGTCACCCTGCTAGCGGGGAGATGGGGACGGCGAGGGAAGGATTCTGATTCCTTCTCGCTTTAATCGCCCAGGCTTCCCATGTTTACCAGGCGATGGCCCTATTCTTCCCGCAACAAAAAAGCCGTGCCTGGAAATGAGCCCTTATTTACGTCCTCGGCCGTGTGTGTGCTGCGATGAGGAGGGAGCCCCGGGATGGCCACGGGACGCTGCAGGCTGGGGCGTCGCGCCATGATGCTGCAGCAACCCACGGCGTCCTCGCCTGCCGTTTGCCATGTGCATAAGCCGGTAGCTTTGTGGCTCCCCGATTCTGCCCCAGCCTGCCCGGCCGTGGCATGGCGTGCCCAGGGGCGAGCGTGGCCGTTGCTGCTGACCCCGGGATCCCCCAGCGCCTGCGATTTATGGCACTGCTGGTGGGAGCAGGGGGAGGGCCGGGAGTTAAGCTGAGGCTGAGCTAAGCCCTGCAGATAGAGGACTCTTCTGTCCTAGGCTAATCCCCCGGCCCCCTCCCAGCGTTTATCAGATAGCTGAAGGTGGAGATTATGCAACGGGTGACTACAAAGTCATGTTTAGCTGCCTCCCTTCAGCGAGATGCTCAGATAGCCCCAGCCCTGATCTGCACCAGCATTCCTCCACAGTATTCATTAAGCGCATACCTGCGGTCGTCTGTCCTGTAAAACGGGGAATGTTTTACTGTGGTGATGATACCGTGAACATTTCTTTAGTTAAAGTTTGCGTTTCCTCCATTCACCCCTTTATTTTAAGGTTTTATAACAGTTGCAGTGAAAATTGCAGAAAAGTGCAAATTTGCATGCTGTGCATTAGCAAACCGTTCAAGGATTAATACAGACTGGTTGTGGTTTCTGCTGGGTTTAAGCTGTGGAGAAAGCTGCTTGTGAATAAGAGCAGCTGGTTCAGATTTTTACTTGGCTTGTGTAACTGAAAAGTGGTTTCAGTTGTGATCCTAATACATTTGGCTCACTCGTTTCTATTGCGTTCACATCTTCTCCAGTAGTAAGCAGCTACACGCTGGTTTGTCAGGTTGCTTAGGCTTTATCGAGATTGGAGAGGGCTTCACTGTGACTTCTACCTCCTGCCGCTCCAAAAATCCGGTAGATAAAAACACCTTTGTCTCGGAAAACTCCCATGTCAAATCTAAATGAGGAGAGCCAGGCTCGGTGTTCTCTTGCTGAAGGGAGTTTGAACCAGCTCATCTTCACAGGCCAGTGCCATCCTAAGGTTGGGGTTCCTCAAGGTCTGCATCATTTCACGGGGTGCAGTGGGGTGTGGGGAGCACAGCAGGCACAGTGTGGGTTTGTTTAGTTGTGTCTGCCCAGTCCGAGCGCTCCCGTGAGCTCCCAGCGCGGGGCGGTGGGCGCAGGCAGCTGCCGTGCCCCGCTCCATCTCCTGCCCCCGGCAGCGAGGGGCTCAGCCCCTGCCTGCTCCCGGCTTCTTCCTCCCTTCCTGCTCTGGCTGTGCCGTCTCTTTTTACAGTAACCCCATCAGACAGTTTCTCTGTTTTGCACGTGTGCTCTCCTTTTCATTCTTGCTCTTCAAGGTTTTTCTATTCTTTCTGTCCCTTGTACCGTCTCCTTGTTTTTCTGACCTGGTCTGTCTGTCTGTCTCCCTTCTCTTACTCTCCCCACCTCTTCTTATTCATCTTCTCAACCACTTTCCTTTGCCCATCAAGACCTGTCATTTCCAAGACCATACGACCCGCTGCCACCCACGCTGGAGCATCTCTGTAATTCCCTCGTCACCTGGACATGTGGCCGCTCGGGTGCTGTCTGGAAGGAGCCTGTGTCCCTGCTGAGGTGCAAGGGTGCCATGTGGGTGTAAGGGTGCCATGTGGGTCACTCTCTTCTACTCCTGTCACCCGGATGTACCTAAAGGAGCACTGGCCCTCGAGTGCCTTTGCTCTGCAGCTCGTGGCCGTCCTGGGGGAAGAGGAAAGCGGCTCTGGCTGCTCTCCTCCCCGGCTCCGCCGGAGAGGTCCGAAACGCCGCATGGTCTGGGCTGTCCCACCTTCCCCTTCCCAAGGGGCAACCTTGACAGCTTTGTCGTGTGTCTGCCACATACTCCTGGCTTCCCCATTAATTTGATTGTGGCTATCACACGAGCTCCTGCAGCGGAGAAGTTTCTCCTCTGCATTTTGAGCAGTCGGGCTGTAGAGGAATAATGTCCTACACAGCACAGCCTGCATCCGCAAGGCAGGTCCTGGGAGCGCATGCACTTCTTGTGTCTCCTAAGCAGCTTGCCTTTAACTAAATGTGACTAAATATACGTATCACACAAACTCCAGAGGGAAAGGACTGAGACGCTGAAGTTAAACTCTGGGTACCCGAGGCTCGCGGGGAGAACCACGTGCAGCATCTGTCCCCAGGGAGCTGCAGAGAACTGTTGCCACCTCCTGGGCCCTGCTTTAGCTGTGGGTATTTCTGCCTGTTGGAGATTGCACGGTCGTGCATTCGAGCCAAGAAATACCGGAAATAATCTGGTTTAACCAGCATCCATAGGAAACGTGCAACTGAGTGAAAGGCAGACGTGTGGTTCCTCAATTTCCATAGCTCCAAACCAAAGCAACGTTTGTTCTGTTCCTCTGTGCCCCCGCCTTGCTCGGCCAGGGTGATCCGGTCATCTGGGTAGTGATTACTTGACATTTGGGAAAGCAACCCCATGAAGTATACTGCAGATTTGTGTGTACCCCGGAACACGCTTGCACAGTGCCCATCTTTGAAGTGCAGCTCTGTTTGCAATTACCGGGATATTAATGGGTTAAAACGCCGGGGTGGGGGAAGGCAGATTGGCCTGGCATGCGAGGGGTTAAGCTGTTTGGCTGTGCTAAACATCTGCTGGGGAAAAGCTCCTGGTGCAGCTTGCTGGCGTTATTTTAAGTGCAGCTGACTGTTAATGTGAAGCAGGGTTTAGGCCTCCCGATGCAGATGCTAAGAGGATCCCTCTGGGTTAGCTACCTGGGTCTCTTCAGCCCTCATTTACTTTTTCCTTTCCTTTTGACATCGGTGTCTATGGAGATCACTGCCTGCTCGAGGGTTCTCGCTGAGCTGTGCGCCATCCCTGCTCTGTCTCAGAAGCAGTGTTAGAGTCTTAAGATACTGAATTTAACGTGTTAAATTTAACTCCTGTTGCTGGGAGTCCTGCAATTTACATTCTTAGCCATCCGGAGGTCTTCCAAAGATTTGGAGAAGGAACAGTAAAATCACGTCATTGTGGCTTAACCATGCCATCATTTCTGTAATAATGAACAACGTCATTCAGTTGGGTTCTGGGCAGTGATTTGTGCCATGAGGCTTTTGCTGACACTGCTGGAGGAAGCGAGGAGGTGGCCGGGTCCCTCTGCTTGCCCCTGGGAGTGTGCAAGGTGTGTCAGTATTTCATGTTCATTGGTGTCTGCCTGGCACCATTTCTCTATTTGCACACCCTGGTCTGTGCAGTTGATGCAGGGCACTTCAGACCCTTTTTCCCTTCAGGGTTTCTGTTCCTCTCTGCTAACAACAGCCTGAAGTTCGATGGAGGCTGCCAGGAAGAGCCATGCCCCTCCCAGGGTCCTGTCCTGGCACTGGGAAAGTGAAAGATGGAGCCCACCCTTGCAGCCGTGCGCCGCTGCTCTCCAGCGCTGTGCGATGGAGCTGTGCGAGCCCGATGGCCGGCTGCCTCTTTGTCAAACTGACTGTACAGAAACCCAAGGGTTTCCCTACTGTGTGCCCGCAGCGCGTGCTGGCACCACTGGGCACCGAGAGGAGCATTCAGAGAAAAAACTGAAAATTTGGAATAAACTTCTGGGGCAGCGCAGCATGCTTGTGCCGCGCTGATGAGAAAACATCATCCATTTCACATAAGGTAGTGCCAGGGAAGCCGCTCGGGGACTTGTTTTGTCCCCAGCTGATGGGTTTGACCTCCTGCGAGACCCTGTTCGGTGGCAGAGGCGCTGCAGTGATGTGGCCTCTTAGGGCTATAACGTGTGCTCCTCACCATCTAAACAGCACTTCGTTTCCCAAACCACTTCCATTTCTGATAAATTGTGTGGCTAAGGGCATTTATCAGAGGCTGGTTTTTTAAACAGACTTGGGCTTTACTTTTCTTCATTCTTGCCACTGTTGAGAATTTCTGGACTTAATATCCTGTGAATATGTTGAATTGAAATTACTTCATTGGCGGTTGAGGAATTGGAGTTGTCGAGGCCTGTGAAGCTGCAGAGCTGGAGGCGTACCCCTCTGCACGCCTCGCTACGCTGACCCAGCAAAGGCGGCGAGGAGCCCCGCGCCAGCGGCACCTCCGGCCGGGCTATGCCAGGCTGCCGAGACCGGCGTTTCTGGGTGAGCGCCTGCGCCGCCGCGCTCTGCTTTGCAGACGTCTGTCCGGGCAGGCCATGGGGTGCTGAGACTTTCCCAGTCCCCTTGGGAGAGTTTCTGATCGCTCGGAGAAGCTGTTTTGCTCACCACAAAGCCTTTGGTCTTCTCTTCCAGATGAGCGGGTGGATCAGCGAACCTGCCTGATCTGCGGGGACAGAGCTACGGGGCTGCACTATGGGATCATCTCCTGCGAGGGCTGCAAGGGGTTCTTCAAAAGGAGCATCTGCAACAAGCGGGTTTACAGATGCAGTCGAGACAAGAACTGCGTCATGTCACGCAAACAGCGCAACAGATGCCAGTACTGCCGGCTGCTCAAATGCCTCCAGATGGGGATGAACCGAAAAGGTAAAGAAAACTGGGCTTTTTACTGGGGGAGGTACAGGCTGGGGCAGTGTTAGCAATGCATGCTACCCTTCCTCAGCTGCCATTTCGTATTGCAGTTCTGCCTCTCAAATTCATGACAAAAAAAAAGCGAAACTTCAGCAAAATTATGCATAGATAAAAAATTCTTCCTTGAACTACTTTGTTCCTGTATCGGAGGAAAAATCTGTATGAATTGAAAGCACGTATAGGTATTTGGAGAACTGGTGGTTGTGATCCCATTTTTCAGGGAAGGTAACAGTTTGTTACGATCCTTCCCGATGGGTCTGTCCTTGCATTTACCCCGAGTGAAGTGGTCACTGTTCAGTGCTTCAGGATACTAACGTGGCAAGGATGAATGCCTTTAAACAGGCTTCTAAAATCCCAAGAGATCCCAGTCAGACTTCACCTCTTTGCTGTCGTGGGAGCTTAGACCTACAGTTGCTGCTTATCACTGTAAGGTGTGAGGGTCTTCCCTTACTTTCCGTCTCCGGTTGATGGCGTGCGGCTCCTGGCAGCGGCACACGGCGCTGGGGAATGCCGAAGGTGGTTTTGCCGGTCACTGGCGAGACGAGGGGATGAAATGCTACGGTATCATCTCCAGGATGGAAAATCTTAAGTAGCTCAGAAATTAATATTAAAAAAAATAGACCGGGATTTATTTTGGTGTCACGTCTCTACTCTCCACTCCCAACTTTTGACTTTCTCATCTCTGGAAATGTTGTTACCCGTTACAAGCAGAGATTTCTTGGTTTAATGGCAGCAGAGGAGTCTGAGCAGACGCGGGTGCTGCTTGGGGTGTGCAGGGGGGTGGCGGGAGGGGCCCCTGCCCAGCAGAAGAGTCATCTCATCTTCGTTAGATGTGGCCATCGATGCCGTTAGTGCCCTCGTTCACCTGAAAGCCGCCTGTCAGGAGCACGAAAACTTCCATAAATTTACTGCAAATCCACCAGGATCTGCCTTAGAAGACGCATCTCGGGGCTGAGATGGACAGCTTATCCCCCGGCCGCTTTGATTACCAATTATGGGGGGGGGGGGGTTATTGGGTGGGGAGGGCAGGGGAGCTCCCGGTCACCTCCGCCCGGCGGGGCGCCGCTCTGGGGCCGCTCCCGGCCTTCCAGCGCCTGCGCTGCGAACCGCCCGGCGCTGGGCCCCGGCTTTTGCCGGTCGGGGGGGTGCGGGGCGTGTGCGGGGCGCCCGGGGCCGGCGGGGGGGCGCGGGGGGGGGGGCGGGCCGCCCCCCCCCCCCGGGCCCCCCGCGGGGGCGCAGCGCCACCTGGTGGCCCGCCACAGCCGCCGCCGCCTCCGCCCCGCACGGCAGCAGCCGCCGGTGCCGGGGTTTGTCGCCGCGGCAGCGGGTGTCGGGGGGCTCGGCTCCGTGCACACAGGCCCCCGAAGCAGGGAGCACCCCCTGTGCGGGAGGAGAGGGGGCTCGGGAGGACCCCGGCCCCGCGCCAAGCCCGCCCCCGAGCTCCTCTTTGCGGGGTGCAGGAGCGCCCAGCTCCCAAACCCGCCGCTTACACAGGGGCCGGGCCCAGGTGTTACAGCCTCCTCCTTTCTCATTTATTTTTCTTCTTTTTCCCCCGGCAGGTCCTAGGTTAAGGCGCGTTTTCTTTGGTATTTTCATGCCGTGGTGCCCAAAGGATTGCATAATTGAGCTGCAAAGTCACTGCATGGCTAGGACTAAATACAGTCACTTCTGAATTCGGATAAGGCATAGAGCTTAACACCTGAAGGAAAATCTCTGAGGAGACTTTGGCTGTTGTGCAGCCCCGTACCAAGACAGCTCTCCTGGAGAGTGTCCGTGTGTGTGTGTGTGTCTGTGAGAACCACCCAAGTCTCTTGAAGTCTTTTTTTCATGGGCCACCAGCAAAAACATTCCTACATTTTGTTGCGGGTCTTGGCTAGGTTATGCAGCTAGCAAGGCTTCCAAAAACCCCGTGCAAGTGAAGCATCGCGAGTGTGCTGAGCGATGGGGGAGTTCAGAACCCGCGCTGTCGGCAGCGGGGGACGGTGCTGGTCCACAGCAGAGCGTGTGTTTGTCTTTGCTGATACCCAAGTCACGTATCGCAGCAGATACGAAGTATTGCCGAGCACCTCCCAGGTGTGGGGTTTTTTTCTTCTGTGTAGGCTAAGAACAGTTGTAAGAGTTTACAAAAATATACGAAGTCAGCATCTATCCTGTAAATCTTGCCGTCGGATGCTGTGCCTGCGGGGTCCGGCAAGGCGGCCTGGAGAACATCAAACCACTGGCCAGCAGAGAGCTGCTGGAGCACTGGTAATGGTTTTAAGAGTAATGGGATTCATTTAAGCTCCAGCTGTTGTAAAATATCACCAGGCTTAAAGATAATATGCATGGGCTTGGGTAATGCCTTGGATAGAGCTCTGGTTTAAGTGGCACCCACTGCTCCAGGGACCTGCACAGCCAAACTACAACCTCCTCTTGGCACACCGGGGTCAAAGGTGTCACCAGGTGCCTTTGAGTTGGGAGTGCAGGCGTTGGTGCTGTCTGCTGCTTTGAAAGGCTCATCAGACCCCTTCAGCAGGGAGGGAGCTGGAGCAGGGAGCTGCAGCCTGCCTGGGGGCAAGGCAGAAGGCCACCGGAGAATAAAGACCAGCATGGTGACCACCAACATTGTCTTCATGGTTAAGAAGAACTGTAAACTCTGCAGAGACAAATTTTCCAAGGCGTTCTGTAAGAAGATGTGGACATAGAAAAGGAAGATGTAAGCTAATGTCTGCTAGAATTACACTTTGAATTCAAAAGACCAAGGCAATTCATGTCCATGGCTCTTAATGGAATTAGCTGAGAAGCTTTCTGAATCACAATTGGCAATAAAATATCTTGGAAAACTAGAGAAATTCCCCCCAAATTGAAAAACTGTTACTGTAGTTCCATTAAGTTAAAAAAGGAACTAAAGGGAGTAACAGAGCGCTAACCATGACGGCTTAGTTTTACGTCAGCCACATTTTTTTAATGAGAAACCAGTGGGTTTTTTGAAACGGCTTTCATAGAAAATAAAGTTTGTTAAAATGAGCTCGTTGTCTTGCGAGAGCCTAAAAGACTCGCGTGATGTAAAAGATAACCGTAGCTGGTTTATGTCGATCTCAGGTTTTTTGTGTCCATCTCTGTTTTTTTGCCGATCTCATAACGTGTTGTCGTAAGGCGCCACGGGGATCGCTGTGCTGCTGGTCGCGGGCTGGCGGAGTTGTAAGCCGTCAGGACGGCGGTGACTTGCGTTGCTTGCCGAGGTGGTTACGATTCAGGAAAATGCAGTTTGCGTCCAAGCGCGTGCATAGCTCTGCCCTGCTACGATTGCCTTGGGGGAACCCGCGCATGTAATCCCCGAATTGCAAGTGCAGCACCGAGGCAGACGGGGATGATTTGAGCTGGGGATATCTAAAATCAAGCAGTGGCGTGGCTTTTCTGGTACAGAAATTTTTCCTTAAATTTTGTGCCATGTTCTGCTTCGGGAGGGCCTCCCGCAGCCCCGTGTGCTGAGCAGGGTGAGGCCGGCCGGCAGCAGCAAGGTCACCGTGCAGCTGGGGAGAGCCTCCTGCCAAGTCTGGCCAGGTCGTGGTGGGAAAGAGATTGGGACCTGATAAACAGGGGGGACCCGGCCCGGGAGAGGAGGCGCACGAGGAGCAGAGTTGGTCTTCAAATGCCATCGGCTTCTGCAGAGCTGCTCTGCCAATAAGGAGAAAAGCAGGGGGAAGAGGAAGGTAGAGAAGCAGCTTCAGGATAACCTCCCGAATTGGACTTTAATCACGCTCCCTGGAAATTGTTTAAAGAGCCTTAAAAATGCATCTGCTGCATTGAGAAACTTGGCTGCCCTTCCAAAATGAACCTGCGTCGCTCGATCTAGTAACTCAAATTTTAAACAACAGCTTTGCATGCAGCCGGCTGGGTAAAACACCTCCCCTCCATGTTCTGTGGTAGCTGTAGGAGATGCGGCCCCCTGAAGTGACAGCAGCGTTACTCCTTTCCGCTGAAGTGCTTTATCTCTGTCTCGGCAGTGCCGGTCGGCGTCTCCCCAGGTGGAGCCTGGCCCGCGGTGGTTCACAGGGCTGTGGGCAGTGGAGTTAGAAATGCCGGCGCTCGCATTTCATTTTCTAGCAGTCATGGGCATTCGTTGGGTTATTTCCAGCAGTGAAGTAGGGTTGCTTTCCCTGTGCCACTTCTAAAATTATTCTGGAATTAATTGTGATAAAGGACCTGCTATTCCTTCGTTACCCGTCACTCAAGGATCGCATGAAGAAACTCAACTCCCTGAGTAGCGCTCGTACCCCACCGATGTGCGCATGCCCTTTGGGGTGAGGATCGTGGTGTGTGCTGCTCGAGCTCTCCAATGCCCTGGGAAGCACTGGAGGTTTCTGTGTAAACTGCTTTGACGAGCAACATTAATCTTTTAAGATACAACGATTTTTTCAAAGTAGCAGATACTTTCTTATGTATTTCTAGGATACTGAACAGTTCCTCACCACGGTTTGGTTGTTTTCTTTTCTTTCAGCAATCAGAGAGGATGGCATGCCAGGAGGCAGAAACAAAAGCATCGGACCTGTCCAGGTGAGCATGTCTGGCCCTTTCGCCGTGGTTCCCTTCAGCTTTTGCTCTCTTGCCCTTGGCACACGCCGCATGGGTGGGGAGCTCGGTCGGAGTCAGCAGCTTGGTGTGGGATGGGGCTGGGACTGATTTGACTGAGCCCTTCTCAGCCCTGCCCTTGCCCCCTGCCGGCATAGCAGGGCTTTGACTCTCCACAAGTGTTAGAAATACCTGTCAGGAACAGTAGATTTGTAAATAAGGCTCAGTGCTTGCTTGTCCCTGGAGGGGACGCAGCGCAGTCCCAGGGTGCCCATGTGAATTCACAGGCGGTCTCTGGCCATCGTGGTGCTCTGTCCTTTGTGAGCTGCACAAGGACGTCTGTCCCTCCGCAGCTCCCAGTAAATCTCACGGGCTGCCTGCTGCAATTCCCTTCAGTTGTTGCAAGCGGGGCACCCAGTAAATGTCTCGCTGATTGATGGCGCAGCTTGGCTGGAGATGTCTTGTAAAGCGCGAGGTAATTCAGCCCAACAGCTTGTACTGCGTGCCTGAGAAATGATGGCCATTTCCAGCTCGCTTCTAGAAAAGTGGTCTTTTAAAAGTTTACTATTTATTTTAATAAAACAGAAATAACACGGAAAGCATTTTCTGTGACTCTCTGTATCTATGAAGGGACTACTTGTCCCAGGCCAAAACCAAACCATGAGAAGCCAAGCAACCAGTTTTCCTGCTTGCTCAGTAAGGTCCTCCACAGCAAACCAAGAAAGAGGCAAGAATTAGTGCGGCCATGCCTGCGGGCAGCATCTGAGAGAGCCTGGCTCAAATAATGAAAAAAGCTCTTCGTAACGATAGGACACTTTCTGCTGTTTGCAGGCATCATATTTATAACAGCATTAGTTACGGATTTGTAAAGCCTATGTGGGTCTATCAAGGAAGAACAAACATTTAATTTCTGGCCAGGTAACAATATTTACTGCCTCTCTGAGCAATGTAGCTGTAGTAAAACAGCAGCCTGTGCTAGCCAGAGCGGGCCGTGGCTCATCCGAGACTCGTGTGATCGGTCAGTGCTGGGCCATCGCTTATGCCGTCAGCTCCGTTTCCCGGGGTGAGGCTATTTAGCCATTGCACTCCTCAGGTTCTGTGCCTGGGTAAGCCTACTGAGTTTTTCTGACAGTTTTGCAAGACTGGGATAAGCTGTCTAAGCAATGTTTGGCTCTCGAAAATGATGTTCAGGGTTCACTGCACTTTCTTGCAGCACGTTAACTCGAGGTCTTTCTGTATTTTGTGCCAGCCTCACTAAGGGACACGTGCAGAACTAAAAAATAAAAAAAAAAACCAGAAACTTTGATGTTGCAGTATCCCCAGTACTGATGCCAGATTTCTTCAGGAGCATACCCCGCTCTTTCTTGAAAGTTTATACTTTTTTTAGTCCATTTTAGCTTCATATCTATTACTCTCTAATACTTGTTTTAGGTATTAGATGTTTGATTACTTCTTTAGGTGCCACCTGGTTCTTATCTGGGGAAAAATAGTGACCAATGCTTCCCTTTAAACGTTTTCCTGACTGATTTTATATATGTCACCTTGCCTCTCTCAATTGCTGTATCCAACTGGAGCCTACCCCACCTTCCATGTGCCTGTACCTCTGCGGGGTACTGAGTGATGTTCCCGACGAACTGGCCTCCATTACTCCCAGGTTTTTCACCGTGTGACAGCAGCTGATTTACGGCTCGTCGCCGTGCGTATTTGACATCATCTTTTTGTCTGTCCCTTCCCATCTGCTGTGTTATCGTCACTCGAATTGCACTGCAGGCACTGGAGGTCACCACGATTAGCTGTAAATAGAATTTTTTATGTGCGTTGTTAAGTGTAAAGGAAAGCCATGATATCTGCAGGGACGGCGAAGCCATTTTCCTGGTGCAGGGTGGTTTCAGCTCTGTTGGATGTGGCTGTATGGTCAGGGTGTTCATGTACAAAGGGGTTCTGCCTTATGTCTGTTCTCAGCTGAAGTAACCTAATGGTCCTGTGTTTGACAGATATCGGAGGAAGAGATTGAGAGAATTATGTCTGGGCAAGAATTTGAGGGAGAGGCAAACATGTCATGGAGCAACAACGGAGACAGTGACCATAGTTCCCCTGGAAATGGAGTTTCTGAGAGCAACCAGCCTTCACCCGTTTCTACTCCGTCTTCAAGGTGGGAATGACCCCTGGAAGAATTTCACATTACAGTAATCTTGGCTGTCGTTCCCTGAGTGATACTGTGGGTCAATGTAGGAAAAATGCACTGCGAGCGCATCTCCGTGTAACCTGAGTGTACTGCAGATGCTCACATCTCTAATTGTGTTTTGAGGAAGGCAGCACTGGGTTGAAAATAATTGAGCTGGGAGGTGAAATACTCATGAGCAGATGAAAAAGACGACAGCGCTGAGTTAAAATTGTATTTAAAATAGATCTCTTAATTTGTATTGATAGTTTTTTCTGCAGATTGTGTAAACATGATTACTTTTCACTGTTTGTTCTGTATAAGCTGCTTTTTCTCCACTGTGCCCAGGTTTTGCAAACAAATCGCTCCATTTAGGTTCCTAACTGCTGGCGTTCTATTAACGGCAGTTCCCGTTAGTGCCGCATTTGACTGGAAGCACAGCAAGAACCTCAGACTTGCGTTCCATCGCTTTCGGTTGCATTGTAAGCTGGGAGATGCTTGTGTTCACTGGCTGTGCAAACTCTTAGTTTGCAATCTTAATGCTGGCCCTTCAGGGAAGCTGGAGTGGAAGTGGTTTGTGCAGTCGGGTTTCTGTTTTACTCTCGGAATGGCTGCTCAGCAGCAGTTCCCAGATCTCCATTAAGTGGAACGAGCGCCGAGCCAGGCTCAGCACGAGGCAAGCGCAAGGTGCCTGGTCTGCAGACTCTCAGTTATTTCCAGTGTAGGGCTTAAATACAAAGGCATTTTCCATTCTGGTTTTTCCCTCCCTGTTTTTATTAATACTATCGATGGAGCTGGATGCAGTGTTTTAATGAATCAGGGAGAATTTTTGGGGTATATTAAAAAGCTTTTCCTTTTCCAGTAGGTCTGTGGAGCTGAACGGATTCGCTGCACTCAGGGATCAGTATATCGGGACGCCGGTGTCCACGCACTATCAGTACCTCCCGCACCTTTTTAGCTATTCTGCTCACTCAGCTCTGATGCCCCCCCAGACGCGCAGCCTGGACCCCCAGTCACACAGTCTGATCAATCAGTTGGTGTCAGCGGAGGACCTGGAGCCACTCGGCACGCCAATGCTCATTGAGGACGGGTGAGTATGCGCAACGTGGTGCAAGGGGCTGCTGCATGTTCCTGGCTGTCGTTTGGGGGGGCATCAGAGTTTACATACAGGGAATATTTGAGGCCAGCTCTCACTTTTCACATCACTGGAGTCTTTTCTCCAGCATTCAAAAAGATGTTCAGCCTTACCATAGTCCCATTTAGGAATACTGTAATCATAAATATGTATGTGTACATACACATACAAATCTGTAACTATTGTTTTACATGTAAAATGCCTTTCACGGCCCGATCGGCACGGGGGACACCTCCCCTGGGAGAAGATGCAGCCATAATGCAAGCAGCAAACCAGACCACGTCCCGTGGGTGGCCTGTGCCCTTGGCTGGGGCTGGAGCTGGTGTGCGCGGACCTTGCGTGGGGTTTCAGGCTACGTGGCCGGGCTGAGCCTGTGCGGGAGCGGGTTCGATGGGTTTCAGCCCTGAGGTTGCATTAACTGTACAAAAATTAATAAGCATGGTAGCTGGAAAAATACGCATAGGTGGAAAAAAGCAGGGTAGTCTGTCTGCTGGTGAGAGCTGCAGGGCTGTCTGGGAGGCCGAGCTGCCCCGTGGCTGGGCAGGCTGGGTGCTGGCCAGGTGGGTGACCCCAGCAGCTGGGGGGGCTCCCCTTGTAGCCCCCAGCCGGGCAGGCTGGGTGCTGGTCATCACGGCTCCCACCGCCAGGTGACACTCTGGGCACCGGCAAATTGGGCACTTGAACACGAATTCCTGTGGCATTTGCCTTGCTTTTCAAGTGCATTGTCAGATGATGTCATTCAATGTTGTTAATTGTTTTTATGCCTTCATATTAACTGTGTCTGCAGGTACAAAGTGACTCAGGCAGAGCTGTTTGCGTTGTTGTGTCGTCTGGCGGATGAATTGCTTTTCAGGCAGATTGCTTGGATCAAGAAGCTGCCGTTCTTCTGCGAACTCTCCATCAAGGACTATACCTGCCTGCTCAGCTCTACGTGGCAGGAGCTGATCCTGCTCTCCTCGCTGACTGTTTACAGCAAGCAGATCTTTGGTGACCTTGCGGACGTCACCTCCAAATATTCTCCCTCTGATGATGAGCTGCACAGGTGAGACATCAGGCTGAGCCCACGGGTAAGGGAGCGAGATTAGGGATGGAGGAGCCATTGGGTGCCCTGTGACCAGCTAACCACCTCTAACAGGTCAACTCGCTGCTGTTTTCCTTTTCTGTTTTTTAGAGAATGGTTGTTCCAGGCTTAGAAAGTACACTGTGGTTAGTCAGTGTTGAATCAGAACTTCCTTCTGCGGGGGAAGGTGCACAGCGCTCTATGGTGCTTTTTGAAGTTCCCGTAGCGATGCTGTCATCCTCCAGCACAGCCCTACAAACCGCCGCCTTTATGGGGAGAGTAAAACTAGCCAGCGGTTTGGGTAACCCTGAAATAAAAAACGAAGGTCTTATTTAAAAACCCTTTGGTCTGGTGGAAAGGTTGTTCACACAACTGGTTGTCTATATTATCATAATGGTTCATTATTAATTGCTATTTCATTGTTTTGATTACATAAATTTAAAGATGTTGCAACTTAGCTCTTGTTTTTTCCATCATATGCGCTATCTGATGCTCTGAGGAACCTGCCTTTCATTTATCATTTTGGTCAGCGTGTTGTTTTTTGGTTTGGGTGTTTTATTTTGTAGACTTGGTGCAAGACGGATCCTCCTTTTGGTAGTAGACTCACGATCTCACAATATTGTGGCAGAGATTTACAGAAACTGCTACCCACCCTCCCTTTTAACATCTGCCCCGTTTGTACCCCGCCCTTGCTAGGCTTGGTGATTTTGGAAGAGTCACCAGGGGATCGTAAGATGAGCAGAGATTTAAAATACTGCTGTGGTCCTCAGCCATCACGGTATCTAACGGTTCTTTGAGGTTCCTTTGTGCATCTGTTCTGAGAACCGGAGGGGCTGGCTGGCTGATGACCACGGCGGAGGAGTGGAGGAGCCAAGAGCTGGACCCAGGTGTCTCATTTCCTGGGGCAGGTTCCTCCGCGGCGCTGTTCTGCCCGGCCATTCATCGTGCATCTGGTGCTGCTCCTGCGAGGAACAGTAAGGGTCATAGAAAACCACAATAACACTTGTTCCTGCATTCAGCCGCCCTTTTGTTCCTGCTGTCCTGGTCAGAGCCTCAAAAGAGAAGTGTTTGTTTCATTTTGGGTTTGCGATAAATACAAGCGAGAGGTAAGAAAACAAGACAAAGGAGGAATCCTCGCCCTTCAGAAACCGGCAATTCAGAGCTGGTCGCCTTGAAAGTCCTTCAGAGAAGATCTGTGCACATGGATGAAAATAGGTGTTCTTGGGAGTGTAATGTTTCTGTAGTCTCTTCTTCTGATTTAGCTTTTCAAGTGTCATTCATTGTCATTAGTAACATGGGAAAATGCACACAAAAAAAGCCATTTAGCGGGAAGTTGCACAGATGAGGGGTCTCGAGCTGCATGGCTCCCTCCCCGTTGTCTTTATGATAGTTCAGCCACAGCTTGACTGCCTGCAGGCGGCAGTGGGGTAGTTCGTGGGTATCGGTCTCCCTGTCCGAGGCACTCATGGAATAGCTGGTCCCTTCGGATTTGCGAGGGGCTCTGAGGGAGAGGTGGCCGACTTGTGGGTTTCCTCAGAGAGCCCCTGTTTCCCCTGGCGTTGATCAGTAATGACTGCAAAACGAAGTTCATTACATCTCACAGCCGGTTGAAGAAACTTCGCTGAGCTGTGATCGTCTGGCGCTCTGGGGTTAATTTCTGTTCTTATTTAGCAAAATGACGGGAGCAATGCTAATGCTTAGGTAGGTGATGAATGAAGCCATAGGATGAGCTCCCCAGCCCTGGTGTTTTAATCGCTTCTAACAGCTGGCTAAATGTTCTGTTTGCCTGATAGATCAAATGTTTTCTTTTATTGTGCTGTTTTTCTGGAGATGAATATGAAATTAATAGATTCCTGACCTCCCCCAGCCCTCCTGATAGCTCTTCCCTTCCCCCTCCTCCCCAGCTGATCCCGATAACTCCCAGCCAGAAACTTGCCTGGTGTAAACTGCGAGGAAAAGTGTGTGGAGGAGTCGGTCCTCAAGAAGAAATAGGGCTGTGAAAAACAGAACAGCTTTGTTTGAAAGGGGGAGGAAAGTATGCATGGAAAAGTAAGACAGTTCAACTGCAGGAATGAGAGAAGAGCTCTCCTGGATTTATGAAGTGATGAGTGGCTGGTAAAAATGTGCATGCTCTAAAAACAATTAAACCCAACAGACAACTGAGTGGTCTTTGTGCTCATTAACTTCTTGAGCTTTGCAATCTTGCACCTGCAAGATTTTTAATGTCAACTTGAGAGCAAGAAAACTTGTACAACTTTAGATTAGCTGACAAGGCTTTCATCACTTACAATATTACTTTCTTGAAGAAGCGACCTGGAGTTCAGATAGCTTGTTTTCACTTCTCTGAGGTCAAACTCCACCATGCATTTTACAAATAACTTTGAAGTAAACAAACACACATGCCAAAATAAGGTATTATTCAGTGAAAAAGGTTCTATTTTTGTTCTATTCAAAGATGGCTTTCTGGCTGTGCTCTTATTCTTTGTGCTGTACAATGCCAGAGCGCAGCTGAAGCTTCCCTAAACACTTCTGCCCCACTTCTGAGCATTTTTGCAATATGTGGTTTCTTTGAAACCAGGGGTATTGCTGTGAGATGCGTTCCCGAGAGGCCATTCTGGCCGTTGGCACGTGTGGGATGGTCCCGGAGCGTGCCCAGGGGCACCGGCAGCCCTCTGCGCCCTCCAGCTCCACTTCTGCCCATTGCTTTCACCGCGGCTTTTTCGTGGTGCAGACACAGGGCATCGCTCATGAAGAAGCAGCCTGGCACCCCCTTCTGCAGGAGGACCTCGTTCTGCACCTGCACAATCTCCACCAGGCAGTTTCCCAGGAGATTTTGGGGAGATTTATATTCCCTGTGCATCAGCGTGCCCCCTCCCGCCCGTCTGTGTCGCGGGCTTCCCTTGGCAAGCGTGGACGCTCCGCAGAAATGCGCAGCTTGTTTTCAGCAAACGGTACAAATTCAGAAGTGAGCGTGGCTGGTGAGATGCTCCAGGGTGGGTGGAGGTGGCAGAGCCAGGTCCCCGTGGAGGATCCCTGGCAGTCCACACTGCCAGCAGTGCTTTTCTGGTTGGATCTTGATCAGCATTTCTTAAGTGCGATGAATCCTGCACGTCCTATGCAAAGGGGAAAGTTTAGAAGGCAACGGCACGTGTCCCTTAGGCTGCACCCTTCGACCGCAGCCTGAGCCTCACTCCCTTCAACATGGGTTAGTTGTGCTTTTGTGTGTGTTTGGATTTGTGAGAAGGCTCCCAGCCTTCCTGCAGTAGGTCTCACCCCAGAAGCTCTCAGCCGAGGAAGATTAACAAACCGTAAGGAACAGGTAGTAAACACGGCTGTGTGGAAGTGCAGGATCTGTGTGAGTCACTCCTGGGAATTTTTGGGAGGTGAGCTTCCTCACCTGTCTGTCAAATAAATGAAGTGTGCGTCGCTGTTGTACATGGGTTGGTGTCATTCCTCAGTGTTTAGAAAAGGTTATTTATTTCCAATGGCAGCCTACAGATAGAAGAAACTGTAGGTGCTTCTGCTGTTGGAAATGGACTTTGTTCTGGGAGCTCCTGTGCAGCGGGGTCCGTGTTCTGCAGTCCTGCACCGCCTGGGTGCCGCTCCATTCAGCTGACACAGGGAAACGTGCTGTGCAGAGCCACAGCCAGGGCATTGCACCGATTCTACAGGCAAGGGATAAAATTATTTATCAGCTTTGTAGAATGGAGGGGTTTGTATAAAAAAAAAAAACCAACAGACTTGGATGTCGGGTGGGGTGTGTTTGTTGCAGAGAGACAGGGTTCCCCTGTAACGTGCGGGAAGGCAGCACCAGTCCCCGATCTCCCGGGGTGGGGTGCAGGGTGCTGCGCAGCTGCTGGGGACGCCTCCGGGCCCCCAAGGATGCGTCGGCGTTTCTGCTGGTGGCCAGCGCAGGGTACGCCAGGCTGCTGCAAGAGGTGGGAAGCACAAACTGAAGAAAGGTGCGAGGCAGTGAGGGGCGAGAAGACGTGGAACGCTGCTGGGGGCGGCTTGTCTTCTGGGGGGGAAGCACTCCAAGGATTGCTAGAGGTGCTTTTATCCTGCCGAAGTATCCATGGGGAGCAAGGCGCAGTGCTCTAACGCGGCTGCGAGCTGCTTTCTGCCGTGGGTAGATGCAGTGCAGCACCAGGCAGACGGGGAATACCTGCTGACACTTGCATCTTGGCAGTGGGTGTTTTGCAGGATATTTCCGTGTCCTACAAGACAAGTATCACTCCACATTTCTATGAAATCTTGCCTCATTCCCCAAACTGCTTAGTTAAAGCTCTCGTTAGCCCAGCGAAGTGCAAAGGTACAATCCTCATTGGAATCTGGGGAAATACAAGTACGGAGAGGCAAAGCAGTGCGCCTACAAGCACGCAAGAAGTTTTTGCACATTCCTGGCTCCACCAAACCTTTTCCCCTGTCAGAGCAGGCTGGCAATGAACTGAATCACCAAGAGATTTTTTTTTTTTTGCTAAAATATCTGTAACAGCCAAGTTTGTAACTGAGTCATTTTCCTTCTTACTACTACTTTAAATTAATGGTGCTGGCAGACTTCAAGCAGTTTGGATGACCTTTTTTTTTTTTTTTTTAATTCTCTTGAGAGATGTTAAAATCTCTCAAGTTATTTCGATAAGCTTCTTGCCTTTATCGCACGGGCTGTGTCCTGTATACGCTGATGTGTGATCTCTGTCCTCCAGATTCAGTGAAGAGGGGATGGAGGTGATGGAGCGGTTGATCTACCTCTTTCGCAAATTCAACCAGCTGAAGGTCAGCAACGAGGAGTATGCGTGTATGAAAGCCATTAACTTCCTAAATCAAGGTGAGTCGATGAAGAGGAGGTTCTCGGTCCCACTGTAGAAATTCTCTGAAACAGTCTGAGCAGTCTTTGCTTCCCTGTTGAGAAATGGGAGGAAGGGATCTGAGACCCACAGAGAGACCCAGGCTCTGAAACCTCTCTGTACGTGTTCACAGTTGTGCAGACCAAGCATCACACAGAGTGGGGTACTTGTGTACCTGCCTGAAGAAATCCTGGAAGCGAACAAATTCATTTGCCTAGCCAATTTTTATCGCCTTTAAATAGAGACACCAGGATGGTTAGTGTGCCCTTTTACACATGTACCAACAGTACCAATACCAGAATTGGAACAGAGCAGAGAGGCCAGCGAAACCTTTCTGGATAAGGTTTGGGTGAGATGACTTACCAGCTGCTAACGAACTTTTCATCAGGGAAAGGTGTCCTCTAGAAGTATTACTGCTTTAGGTAACTGTTCAGGCAATTAACTAAATTATACTTTAAAACAAGTTAATTTGCCTGACTCTTTTTTTTTTTTCTGAAGTAAGCAATTGACTATTTGCATAACAACCTTTCAAAGATTCCCTAGAAAATGTTTTTTAAAGAGTGAATTTGTAAAACCAATCCTCTCTTTTTTTAGAGCTTTTCTGACCCTTTAAAATGTTTACCTTCAGGATATATACTTAGGTCACCTAGTTGGCTTCCCGCTATTTAGATTCTATACCTCACGCTAGCTCTTTAAAGTGAAAAGTAATCATGAATGAAGTATTTATACGCAGGCAATGAATTCTGCCTGAGAAGGGACTGAATCCTCCCGTGGATCAACCAGCCCATTAAAGCGGGTGGTCCAGTCTGTTGCAAGACCCTAGACATTTTAAAATCCACGCAGAGTAATTCTTCAACACGTGAGAAGATCCCGGTCGTCTCCTAACAACTGTAGTGGGCTGAAATAGTTGGGAATAGATCGGGTTTGTTCCTCAGTGGTGCTCGTCCCTGTCTCCACTCTTGTTGTTTGTCTCAATCCACTGCTCATGGGTCCCCTTTCCTGGTCGTTTGTTGTGGCACCAGGCCTGTGGGGCCTCGCAGGACATTTTTTCGCATTGTAAGTGAAGACAACTGTTGAGAGGCAAATGCTTAATGGATGGTGTTCGGCTGTAATTTTGGAAATAAATGTTCCCAAAGTCTTTTCATACCATGAAAGATAGTTGCAGTCTGTAGAAATGTGCTGCAGGCTCTCTCCTCCCCCACTCGCTTCCAGCGGGAGATAGTGCTGACGCTTCAATCTGTGCCGGGCTGAGGTTCCGGTTTGCTTCCCTGGGCAGTTTCCTGACACTGGATAATGCACTTCTCGAGCTGTCTCCATTGTTTTCCAAAATGTATTTTCATTAACTTCCTGTCTTCTTTTATTTTTAGTTGAAGTTTGCAATTTTTTATGTGAAATACCTGAGAATTATTTTTAAAAGTCAGCTTTTGGGCAGCAGATAAATGCCTCTTCCGTCAGATGGTCTTACAATACCGAGCCTGCACCCAGGGTCCGCAGCTTCCTTGCTGCACGGCGCTGGATCCTTCCCAGGACCCCCAGCAGCATGCTGATGCCATTGATCACGTTGAACGGTGGCAGTGGGGCTGCCTGCCAGTTTGATAGCTTGGAGATGTCCATTTTTCCTTTGTGTACGTTCCCTGACATTGGCAAAGCTAAATTTAAAAATAAGAAGTTGACAAGCTCATGTGACATAATTCATAAGCAGATGGGGAGAAATATGATGATACCTTGAATTATAGAGTTGAGCGTTTTCCTCAGCCAAGATGATATAGCTAAAACCAACATGTTTCTGTCTGAGGAAGTATTATGCTGAATCCGCTGTGAGGACTAAACCTTGACATACAGCTGCTTTACACCCAGCCGGCGGGGATTTAAGGTTGCTGGAGCTGTTATCTCCAAGAGCGTTCGTTGAGCTCTGTAGATGAGCAGCCTAGGACATTCGCTGTTCTCATCCTGGTCTTTGGTGGGAGGAAATCCTGTACCCAGGCAGGCGTGTAAAGGCACACCCACGATGCAGGCACGCCAGGAGGGGAGACGGCAATTTTAGTATTTGTCTACTCGAAGCCGGTCTCCGAAGCAGGGACCCAGCTTAGAGTCTTAGCAATCAGTCTGTCTTTCCTGAAGAAATGGCAAGAAGCGTGAGGCTGCTGCTCTCCTAGGATGCTTCTGTCATGTTCTCATTACTCCCGTCACTCTCTTTCAGACATCAGGGGTCTGACCAACGCGTCCCAACTGGAGCAGCTCAATAAGCGGTATTGGTATGTTTGCCAGGACTTCACGGAGTACAAATACCCACACCAGCCAAACCGTTTTCCGGATTTAATGATGTGTTTGCCAGAGATACGATATATTGCAGGTAACTTCCTGAGCTCTTCTCCCACAGGGATCACGTGCAAATTACAAAATTTGCTTTTAAAAGCAAATTAATTTATAACCGCGAAATTCTTGTCGACTTTGCTGGAGGATGTTTGTGCGGGACCTTTCTCTGTTGAAGCTTCTCCCTGGCTTTGAGCTCACCTCCCGTCACCCCTAGCTCACCCAGCCACAATGGCTCTTTACAAGTTGTCCCTGCGCCGCTGGCGGATGTGGCGTTACGTCCCACTCCCGGGTCCCCTGCTCCCAAGAGGACGTGCCTCGCTCTGACCTTTAAATACTTCGGTCATGTTCTCATTTTATTTTTTTCCTTTCAATCCCATCTCAGAGGCATTTTGTCTCAAAGGGGTGTAATCCTGGTTTGAGTAGTTATCTCTTAAGAAACAGAGAGATCTCTGAGATGCTGCTTAATTAAGGAGCAGCTGATAAGCAGAGCGGGGGGCAGACCTGCAGTGTAACCCCCAGGTTTCAGCTTGTCCGGACCTCTGAAATCCGCAGTTGTGTCCCTAATTAGATCTGCAAGGTCTGGTGTTACTAAAACATTGTTTGTTCCTGAATGTTATAGCAAAGGGAGATACTTGCCTCCCCATGTCAAGGCTCCGTATGCTTCATCCTACTCCACTGTAAAAAACTAGATAATAATCACAGAGTAGCTCTTGTAATTTACTCATTGAGCTCAACGAGGGAGTTTGAGGAGAGTCAGGATTTAGCCTTTCCCAGTTTCTATAAATACTGCTCCATTGTGGAGAAATCATTTTGATCTGACTTTGCCCATTTATTTAGCTTTCGATTCAGTAAATAATAAATCCTGTTGTGTCCAAATGAATATCAAATGTCTAATGTAGCGGTAGGATGATTAACTGTTTCTCTGAGAGGTTCAAGGTAAAACCATCTCCAGCGTTGCTGGCTTAGGTGTCTCTGAAATCTGATTCAGGAGTGACTGCTAATTCTGGTGGTTTTTTTTTTTCTTACCAGGAAAAATGGTGAATGTCCCCCTGGAGCAGCTGCCTCTCCTTTTTAAGGCCGTTCTACATTCCTGCAAGACGAGCGTGAGCAAAGAGTGAGCCCAGCTCGCCCCGGCCGGTGCCTTACGCTGTGCCTCAGGCAGGGAGCTGGCTCACCTCGGGAGAGGGGCAAACGCGATCCAGGCAGGAGACGGGGCAGCGGGCGTCCCTGCCATTGTAGCAAGAATCTTTTTTGTTTGTTTTTTGTTTTTTTACTCTTTTTTCCTATATATTTATTTCACGACAGAGTTGAATGTATGATCTTCAACACGATGCACATGGTTCTGTATGAATGCAGCAGATGCATTCTCCAGCGGTTTACAGAATGTGAAGATGTTTAATGTTACAGTGTTTGTTAGGGTTAGTTCTTTTGTATTTTGGGGGCTGGGGACCGAGATGACTAAGACTACCTCAAGGAGAAGATGCTGTTCGCGCGCTGCTCTTTCCATGATTTGTATCCAAAAGCGTTTGTCCTAGAGAGCAAACGGCCTCACCGCATCGACAGAGCTGTTAGTATCCCAAATGGACGATTTTGGAGAAGTGGGTGTTAGAGAAGTGCCAAGCTTTTCTTTTCTTTAAATATAATAATCATTGTAAAAAGGCAGGGAGCGGAGAAGAAGGAAGAGTCTGTCTAGCCAGTTGGTTTCTTTTCCCCTGGCCGTTTTCAGATGCAGGTGGTAGCTCCTGCGTTTTCCTTGAATCCCGCCCCAGTGGGATCCCTCGGAGCTGCGAGGGGGGCTCGCTGTCCCCGTCCCCTCCGGGGAGCTGCAGGAGTGGGCTCTGCCCCCACCCCCAGCCCGACCAGCGGGCCTCTCGCTGTTGCTGCACACCTTTCCATCCGACTGAAACTGGGTTGCTGCAGTTCGTAGCAGGCTCCTGGCATTACACAAAGGTACTCTCGTTGCTAGAGAACTGCACGTAATTTCTCATCGCTTCCTTAACATCCATTTTAGGTTCACAAAAGCAGGAAAAACCTACTTAGAGAGGAGGCAGGATTGCCCCTTTCAGTGTGTGCCTCCAGGGTGGTATCTGACTACCGAGGAGGCTTCTGCATTGCAGCAGTCCCAAGCAGCCCGATTCTGGGAACAGTTAATGTACCCTGTGGTTAAATGGGACCTCTGTAACGGGGTAAGGGACTCCGGTGTCCTCTGGCATGGCTTTCTCTGCTGGACTCGGAGAATGCATGATCCATAGTCGTATCCTGCCAGGACTGTTCTGCTGCTTGTGGAACCCCTTCTTACCAGGAAAAAATGGTATTAATGCAGTACTTGGTAAACTCTTCTGTCCTAGGTGTTGCAAGGCTTGGATTTTCCATCTCGCAACCTCCACACCACTCCACTGCACGGACAACTGGTTTAATCATAGAATCGTTTGGTTGGAAAAGACCTTTAAGATCATTGAGTCCAACCGAAATGACAACTGGTTGGCTCTTTGAGTATTTGCTAAGTGCTGATGTTTATCTAAACGTGGGTATTCTTGTGAGTAACCTCATGGCTTCTGGCCTGTGGCGGTGGTGGGGAGGTTGGATGAGATGCTCTTGTTCCCATCTCCTTCATTTAGAATTAACGCTCAAAGACTCAGTCACTCCCCTAGGCAGCCGTGTCGCCCTGGCTGGATTTCCTTCCCTGCATCCTTAGATATGAATCTGACGTTTGTGTAGCAAGCGGGTTCATCAACAAATGTTGGAATGCTGTTTTAAAAATACTTTGGGAGACAACTTCTGTTCCTTCAGGGTAGGAGGGACCAGTTGCTACCTTTCTGTCTTGTCCTGGTGACAGCGGCGTGGCACAAAGTGAGTACTGCTGGGTGCTGAAGCTGCTGTGAGGTGAATGTGATGGTGAACAGGAGAAGCATCTCATTCACCCAAGCCGTCTTTCCTTGCCCTTCGCCCTGCAGGTGCTCCCTCGCTTGCAGCCCAGGGGACGCTGTGACCCGCTGCCTTGGCACGTCTCTCGGTTCATCAGCAGCTCCGCGCGTCCCGGGCGCTGACCGCTGCTCGGAGACCCGCTGCTGGCTGACCGCCGGCCCGCGGCGGCATCGCCTTCTCTGCAGTCCCACTTGGGCGTCTTCCAGCTTGATGGCTTCCCTTTTCTGAAAGCCGGCTAGCTGCTCATTTTTCATTATTTAAATAGGATGTTACGGGTAGCAGCTGCTGGGCCCAGCAGCAGGTCAGCTTGATAGAGCTTCACAGTCCAAAGGCGGTTCCGTAAATCTCATTTCCCTTCTGACTGTAAAATGAGACAAGCGCGTATTTCTCAGGAAAGCCTTCTGCATACAGCCTATACCTCAAGCGTAAATGGGAAGATGTTAGTGTATCTGTCTGTAAGTTAGGAAGTATTTCTCAGCTTTTAAGTTTAATTTCCAAATAGCTTGATATGATCTTTTTATTACGGGTTATCTTCTGGCTTGCTGTTTTATACACTCAAGGAATTGTTAAAATTGCATAGGAGTAATTTTATTCTACAGTTACTGAATTACTATAATCTGTTGATGAATAAGAGTTTGTTTTAATTAGTGTACATAAAAGTGGTCATCTTATTGCCAAATACCCCACAAAAATAATCTACTAGGTATTCTGTGTTTATCCAAAATAGACTCCCAAGACTAATGCTGTACCAACAACAGCAGAAAACTTAAATTAACAGAAAAAACCCATAAATATCAGCAAAAAACCTAAATTCACTTATGATGACGAATGGACAAGAATGTGCTCCTTTCTATTGTATAAAGCAAATGTTGCAAAGGTTGATTGGCGGCCGTATCCATTTCCAAATGACCCATTTGCTGTAGGGAGTAGAAAAGCCTTACTACACGGACAAGTAAGGACGACGCTGATGTACCGAACCAGAATCCAGCTCACTGGACAGTCATTCTTAACACCTTCTGCACCAAGTCCTCTAACGACTTGTATTTTTTAAACAGGGTAAAGTGAATGTGTTGCATTGCAAACTCAGGTATTATGAGAAGGTAGGAACGTAGCTAGAGATGTAGAGACGCTAGGTCAGTCACTAGATGTATTTGTGAATTTGGTTTGAAGGACACCCTGGAAAGGTTGGAATTTTTGTTCCATTCTTCACGTAACATTCGGTTTACAGGGACTCATATTTTATTTGTGCTTAATGCTAGTAGGGGGAAGTTCATTATCTTTGGTATCTATCTGCTCTTGCTTATCTGACCTTCTGTCATAGAGAAATCAATCAACAATAATAGTCTTTGGTAGAATTTTCTGCCATGACAAGTCAATTTTTATCCCCTATTTGAAAGATAAATTGGCTGACTGACCCCCTCCTCTCCTTCATAGCATTTGTGCAGATGGAAAGCTGAAGAGTTACTTTTAATCCGAACAGAGATTTGGGACATAAATTTGAAGTGCTCGGGCTCACGTATTCAGAGGGACTCTGCCCGGGTATCCTCGTTGCTGTTTTACAGCTTGAAGCTCGTCACCCGGTGCAGAGAACTGAGCAGAAATCACGGCCAGCTGATGGGGCTGAGTCCCAGCTTGAGTGGCAACACCCCAGGACCTGAACAATTGGGTTTTATTCTGCTGCCTGCCTTTGGGCCAGGCTCCTGTCCTGAGAGCTGAGCCTTGACCCCCCTGTGTGTGTGGGTAGCGAGCCCTTGGCCTCGGCACGCCCGGCCCCTCGAGAGGGCTGGGGGACGGAGGGACGACCGGGGCGCTCAGAGATGCCAGGTACCGGTCTGAACCGATGGGCTCTGGGCATGGCAAAATTGAGGCGGCAGGAGCTAACTCACTCTCCAGCCGCTTTGCATACGCTTTAGCTGCCTTCTAATTGTTATTAATGCCAGGGGCGTTCACCTTTCTCCTCTCACGCCTGCCAGCCCGCAGAGCTGTGCGGAGGCGCTGCTTGCCTTGGGGCATCGGGGTGCAGCTCTGGATTTTTCTGTAATTCTTCAGTCCTGAGCTTTTGCCGTCTCCCGTCACGCAAAGACCAAAGGGAGGACGTGGTGTTCTCGGGGTGATCAGCGCAAAGCGGTGGGCGGGTGGCCAGCTGTGGGGCAGGCTGTGCCGGCGAGCTGCTGCCCCGGTAGCACCCATTTTCCTAGCGCTGCGGTGTTGCTTCCAGCGAGCCGTGGGGGCGAGCAGTGCCGGCAGGGCTGCCGGGTGCCCCCGCACCTCAGCAGGGCCGCTCTTGCTCGCCGGGGGAGGCCTGGGTGGCCGTGCCCCTGCCCCGCGGTTGCCCGTGCAAAGGCTGGAGCTCAGGTCGAGTGCCACTTGCTGCCCGTCCCTCTGCCACACACGGCAGGGTCCACCTGCCCTTTGCTCTTCAGGCTTCTGCACAGAACCGCAGCCACCTCAGGTTAAGGATTTTGTGTCTTGTCCTTCAAACCAACCTCTTTTTAAAAAAAAAAAAAAACAAACTTGAATTTCTTTTATCTTTACCGCATTTTTAAAAACTAAAAAAAAAAAAAGAAAAGCTTCTCCCGTGAATGTGCTATTTACCGTTCATTCTTTCTTCTTTCTTGGTTTTGATTTGAAGCTATGAAGCTTGGTGTCTGTGAAAATGTTGTTATTTCTGTATTTCTCAGGATAATAAGCGGCAATCATCCCTGCCACATAAAGGGCAGGAGAAAGGGGGAAACTTGGGGAACTAGTTTAAGTATGAAGCTAATTTTTACGTTGTAGATGATGTGTAAGTGGAGGGTGATGCATGGATGTCAGTATCAAGCGGTGGCGTTTCTCTGGGTTCACGGTGTGTTCTTTGCAATACACAGCAGCTCAGGGATAAGTATTTAAAATGTGACCCAGAGAAACCCGAGTTTTGATGTTGCAGCAGTTGCTTCTTTCGTGACTTGCTTGGAGGACCCCCTGAAAGCTGAATAAAGCCCCCACACGGAGGTTTTGGGGGAAGACTCTTGGTTTGGCTTGTCTGGGAAGTTTGCCGACTGAGGGCGTAGGTGGGGTCTAACAGGAGGGGCATCCCCAAGGCGCCCGGTGCCGTTTGGGCTGTTGCCAGGCGGTGCCGAGGGGAGCTGCGGCTCGCCTTGCCCTCGCGGAGACGGGTCTGCTTTGTCCAAGGGGCTCGCGGGGAAAAACGGGAATTTCTCAACGTGGCAGAGGCCCTGGCAGCCGCTCCCGGGTGTTCTATGCTCAGTTTGTTGCTTATGAATTCGAGCATTTTAATTTCCAGTCAGTACAGCTTTCTCCTCGTGGGTCGGTAAGGTTGCCAAGTCGTTCAGAGTGCCTGGGAAAGGCCCTGGCATCTGAGGGTAGCTCAGCTACGGCCGCTGGGAGTATCCAGGAGTGCCCGGCCCCATGCAGCTGCGGGCGGTGCCAGCGCTGGGCAAGAGTCAGCCACACTTTGCAGGGCTGAAACCCACCTTCCCGGCAGTCTAACTGGCCAAGATCTGCAAATCTGAGTTCAAACCAGCTGTGCAAAAAGCTGGGGAGGCCAATCCAGGCAATATCTTCCCCTTGGGGGGGAAAAAAAAAAAAAAATTAAGAAGAGCTCCTGTGCAGCTGACCTCTAACAAGTCATGAAAGAAGCAACAGGGTTCAGTGGAAGAAATGCCCCCAAGGGCAAAAAGAAACAGAAATTGAAACCAGATGACGATCAACCTTAACAAAGCCTTTTGTGATTCATTGTTTTCTTTCAATTTATAAAATGTCTTGTAATAGTTGATAACATTATTGACTCAATTTCCATAACAAAACTACCTCGTGTGACATCCTGTTTATCATCTCAAAGGGATTGTGTGGAGAAAAAAAAACAACGGCCTGTGGTGTTGTGGCGAAGGACAGGGGCTGTGATGCTGGACTTGTTTCCCTTCCAGGTGGTTGTGGCTTGGTTCCTGTTCCTGCCGCAGCATTTCAACCTGCGGGCGATGGTTTTGATTTTGCATCCCACCTGGGCCCCTGGGAAGGCGTTGGGCTGCGCACGCCGGGCCCTCGCCCAGCACCGACGTGCCGTGGCGGTGCATCACCGGGCTGCTGCGCCGAGGCGCTGCTCGCACCTGGGAGAGTCCCGCGCCCGCCTGTCCCCGCGCGGCCAGAGGCGGAGGTCTGCGATCCGGTGGAGCGCAGCCCCTGTCCGCAGCCGCGGGGCAGGATGTGGTTCTTGCCGGTTTGGTTTTTGTTGGTGCCCGTCAAGCCACGGGGCCCGGTTCCCGCTCCGTCCTGGCGCAGACGCGGTGCAGAGGCTGCGTTTGTAGCCTGGGACCTCGCAGAGCCCTCCCTCGTGCGCGCGTCCTGGCTGGAAGCGTGCTGGGCAGCTCGAGGAGGGAGCGGGTCCGGTTTGCTGCCGTGTGCTTGTGTCAGCCCAGCGCTGCTTTGTGGGACGTTCCCAAGATGGGTTGGTCCTGGTCTTGGGGTCCATCCGCTGATGTTCCGGGTGGTGGTTTCTCCCAGTAAAACACTTCATTTTTCCCACGATCCCTTGCGTAAATCAGGGAAGCAGGATGTTGCCTCGGCACGACACACGGTGAACGTTGGCACGCTCGGAGCCGGGGCTGGGGCAGGAGAGCGTGTCCGGCTGCTGCCGCCCTCGCCCCGCAGCGCCCGGGGAGGAGCGGGCACCACGCCGCGCCTCTCGGGAGCTGCCTTCCCGTCGCTACACTACGACCAAATGAATGTTTCTGCCGGCACGTCTCGGGCGTGCCGTGGCACCGCCGGTCCCTCTGGCGTGGTGGGACCGGTGCAGGTCCGTGTCAGCCCGACCTGCCCCTGCTCCGCTGCTCCGCTCTGTGACTTGACTACCTGTGGAAATGTGACCAATAAGTGTTAAACGCATGTTTAGCGAGTGTTAGCTGTATGAACTAATAAATGTGAATTGTTCTGCACCGGTGGCCTCTGCTGTTCGCTTGCACCTTCCCCCTTGGGCAGCGGCTCTCCCTCGGGTGATGGAGCCCAGCGCCGGTCCGGGTGGCAGCCGTGGCACTGTCCTGCCTGCCACCATCCTGCGGTGGAGCAGCCGGGGCTGGAATCGTCTGTGGGTCTGGGGAAGGCTGTGGTGTGCTGGGTGGCTCGGGGTGGGGGTGGGGGGGCATGAGCCCTGCCCTGGGCAGCGTGGGCTGGCAGCAGCTTCGGCGAAGGGCAGGGTCAGCTGGGGGGGCTGCACCTCGGGGCGGGGGGACACGAGCAGGAGCAATGTGAGAGTGAAGGCTGGCACGGCCACGCCACCGCTGTCACCCGGGGGGCTCCTGTCTGTGGGGTGGCCAGAACGTGGGGTGGTTCGGGTGGGCAGCGTGGCCGTGGGTGCAGCGGGAGGAGGGTTTGCACCAGCAGCAGGAGGAGACCCGCGAGGCAATGGCTGCTGCAAGCACGAAGAATAATCCAAACAAGCAAACACACCAGAAATCCTTGACCAGTGTGCTCCGGAGAGAAGCTGCAGAAATCATTTAATGCTTGCTCCTGTCACTGAGGTGGGTGCATGTTAAAAGACTAAGGAGCACTTTTCGCATTTACATTCCCGCGCCTATTAGCGTGCGCACATTAAGGCCCACTCGGAGACGCTGCGCTGCCGCAGAGGTGGCTCCAAGTGAGCAGCCGGCCCCCACGCTCCGCTGCTCCCTCCCACCGGGCTGCCAGCGCCTGCCGCGTTGCTAAGCTCATAAAAATGGAAATTCTTCCTTTTTAATGTTTAGGAGCTCTTGTGCTTAAGACTGTTCAGGATTTTTTTTTTCCCCCCCCACTTATTTTAATAACGGGAGATTCTGTGGCAAGGAGGCAGCAGTTAAGTGCTGGCCTTCTGGTGCGCAGGGATGCAGCCCGCCCTGCATTTCTCCTGAGCTGAAGGATTTTGTCGCTGATGGAGCTCCTGGGTTGAAACGCAGAGCTGCTGGATTGTAATCAGGAGTTTTTGCATGGGGCAGAGCCTGTCCCCAGCCGCAGGGCAGAGGGGTGCAGTTTTAAGCATCTCCTTCCATTGCTGGCCAGTTTTGGGGTGTTTTCGTGCCATCGCTTGCCCCTTCACTGCGACCCCCAGCTGTGGGGTGGCCGGCCCGCGGCTCTGCCGTCCCCGGCGGGAGGGTGAGGAGTGGCGCTGCCGGGTCTCTGCCCTCAGCCCCCTCGGTGGGTGCGTGCCCCCCCGAGGGAAGGCTGTCGGGTGGACGAAGAGCTCAGCCCTCCCTGGCCACGCGCACGGGAGAGGCTCGGTGGCTCCGGGTCCTGCGCGGAGCAGGGGGTCCCTGCGAGGGCAGGGCTGTCCTCTTGCAACGGGCTTCTGCGCTTAGGAAATTCCCCAGTATCTGTTCCCCAGAGACACAGAGATCTGCTTGCTCTTAAAAAGGGACTTAAAAAGGGGCTTCGATCTGGGGAGCAGGGGGGGTCGGAAAAGCGGTCCCAAACCTCAGGCCAAGCCAAGGAGCCGGCGGAGCAGCGCTCTGCCCTGCCCCGGGCCCGTGACAGTCATTTGCAGCCCGGCGAAGCGGTCGTTGCCCCAGGCTGGAGCACTGTGCTTGCAATGATCCCTTGCAGCAGATGCAATAAATGTGTTGGACCATAAATCAGCGCCGAGCCCGCTCAGCCTCACCTGAGGCCTCGTCCTCAGCTTGCAGAAGGACAGCTCGCTTTTGAGGAGGACGCTGCCTCCAGCCGCACGCCGCGACCTCGTGCTGTGGCAGTCCCTGCGCGTTCTCTTCCCCAGGGCACCGCGGGAGCAGGCAGCGAGCAGGGGGGCGAGGGAAGAGAAGACCCAGCTCGGGGAGGGGGGGGGCCGCTCCAGCAGCCCATCTCGAGCCATTTCTGCAGAACAGCTCCCCACTGATGCCGACCCCAGACCTGCCCCTCTCCCCCGTCCCCACGAACCCCCCCCCCCCCCACCAGGCTGCTCACCCCAGGGTGGCCGTTCCCCCCTCCGCAGCACCGTGCCTACCCCCTCCCCGCTCCCTCCAGAGGGTTTATCACATCCTCGCTTCAATCCCGGCACAAGCCACACTGCCCTGCTCCTCTGCCGAGCGCTCTCACGTCTCCTGCCCTCTCTATTGTGTTAATTCTTCTTATTTACAGTGGTTCTCCTCCTCCGCGGTGCAGCTTGAGTGGCTTTGACGCTGCGCCACCCTGGATTTATTCCCCGTGAGGGGGCCCTGAAGGTCAGCAGCGGCGGGGCTCCCTGGCAGAGGATGCTTCGCACACGTGGAGCCGTGGGTTTGTCCTCACCTTCAAACCAGGCGAGCGGAGGCGCCGGAGCTGCGCTGGGGCGGCCTCTCCCCTCGCCCCGCACTGGCGCAAAGGGCTGCCCGGAAAGCAAGGCTGGAGTGGGAAAAGTACCAGCACATTTTAATTTTCAGCTCAACCTCTACTGACCACTGTATTTTGATTAGAGCTCTGCTTCCTTTTCATCTCGGTGCTCCGGCTGGTGACAACTGCCACAGCCTCGTGCGCGCGGTGCAATAGTTTATCACCGAAGGCCAGCCGCTCTATGAATTCAGAGCCAGCGCTGAACAAATCACGCTGTCACTAACGTCAAACTTGTTAACCTGATCTTTGGTGGATCACTAGTGTCAACATTGCACGGGACATACATTATCAGGCCCAAGGACTTTGGAAGATGCGTTTGTCAGGCTGCTCTGTCACAGCCCCACTCTTGACCTTCGCAAAGTAACTTTCAAGGATAAGCTGCTTTCCTCTAGAAAAGAGTTGCTGTTCCCAGGAGTGTCACCCCACAGCCACCGGCCAGGATGGGGGTGAGGCTGGGTCACCATGCCTGCGGTGCTGCTGTCAGCCCAGCAATGGGGGGAGGATCGCTGGGGTGGTCCCGTAGGGTGTCCTCCAGGGCTGGGGAAGGCTTTCCACTGGTGTCCAGCCCCGGCCACATCCCTTCCCTGAACTTCTCCCCATCTTGTCACCAATTGCTCTCACTTCTCATCTCTTACCCAGTCTCCATCCTTCTGGAATTCAAACCTGGAAAACAGTCCATTGCATGCAGAAGACTGGTGGGTCTCCTTTTACTGGACCATTGCGAGTCTCACCTCTTGGTTTGCCAAGTGCAGCTGCAAGAACCGCTCTCAGCATTTCTGATGGGGTTGGTCACCACTGCAGAGGTCTGACGAAGGGTGGGCCACCATGGCTGGGACAGCAACAGCGTGCTCGAGAGGTGCATGCTCCCGGTAAGCGCCTGCCCAAGCTCCCGGGGGCGGTTGGGTTTCTTGGTACCTTTGCTCGGGCTGGTGGCATCCCCTCCCTGCAGCCCCCCGCGAGCCGGAGGAGAGCGGTACCGCGGTGCCGCAGGGCGGCCTGGGCACCCTGCACGGGGCTGCGTGGTGGCAGGGCCCACGGGGCAGGACAGCGCCGGAGCAGACGTGGCTCGCAGCTGGGTGGACCCTGAGGCGGGCGCTGGATTCGAGCTCCACATCCCTGTCCCCGTGGGCCGACCCCGCTAATCAGCTGTGAAAGAGAGAGAGAGAAAGCTGGAGAGAAATCTTCCTCTCTGCTAACCTCATCACAATAAAGATTCCTATAAAGAGCTTTTATCCTTGAAGAAAATGAGGCACATAAGCAGGAATAGTAAACAAAAGGCTGTCATTTTGACCCAGGAGTGCTTCACGTTGTTGGCAACTGCCAAGAGGAAACATAAAGAGAGGCTGCATCCAAGTCCCAATTATGCAGAACTATGTGGCTGATATGTCAATGAGTCCCCCCGGGAGGAGACCACCAGCACTTCCCGGCGCTGCCTGCGCACCATCTGCACACGCCGCCGCGCGCCGGGCCCACCCGCGCCCCCGAGCGAAGGCGTGCATGGCATCGGAAGAATGCAGGGGACAAGGTAATGTCATCGGGAATGCTATCGCCAAAGTCCTCGCCGCGCGCGCATTATCGGCGCGGGCCCCGGAGTCAGGGACTGCGGGCGGCCAGCGGTGCAGGCAGCGAGATCTGGCAAACAGTAGTGCTGACCACACCTGCTGCAGGCACGCTCCGGGAACGTGGCGCAGGCAGGAGGGCTGCCCCGCTGCCGATAAGCCGAGTGGATGGAGATAAAATCCGAGAAGGAGATATGCTTTGCTGAGCATCAAGGCTACACACCAGCACGGAGCACAAGCCCGACGTCTGCGGCCCAGGGCGGGCAGTGCAGCTCCCTGGGCTCCGGCTGTGCCGTGGCTGTGCCAGCCCCACAGCCTGGCCGGGAGGAGGTGGGGCAGCGCAGTCGTTGGACCAAAAACTGGGGCTTTGGTGCTGGACGTGCCAGTGCTTGGGCCCATGGGGAGCACGAAGGAGAGGCCGTGCTGGTCCCTTGGCCATGACGACGTTGCGGCGGGGCAGTGGCTTTGGGGTCCATCCCCAGCCCTGTACAGCAGCCGTCCCTTCCCCAGCACATCCCCAGGGACCCATGTGGCTGGAAGGCCAGGGCCACCCCACCCATCCCCATCCTCCTGGGTGCTGTGGCCACTGAAATGTCACCCCTGTCTGCACCTCCTCCCTGTCCCCCGGGTCCCCTAGGGCTGTGCACAGCCTTTGGCACGGGTTCCGTGTGTGCTGGCTGCTCCTGCCCGTGTCAGCATCGCTGCCCGTGGTACCCAGGGTCCCCGCAGGCACCGCTGGTCCCGAGCCCCTGCGCAAGCCCAGCACGGGGCAGGGAGGGGAGCGGCAGTGCAGGCAAGGGGTCGGTGCTGCCACTGCAAAGGGCCCCGGCATCGATCTGGCACCCGGTGCCGGAGCTCACACACCCGCCCCGCCAGGAGCCGGCTCTGCCCAGCCCCTGTGCAGCCGCCCTGGAGCGCGGCTTCCTGCGTCCCCCTCCTGCCACCGCCGGCTGGGACCTGCCGGGCTGCACCGCGGCCCATGCGCTGGCCCTGACCCAGGGCTGCGCGCCCCTGCAGGAGCTGGGCCGCGGCCTTGGCAAGGGCCCATGCAAAGGAAAGTGCCCAAGGCCGGTGGGGACGTATTTACCCCTGAAAGCACCTTGCTGCAAAAATAGCAAGTGGCCGGCGTGAGACCGGGGCTTCCCAGGGGAACAATGCCCGGTGGGAGGAAGCGGCCGCGGCCGCCCCGCAGCTCCATCCCCACCTCGCGCGGTGCCGAGCCGCGAGCCGCTGCATGCTGGCCCGGCAGGGACCTTGAACCTGCCACAGATTTATTTTCTCTGACATTGGCATCGCGTCGGAACATCTGGCATGCGGCTGATAATTGCTGGGGATCAGGGCGGAAGCTGCTCCGGGCCTGGAGCTTCTTCCAGAGCTCTGTTTTCATTAGTTTTTCTCCTCTCTTCAGCTGCAGAGCGAGGAAAAAACAAGCAGGGCTGCGCAGCTCACCGCTCCCGTTCCCCTCCCCGCGGCCATGGCACCGGGGGCTCCCTGCTCCCCCCAGCTCGGCGTGGGTTTGCCACGGGGCCCCTCGCTGTCAGGCTTCACCCTGGCTGAGGGGGGACGAGCCCTTCCCCAGCCCCTGAACCCGAAATTGGGGGTCCTGCCACACCGCCCCAGGTGCCAGCACCAGCATGGAGGCTTGGGGCCAGGGCAGCCAGCCCGTCCTCGGGGCTGTCGCCGCTGAGGAACACGGCAAAGAGCGGGGCCCTGAGCACAGACACGCAGGGAGACGCCGCGGTGATGGATGGCTGGAGCATGGGGCCGGCGGCAGGAGCAAGTCCCCGCTCCAGTGGGATGGGAGGTGTCGCCCGTGGCCTCTTGCCCCAGCGCCTGGCCTTGCTGCCCTTGTGGTTTTGCAGGGCAATTGGAAATCCGAGCCCGGCAGCCAGCGCGGTGCCCGCGGGTCAGGATCGTACCCGGCAATGGGGGGTGGGAGAGCCCACGCGGCAAGCACACCTCCACCGCCCGGGACCTGGCTGCCCTGCCATGTCCCTGGCCCAGGGGGACCCTCTTTCCTCCAACGCCATTTCGGCACAGGTGGAGCTGCTGGCCGCAGGCGCTGTGAGCTCACGGGGACCCCTGGCACAGGGCCCCAAGCATGGGGGAGCCCCCTCCCACGCGGAGGAGACCCCTCGGGGCCAGGGAGGCCCCCGCTGCAGGTCCCGGCACTGGGTGGGTGCAGTGGGCTCACGCTCCTCCTGGAGGTGTCCTGCCCCACGCCTGCAGACCCCTCCCTCCTGCCCCGGGCCGTAAATCAGCGTGGCCGTGGGTGCTGGCACGCTCACTGCCGCCCACCGGTGCCCCCCGCCTCCCTGCAGGGTCTCTCTCCCCTGGCGCGTTATCTGCCGCGGGGGTCCCACTTATCTCCGCTGTCACTTTCTAATGCTAGTTTATGGGCAGCTTTTTGTAGCTTAATTATGATGTTTTTCAGCGCGGTCACGTGGCCACAGAAGCCAATAAGGCACCGAAGTGGGTCCATCCCAGCTGAGCCTGGCCCCCGCGGGGAGGAGATTGGCCGGTGTCCTGCCTGGGGCGGCGTGTGCGCAGCCAGAGCCCCGACACCTTCCCGGCGGACACGGGTCCCATAAATCCCCCAGCCCGCTGCGGACAGGGCAGCGGTGCCCAGCACCCCACCGAGGCTCCTCGGGCAGCAGCTCCCGGCCAGCGGCACACGCAAGGCTCTCCGGCTGCGCCGGCCCCACGCGCAGAGGGGCACGCAGCCGCCTCGTGGTGAGTACGTGGCCATGGGAAGAGCCGCGGTCCCCCCGTCCCGCCCGTCTCCCGCCCGCTGCCGCCATTCCCCAGCGCGGCAGTGGCCAAGGCCGGAGCTGTGGACACGACAGGGCTTGGCAAGGAAGAGGGTGCGTGTGGGCCTCCGCTTCCCATCCCGTCCCCACCAGCGGGGTGGGGATGGAGGCTCCGCTCCCCGCGGGCAGCGGAGCGAGGCCTTGCCGTAGCCTTGGCCCCTCGGCCATGCTGCTGCCCAGAAATGACAGATCCGGCTGCTGAGGGGCCCTGGGAGCCCAGCCAGTAGTGCCAGGAGGTCCCTGGTCACCCCAGCACTGCGTGTTGCCCGTGGGAGCGTAGGCAGCCCCCGTGCCCTGGAGGCAGCCGGGGCCCCTCGGCGCCCGGGGCTGGCTGAGCCCACGTCCCTTCCCCATCCCGTGCCAGCAGGCACCACGGCCCTCGGCTCCGTGCTGCTTTTGTTCCTTGCGGTGTTTGCTTGGCTCTTCTCCCAACCCACGGCCCCTCCTGGACTCCTCTTCCTGGACGGCAGGTCCCGCTCCACGGCTGCTGGGCAGCTCCCCCGGGAGCTCGCCGCGAGCGCGGGGGCCGTGGCCGAGGGGCTCTGCCGGCAGCGGGAGCGCTCCTTCCCGGCCAAACAGCGGCTGGCCCACACCGGGGGCTGCTCTGCTGCTATTCTTAGCCTGGGCTCGATTCCTGGTGGCTCTGGAGCGATGCTCCGCCGAGCCCGTTTCCTGTTTGCCGCTCTCCCTGCCAGCGCCGCTTCCCACCCACCGCACCCCTGGGCCGCGGCGGGCGCGTGGGGCGAGCCGGCCGGGATGAGCTGGGCGGGATGAGCTGTGCGGGATGAGACGTGTGGGATTAGCCGTGTGGGGCGAGCCGTGCAGGACGAGCCCTGTGGGGCCGGTGGCCACGGCTCCTCTTCGCAGGGCGCTGCCGGCAGCACAGCCCGCAGCCGCGCAGGAGCTCCAGGCGCCCACGGCCCCGTGGTCCCCCTGCCACTGCCTTCCCTGCAGCTCCCTTGGGTGTCAAAATGCCTCGAGTCCGAGCTCCCTGCCTGGGCGCCGTGCAGGCAGCGGGCTCGTGCCCACGCTGGGACAGGCTGTGCCTCTGCGCCAGCCACCAAGGGTGTCCTGATGGCACGGGTCGGCCCTGACGGGATGGGTTGAGCTGCAGACCCCGGCTCAGAGCCAGAGCCTCGAGCTCCCCGTGGCCGAGTGCCTGGGCTGTGGCGCGTGGCCAGCCAGCCTGGGAGTGTCCCCATGAGCAGGACATGCTGGGAGCACGGGTGCCCCTGTGCCGGTCTGCTGGTGTCATGGAACGTTTCATGAAGAACCCCTGAATGTGAAGCAGTGACTACTGGTGGTGAACAACCGCTGTCGGACTGGCACGCCAGGACTCCGCTGGTGGTGCCACTGGGACCTCCTGGTGCAGGGTACCGGTGGATCTGGCAGGGCCCGGGGGTGCGGGGGCTCCGTGCCGAGCGGGGCCGGCTGCAGGGTGCTGCTCTTGCCCGGGTGTGTTTAATTGTGCTCTGGCCCCCGGGCTCCCTGGGCTCCCACGCTGGTCCTGCCACTTGCAGGCCGGGTGCCTGGGGCGGTGGGGGGCTCGTTGCTCCCCACGGACGGCCCGGGGCCCCCGCGGGGGCCCCGCCCGCGCCCGAGGCCGGCCGAGCGGCTCCTCCGCCCAGGAGCAGCGGCGGGAGCCCCGCCCGAGCCCCCCCGCCCCCGCCCCCCCCCCCGCCCGGCCCGGGGCTGCCTCCCGGAGCTGCCGGCCCGGGGCCTGCGGAGCTGGGTCCGGCCCGGGGCAGAGCGCGGCCCCGGCCCCGTGTGCCCGTGTCGCCGGGCTGGCAGGTCCCTCCGCCCCCGCCCCGTGTCCCCGGCGCCGTCAGCCGCCCGCCCCCCGGAGGCCCCGCCCCCGGGGGGCTGGCCCCCATGGAGTTCCGGAACCGCGCCGCGCTCCCGCTCCGCACCCAGCGCAGGGGCTGGGGGCCGCCGTCCCCGTCCCTGTCCCCGTGCCCGTGCCCCGCCGCCCCGTCCCGCTGACCCGCTGGCTCGTCCCGCAGCAGGGCCGCCGGAGGGGATGGACTATTCCTATGATGAGGACCTGGACGAGCTCTGTCCGGTCTGCGGGGACAAGGTCTCCGGGTACCACTACGGGCTGCTCACCTGCGAGAGCTGCAAGGTAGGAGCCGGCCGGGCCGTGCGGGGCCGGGGGGCCGGGGCCGGGGGCGGGCGGGGGCGGCCGGGGCTGAGCGGGGGCCGGGGCTGAGCGGGGGCCGGCGCCTGCGGGGAGCGGGGCAGCGCGGCTGGGGCCGTGCGGGGCGCGGGGCTGCTCGGGGAGCGGGGCTGCGGCTGCCGGGGGGCCGGGCTGGTGCCGGTGCCGGTGCCGGTGCCCGCCGCATCGCCGCCGCCCGCCGCCGCAGGGCTTCTTCAAGCGGACGGTGCAGAACAACAAGCACTACACCTGCACCGAGAGCCAGAACTGCAAGATCGACAAGACCCAGCGCAAGCGCTGCCCCTACTGCCGCTTCCAGAAGTGCCTGACCGTGGGGATGCGCCTGGAAGGTAGGGCAGCCGCCGGGCCGTCCCCGCGGCACGGCCGGGCTCCGCGGCCGCGGAGGGGCCGGGGGCTGCGCGGGGCTGCGCGGGGCTGCGGCGCTGTCCCCGGCTGCCGCCGCCCGCCCCCGCCGCGTCCCCGGGCCGGTAATTCCCGCGGCCGCTTCGATTCCGTTGTTCCCTCCCAAGTTAAAAAAAAATTCGTTTTTTCGCGTCGCCTCCCCCTTTTCCTTTTTTTGTTTTTGTTTTGTTTCCCCGGGGGTTTTGGCTGCTGCGGCTTCAACTTTCCAGGATTTTCTTTGCTGGCAGAACGGTTGGGAAATAGCGTAGAAATTATTGTTTTCCTTAAGCGCATAATTCCAGAAGCCGAGACTTAAGGGAAACATTAAAAATTATGGGGCTCGCAACAAAACTGCTGCGGACCCACCACGAATTGTATTTTTCCTCTTGGTGACATTTAATGGGACAAATTTCTCGTCCAGCTCTCGGGGAGCACAATTACATCCCCCACGGCCGCCACCTCGCTCATGTCAGAGAATTCGATCCCGACTGAGACATCAGAGTCGAGCCCGGCATCCCCAAGTCGTGTGTTGTGGCTTCTGCAACGCTTAGCACAGGGCAACAAAATACGTTCGGGGGGACAGATCGCTGGCAGGCGACTGCAATGCAAAAGCAGATGCGGGAAGGAGTGTGTGTGTGTCCCCAAGTCAGTGGCCCCCCCATCTCTTCTCCCCTGAAATCGTTTACATTTTGCAGCAGATGAAAGCAGCCAGATGCTCCAGCGGGGCTGAGCCCCTCACCTGGCTGGGGTCGCAGTCCCCGGGAGCTCCGGGCAGGGTGCGGGTTAAGCAGAAAGTACCGCGCGTTCCCGCACAGCAGCCGCTCGCTTCCAGGAGCGGGGTGAGAGCCTGCGAGCAGAGGCGCGGGAGTGAGACACAACATCGAGCTGCAAAATCAGCCCCTGCAAACTCCCGGTGTGGGCTGGCTTCCAGCCCTGTCTCCAAACAGATCCCAGTTTTATTGTTCTCCCTGAGCTGGAGTTACTGGTGCCTTGGATCAATCCATGTGTGCTCCAGCAGCTTTGACTGGTGCTGGAGGCTCCAGGGGCAGGCAGGCAGGGGCAGCGCTTGGGATGGCTGGGGGGGTGCAGGCACGGTCTCAGTTTGGCCGTTTTCAGCAGTTTTTGCTTGCCATGGAGCTCATTCAGTCCCATAGCCCATGAGAGCAGTGGCCAGGATTTTTTATTTTCCCACTGTTAGCTCCTTAGCAGAGTCCTGCAGTCGGGCAGCCAGGGGAGATCCCCCAGCTGAGGGTGATGATCCCGTGGGACCATTTCTCTGGTGATTAAAAAATGGAGCCCACCTTTCCTCAGTTCCTAGTATTTTGGGGCAATGAATCTGAGGTGATGCTTTGAAGGTGAGCCTCCAGCTGCACAGGACAAAAACGAGCCCCAAATGATTATTTCAGGGACAGAGTGTTGGCACAGGCCCCCTCGAGGTGCCTGAAAGGGTGCTGCAGCAAAGCCTGGCTGGGGAAGCAGCACAGCCCTGGCCCAAGCCTACCCGTACCCCGGGCACCCCCGGGACCCCCCGTGCCCCTGCCCGGGCAGGGAGAGGCGGGCGAGGGCAGGCAGGGCTCAGCAGGCAGCAAGGGCAGGCGAGGCAGCGGGCGTGGGGAGGGGAGCCGTGGGGTGCGCTGGGTGCCCGTGCCTGCTGCCGTGCCGGCTGGCCGCACCCTGGGTGCGTGGCTCAGGGCTGCCTGCAGACGGTTTTGCGGGGGGATGCCGGGGGTGCAGGCGCTTCCTGGGTGGCTCTGCTTGGGCCCCCTTGCCCTGGAGGCTGGGGTGCATGGGTTGCTTCCCGGCAGCCAGCTGGGATGCAGCAAATGGCAAGTTGTTCCCGATCCCAAGTGAGGCACAAATGGCAGGAAAAGCGGAGCAGGAGGGAATTAAAAGGCCTCTTTTCCCTTTGTGTTCTTGCTGGGAGAGGGAAGGGGGGGTACTAGCAGTTGCCCATGGAGGGTTTGTGAGACCGGGCTGTGAGCACCTCTCACTCTGGGGGGTGGTGCAGGCAGCACCGGTGGGATCCCTGACTGCGCATCCTTGCCCAGGGTCATGGGGGTCTGCCTGGGGTGCGATCCCTGGGCATTGCTGGGTCTGGCCTCAAGCGTTACTTTGAGTGGGTGGGAGATTTGGGGTTTTGGTGTGCCCTGGCATCGCCAGGGTGTGCAGCTGGGGATGCCAGCCCCGCCGGTGCCAGCTCAGGCTGCATGAGGGGGTCTGCCCACGGGGGATCCCGGCAGGGATATGCACACACACTGACCGTGGCCGTCTCCCTTGTACCCCTGGAGTTAGAAACTGCCCCAGGGCAGCTGTCTGTTGCCCAGAGGCGAGCGGACAGGCTTTGGGAGGGGGCCCGCAGCACCCCCACCTCAGAGGATGCCTCTGGCCGCCCTGCTCCCAGCGAGATGCTGTTTTCATGGATAAAGAATGAGGGAGGAAGCACGGGGCAGCTCCCCTGGGAGCACATTCCTGCTCGCCCTGGAAATGCTGCTGCTCCCGGCCGATGCTCCTGCATTTCCAGCTTGCCTGGGGAGAGTTTGGGAGGTGCCCTGGCTCTCCGGGGGGGCCTGGCCGCGCTTCCAGCGGCCGCAGGACAAGCAGGCAAAAGAGAGGCAGAGGTAACAGCTGAGACACAAAAGCGAGACCCGCCTGCTGTCAGCGGGGACGCAAACTATCGGATGTTTTTTTTCCCTTTGATGCTAAGTCTTCGGGCTGTGCTCGCTGGCGCGCTCTCCTCCATCCCTCTGCACCGCCGTCCAGCTCCCAGCGAGCTGAGGCTCTTCCAAGGGTGGGCTCGGGCAGCAGCCCCTGGGAGCAGAGCGGGGCAGTGCGGGGGGATGAGCTCCTGATGCAGAGAAGCACCTGCTCCCTCGTGCGCTGACACATTCTTGGGTTTCTTTTGGGGTTTGGAGGGAACGTCTGCTTTGCTACAGCTGGGGCCATCAGCATGACTCCGCCGGTGGGACGCTCCCCCAGAGCCCCTTGGCCATCGCTGATAGCCGGCAGGGACGGGCAGCCTCCTGCCTGCGAGCCAGGGCAGCCCTGCTGCGGGGTGCAGCGTGCCCGGCTGGGGCTGCCAGCTGTGCTGCCTGTGAAAGGGGCAGAGTTTTGCAGAAAAGCAGCACGTGCAGCCTGGATGCAGGTGAACCAGGGGCCGAGAGGGCTGGGGGGCGTCCCAGGCTCTGCAGAAACAAGGAAATGAGAGGGCTGGTCCAGAGTCAGGGGTCATAAACATTAAAGTGAGTGTCAAGCCCCGTTATCTGCCCAGGCTTCACGGGCTGTCCCCCCAACCTGCAAGGGATGCAAGCTGGTTTAGCCCCCCCCCCCCCATTTTATAATTAAAGCCAATTGTCTCTTCCTTTCTGCAATTCCAGGGGCTCTGAGGTTGACACTGGCAAGGCAAGAGCTGGGGCCAGGCACCCAAACCTGCCATGCCACGTCCCTGGTGTGCGCGGCTGGGCTGGGAGCAGCACAGTCCTGCCAGCAGCTTTCTGGGAAGGTCTTCCCGGTGCCTCCCAGCCCCATTTGGCCACCAAATCCCTCCTCCCCCTCATTTTCTCCGTGCCACGTGGAAGTGCAGGTCTCCCTCCGTGCGGGTTCACCGCAACCTCTGCCCTCTCCCTGTCCCCAGCCGTGCGTGCCGACCGGATGCGCGGCGGGAGGAACAAGTTTGGACCCATGTACAAGCGGGACCGTGCCTTAAAGCAGCAGAAGAAAGCTCTGATCCGTGCCAACGGCTTCAAGCTGGAGACCGTGCCTCAGATCATGTCACCAGTGCAGAACGACTACAGCCTGTCCTCCACCATCCACAGCATCCACGCCATGTCCAAGACCTTGCCGCCCAACCCTGCCGCCCTGACGCCCGTCGACTACGAGCGCAGCCCCTACGGGACGCCCTCCCTGGGAATGACTGTGCCCAGCCACGCACCGCTCACCGGCTACCACTACCCCTCCTTCCCCAACCGCACCATCAAGTCTGAGTACCCGGACCACTACACAAACGCGCACGAGTCCGTGCCCGCCTACGTGTACCCAGAGACCTACCCCAGCAGCTCCCCCCCCGACATCCCCGAGGTCATCCTGAAGCTGCTGCAGCTGGAGCCCGACGAGGCTCAGGTGAAGGCGCGGATACTGGCCTGTCTGCAGCAAGAACAAGGCAAAGGCCGGCACGAGAAGCTCAGCACCTTCGGCCTCATGTGCAAGATGGCCGACCAGACCCTCTTATCCATCGTGGAGTGGGCACGGAGCTGCATCTTCTTCAAGGAGCTGGAGGTAGGAGCCTGGGCTGGGGGGGAGGGATGCTGCGCTGGGCAGGTGGCGGGAGGCAGGTAGGACTGGGCTGAAATGCCGTGAGTTTGGGATGCTGCCGTGGGCAGGACTGGGGTGAAATGCTGTGAGTTTGGGATGCTGCCGTGGGCAAGACTGGGGCTGAAATGCCGTGAGGACAGGGCAACACCCGTGGGCACGAGCCGGGGGCTGCCAGCGCTGCAGATGTGTGGGTGAGTCCCCATCCCGCTCCCATCTCCAGCAGGGCCAGAGGCACCAGGGCCCGGCTGCGCCAACAGCACGATTCCTGCTGCTGCCGCGGGGCTAATGATTTCAGATTCATCATGGCGAGGGCAGGTGTGGAGGCAATCGCTGGCAGAGTGACTGAGGTGTCAAGCTCAAGATATAATTGAAAAATGTAACGTTGAGGAATTATAGTTGAGACAATTCTCTCCTCCGCCTTTAGGAGGAAAATCGATGCTGTCAGGTGGGTGCCTATTAGCACCAGGCAGCCGGGGCAGGGCTGGCCGGGATGGGGGCCAGCACCGAGCCTCCTCTGGAGCCACTTCTGCTGTGGGCAGCCTGCAAGCGTGCCCGGCTGGGGGACGTGGTGCTGACCCCCGTCCCACTGGGCTACCCCATCTAGCAAATCCCCCCGAATACTTATGGGGCCAAGGGATGGATTGGCAGGGGTGGGACAGCCTCTGCCATCCTGCAAGCCTTGCCAAGCTTTCAGACGTTTTCCGTTCATGTCCTGGGCTGACCTAAGATCCCACAACCGTGAAAAATGGGAAAAATAATTTTGCAATGCAGCCAAAACCCAGAGAGCCACATCCCAGGGTGCCTGGGAGACTCGGGTACCTTCCCATGCGCTGAGCGTGAGGCCGTGCTTGCCGGCTCTGGCCAAAATCCTCCTGTGGTGCCGTGGGGACTCTGCCCCGGGACGGGGCCAGGCTCTTCCCCGTGCCCACCCCACAGGGTGCCATGGGGCCGAGCGTGGCAGAGCCTCGTAGCTCAAAATAGCCCCCAGCTGCCAGAACAGTGTCAGGAAACGGCATTGTGGGGGTGGGTTGGGCTCATTTCAATCATATCAGTGTCCAGCCTGGATTTTGGGAACAGGGTGGTTGTTGTTTTGCAGGAGATATTGTAAACAGTGTAAATTCAGCTCCCGGCTGCATTGCCGCATAGCCTTGTAGCTCCATTGTCAGCCTGATTGTGCCACCAAAATAGGCTGGTTCCGTGTGAACCCATGTTGGCGGGCGCTCCTCCTCCCGGGGGGCTCTTGGTGGGACGGCAGCGCCAGAGGCCTCACCTGGGCAGGGCCACCAGCGTCCTGCGGGAGTGGGGCACGTCCTCCGCCATGCCCGGGATGTGGGACAGGGGCCGTGGGTCCTGCAGGGCCAGGGACCGCAGGACGCCCTGTCCTGCCCTGACTCCAGAGAGAGTGTGAGAAAGCGCGGCTGTCCCTGGCCTTGGCTCCCCCTGCGCCCCCAGCACGGGGCTGTGGTGCCCGGGCCCCTCTCTGCGTGTCCCCCTGGGGACGGTGCCAGGGCTGCCCACCACCCATCCAGCACGGCGCGTCCTCCCTGCCGTGGGGCGGTGGCTTTCCCCTGGGCACGCGGAGAGAAGCCGGTGGGAAGCAGGAGTGGGTCTGCAGCTCCTGAAACCCCATTCCCGCTCCTGCTGGCGCATAAAAGCAAACAGCTGCCGGGGCGGTAAATGAACTCCTGCTAGTGCAGAGTTTATGGCTGCACCCTAAAGCCCGCTAGCACGGAGTAAAACCGCGATCTCAGAGATCGATGGCCATCATGCAGGCGGTCCCTGCTGGGTGCTCAGGGCTCCTCGGAGCAGGGGATGCCAGCAGCCCTCTCCATCCCCTGGGAATGTCTGCGTGAAGGCGATGGTCACCATCCCCAGCCGGGGAAGGGCTGCTGGCCAAGGCTGGGGCAGGGAACCAGGCTGGAAGGGCATCATGCCGGGACATCGCTCCAGGGTGCCACGATGGGCTGATGCCAAGTGGGGAGGGGATGCAGGCGGGTGAGGAGGGGGTGCGGGCAGATGCCCCCACGCATGGCGTCCCCTGCCTGAACACTCCCAGCACCCACGTGCTCCTGCTGCAGGGCTGGTTTGCAGGCAGCTGGATTCTCCCCCAGGCCTCGCAGGGAGCCTGGAGAGGAGGGAGAAAACCCTTGGGGACACGGGGAGCTGCTGGTTCACGCCTGGCCAGGACAAGCCTTTGCTCTCGGGGAGAGTGGGAGCAGTTCCCCCCGGAGCTGGCCGGTCTCATTCTCATTCCCATTCCCATTCCAGCAGCCCAGCGAGGGGCAGCGGCAGACCGGGTGCTTTGCCATCTCCTCCTGGTGGGGTGGCCAAGGTGGGGACCCTTGGGGAGAGCCCCCCCGCCCCAGCTTCGCCGCTGTGCCTGGGGAAGGAGGGGGGAGATGGGCTAATGGCCTCTTGACATCGGCTCACACGCCACGTCTGCCCGCAGGCGCGGGGCAGTCAGATTGAAAACAGATTTAACTTCCCAGATATATCGTTTCATTTAAGGGCCAGTAATTCTGTCAGTCTGCCACTGACAAACGAGGGTCCCCATGCCAATCCGCCGGGGAGACTGATGTCGCGGCGTTCATCTCGTGTCACCAGGCAGAGAATTACGGACTGCGCTGGCCTTCGGAGGCAAGACTAATAATGCCGCGCGGCAGAGGGGGATTTGGGGGCCCGCTTGTTTATCGAGGGCCGGCCAGGCAGCCGTGGCGCGAGGCCGCGCGGGCGGAGGTGGAAGAGGTCAGCGCTGACGCCCATAAATACGAACTTTAACTGAGTCTAGATGAGATGTGTCAGGACTGAGGGAAGATTTGCAGCATCTCTTCAGGAAGAAAAATATGGGCTGGGGGTGAAATATATTTTGTTGGGTCGTGAGTCTCAGGCAACTTTGTCCTTTCAGATGTAATTTTTTTATATATATATGGAGAGAGACAGAGAAATGTGCACACACATGCACACTTGCACACTCACATTGTGTCTGGGTTTGGTTTATATATATGGATCTTGCGCAGCCTGGTTTATATAGGTGTTACTGCCATACGTACATATAAATATCGTGCACACAGGGGTGCAGTGACCTTTAGATTGGGATGAGCAGCCAGGAATGTTAAACAAATTGCCGCAGTTTCAGCCCGAAGGCCGGGCTGAGCTGGGCATGCGGCGGGTCCCTGCCACCGATGGAGGGGCACGGGGTGGCTGCAGGGAGGGGGGTTGTTGCCGGCCCCCTCCTCAGCCCCTCCTCACTGTGGGGCCGGGGCAAACCACGCTCCCAACCACCCCACACACCAGTGGCGGGGGCGACGCTGAGGGCAGCGCCGTTCCCACGGGCCGAGGGGTTCCTGCAGGACACCGGGTCTGTCTGCTGGGCTGCTCTTCCTCGCTTCTCGTCAGGGATCTGAGAGTCACGACAAAGCCTATTTGTAGTCAGTTGCTTCTCTGCCTTCAGCATGCGTGGGTCATCCTGACCCCATCTCCTGGCCAACAGCCAGAGAGTTTTTTGGCAGATATAAAATCTCCTTCTGGTCGTGGATGCTGCAGCGATGTTTAGCATCCTATGCACTGGGGGAAATGTGACGGCTTTCCCTGCCTGCTGGCGTCGCGGCTGGCACCGCTCGGCCCTTGCTCCGGGGGCACGCACGCAGAGCCACGATGCCCCCACAACCGTGCGGCCGGGTGCCTGCCGAGCAACAGCAAAAAAGCAGTAACCTGGCCCACAGCAGTAGGGAGACAAGATCCCAGCCCTGACACACTGGTCTTGGTGGTTTTTTGCTTTAAGGTGCCCATCGCAGTGGTACCTGGGCAGGGGGATGGGGGTCTGTATTGACCATTAACACCTTAGACTTGTGCAGGGTTTCGATTGCGGGTGGCTGGCCAACGGCAATCCACTTTCGCACTTCTTGGTAGCCAAGGTGACGGGTCCTGCTCGCACCCAGTAATTGCCCGAGCTGCAGCTGGGGCACTGGCGTGTGCTGTGCACCTGCCTGGGAGCCGCTGGGGCAAATCCTGTGCTGGTGATCCGGGAGGAGGCATGGAGAGCATCCCCAGGGGTGAAGGCAGGTGGGGGGCACCTGAGCACTCCCCATGCCCGTGGCGTGGGGCAGCTGGCTGGAGGGAGGCCGGGGACCAATGTCCTGGGACCTGCCCAGGGCTTCCGAGCGAAGCCAGGGTTGCTGGTGGGTCACTGCTCCGTAACGCTGCAGAGATGTTTGAGGGCGGCTGGCGGTACCCGAGGTGGGGATGCCCTGGACCGGCCGTGCCCTGGACCGGGGGTTTGGCTCAGAGATGCTGAGGCGCCGGGGCAGCTTGGGCACGTTTTGGGGAGCCCCAGCACTCCCGGGAGCTTCTTCCTCTTGTGCCAACAAACCCACAGGGAGGGTCGCAGGAGGTTTCAGACTCTCCTGTGGCTCATCTGCGTGCGGGTCCTGCAGCCCTGCACCTGGGCAGCACCGTCCATGCCCCCGCACCCCCTGCCTCCCCTCCGGCCCTCGGCCCGAGCCCATGGGGGCAGGGAAATGGGTTTGTCTGTGGGTCGCAGGCCTTCGGCAGCAAGGCACTTGTGGTGCCTGGTGGCAGGGGAGCGCTCGCCCTGCGTGGGGAGCGTTTCGCTGCTGCGTTTTGTGAATGGGTTAAATGCTTGCTTTAAAAAAAAAAAAACCACCAAAAAAATTGCCTCTTAAAGACAGCTTGCATCAGGTCCTTGATAAAGCACTCCGCTGAAAAGCCTTGACATTAAAAGAGGAAGATCCTTTGCTTAACTTTTAAAGGCGAGAGTGCGTGCGTGCCGCCTCGCCGGGAGGGTTGATTGACTCTGAGTGGTGTCCATTAGCAGCCCTCTCCTCCTGGGGGGGCCAGGCTGGGCACAGGGGGGGATCTCCAGCCAGGAGCCCCCTCGCAGCGGAGCCACGCCACGCCACCGGAGCGGGACCATGTGGGGATGCCTGCTGCCGCCCCAGCCCGGGGCACAGGGACACTCAGCTTGGTCCCTGGAGATGTCCCCAAGCGCGCCCGGTCCCCAGAGCCCCCAGCCCACCCAGCCACGCTCCCAACCACATCCCCCCATGCCGTGGCCGCGTGGATCGGGCACGCAGCGATGCTCCTGGGAGAGGCCACGGCACAGCGAGCGTGCTGGCAGGGGGACGGCTGTGTGGCAGGCGCACGGGGCAAAACGTGCCGCTGATGGGATGCGGGGAGGTGCTCTGCCGAGGAAGCTGAGCCTGCCTGTGCAGATTGGGAGAAGCCGATCAGTCATTTTTAAAGGAAGAAAAGAAGATTTCAAAGTTGTTGAAATGCTTCCTTTTGGAAAAGCTGAATTTTTTTAAACCATTTTCAGAGCAAACCCTTCAGTCTGTCCCTTCCAGAGGTCATCCCGCTGAGGAATGAGGCACAGGAAGGAGCTTCCAAAACAACCCCGCAACTCAGCCGGAGCGGAGGAGCTTGGTACCGGCCAGGAGCATGGGGCTGGGCTGGCAGCGTGCTGCCGTGCCGTGCCAGGAGCCTAGCTCCCTGTCGGGCTGGCCACGGTTACAGCTAGCCACTCGCCTTGGGGCAGAGGTCCTCAGCAATGCAGAAAATCTCCATTTTGTTTTGATGCAGAATGAGCTTTTCCCCTGTTCTTTTTTCAGCAGCTGAACAGAAGCCTCACGGTCTGTGCGGTCTGTGCAGCTGGGCCGGGTACCGTGGCTCCCTCACTGGCTCGGGCGATGCGGTGGCGAGCCTGGCCTTGGCAGCCCCACAGCGCCCATCGCGCCTCGCTGCAGGCGGGTTTCGCACGCCAGGCTGGAGCGGGCACCGCAGCCCCGGCTGCCGTCGCCGCCTGTGCCGCACCTCCCTCCAGGCGCTGCTGGGCACCCAGGTCTGACCGCCCACCGCACCTGAGAATCAAATCCCCGCAGCTGGCGGGGAGCGCTGGGCTCCGAGACCATAAAGCTCTTTCTCATCTGACTTCTATTCCTTTTGCAATCTCCCAGCACTGGTTTATTGCAGCCTCTTCAGCAAAACGAGGGAATTATCCAGTCCTGTGATACTGCATCCGTCTTCCTTCTGTGAAAGGCAGCGAGCACAATGGCGCTGCAGAGCTCTGCTGCTGGGGCTGAACGTGCTCTGCAGGGAAGCACCACGGCCCCCCCGGCCCCTTCCCTGCCCCAGCTTTGCGGGGGGGGGGGGGGGGGGGCTGGGCAGGGCAGGGGTTCAGCCCTTTGCAGAAAGGAGTTGGGGTCCCACGGAGAGCAGCACCGAGGGGATGATCCATGGTGGCTCTCGGCGGGGCGGTGGGGAAGGCAGCGGAGCGGCGCCCCTCCTGCCAGCTCCCCGGGCCGGGGCAGCAGCATCCCCTCAGCCGAGCATGGGGGCCTGGCACGGCTCTTCGTTTTGCCCAGCGCAGCCGTCGGCTCGTCCTGCCCGGCGCTGGAGCTGCCTGCAGCCCACCCGGTTTTCCCGCGAGACCTTTGGGGGTGCTCACAGTTTGTGTCCTGGGTTGAGCTTTTTGCCAGGGGCATTTGCAGGCGTTTCTTTGAAAGCGTAGCTGTGCACACTTATACCTGCGCCTGCACGTACACCCCAGCACATGTGCAAATGTGCACATGACCACACACGTGTTGATGTGTGGGCAGGGGCCGACCCAGCAGCCAGAGCCAGCCAGCAGCCCCCCCACGGCCGCCCTGCGGCAGCTCTGTCCCCCGCCGAAACCCGCCACCCCGGGGAAGGGAGGCGAGGATGGGCACTGCCTTCTTTCATTTTAAAGTATCCGGAGGGGCTGCCCGGAGACACAGGGCCTTTGTGCAGCAGCCACGCGTTCCCTCCCACCGGCCAGCAGTCATTTTGCTAAAGATTTCCATGTGGTTCGGGGAGGTTGTGCCTGGTGGGGGGAAAACCCACGCTGATAAGAGCCAGCAAGTGCCACCAAGGCACGCTGAGCTGCTCCAAAGCTGGCTCTGTGCAGCCCCCCAGCCCGCCCCCGCTCTTCCCACCCGGGGTCCCCCTTGCTGGGGGTGCCGCTCCGGCTCTCCCCGCCTGCCCAAGGGGACCCCGCTGCTGGGCTGGCCTCCCCGGGACGCCGGCCGGGCACGGGGCCGGTGCTGTGTGAGGGCAGTGCAAGGCGGCTGTGACCCAGCCGCAGCACGCTGGTGGTTGCCATCCTTGCTATAGGCACTAACGAGTGCTGTGGGCATCAGTCTTGTCATCCTCTCCTCGCACCAGCCGTGGAGGGAGGTTAATTTGCAATTAACGTGTCATTAATCAGGTGCAGCATCTCCTTGCTAGGAGCTCGTTCACAGTCAGGCTGCAATTTCCACGGATAAATGGGTGGGTGAGACGTTGGGAAATGCTCTGCAGGTGGTGGGGGGGGTGGGAAGGGTTTCAGGTTCTTAAAAAAACCCCAGGGCTTTTTGCCAGGCTGTGAGGGTCAGGGACAAAGTCCTGTCCCTCCTGGAGGAGCTGGATTCCAAGGGAGGCGAGTGATGCCCCCTGCCCCCCCCGTGCACTCCCCTGATGGGTCGGCAAGCAAACATGCGCACAAAGCAGACCTGGGGCCGGGCAGGCCTCCGTAGCTGAGGGCACCTGGGGGCTTTAGGGGAAAGCAGTGGTTTGCCACATCTCCAACACGCCACGTTGATGCCGTATCCGTGCCAAGGCATTGCTCGTCCTGGTGGCAGAAGGCCCCAGCCACTCTGCCTCACGTAAGGGCACCAGTGACCGGACTCGCTGCTCCACCTCTGGGCACTTGAGCTGAGCAGTAAAAATAGGTTTATTTTTTGACGCTGATGCCAGTTTGGTAGAAAACCCCTTTCTGCTGTGCTCAGGGTGAGACACAGATGGGTGTGGGTCCTGCCCAGGTCCGATGCTAACACAGCAACGTGCCGTAGCGGCTGATGGTGTGAGTTCGAGCTGTCGCTGCCGCAGGACGGGAGCGTGGAGCCAACCCTCAGCATGCAGAACTGGAGGCTGGCGGGGTGGTGCCGGGGTGGGGGCAGCCCAAGCGCCTCCTGCCAGCCCTGCAGGCGCCACCGGGGCTGCCCCCATAGCCATGCCCCGGCGCGACGGGCATCAGCGGTGCCACTCTGGCTGTGTTTCAGGTGGGTGACCAGATGAAGCTGCTGCAGAACTGCTGGAGCGAGCTGCTGGTGTTCGACCACGTCTACCGGCAGCTGCAGCACAGCAAGGAGCACAGCGTGCTGCTCGTCACCGGCCAGGAGGTGAGCGCCGGCCCACGGGCACCGCTGCGGCCACTGCAGTTGGGGTGGTGGGGGCCTGGCAGTGGGGCTGGAGGCGGGGGGGGGCACAGGGGTGCCATTTGTCTGTCTTCTGGCTGAGCGTGGCTGCCCCGGTGTGGGGCAGATGGGGTGGTTTTGCTGTGCTATGGGGCTGCTTGTGCAGAAGGTCCCGTCCCATCCCAATCCAGCCCAGCCTGTCCTGTCCTATCTTACCCCATCCTATCCTGACCCACCATCAAGCTCCTTCTTCTGGAGAAAAATGTTCCTCATGGAAAGATCAATGGCTGCACCTGCACTTGCAGAGGCAGGATGAGAGACGGGGCCCCTTCCCTCCCTGGGGGGCAGGTTTTGGAGACATGGGCACCCGCAATGCCAGGGCTTTGCAAAGGACCCCTCTGGTTTGAGTGGTGCTGGAGAAATGGGGTTCCTGTTTTCACCTCTCAGCCTTGGCTTTGATGCCCCTAATTTGTGGTCAGTGCTGTGGGCTGGCGCCCGGCTCCTGCCCTGTGCAGGGTCCCCTGCAGCAGGGCTGCGGGGGCTGCGGCTGACGCCGTCCCCGTCCCCGCAGGTGGACATGTCGACTGTCACGGCCCAGGCCGGTTCCATCCTGAACACGCTGGTGCTGCGGGCGCAGGAGCTCGTCCTGCACTTGCACTCGCTCCAGGTGGACCGGCAGGAGTTCGTCTGCCTCAAGTTCCTCATCCTCTTCAGCCTCGGTGAGTGCCATGGTGGGGGTCACGAGGACGAGGGGCAGGCGCGCCTGGGGGTCACAACCGTGGGTCACAACCGTGCTGCCCGGGGGCTCGGGGGGGGGAGAGCAGCAGGAGGGAGCACACGTGGGGTCCAGCCATGCTGGCTGCCATGAGCCAGGAGCGAGGGCTGGGACCTGCCGGCACCCCCACCTTCCCGGGGGGTCTGAAACTTCTCCCACTGTGGGACTGGGCTCTGCCCCCAGCCACGGGGGACATCGCCAACCCCTTGGCTGAGCGGAGCCTGTTTTGGTCACTTGCCCGTCGTACCGGGCAGGGAAACAACTGGCTGATACGGCCGCGGCAAAACAGGCGTGTTGACAGAGGCGGCAGCCGGGGCCGGCCCTATCTCCCGGGATTTGCGTCAGAGGGCCCGTGCCGCCGTGGGGCAGGGGCTGCGCGTGGCTCCTGATTAGGCTCAGCCCCGGAGCCTGCGGTCAGGCCGAGGCGGCAGGTTCACACGGTCCTGCTGCACCCAGACAAAATACGCAGGAGCCGCGGGTGCTGCTGCCGGAGCCCACAATGTGCGTCCCTGGGGCTGCCCAGCAGCCTGCTCCTGCCTTAATCCTGCTCCTGCCTTAATCCTGCTCCTGCCTTAATCCTGCTCCTGCCCCACTCCTGCCCCGCTCCCACCCTGCTCCCACCCTGCTCATGCTGCCGCCCCCATGAGGAGCATCTCCCCATCCACCATGGCCAGCGATGCGTCTCCTTTTCCCATGGGCATCTCCCCAAGGCAGGGACACCCATCAGAGTCCCACTGGAGCAATCTCAGCCCTCAGAGGTGCGGTGCAGCCACAGGCAGTGCTGAGCACCAATAAGGACCCCAAGGCACCCGGCCACCTTCATTACTGGTGCCGACACCTTCCCCTCGGCCCCGTCCCAGCAGGACATCTCACCTCCCGGCGTGAGGCCAGCAGCGGGACCTGCCCGGGGCTCAGCTGGCTGCCGCACTCCCTGCTCGCACCTCTGCCGCTGCAGCCGCTTCACTCCCCACACCTCCATGGCCGCTGTTAATTGCACCTGGACAGGGCAGGGACTGGCATTTCCCCAGCAAAACTTGGGCTCTGGTCCCTGCAGTGCCCAGGTGCTGGTGCTGAGCCAGGATGGTGAGCCCAGCTTGGGGCAGCCCTGTCTCCATCCCCATCCCCATCCCAATCCATCCCTGACCCCTTCCCTGTCCCTGTCCCAGCACCTCGGTCTGTGCTTGCACTTGTGTGCCATGGGTGCCCTCGGGGGGCCCCACCAGCAGCACTGTGCCCCGTGGCCAAGTGCAGCAGGCCATGAGCCGCACTCTGCGCCCGATGGACACCACCGCGTCTTTGGCACGTTGTCGTTTGCATCGCTGTATGTCACCGTCGCAGAGGAGCCAGCCTGCTCCAGGAGCGGCACCGCCATGGGGTTAATGGGTTAAGTGGGAGTGTTGTTGTGCTGCAGGCAGTGGGAATCCGCTCCCCCATGGAGGGGCTGGGGTCAGGGCCGGTGCGGTCTGAAGGACCCACCAGTTTGACTTGGGTTTGCTGTGGATGTGTCCCCGTGAGCAGGCAGGTCCGGCATCCGTGGGTGCCCCAGGGACCTGGGTGGGTGTCCTGGGGTGCGGGAGCCATGCTGCCATCCCATCCTGCACCTGCAGCATCTCCTCCCGCAGCTTTCTTTTCCTCTAGAGCTGTTTTGAAATCCAGAGAAATTAGATATGATAATTTGCTGGTCAAACAGCGATAAGGTGTGGCGCAAACAGTGCCCAGGCTGGGAAATGAAGGAGCCACTGGGGCTTGTGCCCTGAGCTGGGACCTTCCCTGGCTGCTGCCCCTGGCTGCTGCCCCGCCGGTCACCCCCCCGCGTGGCACGGCACAGCACGGCACGGCACAGCATGGCATGGCGCAGCACGGCACGGCACGGCGAGCAGGAGCAGTGTCTTCCCAGAGCGCAGCCAGCACCGGCAGCCACGGCCGCTGTGCTGATTGCAGCTGTGGTTCCGCTTCCCGGTAGCAGCGGCTTTAAGGGAGGGCATGGAATCAAATAGCTGTATTTTCCCATCCATCATTTTGCCCCAAATCCAACTTTTTCTCTCCATATTGCAGAGCTCACTTGGAGTAATTTGCCCTTCGCAGGCTCAGCTGTAGAGGATGGGATTGTGTATTATGTGTAGGATGTAATTGCCTTTAACAAGAGAATTTCCACATTTACCACTCTGCCACAGCACAATCAAAGCCAAGCCCGGCTCACAAGAGCTGCCATTTGAGTTCTAAATAGATTTCTCTCCTGAGCAGGTAAAGAGATTTAATTAAAATTAGGGCTTCTCAAAATAGCAATATTTATGAGGACGGCACAGGTTAGCTTTGTTCTACAGAAGGGCTTAATAGAGCCTTAATGGATTGACCTATCATTCGATTTCATGACTTACATTCATGAAGCAGCTACTCTTGGGGAGGGGAGGAAGAGAGGCTTTTATAGCCCACATTCCCTTAAGCGTTTGCAATTTATCAGCAGCTTCTCCCAAACAAAAGGAGCTGTGAATAGGAAGAACACTTGAGGGCATAGAAATAATCCCAGGCATATCTGTATGTGTGATGGGAGGCTTTGTCACAGGACAGTCTTTGCAACCGCCGCAGTGTCTCTAAATGAAGTGAGTCAATGTTATTTGGACAACATTCTTTATTCCTTGCAGGAATGAAAAGATTATTCAAATATTCAATTAAACACTGAATAGGGTCTTTCAGAGAACCAGGTGAGTTCATCGAGTAGAACTAGCTATTGTTGAGCCAACTCAGGGGATAGGTTTGACATTTATCAATATAACTTCTTTTTTTTTTAATGACATGCACAATAACCTTATGCAGATAAAGAGATTTCATAACAACAACCCGGGTAGAAGGGAGACAGCCACAATAGGAGCAAATGTGCCACGGGAGTGAAAAGGGAAGGGTGATCTGATAAAGTGCATCTTGGCACGACCTGCAGCGCTTTGTGCCTGCACCACGCAGCACCGGGCCGGCAGCGTGGCCTGGCCAGGGGCATGGCCGGGGGCTGCGTCTCCCCAGGGACCCCCCGACTGCGCCGCTGCTCCCTGGGGCTCTGCCCGAGCATGGGCTGGGGGCTCCCAGCTTTGCTGGGCTGGAGCAGCACTGGGTGCTGGGCCCCCCCGGAGGGAGCCCTGTGGGGCCAGGTAGTGGGGGGCCACGGGCACCCCCACCCAAGCAGTCGGGGTCCCAGCCGCTCCCTCCTGCTCAGCCACTTCCAGCACCGCGCTTTGCCCGCCCGCCAGCTGCTGAGCCCTTTGGCTGCAGGAGGGACCCATCTGGGTCAAAGCCATGTTTGATTCCCCTCTTTTTTGGGGGGTGAAAGCCAGAAATAAACCCCAAACACCGAATTGCCTCAGCCAGAACCTGTGCCTCGATTTCCCTGTTCCCAGCCTGCAGGCGGGATGTGTCTGGGCTGCCAGCACAGGCCTGAACTTGGCCGTGTGTCAGCAGCTGCTGGACGTGGGTGCAGAGCTGGCAGCGCCGTTACCCAAGCATGGTGGGGTGCCTCCGTGCCGTACAGTAAATCTATTAAATCCGCTCGCCCCAGATGGGCTCAGTGCCGGGGTTTGCAGCAAGGTCTCCCGCGGGTGGGTGCCGAGATACCATCGCTGTGGCTGGCTGTGGCTGGCTGACGGGTGGCACAGCACCGTTGCCCTAAAGCCACCAAAATCGGGGTGCAGGGCTTGGAAACCAGTTCATGGAGCTCTCGTGGCAACCCGCGCACCCAGGCAGCATCCTTGGGGGGCAGACCCCAGCTCAGGCTGCCCCCAAAAGCCTGGGGAAACCCCGAGACGCCAGCCTGGGCTGTCCCTGCAGTCACCCTCCTGCCGCGGCTGCGGTCGCAGGGCAGTTACGGACCGGTCGTCCCCAGGGACAAGCTCCGCCGCGGGGCCGTGCGTGCCCCCGCTCTGCAGGGCTGCCAGGGGGGCTGCGGCGGCCCCTGGGCTGCCAGACCCTGCCTGCCCCTTGGTGCTGCTGCCTGTCGCGCCGCTGCCCACCCCGCAGGCAGCAGAGCCAGCGGCGGGATTACGGGGGAGCTGCTGCGACCCTGGCGAGGCGCGGAGGATTAGGGTTTCCAGGCTGGTGAGCCCTGTTGCCACATTGGAAAGATGAGGTTTACCGGGGAATTAATTCAGCTGCTTCCTCGACCTTCAGGAATTAAAGGGGGCTGATGGCAACGGCTCCCATGTGTGGGTGCAGCCAGTAACAAGTTTCGGCTTTCTGGGTGGCGAGGGCAGGGGGCGCATGGGCCCTTCTGCTGCCAACAGGGGTTTGGGCATCTCCAGCGCTGGGGGAGACCCGGGCAGGGATGGGAAGCCCACGGCCAGGCGAGGACGGGGTGTGGGACCCCTCCTGCGCTGCGTTCTCGTGCACGAGGGCTGTTGATGCGGGAGCAGGGGCTCCTCCTGGTGCAGTGGGGTACAGATGGGGCAGACCCTGGGGTTTGGCACCGCTTCATCATCCCGTGCCCCCCCCCCTTGCAGACGTGAAGTACCTGGAGAACCACACGCTGGCTAAGGACGCTCAGGAGAAGGCCAACGCGGCGCTGCTGGAGTACACCGTCTGCCACTACCCCCACTCCACGGACAAGTTTCGCCAACTGCTGCTGCGGCTGGCGGAGGTCCGGGCGCTGAGCATGCAGGCAGAGGAGTACCTGTACCACAAGCACCTGAGCGGGGAGGTGCCCTGCAACAACCTCCTCATCGAGATGCTCCACGCCAAGCGGACTTGAGCGTGGCCGTGAGCAGGGTCCCGGCGGAGCCCCGGCGCTGCCAGCGGCACGGCAGGGGCAGGATGCCCCCCCCGGGGCTGGCGGGCTGGTGCTGCCTCTCCGCCCCAGCGCTGCCTTTCTCAGCGATGCTATTTAACCTGTACTATTGGAAAAGTCCCAGATGGTTTATTTTAATACACAGTAAGGATGGTTGATGGCTGTGGGGCCCGGGCCTTGGCTGCTGGAGTGCCCCATCGGCAGCGTTGCCCCCCAGCTCCTCTGCACACCCGGTGCTCGACCTGTTGCCTGCCCAAGCTGGCCCTGCGGGGCGAAGGAAGGGTAAAGCCTCTCCTGGCTCTTCTCCTATTTATGCTCCTCTCCTGCTGCCCCTACCAGCCGTTCCTCCACCGCTGCCATCCCTCCCCCAACCCTGCCCCATGTCTCAGGGCCCCTCGTGCACAGGGCAGGGGAGAGGTGAGGTGTGTCCCCCCCCACCCCCGGGCCGTGGTTTTGCGGTGGTTGGGGTGTCCCCAGGCACCAGCCTGGAGGCAGAGGATTTCTGCAGGAGCCACGCAGAATGCTGGGGCTGGGGCTGGAGATGTCAGCCCCACACAGCCGTGCCGGGACCCCAAGGTGCACATGCCGGGGTCCCCGCTCCTGGCTCCCCGCAGTGTTGCTGCCTGCTCTGCGTCCAGCCACTGCCCTGGCCAAGCAAGGGCAGGCAGGGACGGGCAGTGCTGAGCCCTCAGCCAAGATTCATTTTCTCAGTGCTTGCCAGTGCTGGAGGCACCAGCCGCGGCTTTGCAGCCCGTAGCAGCCACAGTGCCCGGAGCCCATGGGTGTTTGCGGTCAGCACATCTCTGGGATGTCAAAGCTTTGCTGCAGAGGCTCAAAGAGATTTGGTACCGGGAGCAGGGGACTGTCCTTGGGACACTTTGGGCCCGTGGTCCTGCTGCTGTGTCCCTGTGGCTGGAAAGCTTCGCAGATCATGGTGCCCAGGCAGCATCAGCATTGTGAACCGAGCTGGTTCCCGAAGCATGAGGACAGGGTGGCCCCAGGACAGTGGCCCAGGGCAGCGCAGCTCCTGCCTCTCCCCAGGCATCAGCCACGTCCAGGCAGTGCCTGGAGAACAGGCAAGGGGCAGGATGGGCCAGGGCCAGACCCCGTCCCCTCCCCGCCTGTAGGCGATCCCGGCAGCGCAGCCGGGCAGGAGGGATGTGCAGGTTCAGGCTGCAAAGAGCCTGGAGCTGCTCCGGTGCCAGCACGTGCCCAGGGGCTCGGGGAGGCAGGGGGGCTTTGCAGCCCCTTCCTGCATTTACCCAAGTGCCTGGGTAAGGAGTGACAAGAACTGTCCTGTGCTTCATGCCGGGCCGAGCCGAGCCCCCAGACTCCCCATTGCGCTCTGCCATGTCCCCAGGTGACGTCGAATTTTGTGTTGAAGCCATGAGCAAAGAGCTGTTGGTTCCTCTCCCGTTGCAGAACCGGGGCTCACAGACACGACTGGGCAGCACTGGGGGGCTGCAGCCCCCTGAGCTGGGACATGCTGGACTCTTGCTGCTGCTTTCTCTTGGCCTCAGCCATGCTCTCCTCTCCTCCCTCCCCGCTGCCGCCGCCGGGCAGCCCAGCATGGCCCCCCCTGCCACAGCCAGGCCCCCCCGGCTCTGCTGGGCTCCTCCAGCGTGGCTGGGCTGGCTGAGGTTTGTTTGCCACGGCGGCTGCTCACTCCTCGTTTGGAGGGCGCTGTCATCCGCCGCGGCGCTGCGCGGAGCCGGTGCCTTGAGGAGCTGCAGACGCTGCCTGGAGCCGGAGGGTGTATGGAAGCTTGTTAGCCGCAGAAGAGCGTGTTTGTCTCTGCTTTTCAACATGTTTGTGCATTTTCCACCTGAAGTCTGTGGTTCAGTTTTGCTGCCTTCTTTTTGTGAACTTAAAGAACTGGAGAAAATGGTTTGGGAGGTAAAAGACGGTTTATTTTCAGAAAATGAAAAGTGTCCTTAAGTGTGTCTCTCTCTCTCTGTCTCTCACATCCTTTTCTCCCTCTCATCCCTCGCCTTCCCCACTCCCCACCCTTCCTTCCTAGCCAGGAGGTTGCCAACTTCCTTGTCAGGAGCAAACCACTGTAATAAATTTTGCAGTTCATTTAAAAAGGCAGACTTTGTCTTTTTTGGCGGTCTGTAACCCTCCTTGTTGGTGCCACCCCCTCCTCCTGGCTCCCCGTGGGCAGGCGGGCTGCCCTGCCCGGTGTCCCCGCAGGAGCGCGGTGCCTGGCCCCGACAGGGCCCTGCTGCCGCTCCCGGCGGGACGGGACGGGACACTACGGCTGCGGGAGGGCGGTTGCTGCTTTGGTGCGATTCAAGGCATTGGTGGCTCAGGATCTGGTTGAGCCGTGCTGCTGGGAATTGCCATAGCGACTCTGAGTGTGTTTTGCAAGGGAGCTCACGAGTGACAGCGTTCACGGGCAATTAGCTTAGACGTGGGATTTTTCATGTAGCCCTTGGTGGCCACCGCGGCCGAGAGCACCCGGCGTGCTGCGCACTGCGGCAGGGAGCAAAGCAGAGCTCTGCAACAGCTTCGATGACCAGCCCATAAGTATTTCAGTGCTGGGAAGTGCCCCCTGCCCTGGCTCTCCCCTATCCCAGCAGCTGGAAATGCTGCTTGGCTGACGGATAACCGGAGCAATGGTCTGCGCTGGCGTCTCGCCCTTCTGACCAGCACAGGGCTGTGGCAGGGCTGCAGTCCCCAACGGCGCTTCAATGCACGCTGGCCAGCACACGCTGCGCCGAAAGCGGGGAACGCAGGGCGAGATGGGAGAGAGCACGGGGGGGGGGGGGGGGGGGGGGTGCAGTGCCCTGGTCCCCTGTGCCGCCGCCAAACCCTGCGTTCAGCTGCGTAGAGCCACCGCGCGCTGCCACGCCGGAGCACAAGCCCATTCCCATGGATGCGTTGCAACAAGGAGCGAAGGTTGCCTTTAAAATCAGCATTTACTGTCATTTTAATCAGCAAAAACCCCCACATGTTTTATGTGCTCTAAACACTAGGAAGGCAACAGGAGAACAAGTTGGATGCAAAGAACAGAGGGAGAGAGACGAACCCCAGGTGACGAGGGCCCACGCCAGCCGGCTGGGAGCCCCGGCCGGAGCAGGGAGAGGATTTTTGTCCTAAACAGCAGAAGATGCTACTAAAGTCAGCTGCTTTAGAAAAGACTTGAAGCCAGCCACTGTCTTCCTTAGTGCATGTGCTTCCTACGCATCCTGTCCCCAGCCCTGCCCGGCAGCGCCATGTGCCAGGCCGGCAGCGGGCCGGGGAAGCCAGCCGGGAGTGCGGGGACGGGAGCGTGGGGACGGGAGCATGGGGATGGGAGCATGGGGACAGGAGCGCGGGGACGGGAGCACGGGGATGGGAGCATGGGGACAGGAGCACAGGGACAGGAGCGCGGGCGCATCGCCGGGGCACGGCTGTCATGGGCGAAGCTGGGCTTTCTCCCATGCCACCCGCTCCAGGTGTGCGTCGGCTCCCCGAGCTCTACCGGCAGTGACAAAAAACGGTGCCGTGGGGAGGCTGCGGTGGCGCTGCACCAGCCCAGGCTTGGCTGCCCTGGCAGAGGCTGCCCGAGCCACGGGGGCTCCCGGGCCGGCACACAGACCCGGCAGGAGTCAGGATGAGTACCTGCCTGCTGGCTGGCTGCCCCTGGGGGGGAGCAGGGCAGTCTTTGTCACCAGGTGAAGCCCTACGAGACCCCACGCTACCCCGGTCCTGCCTTGGTTTTGTCTGCTCATGCCGCTAGGAAGAAGCACGGGGGGCAACGACGCTGCCTGGGCTGGGACAGCCCCCCGTGTGGAAGCCAGCTCCTCCAACCTGCTGTCCTCCCGGCTGCTGGAAGAGCCTCGGTGTCGTGGGCCCATCACCCAGAAACTTCTCAGAAACCTAAAGCAAAAGAGAGACGGTCTCAGCTGCGCTGTAGCGAGGGGAGGGAAGGGGGCCGGGGGTGCACCAGTGGGGGGTCCCACAGCCTGCTGGGGCTTTCGCACAGCCCCAACCCACCACAGGACAAAGCGCGAAGCACAGAGCACAGGCAGCCCTGCCTTTCGCTGGTGCGGCTCTGCCATCCCACGCCCCCCCCCCCCACCCCTTCAGAGGTCTCTGAAATACGGTCCTCATGGCAGGGAGCCAAAGCGGCCTCCGTGCACGGGGCCGGGGCTGTAAGGAGAAACCTCTTCTCCCCCCGCTCAGTAATTAGCCCACCGTGCGCAGCGCCGAGCCCTGAGAGCGCTGAAGAATGAGGTTTAAATGGGATTTAATGAAAATACCAGCGCTGCCGTGGCAGAGAGCACCAATGTCACATGGGCCCCATCTCCTTCCATCGGGGCACAAGGTACCTCTGCCCGTCGGGAAGGACCACGGCATGGACGGCAGCAACGATCCCACCCCAGGGCGGCCCGGCGGGGTCGGAGGGGGGGGCGGGTCAGCATTCCTCTGAGTGCCCACGACACTCGGGTGCCTTACTGGCTTTGAAGCCCAAAGATTCATGATTTCCTTATTATTATTTTAAGACCAATCTTGTTTAACACGGTATGGCGAGAGTTTCAGAATTACTCAATATTGATCACAGAAAGGCTGGGCCATGGAGACAAGATCCATGTTGCTATGTGTGGCTTAGCAACATATAAATGTATTCAAACAGAATAATGAAATTATCGTGGGGAAACAAAGCAGCCATCACTTGAAGAGATGGAGGATGTGGAGGCCTCTTGGAGCTCTTGTTTGCCAAGACAAGGAAGACGGTACTTATTGTTTGTGCAAATATGTGAACCCCCCCGGCCATCCCCTGCTTACATAAAGGGTGCAACGAATCCGGGCCACGCGCTCACTGCAACGCGCAGCTTTGTACAGCTGGGCTGGAGCTCATTACTGCAGAAACGCGTGGCCTCCCCGAGCGAATTGAGCCCTTGCGGGGGGAGCCCTGATATTGGGGGTGGGGAGGGATCGGAGGGCAGAGCGCAGCCCGCGCCTGCCTCCTGCCCACAGCCCTGCTGCAAACCCCCTCATTTCTGTGGTTCCGAAGCTGGCCTGGTATTTACCTGCATTTTTTCCGCCCTCAGCCTCACGCGTGTTGAACGCGCCGCCGGGAGCCCGTTCCCCCTCCCCTGGACCCCCTGGCTGCCTCTTGCACTTGGAGCCAGCGCGACGCCCGCAGCGCTCGCAGGAGCAGCCGAGGCACGGGAGCAAAGAGGGGGATCCCAGCCCAGACCCAGCACCGCTCCCCTGGGAGATGGGCAGGCGCTGAAGCCCCGAGTCTCACCCCAGCGCCCAGGGTCCCGCGCTCTCCTGCCCACCGGCTCTCCCCGCTGGACTGCGGGCAAGCAGGCTCCCCCCGGGTCTCTGCATCACCTCCTGCGAGCCTGCTGCTGGTACCACCATAATTTTCATTAAAGCTGGCTGGAAATATTCAAATAAAAATACCTGGGGCAAAATATGTCTGTTCAATAAACTAGTTTGGGAGAAAACAAATAGAAGAGGGGCAGCAGTGTCTGCTGAAATATTTGTCTCCTGGTCATCATCAAGCACACAGGCTCATGCTTTGCTTCCCCCGGCAGCTGCTATTCCCAAGAGCTACACAGCATTTTGCTCTGCTGAACAAGCTGTGAAGATGGAAGCCTGTGCACCGCTGAGCTGCCCTGGGGTCTTCCAGGCATTACTACACCTGGGCATTGCTGCCGCCTTCTTTTTTTTTTTAATGTCTGGAAGCACTTGTCTTTGAGCCCGGCGCCTCGGAGCGGAGCAGCGCAGCCGGCACCGTGCCGCACGCCGGCTTGCACGTACACAAGTGTGCAGAGGAGTGCTCTTCTGGTTCAAGGAGATCTTCTCGTTCACCCCAGCCTGAAGGACTGCCCACGCAAGGGCTCCCTTGCCCTGGGGCGTGCGAGGCGCTGCGCTCGGTGCTAGCGGAGAGGGCGGCCGAGCACGGCGCTGCCCTGCACCCACCGGCTGCTTCCACGGCCCTGGTGCATCAGCCGGCGCGCGAGGGGACAGGCACCGAGCCCAGCCCGGCATCCCCACCGACCCCTCGGCAGACCCAGGCTTTTAAAAGTATACTGGGGGCTTGCCTGAGAAAAGAAAACCAAACTAAACGACCTGCCTCTTTGCACAGCTGGAGTTTAATTACACATGTGGCGAGATTAAAATACGCAGGAGAAGGTGGGGGTGAGCGTGTGGGGGGGGAGCACAAACGCGTGTGCTGGTGTAGGTCTTGCTGCCTCTGAGACCCCGCTCCTACGCCTGAAATGCCGCAGCACATTTACTCCCGGGTGCCACTGTGGCTGCCTTGCTCATGTGTCCACTGTGGGGAGGAAAGCTGCAATGCTTCTGGGTGGCATCGTCTCGAAAATAGCCTAAGCATGCCCTGCTTAGACACTTAATGTGGAGCAAAATCAGAAACCTGCTAATGCGCTGCTGCCTTTGACAAAGAAAACGTAACAGTGCAGAAAAAAAATCCTATCAGTCCATCCCCAGTGCTGCTTCACTGCAGTGTCTGCTGGAGCGACCCCATCCAGAGACTGCACTGAGCGTGCTGGCAGTACTTGGCAGGGGCTGGTAAAAAAAATAATGAAGCTAAATATGCTGCACCCGTAGCCAGGGGGGCTGGTGGCTTGCCCAGAGCCAGCCAGGGGAGTGGCGGGCTGCGGCTGGCCGGCCTCTCCCCGGCACTGCAGCTGAGCAGAGGTCTGGGGCTTAGGAGGGATTTCTGGTTTTAATTCTACCCACCTCCACGGTGACATTGGCCTTGCTGCAACCTGAAACAGAAGCAGCTAAATGGCTGCTTTTAAGCTCATAAATCCAGCCCCGCCTGAACACCCCACCTTCCCGGCTGCCCTTCTTCGGGAGCCAGTCACTTCCAACGCCCGCCAGCGCTGCCTGCAGTGGCTGATGCTTTAAAACACCCCGTGACAGCAAAGAGCTCTTGTCACCCATGAAAGCGCCCGGGTCTTGCCCAGCAGCGAGGTGTCCCTGTCCCTGCTGTGCCCCAAGGACCGGCCATGCTGGGGTGCACGGGGTTGGGGCCCCCTGCCTACCAAGGCCTGTGACCCGCAGCCTGGCCGCCGTGGAGGGGCCCGGGGGGCTGGCGCGCTGCAGGCATGGACGGGCAGCCCCAGCGGTGCGGAGCCATGGGGAGAAACCAGGAGGGTGCTGTGAGAGGGGCGCCCTCGGCTGAGCCACCCGTGCCGCCAGGGAGAGCTGCTGGGGCGTTACACCCCCCTGTCCCCCAACTGCTCAGGGGGACACGGGTCTCCCAACAGCCTGGCCAGGACTGCACCCACCAGGGCAGTTTGGAAATAAAACAATTCCTAAAGCCTGAGCAAAAAAATCCCCTGCCCCCTGGGCAGCACTCCAGCATGCAACCACAGAAACCACTTCCAGCGGTAACGAAAAGCAAAGAAATGATGTAGGCAAATGTTACCTGAGGATTTGAACGCTGTCAGCTCTACAGCCTGAAAGAGGGGAGAACAGTTGTTAGCAGAAGGTACAGGTCTGATTGCTCCGCTGCTGGCGACCCCCCGGCACGCTCCCCGGGGCCAGGCAGGGCTCCCCCAGCCCCCAGCTGCTGCACCACACTCTCCCTCCCACCCAGCCCCTGCACCGGCTGGGGACTGGAGCCTTCATCCCAACCCCGAGGGACGGGCACCTTGCAGAGTGCCCCTGGACACAGCCGCCCCCCTCGGCAGTGCCGGCCGGGTGAGCTGCCCGGGGACCCCTCCGGCTCCGAGGTGCCCCACCGGGCTGGACACCGCACTGGAGACCACAGGAAAATCCAGGAGAAGAGGAGAGAGAACTTTCTCCCCCGTGATGTGGCGCAAAGAACATGCACCAGCCCGCGCCCCGTGCTTCAGCGATGGTTAATGCTCCGCGAGGTGTGAAATTCCTGCTCCCAGCCCAACAGCAATAAATATCACCCAACAACATTTAAAAAAGCTGAAACACAAAGAACATCTCGTCTGTGTTTGTATCTCCACTTGCTCAGTGTTTTGTCATTTTAAGTGTTTTCAAACGTTTTTAGAGAGCGTCTTCTCTTCATCCAAACTATTGAGCAGCTGCCAGTGACATTCTTAATTCCCCGCTCCTCCGGCGAATGCCATGACTCATTTAGCCAGGGAGCAGGAAAAACAGCGCTGCCTTGCGTAACGGCCGAGCACGGGGAGCAGCGCCCACCCCGCGAGGGCAGCACCCCCCGGGACGCAGCGGCGCCCACCACCTCTGCCATGCCGATGGGGCCGGGATGGAAATTCCCCGCAGCCCGGGCCGGCTGGGCACCGCAGGGCTGACAGCGACGGAGCACCGAGAGCCGTGCGGCCGCCGCACCGACCCGCACGGGCAGGGAGCCGAGGCCCCACTCCCCAGGCAGGCATAGGCAGCAGCCTTGCCTTCTGAAGGCTGCCGCGTCCGCGTTAGTTAGGAAGGAAAGAAGTACGTTAAAAATGCAATATTTAAGCAGCAAAGATAGAGAGAAATCCTCAGTGACCCTCAACACGGAGGAAAGCGCTTTCTGTCTTTGCCTGCTGGGAAATGCCACGGCCTTGGCATTTAGGAGATCTGCAGCCTCCTAACGCTCCCTGCCTTAGGAAAGTCAGGCCCCTGGGCTAATCCCTTTGGCCTGCGCCTCCTATCGGGTGCCAGGAGCTTAGCCCTGGTCCCAGTTTGCACAGCCAGCACCTGGCTGGCTGAGAAAAGCGTCACCTGCGAATGAATCCCGGTCGGCGTTCAGCACAACGGGAGGCATTAACCACAATATAAATCATGAGAGATGAAAATATGGATTTTATTGAGTGGCTTCAAAACGATATGCCAGCTATAGAAGTATTATCTATTGGATAAATAAGAGCTGTCTATGTGACACAGGTTTTCAAAGGATAAATATTAGAGAGGGAGAGAGATCCTTCAGTGAGAGACTCATATGAAAGTAGTGTTGGATTTTATTCCGAGGAAATTACAACACTTGTATGTCAAGTGCACAAGGACTGATGATCATTTCAATAGTGGGAGATGGAAGTGGTATCAGAGTAGTCAAATTTAAATTGTTCCCTGCTTTAGGCCATGCCTCGCTGAGCTCTACATCACGCAGCCCAGCCTGCCCGCCCCGGACGGAGGCGGCTCGCCCACCGCAGGCACAGCGAGCCCCTGCTGCCTGTGCTCCATCTGCCCTCCCTGGGGGAGGTCTCCTGCCCTGACCCACACCAACCTCCGCTTGGTGCTTTGCTGGCTCGAATTCACCGGCTCCTTCTGGTCACGTATGCCCCTGCCCCAATCCCCCTCCCGCTGCAGCAGCGGGGCTGGTTCCCCACTGGCTCAGGGCTGAGCTCTCGCCTCGGAAATTGGCTGTTCCGGGGCCTCCTCCTCTCCTGCCCCCCAGGATGCGTGCTCCTCCCCAGACCCTCTGCTGCCGACCCCTGCCCAGGCCAGCCCCCGCTCGGGCAGGTGCCTCCGGAGCCGAGCCCTGCCCCACTCAGCACAGCCAAGGCTGGCCACTGGCCAGGAGCCCCTGCCTGCCAGCCCACCTTGCTCTCCATCTTATGCTCCTGCAGAAGACAGCAAACGCTCAGTTCCATCTGCCTTGACTACCAGGAGTGGCCACTACAGGCACGAACACACCCATCTCAAATGATTTAAATGACTTAAATCAATATGTTGCTAATTAGGAAGTATGCATTTTAATAAACCAGAGTCCTCAGGATGTGCATCAAAACCTCCTTGGTTTTCGTTAGGCTGGCCGTGTGTCTGGACCGGTCCTCGGGAGGCCAGGACACGCGCTGTGCTAGCACGCTGCCTGGTCCCTGCCGCGCTCGGACCTTCTGTACGGGCCTGGGGCAGCGGGGATCGGCGGTGCCCTCCGTCCGCACGTGGGATGGACGGGTCGGGCAGCCTCTGGGGCTTGCTCAACATAAACCAGTGAATTTGTGCCAGAGCTGGTAGCACTGCCAGGCGTCCCGAGTGCCAGCCCCTCGCTGGAACTGCTAGACACCATTCCTACGTAACCACTGCACTCTGTGTTTGGGTCAGGGTGGAAGAATAACAGAAGACGTTACATACCGGTCTCTCGGGTGACATAATCGATGAAATCCCCATGGGAATTTTGGCTCCAAAATTTCCTAGGGGGTGAAGCAGCAGAATGAGTTTGGAGACTAGAGAGTAGAAATACTCATGCTGTAGCAAGAACCCGGTGCTGTGTGTCCCCTAAGTATCTCCCACTGAAGCAAAGGGACCAAACAGGTTACCTGCATAATTGCACCCACAAACTGGTTGGAGTGTGAAACACCTTTTTTTCCCAGAAGCTAAACCCCCTAATTCCTACTGCCACCTTTCCTCCCCCTTCTCCATAAAATTCATTTCAAGACACATGTATGGATCCTTGCCTCAAGAGAACACAATGCTGTATAACACAGTGATGAGACCCCCATGCCCATACCCAGCCAGCCTGCAGGCATCAGCCTGATCCCTCTGAGATCCACAAGCCCCTGCCTTGCCTGGGAATCCTTCATCCCGTGCTGCACTTGCAGCACCAGACCCTAAGTGCTCACATAGGCACAGTCTGCGAGTGAGTTCAACGCAGTGCCAAGTGAACGTGCACTAAAATTCAAGCCTTGGGAATAACATTTTACCGCGGTCTCATCACACAGCCCGGGCCAACAGCAACGACAACGCTCTTTACCTCTGTTGGTGATGTTCTTCACTGGTGGGTCTTTCTGCACAGGGCTTGACAAGGCACTCTCGGCTGCGGAAGGACTCAGTTTCCCTGTTTCCCAGGAGGTCGTGTTTCTTGGACTTGATAAGTAGTTGATGGGATGGGAGCAGTTCTGTAAGGATGGGGAAGAGATACAGGACAGCAAAAGTTGCAACGTGCATCTTGCTGGATCCAGGTCCAACCTTAAAGATGGATTTCATCTTCACTGCAGCCCCTGGGACTTTGGCTCTCATCCCACCCTGGTACAGCAGGATCTTTGGGTCCGCGTTGTCCAACAGGACAGCTAAGGGAGATGGCTTCTGCCACTCTCTCTACATAGGACAAGTGGGGAGAAAAATAAGACTTCTTTCCAACATCTTATCCTCAAAGGAGTCCAAACATACACCTAGGGCCCTCCTCTGGTGGGTGCTTGATGAACGAAGGGGGCAACAGGGCTTCCTTGCTACTTACTGTGAACGAGAGTGCTTTCTTCTTGTCCTTCATCCTCTGGATGGCATTCCTCACCTGGAGTAGAGCAAGGGGGTTAGAGAGGGCCACAGCAGCTCTAGAAGAGCAAGAGACCCTCCAGCAAGCCAGGGAGAAAAAGCAGCCACTGTCCCAGAAGCAGTCGGGGCTACACTGCTTCTTGCACCCACTACAACCCCAGCTACCCCCTAGACTGCTAACAAACAGTTGCTGTGACGAGTGACTGAGCCCCAGCATCTCTTACCTCGCTGTTATAGATTGCATAGACCAGGAATATGTACAGGCCCTGAAAAGGAGAGCACAGGGTTAGAGCTGTACAGCTGGCACGTGCTGCTTTGCATGGGAGGAACCACGATTGACGGGCGCTAGAATGGGTGAGGACCCGGGTGAAGGGGAAGAGGCGCAGACAGTGGGCATGGCTCAGGCAGGGGCAGCTGGGCAGGAAGGACCTCCCTTAAATGACACCTGAGACCAGGCTCTTCACAGAGTCCCAAGGAGGGACAGTCCCTGCCCCAGCCCCTCTTCTGTCTCCTCTCCCGCCATTTCATTTGGGGGCAGCAGGCATCTCCACTGGGACTCAGCTTCCCCAGCCCGAAGCCCTCACGCACTCACTCATGCATGCAAAATCCCCCAGGAAACACTTCCTTCAGCCCTCAGAAGCAGAAACCACCAGGAATTAATTGCTAGGGGAACTGAAATCTGGGAAGCAGACCTCCCTTCCCACTGAGCACTGACCCCGGGGCGGCTTTCGCCAGCCTCCCACAGGCCAAGTGCAGCACGATGCCGGGGACACTGCTTCTGTCCCACACAGTGACAGACCACAGCGTTAACAGGACCCAGATTCAGGGGGGCATGGACCCAGGGGCTTTTCTCAGTCCCCAGCTGGACAATCCTTCCTGCCAGCACACCGGGGCTCCGGCAACGCAGTCTCGGCCACCCTCTCCCTATGCACCGACACAGTGCCGTTGCGTGCACATCCAAAGGACCAGCGAGCAACGACGTGCTCTGCCATGACCAAACGCTCGGCCACAGCTACGTGCCCAGGGCCGGTGCGGGATGTGCCCCGGGAAAGTGCCCGGGGCAGGGCTGGAGCCAGCATTGCCTGGAGGCCACAGCCTGGGGCTAATTACAGCTCCAGACCAACGATTTTGGCCTTAAGGCAGCCCTATCTAGCCCACCAGATTTATGTTGTATCTGTGGGGTGTTTGTTATCGCAGCTAGATAAATCAGCTGCAGCAAGAAAAGCAATCCATCTTGTCTTCAATGAGCCTTGCTCTTCATCTGCGCGCTCTTGGCAGGCGTAATGGTAGCAGTACCCTGGCGCCACGCCATGACCTGTCCTTCAGCCAGCAATGCTGGTCACTCCCCCAGACCAGATTTCTGGTCCAGCTGCCAAGGCAGGTCTTCCTTGAAATAATCATTCTGGATGAGCGCGGGGAGGGGGGGGGAGCGGCGAGGTCGGCTGGGAGGGGAGCAAGGAAGGAGAGGAGGCCCAGCTGCAGCGGCGGGCGGAAGCGGAGACGCTGCTCTGGAGGAGCCCGCTCCTGCCTGCACTCCTGCCTGCGCTCCTGCCTGCCCGCCATCTTCTCGCGGCAGAGCCCGCGCTGCCCTGGCCCCTGCAGCTCCCTGGTCATGGCGTGCGGGGACCCGCAGAGCGGGATGGATGCTCCTGCCTGGTGTCTGTCTGTCCTGCTGCGCCCTGTGCCCCCACCTGGGAGCCGCGCCACCTCCTGCTCCCCTCTCACCCAAGACGGGTGAGCGGCTCTGTGGGTCCCTGCCCTGAGCCAGCCTCCGGACCATCCTTCCAGCTCCGCAAGCCCAAACGAAGCCAGCAGGTTTTACCTACGCTGCTTCTTAGCAGCCGGTACCTCTGCCCAGCGTTCGGTGCTTGGCGGGGTGTTGGTGCTGCTCCCTCCGAAACTCTGGGCTGGAGGGAAGGTGCTGCTGCCCGTTCGCCAACCTGCAGGGCGGCCACTGCAGCCGCCTCCGGTGCAGCACCGCTCCATGGTGCTTTTCAGTCCCTGGGCTGAATTCCTGCGCTGCCTGGCTGGAGCAGGAGCTGTCATGTTTGGTGTCGACGCACAGAGTAACCTTGAAGGCAGGCTTTGGTTTCCGCAGATCAACAGAAAGCAGCCAAACAAACAAACAACCGCAGCAACAAAACTTCCCTGCACAACAGCAGCGCATGAAGAAGCACGCTGGCCTTAAAGGCAATTCCAAGGCAACCCGTGAGACAGTCAGCAAAGGGGCTGAAATGGTTGCATCCCCGCTTCCTCTCAACTCCACCGCTTCCCACCAGCATCACGATTGCTCTCCTGGGGCAATCTGCAAATTGACCTGAACTTGGTAATGACGGGACAGAAGGCAAGCGAGCAGAGCATATCCAGGGGCAAACCCTCGGCCGTCTGTCCACACAACAGCCCTGGCTCCTGCCAAGCTTTGGGAGAACGAAGGAAAACAAAAGCAGCAATAACTTAGAAAGCAAGGGAAGAAAACAAATCCCAATCCAGCAAACGCTTCAGCTCCTGTCTCACCCAAGGGGGATGTAACAGCCTGTGAGAAAGACTCGGGAGATGTACCATCCAGAAGACACTTTTATTCATTTCAGGAGAAAAACCCCATAGGCCCAGCATCCACGTTAGGACAGCCAGCATCCCACAGCCCCTCTGCTGGGACCAGTGATGAACCCAAGGCTGAGGGAGCCCTGGAGGATGCAGCCTGGGCACTGGCATTCTCAGGCCATGGTCAAGGGGGATTAGCAGTCACTGAAACAGAGAAGTCCTCATGGGATTTCCCTTGGCAGTGCTGGGCTGCAGGGGAAAGAGCAGCCCTGAGTGCTACTGAAGGTTATCCAAGCCCGAGATCCTCAGCACAGGACCCCTCGGGTGTGATATACGTGCTCAGGTTTTTACAGCATGAACACTGAAGCAAGGCCGAGGAAAACTGCCAGGATGGTGCTGGGACGCTGAGTGCTGCTCTGCCTCTCTGCTGGTGTTGATGGAGTTCCCCCAAGCTGAGAAAAGCTGGGTTTTTTTTCTATGAATGAAAAGATGCTGGTGCTGTTCTCAGCTCTGTTCATCTCATCCCAGCACTGAGAACCCACCCTCTTCTGCTCAATAGCTTAAGCATGGCATGAGAAGCCAAGGAGAACTGATGCTATGTTTGATTACTATTAGGACACCGTCCTGCCACCCTCCTGACATGCTCAATAGCGGAGATGTGGAGAGGCGGTCCTTGTCTGGCCTTGAAACACCCCATCTGAGAGCCGACGGATGTGCGTGAGCAGCACCCGGCCGCTGGACCAGCGCCAGCCACAGGCAGAACATCCCTGGAGCAACCACCCGTCTTGTGCACGTGGTGATAACGCCCGCGTTTCACCCTTGGAGAGCCGGGCCAATGCTACGCCGAAACCAGCCAAGTGTGCCAGAGGGAAGCGCTGCGAACTCTGCTTGCTCCATATATGATAGCTGCAGCGGGGGCCGCTTTCTATTGCAACCAAGGAAAAAAGGGAGATGGGTGGAGAACCCTTTGGACCCCAATGGTTTGGAGGGTAGTACCCAGTCGCTCTCTTGACTTGGATCCCCTGCAGTAGGATTTGTCCCCGAGCACTGGGGACTCTGAAAAATTTATCTGTGCATATCAAGTGCAAAGGGACTGTGTGGGCACCCCCAGGCGCTATCTGTCCTGGCACAGCCTTAGCCCCAGGGGCTGGGCTGAGCTTGTGCCATATCCCCCTGCCTGCAGGGAGCTCCAGTCCGCCCTGGCACCATTCCCCGCAGGTCGGGAGCGGTGGTGTTCAGTGCTTCTCTAGCTCCATCTACAGCTGCTTTCTCTCGAGATTTGGAAAGCTTCTGCTTTGACTGGCAGGTGGCAAGCACATGTTCTGGGACTTCTTGTCACCATGTGTCCCTGAGTTTCAGATATCCTGAGGTCCTGGGAACAGCCCTGGCTCAGAGCAGAACTGAGCGCTCCGGGCTGCGGTGACTGATACAATTTGCTTTGCTCTCTTAGCCACATACAGGCTGGGTAAAGTTTTAAACTCTTTTGATTAAATCAGTAAACTTAGAAGCAAGTATTTATTGCTCTCCACACCAGGGTTACCTTCTGCCCTACAGAGAGCCCTGTGAATACTGACATATTAACAACATGACTCTGAAGTATGGTAGTCACAGCCATGGCCCTGAAAGACACCAAGACAAGCAAATAGCCTTAAAAACAGCCAGCTGATGCTGCCTAAAGAGGAATGAAGAGGCTGAAGGAGGTGACATGACTCACCCAAGGTCTCACAAGTCAGAGCTAGGAACAGCAGACACGCTGCCAGCCGCCCTGTGCGGGGCTCCCATCACCAGCCCACGTCCCAGCCTGTTCCACCTGATACTCCTGCATCCCATCAGATTCCAGTGCAGCTCTCACTGAGCACTGGGAGCATCCCCAGGGAGCAGCTGCTTGGCTGCAGACAATATGGATTTTAGGGGTAAAGATTTTTAGTCCTTGATTCTTTATTCTTCTCCCTGCAATAAAGCTGACCTCCAGGCAAAGGGAAGGTGGTTCTGCCACAACCCCTAAGTATGTCTGAACATGAACCAGATGGAAAACACTCATCCTAGAACACACACCAGCAATCAAACACACTTTGGCTGGACGTGACCTTTGAGATGAACAGCCCTGTTCCAACAGTGATGCTGGCACACACGGCCCGTCCCTGCCCTTCCAGGGATGAGGCTCATTTCACCGATGCAAATAGCAGGTGGGGTATCTGCCCCACTGACCTGGACAGTTACCATTTCAACTACCTGTTAAATGACCAAATCAAAACCCTAATGAAGTTCCCTACAAGCATGTCAGTTTGTAAGTGTCATTTTGAAACCGTGCTGATGTCAGAAAATCTAACAGGAGAAACAAGATTTGAACTGGAAAGCTATGGCACCAGTAGGACACCCCAGAGACTGGCACTGAAGGGCCATTAGATGACTAAGTTCTCCGGAGCTGTATTTCCTATCTTGGGAGCATGAACTTGATTTCCTCAGACAAAACAGCACAGCAGCTTGGGAAAGCTGGGCTGGGCTTCAGAGCTGACAAATGTCTCCAGCTATGAGGACAGGTAGAGTACACCGAGGCACAAGAACCGCAGATACCCACTTGGCTGTGGTGTGGGGCTCCACCTGGTACAGGACTCACCTGGAGGGAGTTCAGCGCGATGAAGACATAGGCCCAAATGATGCTGAGGTGGACAAGGACCCCACACACCCAGGTCAGCCCCAGCACGGGCAGCAGCACCAGGATGGGCTTGGCCATGGCCCTGTCAGGAAGAAGAGCTCAGGGTTACCGGGGCGCGTTGCAAAGCTGAGACACTGTGCACTGGCACCCACCCCCCAGGCACTGGCTCCCCACGGGGGTCTCTGTCGTGCCCCACGTCCCTGAGCCCAGGGTGTCCCAGCAAAGTGCCCCAGCCTGCCATGCAGCCCTCCTGGCTCTGCAAACCCTGCCCAGGGTCTCGCCGTGATCTGCCTGGGGCATCTGCACGAGGTTACGGAGCTCTGAGTGGATCTGCCCTGAAAGAGCTCCACGGGTTTAGGAGCACCCTGGCCTGATTTCTGCATTTTAGAAGAAACTTTCCTTGTCACCCTGGCCTGTATCTTGCAGTTTAGAAGAAAATTTCCATGTCTCCTGGCTGGAGACAGCTCCCTTCCCCCAGCAAGTGCCTTTCAGATGATGTGTCCACCAAGAGGCACCCAAGATGGTAGCTATGGAACAAATTCCTTTGCAAACAAAATTAAGAGAGGAAAAACCAAATATTTCACCTCCCAGCCCCCAATGTGCCAGCCCTGCTCCTTATTTATCACTGAGAGTTAGCAAAAAGGGAGCTCTTTGACGTCACTAACCATGAGAAAATGGCTATTTTCCCCACAATTGCTGCTACAAGGAGGGCTTCTGTATTTGTTTTATTAGCATATGGATGTCACCCTGCCCTCCAGCAATGCCCTATCTTTGTGCTTCTGTAAATTTGGGAAAATTTATTTATGATACAGGGGAACAATGCGTGTCTAGCAGGGGTATCCGGCGCCAGCTAACAACAATAAAGATTCACAGAGGGTGATAAAGTAATGACTCAAGCAGCAGGTTTTTAGAGGTCTCTCTATATTGACTGATTACAGAAGTCCACGCCGCCTCTTTCCCCACGTATGTAATTCCCACCAGCGGTACTTTCAATCCACCAAGTCCCAAAATCATCTAGAAAATGCTTTTTATAATGGCAAACAGCCAAACCCCCTGCAGGCTCTACAGCTGGCATCCTGCTGAGGGGCACACGCAAGGGCTAAGGACGGGACCGGTGTGAGACAAATTCAGATACGGCCCCTTCAAACTGCAATGTTCTGCGAAGCAGAGAGGAGCTGCTACCGCGGCTCAGAGCTCTACAAAATTCCACGGAAACTGGGCACCCAGTTGGGTCCCTGGATTCCTTGGAACACCCCAAGCTGCCACCTCACTTCCCTACGGTGATGTTTTACAGGACGTCTGCGTGCCTGCCAGCAAGCTGCTTAGCAGCACAGCGGGCTAACGGTAGCGAAGGGGCAGGCGGCTGGGCAGCGGGTTCGGCAGTGTCGCCCGCGTCCCCACACACACTAACACTGCAGATGATGGAGACACCAGCCACTCCCAGACCCCGAGTGCTGCTCCCGGCGGTGCCAACCGGCCCAGGGTAGCTTTGATTTCAGCAGGCGCTGCCGAGGGTCTCCTGTCCCAAAGTGTCGAGATTTCAGAGTGCGAGCGCAGACGGAATCCAGCACTGGGTTCCCCAGGCTGAAAGTGCTGGCTGGGCTCCCTAGTGGCATAGACATTAGAGCGGAGAGACTCCCTTTGGGTGATGCACAGCCACTACCTTTGGGTGACGCACAGTCACCCTGGGGGAGAAAATCCTTTCTGCCCCGACTCCCCCAACTCATGGTCTTTCACTTCACCAAGGGAAAGACTCTCAGCTTAACAATAATCCCATCATTTCATACCCAGAGCAGCCACAGCTGGGAAAACCAGCCCCTTCCCTGCTCACCATATCTGTATTCCAATCTGGTTCTCCAGGCTGCTGTTGGGTGTCAGCATCTTTGATCTCCTGCGGGCGCTGGACACAGTCACCATCACCACCCGGAACAGCACGAAGGTGTTCACCTGCCAGAGAAGAGGCGTTGGACCCAGGAACCCTCTGTAATCTCAGGTCCAGTGGGGTGAGTCTTTTCTGCGGGGAACTCCATAACTAAATGTCAGAACTTGGGGAGAAATGTGTCACTCCGGAGAAAGTAGCGGATAAAACACTTTGTCGAGCTATCTGCACAAGCATGAAGTGTATAAAACTCACCTTAAAACTTCCCCTACAGAATGTCTTCCCTGTTAAGTCTCTACTCTGAACCCCTTAAACATTGCACTTTGTTCTGCTACTATATATATATAGTATAATGATGCTACTTCAAGGACGTATATGTTCCCATGTTAAGATCAGACCTTTAGTTAAGGCAATGTCGCAGTCAGCCTACACATTTATCTACATTCCCCATGTAACAGCCAATACAAGAACTGGTCAGCAAAATTTCCTTAAAGCACTTTTTCCTATCAGAAAGCTGCTTTGGTGAAAGAGATTTATTTGCGCTGTGGCAGTATATACAAAGCATAAAGAAAATCCTCCTATAAAAGCAGCAGGCACTATGAGTCCCGGGAGCGAGCACCTTAGCTGGAGAAGTGCTGACCCCCCTGACTCCACAATGCTTTCCTAAAACCAGACACGAAGGAATCACAGTTTTGGCACTTACGGCCAGAATGAAGAGAACGGGCCCGACAAAGGCCCAGATGATGTTGGTCTGAACGTTCAGCCAGCAATGGTTGTCTGCCACATACTTGTTAAAGGAAGTCGCAAGGGTGACACCCACGATAACAACTGGGAGACCTGCAGAAAAAAAAGCACAGATTAAACGCCAGGAAGAGCAGAGCTGGCCCATTCAGGTCAGCCGTGCTCTAGACAATTGCTTCAAAGCCCCCCTGGCCAGAGACGCTCCTGTGTGAGCCGGCTGAGCCGCTGAAACCCCATGAGCAACATCAATCTACTGCAGCTGAAATCTGCCCCGGCTCTACAAGGCCAGATTTATACGCTGTCAGCATCCCTCTCCTAGGTATAAAGCATTCCAAGTCCTGAGTCCCGATCAAAGCAATTTACTCCTTGGATTGCTTTTTTAACAGAATGGACAATCAAAGACATAAACCAGTCCAAAACATTTGAACCAGTTGCCCAGTGTCCGACTAGGTGTGCGTTTTGCAAGGAGCGCTGACCTGAGGAGGCTCCTCCCTGATACGAAACTCAGCTTATTCAGGTGAATTCTGTGTCCTTAAAGGGCTCGCTCAGAATAAAGACTGCTCAGCCAGGAACATATTTATATCTTAATTACTATCAGACAGTAGTAATGCACTCCAAGAACAAGAACTTACCATAAACTTCTGCCTCCATTTTTTTTTGTATTGAACTCTTGGAGTTAGAAAAATAACAGGGCTGCTTTTTCCCTTATATTTTAAGACTGGCAATTTGACAGATAAAGGTAAGAAAGCCTCTGCAGAGCAGTGGCACCCAGCTCTTGTATTGAATCAAAGCAAACATTCGGGAATCTCTCCTACTGAAACTTTTGCTAGACAAAAAACTGACAAATTTTTCTGAGCGCCCAACACAGAGAAGTCTGCAGATACCCCAGCCGGTCACGTAGTAGAACTTCATTCTCCTGTCTTCACTCATGTTGACGGCTACCACTTTGCTCCACAGGAGAAGCCCCTCTACCAGCATCCATGAAAAGGCTGCCATGAAGAAGAGATGAAGGAAGGCAGTGACCGTGAAACACACGACCTGGAGAGAAGTGAAATCACACGCCATTTCAGGAGGGAGGCCTCGGGGAGCTCTGAGCACGCGTGGTCAGGAAGGAGAGAGCAACCTGCAAATCATGCTGCAGAACACGCAGAAATGTACTGAAACATCCACAAGCACCAGGAGAGTTCTTAAAATCACACAACACATGAACAGTCCAGCTGCTGCAGCTCACACTTGCTCCATCTGCGTGACTCTCGAACCACAGCAGAGGGGACCGATAGCATCTTTTCCTGCAGTTCTTGGACTTCCCTTGCAGGTCCCTCATCTCAGAGCTGCTTGATCCAGCCCCGGGATGTGGAAGAGGATGCAGAAAGGGACAGAACTGTATGTTGCTGGTTTATAACTACTTAAATTTCCTGAGGGATTTTTTTTGTCAGAAATAAACTGTCAGAAGGAAGAGGTGAATTTTCCTGACAGATCACACAATGCACGTCTACGTATCCCCAAACACAGAGACAGAACTCTTTCCTAGATGTGAGTTACAGGTAATTAATGAAACATTAATAAATGTTCTGCTCTGTTCTGCTTGTTCTGCAACAATGCCTGAGCAGGCCTGGCGCTGCTGGCCAACGGGGACACTCGCATGTGGGCTCACCTCGTTGGTCTTGGCCAATTCACTGAACATGAGCAGAGCTTCTGCTGCAGCTAAGGCAAAGATCAGGTTCTTGTGCACCGTTGTTCGTTCACTCTTGGGGACACTGAGGAAGGAGAGGGGAAACCCTCAGCTGCAGTCAAATGAAAGGGTCCACACGTTCCCACCAGTGCTTGCTGGGCTGTGTAGACCTGCCTAGGTGACCTGCTCACTGCACAGATGACGGTCCAAAGCGGCAAGGGGCCACTCTGGTGTGCAAGCCCTTGGCACCTGGGACACACTCGGGTACGGCTGCTCAGACCTGCCTGTCCCACAGCTCCAAGCAGTGAGGAGGAGGGAGCCACCGCCGTGCTCACAAGGCTGATCTCTGGGCTTGCCAAGTGACACAGAAGGGTTTACAATTGAAGAAATAGTCTTTGCTCCGTTCATGTTGTAAAAATTAACTCTAGCAGAGCAGCTTTTATGGTAAACATTGTCACTGGTAAAAATCTTTCCCTGGGCACTCAGGTGTGTGCACAGCTCATATAAGCATCTCCAGAGAAACACCCGGCACTGCACCCCCTCCCTAGCCAAGAACAACTGCCCCCCTCCCTCCCACCACCGACCAGTGCAGCTCCCCAGCCTCACCCCGCGTACCTGCATCACCCCACGCGGGCCAAGGATACCTCGTTTGTACGCTGCTTCTGAAGGAAAATAGCAAACGAAAAATACAGAGGAGGCTACAAGTGTCTGGACTTTTCTTACCCAACTGCCAAGAATAAAATGAAGGTAACTATCAAGGCACAGAAGGAGACTCCACATCCAATAAAAGTCAAGGTCTGCAGTGTGAGCTCCTCCGTGGTGGTCCTCTGCTCCAACCAGGAAACAACAGAAGACACAACCCCCCCAAAAATTAACCACAGACTGCTCGCAGGTCTGGCACCCACCCCAGCGACCAGCAGAGAAAGGTTCTTCACTTACCTGCATCTCGTACACCTGCAGCAGCACGGCAAAATTTGTGGTGTGGTTGCAAAAACAGGCAGTGGCATCCGGGAGAGACGTTACCACAGAGCAGCCGGCTGTGGACCACATCCCACCAGCATCTGGGCTAACATGCAGCAAAAACCAGAGAAAACACATGGAAATTACCAGCAGAAAGCCAAGGCGTTGAGGGGTTCAAATGAGGAAAAAGAAATCAGAGACAGGCCTCCATACGGACTTCCCGTTGGCTCACCCTGTGCCTCAGCAGATTTGCCTTATCCCTCAGGCACACACAAGAAAACAGGTCTGGTGTCAACGTGTGCATTAAAAAGCACAGTCCAGCCATCGCTGCTTTAAACAGAACTCAGTAATTGCACGCTTCTGGGAAGAGCTCCTTTTCCAGCACATTCACCCAGAGCATTCGTAGGACCAGCCGTGTCTAATCCTCTCCATCAGCCTGGCCGGCCACGTACCCGGTGCAGTTCCACCTGAGTCCTGCTCGTCAGGACAAGCCAGCCCATCTCCAGCTGCCCTCCGCCGCCCGGGCAGCCAGCAAAGCTGGGGATGTGAATTCCCTGGGCAGGAGCAGGGCCGTGGCGGGGCAGCTCTGTCCTCCCTGGCAGCACTGCCCCTCTGCGCCTGCCCCGGTGCCAAGGCAAGACGGAACTCGGACCAGGGTTGCGTGGAACTGTTTGGGCAGCAACCGCCTGCTTCCACAAACACCCTCTTCCCACCTTCCCAAACTCATCCACGCCTGCTACAAAACAGCGACCCTAAGGAATTTTTTTGCACTTGAATGACTTAATTACCGATCCATAATATATCACAGCCTCAGTGCTCTCACTGCGGTGACATTCAGCAAAACCACTTCTCAGTGCCAGGCAGTATTTATGAGGCTGGGAGTCCTGCACGTCTGTGGGGCAATATATCTCGGACCAACGCTTCTTTGTTGCAGGCAACAATCATAATTAACCAGGGGTTTCTATCTTAGTTGTATATAGCTCATTAAAGGTCACTTGCTTGTGAGTGACTTTTCCAAAGGAAATCTTCCCAGGAGAGCGCTCTACTCCAGCAGATAGAGGATGCCAGTGCGGCATCCCTACTCTTACCATTACATTTATATTGTTATGTTTCGTTTCCCAGTGGAAATAAAAGCTCATAAATCTGGGGACCCAAAGTGAAACAAGATACCTGAGGCTGAAGTTCCAGAAGGCACAGATGGGCCCCATCAGCTTACTGGGCAGGTCCTGCAGGCAGAGAGGGAGAAGAGGAGATCGCACAGCCATGCATGTACTGAGCACAGCCTGAGGCGGTTCCCTCACTGGGCTACAGCAAGGTCTGCCAGCATGGGACAAACACCTCCCCAGGCAAACAGGAACCAAGGCAAGAGACTGGGGCATGGGACACCCCAAAGTCCAAGAGCTCAGGGGGCTTGGAGCCAAGGTTGGGCATAGCCTGCCGGGTCAGGCTCTGGAGCCAAGGCTGGGCATAGCCTGCCGGGTCAGGCTCTGGAGCCAAGGCTGGGCATAGCCTGCCGGGTCAGGCTCTGGAGCCAAGGCTGGGCATAGCCTGCCGGGTCAGGCTCTGGAGCCAAGGCTGGGCATAGCCTGCTTGGGTCAGGCTCTGAAGCCAAGGCTGGGCATAGCCTGCCGGGTCAGGCTCTGGAGCCAAGGCTGGGCATAGCCTGCTTGGGTCAGGCTCTGGAGCCAAGGCTGGGCATAGCCTGCTTGGGTCAGGCTCTGGGAGCCAAGGCTGGGCATAGCCTGCTTGGGTCAGGCTCTGGAGCCAAGGCTGGGCATAGCCTGCCGGGTCAGGCTCTGGAGCCAAGGCTGGGCATAGCCTGCTTGGGTCAGGCTCTGGAGCCAAGGCTGGGCATAGCCTGCTTGGGTCAGGCTCTGGAGCCAAGGCTGGGCATAGCCTGCCAGGTCAGGCTCTGGAGCCAAGGCTGGGCATAGCCCTGCTTGGGTCAGGCTCTGGAGCCAAGGCTGGGCATGGGGGGCTGCACCGGCGGAGCGGGCAACCGGGGGGGGGCGGGGAAGCACAGCCCCTCCTGGGGGTACCTGGACGCGGTGCTGCAGGCGGTAGCGCACAGATGTGCTGATCTCCTGGTAGTCGCTGAGCAGAGTGGATGAGATCACAGCAGTGCCCACCATGGTGCTCAGGTACCTGTCAGGGAAAGCACGCTGCTCACAGGCACGGGAACCACGGAATGTGTCCAGAAAACAGGACCTCACGTTATACAAGACAGCTGGAGAGATCTGGAGCCACTTCTGGAGTGTTTCAGCACCACCAGCAAAGGGCACAGGGCAGAAGCTACCTCAGATCACCTGGCAGGCAGAAGCCACCGCGACTACCCCCGTAACTGCAGGAGGGGACCGCAGCAGGAGGGGACCGCAGCAGGAGGGTGCTGGGCATCCCCAGTGGTGGAGCCAAGGGTTGGGCAAAGGAGCGGTGGGAGCGTGGGGATGTGTGGGCTGGCACCCCCACCTAGCGTTCAGGGAGCTCCGGGGAACAGCGGGGCTCTGCCTCCCGCCATCTGCAGGGGCACCCCGGCCCTAGAGCTGCTGCCCCAGCCGGGGGGACCCCGCAGCACCCCGCAGGCTCAGTCCCCAGCCCGGCAGAGCAGAGCAGAGCTCAGAGGAGGCAGCCATGGGCAGAGAGCCGCCGTGGTGCGTCACAGTGCAGGCAGCCCCACCGCACAGCTCAGGCCGAGGGGCGCCAAGGGCCCTCCTGCCTCCGCCAAGCACCGGCTCGGGGACCCCTTTCCATTGTCTGGTCTCCACACGCATGTTGGAGAAAGCAGGGACGAGGACAAACGGATGGGATGGAGCAGGGTGGAGGTGACCCCAAAACAGAGGCACCGAGGGACTCAATGCAGACTTGGAAACGTGGTGCTAAGAGGGCAGCCTTGGGGTGTGGGGGGTCTGTCTCACTCACTTCTGTCCTCCGTCAGAGGCGGCCACGTCCTGGAAGAGAGCACTGCTGCCTGCGCCGGACAGGCAGCGCTGCAGGGAGCTGTAGCCGAACCACAGGTTTTTCACTGTGACTCTGCGGAGACCTGGAGGGACAGAGCGTTGCTGGACGGGCACAAGCACACAGGGCAGCTCTGAGCAGCCCATGCCTCAGCACCGCTGCCCAAACCTGGTGGTGCAACACTGGGGGTCCAGGGCACCCACAGCTCCAAGCTGTGCCTTAGAGAGGCTGCAGATAATCTCTTCCATGCAGCCCATCTCCCTTTCACCCCGGGCATCTCCTCCCCGCACTTCTCCAGACTGCGTGTGTGCAGGGTAAGGAGTTTGTGCCTCAAGGAAGATGCTGCAGAAGTGCCAAGGGGAGACCCAGGGAAGCACAGGCGTCGTAACTTACCCCTGGCTCTCAGTCTTTGCATTTCTTCTGTGGGAACTTCAATGAGGTCGTGCCTGCCTTTCTCAGGGCTCTGGACCAGGTACGCCTCGCTGCTGGGCTCCTGCCTGCTCAGCTCCAGCTTCCTGACCTCCATCCCTGTGGAGGGGTAAAATCAGGTTCTGAACCAGGGTTCAACCTTCCTCCAGAGCTACTGCTACAGCAAAGTACCACATGGACGTTATAACCCCAGCCAGGACCCACAGCGGCAGCAGACAGATCCCTTTCAGTGCAAGCCATGGCACCTGGGCTCAGTTTGTCTGTGCCCAAAGGTTTCTTACAATCCTCTTGCAATCCAGTGCGAGAGGTACCCCCATGCTGTGACACTTCTGCACGGAGGAAATGGGGAGAAGGCTGTAGGGTGAGCAGGAGATGAGCCACAGGAGGAGAGGTGCCAGGAGTGGACTTGGACTGGGAAGCAGATGGGTCTAAGCTGGGTCGCAGTGAGATGCCCTCCCCAAGCCCTGCCAGTGCCACTCACCGACATTCCTGTGCTGGATCGTGATCTTTGTCCTCCCTGCGGTCAGCATCGGGGCTAAGTGTGACACCATTCTGTCACAGAGCTCAATGACAGCCATGGGCCCCCTGATAACCTGCAAACATGGAGAGGGCAGTGGAAATCAGCACCTGCACCACCAGCTCACGCTTCCCTCAGCTCACAGGGGTTTTCTTAAATGCTTGGTCCTGGGCAGAAAAAGAGAAGCTGGGACTCAAGGCTTTTGCTTTGCTTTGATTTCTTCACTAAAGGATGTTCCTGGTTCCTTCAGCAGGGACCTGAGACTGGCAATGAGGGAAACCTGCTGGTCTTTATAAAAAGCCACTAAACCAGTATGGAAATAACTAACAAAGCTTCTGGAAAGAAAGTGGATTTTTAGACCTGACTCCTGATTTTTGCAAAGCTGTAGAACAACCATCCTCTCCTCCTGGAAAAGGCTTCACCCAGGAACAGACCAGTGCTGGAAGGGCAGTGGGTGACTGGTCCCATTGCTCAGGGGCCTGTGTGTGTTGTTGGGTGGCACAAGTGCCACCCCTGCAGTACACAAACCCAGACCCTTCCACCTCCAGCAGATACATCTGCTGCACTAGCTACACTGGGCCAGAGCTGGTTTTATGCCGCTATGGAGAAGCCGTGAGGAACTGTGGCCACGGAGACCTAAGCGACTCGAAGCGATGAGGTAAGTGCTGAACTATTCAACATCTTTTCATCTCTGGAGGTCCCTGGCTTGGTTCCTGGAGTGCTGGCCAGGCCAGACGCTGTCACACATTTCCCAGAGACCGGTGGAGAGCACAGACCATACAACAGGCACAAAGGACCCATGTGAGAAGGGAAGAAGCTAATGGAGAAAATCCTAGCAGGGGTAGGATGATGGAAATCCCTCACACAAAGCCTGACGGTGTTCTGAACAGTGTGGGGCCTGACAGATAGCTCCTTGGCAGCCCACCCACGGGAAATACAACAAACTGTAAAGTGAAGGATATTGCCCTGCCGGAGGCAGCAGGATGTGGGACCAGGGAACCTACAAAGCACCGGGAATCAGTGAAGTGTGGGTAATCCTGTAAATCCAGGCTGACGAAGTGGAGAAGCTTGACGAGAGCTGAGACAACCACTGGAGGGGTTTGCAAGGAAGGCACCACTTGGCTGCACTTGTTTGCAGAAGAACTTGTTTGCATTTTCAAAAAATGAGGAAACAGTAAGGCAGCTGGTCCTTATCTGAGCTGGCAAAGAGGCTCCATGCCACGTTGGCAGCATTTTCACAAGCTCCAGAATATGGCCAGAAAAGCTACATGTGGCCATGCAAGGACAGGTCCTCAGCCTGTGATCATACAGCAGGCCAAGGAGGTGCACACAGAACAAAATGAACAGACATGGCACACCACAGCCAGACTGCTGGCGACACCGTTACCTGGCTGACTGACGACCACGTTTCAATATTCTGCTCTTCCAAGATTAACTCGGTCACTTCCATGTAATACTGGCCCAACTGCTCCAACATCTTCAGCTCCTCTCCCTCCTGGACTTCCACATCAGAAACTTGCTTTAGTAGCTGAAGCACGGCAAGGAGGTCAGACGACTCCAGCACGGGTGTCTCTCCTTCCCTCAGGACAGTTGCCAAGACATCAAGAGCACCAAGAGCAACAGAGAGGTTCATGTCTTGGACATCACTTGTGAAGATGTTCTCAGGAATCTGCCACGGAAAAGATGGTTTAGTTCAGTGCAGAGCCCTGACTCTGCTGGATCACCAGCTACGCCTTGGCAATGCTCTGTGTGCCCTCGCCGGCATGAGGACACCTGCCTGGCCAACCAGGCATATCTTAGGGGAAGGAGATCCGCCTTGGCATTTTGAACTCTCTTGTCCAGCCACTGCTGGGGCTGCAGGACTCACCACAGTCCTCTCCGCAAGCGTGTTCACGCGGCCAACAAGCGAGTGGCTGGATTCCAGCTGAGCTTTTTTCAGTTGCCGGTACGCATCTGAGAATAAAACACAAGCATAAGCATCGCTGTGCTGTCCAGCAGCATGGTTAACACATGCCATGCCCAAAGTCTGGGGAATGCTCCTCAGAGGGTGGCTAAGTTTGTAGGACAATCAGGACAAGGGGACTTCACAGCTGTATTTTATTTCTAGTACAAGATCCCATCTGGAGAGACAGCTTTTCTGCCTCCTCCCCATGTCCCCCTGGCCAACAAGTCTGGAGATGCCTGGGTTGGGAGACACTGGACAGCACTGCATCCAGAAGCCATGTAACCTGTACAACCACTGCTTAACTGGAGAAGAGCAAAATAACCTGTCAGAGCGCATGCAACTGAAGCGAAGCCACAGCTACAGCGGGTTTTGCATGCGATCTCTCCAGAGCAGACACCAGGCCTCCCCATCAGGAGCCATCACCCTAGCTAGGACCTCTGGGAGCAAATGCCGTGGAAGCAATGAATAAATAAGTAACAGATGCTGTACCCTTTCTGTAGTGACAGATAAAAGGCAAAGACTGCAAACAAGATGCGTAACTGAATCCACTGCTGCCAACTTCAAAAACTCGGCATTCCTCAACAGGCCCTGTGGAAACACACACAGACAGAAGCCCATGTCCCCCAGAGACACCCCATCCCCAGCAGGTATCACGCTGACCGCAAGCAATCCACAAGCCCCATGGAAGACAAAAGCTGTGGACTGCTCCTTAAGCAGCCCCAGAGCCAGAGCTGAGCAGGGACTGGGCTCAGAAACTGCTCCTGATCCCCCTGGTAAACTCAGAGGAGGCCAGCAGTGCCAGGTCCTGAGTTTGTGATTTATCAGCAATGTCACGCCAGCCTGGCTGAGAGACTGAATGTCCCCTCCCGGACGAGCGTCGGAGCACTGGGTGTGCAAACCCCAGGGAACGGCATCACTGACAAGGAAGCCATTTCTCCCAGTAGAAGGGCAAGCCTGTGGCTAGCCCGGGACAGCTGTCTTGGCTGGGGTCATTGCAGGGGCCTTCAGTGGCCAAGGGCTTAGAGATGACTGGGCTTTTAAGTACAATTTGTAAACTGCCCAGCCCAGCACCGAATGTGCTTCTGCTTTCCTTCCCGAAGGAGAAGCATCATTCCACAAACTGCACCAAATTCCCTCTCGAAGGACGGGATCGCTTCTCAGGCTATCCCTGAGTGCTGGCCCCCCACTGCAGAAGGGAGCTGAAGCAGCAAGGGGATGGAGACTTACCTGGGCAAAGGAACTGCGCGGTCACTTCCTGAACGGTGCTTTCAACCTCCAAAGCGTTTGAGCTCCACCCAAACACAAGGTCTTGCTCTACCACCCAGCACGACCGAACTTTCTCAATCTGCTCCGCGCCGAGGATGTTCTGCCAGACGTGCAAGTCGGTGATGTTCCCGCTGAAGGACTCTTTCGCTCTGAAGCCGCCCCCCAGGGAATCTTGATCCTGCCCAATTATGAAAGTCCCCTGGCCGTAGATGGCCTGGGGGGCAGAGGGCCCCACAGCACACAAACCGCTGGCGGACGCCCTCCTTTTACCGTCGGCATAGATGGCCCAGGTCCCATTTTCCTGCTGCCACGTCACGCAGAAGTGATGCCACTGTCCATCAGCACGGAACACGGGCAGGTATGGGGAATGGTGCCCGTGGACTATGAGAGCAAATCGAACAAAGCCTTCCTCATCGACAAAGCCACGGAGCTGGAACTCGTTAATAAAAGTCGGCACAGCATAGGAGAAGATGGTAGCAATCTCTTGGGTCCTGGTGTCCCACTGGAGGTGGGCACAGGCTGTCACAGCAGGCAGTGCTGGGAAGTCAGAGAGCACCTTCACGTATTTTGTGTCTGTTTTGTCTCCAAACACCAGGACTGGTACAATGTGGTCCCCTAGAAGGAGAAACTTCATCCAGCATAAAGGAAGAAGCATGGGCCAAAGCCTGCTTATCCTCCACTGGGATGAAACCATCATTTTCGTTTGCCTCCTACTCAGGCTAAGAACTCATGGACCCTGCAGGCAAGGGCATCCTGTCAGCATGCAGCCAGGCTTCTGCTTCCCCCGTTCCTGGAGGGGATCAGGAAGGCAAGCAAGCTGAGTCTGCATCACTTCGGCAAGCGTCATTTCCAGAAACTTAGTTTTCTAGCAAATAGGACTGCAAACAGCGAACATGGAAGGAACAGCATGTTCCCAAGCATCCCATGCTATAGCAACCAAGAGCATAGTCAAATAAGACCTTTGAGGCATCTGCCATGCAGTGCCTTGCTGCTGGGGAACACCCGTTCTCCCAGTCCCGTCTCCACCATCGTTGTTCTGCAGGACCCACAGGTCCAAATGGCGAGGCTGAGCAAAGCCCGACCTGCTTTTGGGGAGATGGTACAGGAGGACAGAGCAGAGGAGCCCCTTTGCAACTCCCTTCTGTTGCAATGCATTAAGAAATCTTGAGAGTGGCCAGCTGATGTGCTGGTTGTGTTCACGCTGCCAGTTCCAGCTTGTAACTAGAGGTCCTAAGTGCTACTGCAGTGACAATAAAAATGAGTGGCAACTTTTCCAGACAGATTCATTTTGCAGAAAGAAAAAGAACCAGCAGTGAACAAATCCCCAAATAGTCCAAGCCCACTTATACTCACGTCTCCATTTTGGTTTGTGCAGGACACCGTCCCTCTCATTTAGCCAGACGGGACCTCTGATGTGGTGGGACTGCAGCAGTTTGCTGAAGGAAGCTTGCTCGCTGTCTTGGGGTTCAAAAAGCAACTGAGCAAAGTGTTGTTCACAGTATCTGTCTGCATGCCACCAGTCCAAAGCCGTGGCCACATATTCGTACGTGTGTCTTGAGGTCTCAATCGTGACAGGAGCAAAACCTGGAGGAAGACACGCACAACGTGGAGAAACGGAAAGCCTCTCCAGCCCACTTTGGTGCTGCATCCACTACAGGGTTGGTCTCCTGCAGCATCCCCAAGCATTTCCACATACTGCCTGGTGCACCTCCCAGGAGCTGAAGGCAGGAGCTCATTTCCCTATCCAGCCCTCGGGATGTGCAGTGAGCACAGTGCCACAGAAAAGTCCAGACTGTATTGGACCTAAAATGAGGGACATCTGTGAACCGCTGGCATAGGGCTGGCGCTGGGCACGCTTCTGTGGGACACGCAAAACCATGCTGAGCTCCATCCACAGCAAAAGCTCACTGTGGTACGCCCAGGGATTGCCCTCAGGGTAGCTTGATCAAAGCAGTTCTGTGCAAGCACATTTTCTCATTTTATCCCCACTTCCCAGCTCCTACCAGCTTCTGCATCTGCAGATGCAATTTGCAGGCACAAACCCATCTGTTCTGTTTGCAGTTGCAGCGGCACAGACTAGCAGCCGAGCAGTACCCACCTGATCCGAGACAGTAAAATTTCATAGTTAGCAAATACTTAGCTATGCAAATATAATCAGGCACAAACCAGGGTATCAGAAGAAGTTTCTTTATCTTTGTCTCTGCACTGGACACCTTTTTATGTGTTGTTTCTCTGTGCTGAATATTGCTCGTAAAATGTCCAGAAGCGCTGATAAAAACACTAACCTTTAGAAGTCTGATTCTTGGCAAGGGCTGCAAAGACAAAGAGGCTCCTGGACAGACCGACAACCTGTTGGAGAGGATGTTTTGTGACATTCGTCTACATAAAGCAGTAACATTATCTCAAATACTCAAATTATAAAAATGACAGCAAAACTCACTAGACAGCTGAAGAACCAAGAATCAGGTCTCAAGTCTCTTCTAAACATGCTGACCTGCTGGGAAAGCTTTCACCCTTTGCTAGAATAAACGAAATATTAGTAGAGGTGCATTGCAGAGACAGACACATCCTGCAGAAAGCCAGTTCTCAGCCAAGGCTGCTGTCCTCAGCAGGTCTTGAATCAAAAAAAGAGAAGCCGACTCTCTGAGATACCTGGCCTGGTCATATCCTGTCAAAATAACTCTCAGTTCTTCTTAAGGAACTCAAGGTCTCCATTTAGCATTTGTTTCCAGGACACAGAATAATTAATCATAAAACATACACAGATGTGTGATATTAATAGAGGGGCAAGTTATCTCTTCATCTGCATTAACTAAACAAAAAAGCCATCATAAATTGTATTTGTTAAACAGTGTCACATCACTGTCAGCTTTTCTCACTTCTTTTAAATCCCGCAGGAATAACGCACCCAAACAGATCATGCAGACTAAACCCAGCCTCTGCGAGCCTGGACGCAGAGCTCAGTGCCACGGAGCCGTCCTGGAGCGCTGCCCCACGGCAGGACCCTGCGGGGGGCCCCCGCCTCACCACCGCTGGGCCGGTGGAAGGAAAGTCTGAGCGCGTGGCCATGTAAAATCTAGTAAAGTCACAGATAAGGGGATGTAAAGATACAAACATGGAAACTGGCAATGTGTTTGCCAATGCAAACAAGTCCTAAAGCTGTCTCTCGACACTGGCACTGCCAGCATGAGGAATCTCTTTGCTCTCCATGGGACTCCCAGTAAAAGCACCCATTTAGGCACTTGGCTGCTAAGGGACTAAGGAGGTGAGTTCTGAAGCCGGGACTCTATGTTCACAAACAGTCTTCCAAAGTTCAGCAGTGACCTTATAAACACAGAACACAGCTCCAAACCCTCCAGGGAGAAGTGTGCCTGGCTCTGCGCAAGTCTGAGCGGTGGGGGACGGGACCCGACCCCCCCCCGGGCTAGCGGACAGGCACCGACCTCCTGCTCCTGCTCCTCCGCCGGCAGCCCCAGGTCTTCACTTCTTCATGAGGTCCCTGGAGGTGCCACCACGGGCAACTCGGAACGCGGGCTTGGCGGAAAAACAAGGCAGCGGGGAGTCCCTACGGCCCAGCCGGCAGCGGGGCGCCCCCAGCGCAGCCCGGGGAAGGGGGGGAGCCGAGCCCGGCAGGACGAGCCCGAGCGCCGGGCTGGGGGCAGAGCGCGGCTGGGGGGGCAGAGCGCGGCGACGGCCCCGAGGGAGAGCAGCATCCCGCGGCGGGGCCGCTCCGCTCCGCTCGGCTCCGCGGGGCCGCACCCAGCACCCCGCTCCGCACACCGCGCCCCGCCCCGCCCACCGCACCCAGCACCCCGCCCCGCACACCTCTCCGCGCCCCGCTCCGCACACCGCACCCAGAACCCCGCCCTGCTCCGCACACCGCACCCAGCACCGCCCCGCACTCAGCACCGCATACCGCATCCCGCACTCAGCACCGCATACCGCGCACCGCCCCCCCGGCGGGCGCCTGGCCCTTCGCAGCCCCGCCCCGCCGGCCCGCAGCCCCCTCCGCCCCCGCCCCCCAGGCACCCCCGCCCCGGGACGGCCCCTCCAGCGCACCCCGCTCCCGACGCCCTCGCCCCCGCTGGCAGCAGAGCACTCACAGTCCTCCTCGCTCCTTCGCAACCTGCGCCAGCAGCGCGGGGGATCTTCTTCCCCAGCAATCACTTCTCCGTGGAAGTCCCCGATAAAGCTTCCCAGGAAATCTGGCACGAAGTCTGGGCAGGAAAATCGGGCGGTGGGGGAGTTACCAGGGATCCTCACAGCAGCAAGAGTCTGATACCTGCGTGCCCAGGAGTGCGGGTGAAGGTCAGCTCCAGGAGATGTCCAGGAGGACAAACAAAAGCCCTGGGCTGATACAATGAGCAGGGGCAGGGCTGAAGGGCAGACTCAAACCCACAGGAGCTCGGCAGGGCACCTCCAGCGCGTCCCTTGTGATTTCCTCACCGCACGACTTCAGCGTTCTGGCATCTCCTCAAGCCAGGGCCCGGGGCAGCCTCAGGGTGGACGCAAAGGCTGGAGGGCCCCAGGCCACCCCCATGGGCCAGCAGCACTCCCCGCCTCGCAGGACAGAGCTGCTCTTTCGGTCAATGCCCACTCACTTTCACTACAGCAACAGGCACACGGTTCCCACTCCTCCCCTCCAAATGAATGCTTGAATCACACCATGGATTCACAGGCAACTGGCTTTTGTTCTTCGGGGTCTTCGTCCGGGAATGAAGGCAATTATCACATCCCGGTGCCTCTGCTCACTGCAATAAATCTCTCACAGAAGAATGGGCCTTGGAGGCAGCTGCTCCGGGCCGCTTAGTCGCTGCTGCCAGCTGGGAAACGGCCTGGCACTCATGGACAGCACGGCACAGAGCGCCGAGGGCTTGGCGAAGCTGCATGGCAGCGCCGGGAGAGGGGTCTGCAGCTCACTGCCCTGTGGCCAGAACTGGATCCTACTCCCTCGGTGATGGAGGGAGCAAAGGGTATGAGGCAGAGGCCAAGTTTACACCAAAGATCTTCAGAGGAGAAGTGCAAAGTGTTTTTCAAGTTACGGCTGGATTAGGTTTAATAAGAGTTAGAGTTCCCCAGCAGAGAGTAAACTATTTTCTTTATGCCCCTGTCTTAGAATTGAACACCTTCTGTAGCAGCAGTAAATGCAGTTTTCTGGTGGCATTAGAAACAGAACCCAGTTCACAGCCTGGACAGCATCACTCCTCTTTTCTATAGCCATAAAAATAAACCATCCTCTGTACACATGCAGAGAGGTGAAAAGTTTCCTGTGCTCATTGAATGCTGTCTGAGTTTCCAACCTCACCTACACAAGGTCTTTGGATTTAAAAGTGAACCAACTTCCATAATCACACACTGGCATTTCAGGTAAGAATTGATGCCTTGGCTGGAATCAAGGACACTTCTAGAGACCCTGGCGAGAACGCTGCGCTGGCGTTTCAAAGGAAAGGCGACAGCCAGCAGGTGGAAGCTAATAATTGGCACTTTCTTTAACCTAAAATCACACCTGGAAGGCCCCAAAGAGCGCAGGCTCCTGGGCTGCTGGCCCCTTCCTATGGACCCCTCAGCTCTCCGCAGGATTTCCTGCAGCCACGTGCGCACGCGGGCACTGCCATCTGTTTGCTCCTTGCCATGGCAGCAGTCGTTGCCACCAGGGCTGGTAATTCATCATCGTATGGGCACTGATTCCCACAAAGCAAATCCTCCAGCCAGGCAGCTGTCTCCTTAAGGCAACTGCAGTTCCTGAAGTCAGCCTCCATTCGTACAGCTCAAAATAAATGAGAAATAACAGAGTTCTTAGAGTTAAGAGATGTCCATCCAGTGCAAGAAGACCTTGGCAAGCAGACATGACCTTGGGACAGTTAGATGGTAAAATCCTGACATACTTTTAATGCCTGTAAATCTCTCTAATAAGCAGCTGAGCAAAGGGCAAATCGTGTTGCACAGTTTGGGTGATGCTGTCAGTCTGGGTTAGTTTATTTTTAAGTAGGCTGCAATTCTGTTTACATGCAGTCAATTTAAAAAATCAGCTCAGGTACATTTTAAGAAGCCTTTTCCTTACCAGTTAGCAAACCCTGATCTGCCACCCTCAAGGCACATCTTTCACACAGCCCTTGGAAGAGCTTCCCAGCACATGGGCTAGCAACATGTTAATCTTTATAAATCAAATATTTGCCAAGTGGAGTAGAAAGCCATGTGTCTAAGCAAGATGAATTGAAAAATGGAACAAAGCGCTGTGTGTGTCAGAGATCACTGGGTCGTGTTGCAAGCCTGTCCCTTGCAGAGCTTTCCTTCAAAATAACATTTCCCGAGCCCAGCTGTAGATGTTATTCTACTCCAGCATTTGTTTTTTCCCACTTTTTACTGCACAAAACTGACCCTCTCTCTGACCCAGCTCCTCCTCATGGAGTTTAATGTCACCCAAACTTTATTTGAATTAGCTTCTGAGCTGAGACAGGGCTTGCCAAGCATCGACTTAGGAGGCATTGGTAGAAGAGATGCAGACGAAGCTCCCTCCCCGCTAGTCCGGGGGCTGTGGAAGTATGTCACGCGCCTGCTGTATCTCAATTATTTTACACCTTCACACATCTGAAAATTTCACAAGCTGCTCTTTGGTGCTGATGCCTCACACCGATACCAGCGCTGCTTCTGCAGCTCAAAGCTTCCTCGATACCCTTATTTATCTGCATACAGATGTTTCTCTGCCTCAGCAGAGCCTGTCGTAGCCTTTGGAAGGAACAGAAAGCACAGGGGTTCCATCCTAACAAACCATCTTCAACTGTCCAACTACTTATCATTCAGAAAGAGGAGTGAAGCACTTGCTGCTTCTCTCTCGGCTAATGCCGAGTCCCTGGAAAGGGGCAGCTGGGCTGCTTGCGAGTGCACAGGTAAGAATTTGAGCCTTCTGCTGCCTCTGACTCAGGCATTTCCTTGAGGAGTGCAGAGCCCAATGTCTCTCACATGCAGAAACTAAACCTCCAAGCTGCTTCTACGAGGCCAAACCACTTCTGCTTTCCAGTTCCACCAACCAAGCCTTCTACCAGACGCCAGCCACCCCAGCATTGCAAATGGGTAGTTTGTGACGTCCACAAATAAAGTCCATGGCAGCCTTAAGGCTGAGGATGCACAGTCTGCCACGGACACGGGAACAGGACTAATGGATTTCTGAGTGTCTCTCAGCCTGTATATGAAACGCACCCCTGGAACAGACACTTCCGTGCTGAAGTTCCTCACCTTTTCCTTCCCACACCCCTGAGATTCCCGTGTAAGGAGAAACAGGAACTTGCTGTCCCATGACCTCCAGCTGGCTGAAAGGCTGCTGGCTTCTGCTCCTGCAGGACCTCCAGGTCAGCTCTCCCAATAGAGGATTCATCAGTATTCAGGAAGCAATTAACACCGCATTGCAGCGATCCGGTCATGGCACAACTTCCCACTGTTCCAGCTGACAGGGAGACGCCAGCCCAGGACATCCCGGCTCTGTCACTCCAAGCAGGCTGTTAAGACACGTTATCACTCCCACATGGATCAAGCTATCGGAAGCAGCAGTGCCTGGAAAAATGTGGACAACTCTTCCACCTCCTCAGGACAAAGTCCCAGCATCACCACCCAACACCCAAGCACACCTTACCCAGAAGACTGGTCTGTAGCTACACAGCAACCACTGGCCGGCCAAGCTAGCTAGCAGCGGTCACCAAGCACACAATTTGCTCTTTGGACTTTGGATGGTGGATGCAATTTCACATTCACAGCTCTGCAGGAGAGAGGCAGGATGACACGTGTTCAAGCTAATTCTTCAGGTTTCCAAACAAGCGTGCGTATTCTGCACACCAAAGGCCCACGCTGATTCACTTTTATGGCCAGACACCTGCGTGTTTGGCAGTCCCATTATTTGCCTAGTTCTCCCAATGTCTGCTCCCCCTCTCCTATCAGGGCCGACCAAACTTCCTGATGCTACAAGCTTCACGTCGAGAAGCTGCGGGGAGAGGGCACAAGCTCACAAGCCAGAAGAGCAATTCCTCCCCGAGGGGACAGAGTGACCCATGCACGTAGGTCTCGAGCCTGTCTGTACCGGCTCGCCTCCTCGCACAGCAAAATGCACAATTCACCCCGCAGCCCTCGCCCCGCCGTGCCCCCGTTAGCAGCCACGTGGCCTGGTTCAGCGCAGCAGTCACACCCCGACTGCTCGCCGAGAGGAAGCTGGGCAGGAGCTCCGCAGTCAGCATCTGTGCCTCCTCTCCCTGCCCCGTGCGCTGCTGAAAACACAGTCTGAAGACCCACAGCAGACGTTAACTTCGTGGCATATGGCAATCATAAATTACATGCCCGGGGAGATGGAACTGATAGCAAGGAAAAGACTTTCCTAATTTACCTCTGTGGCTTTCCTGATGCCTGCATGTTGGAAAAAGTCCCGCATCAGCAGAAAAAAAAGTTTGAGACTTGCTGATCGACTTAGTTTGTTCTAATAGTGCACTCTAAAATGGCTGAGGTGGTCAGCTGCTTCCCTTCCAGTTTCAGTACTGGCCACAAGAAGCGGCTGAGACGACTTCTGTTCCTGCATTGCTTTCAGGGCCTTTACAGGGTTAGTAGTTAGGGAGACTTCTAAACATTCGGAGTGCCAGCTATGGAGGATTGCCCAAGGCTTAGAACTTGCATTGGTTGGGTAAAAAAATCTTTTCCAGAGATGCTGGTGCTTAGTCCTAGTCCTGGCTGAGCAATGCAGAGCTCCCGCTGCAGCTTGGCTCCGCAGAGCTCCGCTTGGTGTTAATCTCCTATGATACACCGCCAACAACGACAAGACATCTCAGCCGAGAAGCAAGTCTTCCCTCCACAACCCCAGGCTTATATTTCTAAGGCCAATGATCCTATGCCAGTGCTATTTTGCTTTCTAGACTTGTTTGTAGAGTTAGATTTAACCAGGGTTTTATTTTATCGGTTTTATTTCTTCAATGCCCCCAAGTCTCAGTGAGGTTTGTTTCAACAATCTCTTGTGGACATGCCAGCCTTAATCTCACCCTTCCAGGCCCTTCTTATTGTCTGGGATGAAAGCGAAAGGCAGAGCCTCCCCTGCTAATTGCCAGCTTTCTGTTCCCCGGTGACGGGCATTGTCTGGAGGAGCAGCCCCCATTGTGTCCCTGCGCAGTAGGGCATCAGCTGCTGATACTGGAGCGCCTTTCAGGGGAGCTGGGGCACGGCTGGTTATTTAATGCCATCATTTATTACAAATCTGTGTAGCCTAGAAACTTTTAATAGAAAAAATAGGACCTGCCTTTATTATTCACCTACCTTTGTTTTTTTTCCTCAAGCCACTAACTACTCCTAAATCTCCTGTCCTCCTACCAGCAAGACAGGGCATTTGGTTCTGATTCTTTCTGAAACACTAAATCTCTGATATCCTTTTTCCACAGTTTTCTAATAAAGGGGTTTTGCTGGTTTAACCAGACACCCACTGTGGATCTCCTTTAACCTGTAATCACAGCCAGCAGAAAGTTTGCAAACTGTTATTCCCGTGGGGTGCGTCCTGAAGCCACGGGGCGAGTCGATATGCACGGGCTCAGATCCACACGTGTCGCGGAGAGATGGCTGATGTCCTCCGGAGATCCTGAGTAACAGCCGCGAGGCAGGGAGCTCGCTTCGGGATGGTGACTCTGCGCCTGCTTTATCAAGTAAAAAGAAGGGCTCTGGTGCTCAGAGGGGGTGAGGAAAGGCGGCAGCAAGAGAGCTCCCGAGAGATGAGAGGAAAAAGCACAACAACAACATTAGACCCAGATTGCACCTGTCTTTTCCATTTTTCACATTAAAGGGTAAAGCTTTCCATACGTGACTGTTGCACAACAGCAGAGCCCCAGCCAGTACCGCAGCACCACGCGACCAGAAACACAACAGACCATTCAGCAGATGGCCCGAGTTCTGGCCCCAGCAACCTGGCAATAGAGAAACCATCTCTTTACTGGATTTAATCACGCCAGTCGCAAGACAGGAGGGAGGGTCTACAAAAAATCGGCATAAGAAGCTCCACACCAACTTGCAGGACTACAGATGTTGAGAAAGAGGAAGCGCCTTCTGTCTGGCTGGGCCCCGGGTGCCTCTGCGGCTCTGGAGCAGCGTTTTGGTCAGGCCAGCACCGGCGTCTGCGAGGGGGCTTCCCCGTACTGCTGCGCTCTCTCCCACACCATCAGCACGTGCATCCGACAGCGAGGGCTGGGAGGCCTGTGCCGACACGCAGGCATCGTGCCAAGGAGCATGAGCAGCCCTGAGGGACACAGCGGTCCCCGGGGGCCATGGTGCCTCCTTGGGACCCTGCCTGGGCTGGCCATGGACTCACAGCCCCTCCCTGCATGCCCAGCAAAGCAGACCAACCCCCCCACTCCTTCAAATACCTTATGGCAATTTATACAAAGCAACAGTGAGCGGGGCAAGAAAAGTAATTATGGCTTTTACAGCTTAAAAAGGATGTGAGGCTTTGCTTCCACCAGGTACAGAGTGAAGCTTTTTCCCAGTGCCAGAAAATTGACCCCGTGAGGCTGGGATGGCCAGTTCAGCCATTGCTCAGCTGCTGTCGGTGTCTGGGCTGCTCTCAGTTGAGCTGCTCTAGGGTGTTCGGTGGTTCCTGCTGTGATCCCAGGGGAGACAAAAGCATTTTGGGTCCCATGGGATGAAAGACAGACTCACCTCCAAAGCAGTATTACGGGTTTATCGTCACTTGTCCATCTCAATGAGACAGTCAGACACTTCCCTGCTCATCCGCTCTTCCCACCTGTGTCAGAATCAGGATATCAAGCTAGATCCCTGTCAGAGATACCACTAATAAAGGTTAAATGCGGATATTTAGGGCTATAAACTACAGACCCCAGAACTGTAAAATATGCTCAGGTGTTACAACAGAAGCTCCATGTGTTGCTTTGAAGCTCACAGAAGAGAGCCACCTCTTCTAACGCTGCCCTGGCTTTCCCTGCCCAAGGAGGAGCGAAGGGGTAGTACTGGGCAATGCAAGCACAGAAGGAACCAGAGATTCACAGGGCAGGTAATTGCTCCCTTCAGGGCAACTCACTGCTCGGATTAGGCTGTCACACCCCGCCTCCTTCCATCCCTTTTGGGCACAATCCGGGTGACTGTTTAGATTTTCTAACACAGCGTCAACTCTGCTGTGCTCACCTGCTTTCTGCAGGCCGAGAGGAAAGGAGGCAGCAATCTAGGACCAGACCCACCCTTAGATTAGGAAGGGACAGTCTGCACATAAGGCATTTGCAAAGCTAGGAAGACCCCAGCCTAACAGCTTGCCCATTTCTAAGAGACTCCTTTCACTCTTCCCAGCCATCCCTGGTGTTGTTGAGCTCGACTGAAACATCTGGAAGGCGCCGAACCTGCCAGAGGACACCGATACTCTCAGACAGGAGCAAGCAGAGCCAGGGAAGCTGTGGGCTGTGATCCACACACACCACCCACCCCCCCCTGAGAACAGCAGCGGCTGCAGCAGGTTGTTTTTCAAGAGCCAGGCATCACTCCCTACTTCCTCGCAGTTTTCTTCACGCTGGCTTGCAGTAGCCCCGGCTCCCCACCTCCCCAGTTTAAGACTGGGTCCTCACTGCTCAGTCTTCCCATTGTATTTTGCTTCCCACCTCACTCACGCTTCCTCGGTGCAAATGGGAGACGCTTTTCCTGCAATACGACAGTTCACGGCTATAACATATATATACAACCTCGACCTGCTGTTCCAAATGCGTTCTGCAAATGGGAACACTTCCAGGTTACCAACACCTATTTTTGGAAGTTTAGCCTGTCTTAATAACGGCTGTACCTCTGCAGTCATCTTCAGTCAACCCAAACGCGTATTCACAGTCCAGATGGAGACTCCCCACTTCGCATCCCTTTTAATGACACGCAGCGGCGGCTCAGAGAGCGGCACAGAGACCTCTTCATACCTGAAACTCTCTTCCTCCTCTTCCAACTCATGTAGTTTTGCCAGCTTGTTCTGCCAGAACCTAAATAAAGCTGAAAACTTATTCCAACACTACTAACAGAAGGACTTCTGCAATTGTCAACAGAACACCAGAAATTCAGGCACTTCTCCTAAACAGTATTGACAAGTGATAGACAGTAGCATAATGATTCCAGTATCATAATGTGAGAAAATGGTGTAGGATCAGCACTGGACTTCCTCAAGTTGTAGCATCCTATAGCATTTAGCTGAAGACAAGCAAGGGGCTCCCCGTGTTCTTCACTCATCCCCTCCCTTGGAGGGAGGCAGCCTATTTCTTATGTCTACACCTCTGCCAGCTCCTTTTCACCATTCAGAAAATGGTTCTTTCAGAAATGCTTGGGACCTTGCTCCACATTTCAGTGCATCATCCCCTTGTCTGCCACCCTTGTGTCTGCTCCCAGCTTCAAACTCTTCTTTCAGTTTTCAAAGCAATGAAGACACCCTCTCAGGCTCAGGCCAGCTCTCTATTTCATGTAGTGAGGGTAAACGCCTCAAACACATCTCCTGCTTTCAGAGCCTACAGCTGTACAACAGAGAAGGTCCCTGAGAGATCACCTTCTGCCCTGACCCGGGCAAGCACTTACTCAATTGGCTTTGTTTTAGCCACAGGTTGGTAAAGTTTGAGTCTATCTAGTTCTGATCTTGTCAGAATTGTATTTAAATTCTTCTGACAGATTCTTGGCCTGCAGTTTGTTAACAGATCGTTGTTGAGGCAAGATGTTTGAAATTAGAGTGGTTTTGAACAGGAGAGACACATGGTGCCTTTATTCTCCAGTTCAGTGATTATCTCATCTCTCTGCCTGGCTCCACTCCTACCACAAGTTCACCTTGGGACATTACTGGAGTTGCTGGCTAGTTTGGGAACTAGCGGGTGTGCTTGTTGGAATATGCACGAGACACGGCCGTGACCAATGTGTGCTTTCAGCTTCTGGATGATTTGCATGGGCTCTGGCCAGCTCTAATGGGGATCAGTCCCATGCAGGGTTGGGTGTGCAGGGCCCCAGTACGTTCTCCCACGGGCTCTGCAGGCAGGCGCTGAGCCTCAGGGCAGCCGTTCCGTGAGCTGGGCTTCACGCAGCAGGGACGCGAGCGTGGCCACTCACGGCACAAGAAAGCATTTCCTAGGTTTCTCTCACTGACTGTCATTTCACATGCATGTGCCGGGGGGGGGGATTTGTCACCTTTCATTTTGAACAGTCATAGGCACCAGTCCCATAGCCACAAGCTACTGGGCACCACACTCCCACCAGCGCTATACTGGGATCCTTGCTGACTTTTACCTAGCAGAGCTGTGGGCTTCACTGCTGTACTACAAAGCACTCGAGGCCGTCTCTGAGTGTGGCTGTTGGGCTGACTGTGGCTATCAGGGTTGTCTGTCTGTCCTTTGAAAACCTTCAACAAACAGGTTTAGGTGCAAAGTTATTCCATCAGAGGGTACAAGAACAACGGAAACCCTCTGCCCATGGCTCTGCCCCGTTACATAAACCCAGTCCTGTCTCTGCAGGATCACAAGCCTCATCTGCTAAGGCTTGGCTTTTTGCAACTCCCTTATTCTAGAGAGCAAAAAATGGACTGATGATTTACACTTGTTACCCTGAAGAAACAGCATGTCTGTCTCTCATACTGCAAGAGCAGGCGCAAGCTTTGCAGAGTAAAACTGGGCTGCAGATTTTGTTAAACATTCCAAGTTACCCAATGCCTCTTTAAGTAAGGCCCAAGAATTTAAGATGTCATTTGGCACTCAGGCACAAAGAAAGCACTGAATACACAGGCAGGGTGTAAATGTAGACACTAAAATACCTGGGAGTTTATACATTACACACACACACACGCTGTAAAGGCATAGGCTTCAGCTTGGATGCCCACCTGTTGAGAAAAACACTGGCATTCCTTGTGTCCCAAGTAAGATTTTAAAAATGCGCCTGGAGTGCTATTTAACTTCCCTGTCAGATGTCTTGTAGGATGAAAAACCTGGATTGCAGCTTTGTTAGGGCTCGAAACAGACTTCAGGACTGCTTTAAAAAATAAAAAGTTTGGATTCTTTGGGCGTCAGCACAATCCATCACACCAGGTGAAGGTAAGCCTGGAAAGTGCATGGCCTTAGATTTTAAAGAGAGTATTTCAGACAGTGCAATGACCTTCCTCACTGCCGAACAGACCATGCAAGCACTCCTTTACATGTTAGCCCCCAACCTTAAGAATTCATTTAACTTGGCACCCTTTTCCCCAGTGTGCTTTCTTCTAATACTTTTAGACTTACCAAGGTCTTCAGAACAGGACCATCGCATTATTTCTCTTCCAACCTAGCGCAGTGGGCACCCAAAGATAGTGGTTATGCGTAGTGACACCACCCATTACCCCCCCGTCATCTCTTCAGAGGAACACAGGGCAGTTGTCAGGGTTTAGTGGTCCTGAGAATGATGGCCCTTGAGGACTCTGAAGGACTGCAGAAAACATGAACGAGACTTCTCTGCGTCCGCAGTGGAGGGCATCAACCCGGAAGCAAAGTTTGCAATACAACAGGTATGAAAAAGCCCACGTAAGGTGTTCAGAAAAGATCTTATTCTTAAGACCATCCGTTCTATCTACATAAATGGGACTGGAAATAGGTATCCTATATGGCTGAGAGGGAGAAACAAACATTCGCCTGAATCTCAGCCAGTGATTAACGGGCAATAGATGGAGCTAGTGGTGCACCAAGATGGCTTTGAACTAGGAAAGAGATGTACTTGCACATCTGCAAAAGAGCCAGTCGCGTACCTGGGAGGATAGGAAAAGACTCTATATTACTAGAAGGTAAAACAATAATTGTAGGACATCTGCTTAGTTGTCAAGGACCAAGAGGGAAATAAAGCTGTTGTCCCCTCTAGCTAAAACCTGCTGTTTCTTTTTCCCCAGACTCCCAACCACCAACTGCTCTACAGTTTGTATGCCAATCCAATTTTGATGCCTGTAATTCACCCCAGAGACTGTTTATTTTAACTTTATCAAGTGAAGAGAAAAACAACTGTGTTAGAATAAAAAAAAAAAAAAGAGCATCTGGCAGCAGGGTATTCTCTCAGCTTCCCAGCCCGACTGGTGTACAAGAAAAGGGGATTTTAGTTACTCAAGGGTTGAAAGAAGGGGGAGAAGAGAGCGCAAAGTGCAGGTTCTCCGTGTGCTTATCTTAAAGATGGTCTTTTGTGGTCTGTTGGAACAAATGCTCCCACTATATTGTGCTCCACCTCAAACCAGGCAACCAAGCCTTACCTGGGCCCTACAGGACAGCGATGAATCCACACACAGCACATGCTGTCCAATGTAGCCTATGCCAAAAAAGTGACCTGTGGAGCTCCACCAGCTTGGTAATGCATCCCCAGGAGCTCCCAGCCTGCGCAGGACAGAGCAATGCAGCTTTCTGACGGTTACCAGAAACCAAACGGCACTTAGGAAAGCAGACACGGCCATTCCTTTTTCCAGATTTCAAGCATCAGGCCCCTTTCCCCCCCTGGAGCAGTGCAGCAACTTGGACCAATGCCAGCACATGTCTGAGTCCACCACCTGCACGGTGTCCTCAGCGAGAGCTCGTAAATCACAGGATCTCGTTTCCCTGTCCCTAACATAAACTGGTTCTTTCATACTTCCTTGCAGGACTTCCATACCCACCGGCAGGGGCTAGTACCACGCTTGCCTCTGCAGCTCCTCCAGTCTGGACGCTGCTGGTGGTTTTTTGCCTCAAGGCTGGCACAATCAAGAAAGAGGTTGGATTTGGGTTTTCTTCCCCATGGTTGTTTTTGCTCCCCTCGGCAACGCCACCTACTCCAACACCACTGTGTTCTGAGCATTAACCACCTCAAGAACTTTACTCGGTAAAATACTTGGAGAAAGTTTCCTCTAAGTGAGAAGCCAACAGACTACTTCAGTTCTTGTGTTCTTGAAGAGAGAGGGCCTCACGTAATTAACATGTAGAACAAATAACGTTTTACTTTATATTTTTTTCATCAACAAGATCTTTAATTTCAGGCACTTACACATCTAGAAAGCAAATTAAGAATGTGATAGACTTTGGAAAAATCCAGCTACGCCTGGATTGCTTTAGATTGCAGCCTTTCTTGAGAAGCAGGTTCTCTTCCCTCCAGATGCACCACGCCATTCCTTTGAACAGGTAAGGAAAAGTTAAAAGGGAGGTCGGGTGTAGTTTACCCCGAAAATAGTAAATTCACTTCACTGACCTCCGTGGCATACAGCAGGGCCTCCCGAACTCTGAGGAGGAGCATTTGCCTTTTTCCTCTCACCTGGTGACCGTTACATTAACAGCACAGCAGTTTTCGGCAGGCTTGCGTTTCCTCACGCAATTACAGGTTCTTTATAAGAACCACAGAGTCACACAGAATCCCAGACTGGCAGGGATTGGAAGGGCCCTCGGGAGCTCACCCAGTGCCACCCCCCTGCTCAAGCAGGTTCTCCTGGAGCATGCTACAGAGGACTTCAACCAGGCAGGGGGTGAAGATCTCCAGAGAAGGAGACTCCACAGCCCCCCTGGGCAGCCTGGGCCAGGGCTCAGGCACCCTCAGAGTAAAGAAGTTTTTCCTCCCGTTCAACTGGAACCTCTTCTGCTTCAGTTTGTGCCCATGGCCCCTTGTCCTGGCGCTGGGCACCACTGTAAAGAGACTGGTTCCGCCCAAGTTTGGCATTTTTCCCGCTTTTTGTCCTTCACCCATCCTTTCACTTTCTTTGAAAGTCTCAAAGCGTTTTACAAGCCCCAGGAGCCCCGGGCCCCGTCAGCCCAGCGTTACCGCCGCCCTGGCCGGCCACGGTAAAGCGACCCCGGCCACACGCGCAGGGCCCGAGCAGCGCCCCGTTACCTCCCCTGCTCCGGCCGGTCCCGCCCCCGGGGACCAACGCTTACCGGTGCGGGACCCGCATCAACCGCTCCGTACCGACCGCACCTCAGCGCAGCCCTGCCGGCGCGGGCTCTGCCGCCCCTCCGTTCGGCCTGGAGCCGCACTCGCTGCCCGGGGCTCAGATACCGCCAGCGCCCCGCGCCCCGCGGGGGCCCCCCCCCGGGTCCGAGGCAAGGCCGGCTCCGCCCCCCCCCGAGGCCCCGCCCCGGCGCGCGCCGGCAGCTGACCCGGCGCACGGGCGCCGGGGGGGGCCGAGGAGGGGCGGCGGCGGCGGCGGCGGCCCCCGGGGGAGGCCCCCGCCCGGCCTCACTTCTCGCCCTGTGTTGCAGGAACTCCCTCCTGGAGGCCGAGCCGGCCAGGGGGCGCGGCTCCCCCCCCGGGCGCGCGGGCGGGGGCGCGGCCACCCCCCGCTCCTGAGCTGGGGCCGGGGCATAGGCCGCTCGGCCCCGGGGCGGCCTGGTGGGGAAGCAGCGTCCCGGCGCGGTTCGGGCGGAGGCTCCCGGGTGCTGAGTCACGGCTGGCGGCCCCGGGCCCCGGCCTGCGCGGAGCCGGCTCCCGCGGGCGCCCTCGGAGCGGCCCCGGGGCTGGCAGCCGATGTCGCTGCCGGTGCCGGGAAGGTCCCCTTCGGAGATCGAGGCTTTGGGACTATTTCTCTCTTGCTGCAGGATGGCATAGTCCTCGGAGCAGATACGAGAGCAACTGAAGGCATGGTTGTTGCTGACAAGAATTGTTCGAAAATACACTTTATTTCTCCGAATATCTAGTAAGTATTAAAATTGTTTATTGCCTAATGATATTGGTAGCAGTATTGGGATTTTGAGCCGTGTCCTTTGGTAACAGCAAATATTAAGGTGCACTTTAAAATGGCAATTTATTTGCAAGACTCGGCACTTTTTGGCATTTCATTCACACTTAAACAGGCTATCTTTTATAATACTGATTGTATGAGATCTTAATTTCCTCAATTTTACCATGAGAAACTTTCTACTTGTTGGGTAAAGCAGAGAGTTATTTGTTTCCCTTGTCCTCCCCACCTGTTCCTAACTTGCTCGTAACTTTTTTCAGTTGCTGTGGTGCTGGAACAGCTGCAGATACTGATATGACAACTCAGCTGATTTCTTCCAATCTGGAGCTCCATTCACTATCTACTGGACGACTTCCAAGAGTTGTCACAGCTAATCGAATGCTAAAGCAAATGCTTTTCAGGTAACCAAATGGGTTTCTTGTTTGTTAATGATGCTGTTAAAAAATATTAGATGTGCTTAAGCTCCTGGGAAGGAACATAACAGGACTTTAGGAACGATTTAATAGTTGCTTTTTGCTTCATAGGCTTTTGAACGGAGATGGAAGAGAAATCAGGTTTATGATGTTTTAGAGAATTGATGCTATAATTGTACAGCGTTGCTGGTGTTTACGCTGCAAAAATAGAAGGCCAGTAGTTTATTAAACTGTTGATCGCACCTATGAATACTGATGTGTATCTTTGGCAAGATGGCTGGGCCAGTAAGAATCTTGTAATGCACAAGCTTGTAAAATTGAGTCTTGCATATGACTTGTAATAGAATCACTGCCTCAAAATGTATTTTATTTTCAAAACAATAAAATATTCAATCATTTGTAGCCTACAGCTGTTAATATAATACTCCGCTGGTGGTATAGTGAGGTAAATTAGTAAAATGGTTGAGAGTTGTACTGCAGTTCTTAACATTTTATTTGATTGCTTGACTGATCACAGACTGTTATTCTACGGCAGTTGAACTTCCTAACAAGCAGCATGATACAGAACATGCCCTTAGAGTAAGGGCATACATTCCAAACTTTTAAGTGTTCCAGTACTGTTTAGTACTGTCTTTTGCAGAAGTAAAAAATGCTGTTGAGAAGGAAAGAATGAGATGAGTGTATTAAAGATACTGTTCAAGCTATTGGAAAGTCTCCAGGAAGGTAAAATAAAGCAATGAAAAGACAATGCTTTATGCAACCAAGTGGCCTAGATAAATTACAGTAATTCAGCTTAGTCGCTTAATGCTGTATTGATGGGCAGTTTGCCTTTTAAGTGTGTCACAAAACAATAAATTAAAAAGTTAAAGCAGCCGAGAACATCTCATGGGGGAAATGAAGGAATACATTTTCTTTGAAGTCTCTAAATAAAAACATAATTGCAAATACAGGAATTCCATCTAAGGCTTGAAAACTAATTCAAATTCTCTCCCTGTTAGCACAAATGCATCATGCAGCCTGCTTGCTTGTTCTGCTTGATGCTGAAATACAGCATGTTTTAGTAAATTTCTTAACCGAAACTGTTGGTTGCAGATAGTAAAAGTAGTCTTTTACAGTGTGATCATGGAAAAATTCTCAAATGCATCCATTATGTTAAAAAGAACCACAGCTTTATTGTGGACTTTCAGATTCATGTATAAACGTTGCTCCTAGGTACCAAGGCTACATTGGTGCTGCCCTGGTTTTAGGGGGAGTAGATGTCACGGGACCTCACCTTTACAGCATATATCCCCACGGATCAACTGACAAACTGCCTTACGTTACCATGGGTAAGTGATGCTCCCCCAGTATTGTAACACAACTGCCTGGTAAAAAGTGTGAACGTTTCAAATTATTTAAAATGTTTTCACTTAAGTTCCAATGTTTGCTGGGAGCTGTACAGACCTCAGACTTCAAAAATAAAGTTGTACCCGTATTTGTAAGGCAGGTGCGCTGTTCCGTTTTGTTTCTAATGCTTGAAAAACATGGGCTGTTACACTACCTAATCTAAGCTGCCAAAACCTGGTATTAGGAAAGTTGCTGTTCCCCAGCATACATTCAAGCAAGACAATTGTGGGATTCCCAAAAACTTTCTGTAAATAAAATCCTTAGAAACTTGATTTGTAGATAGTCCTAACTCATGGTCCATATAAAGTCTCACTTGGGGAATTCTCTTCTGCCTGAAGTTTTTCTGTACTACATTAGGAAAAAAATGTGCCTTGCTTCTCCTTTGGGACTGTTGTATTTCTGTATTTCTTGCTAAGTAGCAGCTGTATTTTACTCAAGAAGGTGCTTTGTTGTAGTGAAGCAACAGCTGGTTTATTTGCTACTTCAATAATTGGCCTTAACTGCTATATGGGACTTGTCAATGAAGTTTAATTTTGTCTATTATTGGGATCAACTTGACACTAGTAGCCCACCATCAGGTTATTAAGTGTTAGTACCCCAACTCTTCTGTCTGTAACATTGTCTGTAATAACAAGAATTTGAGCTATATGTATGTGCAATTCTGTGTACATCTCATTCGGTTTCGAGTTAGGGAGCGTGATAATGCTGAAAGATGAAACCACAGATTTTTGCATGCTCTTCTGGCATTTAGGTACTCCTCCATCAAGACCAGCTACAAAAGCAGTGTTCGGGATATACTGTAAAATACAATCTTCGTAAATATATTCTTATTTGCTGTTTTTTCAACTATAAACAAGAATATGGGATAACTTGGAAATAAGCACTTTGTGGTAGCAGAATGCAAATCATAGGCAGCTTTTCTGGAGTGTCTTGTCTTTCTCTCTTAAAAAGCAGAAACATTGCTCCATTACTTCCCAGTTCTACAGAAGAATAATACCTACAGGAGAGAATTAAACTTTTGAACTCTTCAGTGCTGCTTTGCAGTGGCAATAATTTCAAGCTGTGAAATGGCTCTTGAGCATATACCCATTTACCTGTGATCTTGCTAAACAACCCAATTAGAGGCCTCTTACGAGTATATTCAGGAAGACACTGTATTACAGAATACGAAATCTTCATTCATCTAATCTTGATTTGTGAATTTAACTTGTCATTCCTTCTGTATCTTCTAACTATTCTTTGTCCATGTCCTCTAGATAAAATTGTTTCTTTAGACATCTTGTTCTGTTCCTTAATTATGGAGGGATGCTTGGAAGGGTCCCTGTGGTAAGAATCCTGAAATAATAAGCTATAATAAGCTTTGCGGCTTGCAGGTGAGCCTTAGTGATTGCCATCATCCTTGTATTTTTTTGAGAAGGGAAGTAACGCATGCATTGTTGAAGGGATGGACACGCACATCTCGAAATATTACAAAACTTGCCCAGTCCTTGACAAAGGGAGTATTTTCAATAGTAGTGTTGAGCTTGTTTGGTTACTTCTGAATTCTTTTGTGATTTATAGGCAATAATCTGGGAGTAAAGGGTAAAAAATGGTAAGAGATGTCACTGAGGCACTGGTAAGAGATTAAAGTAGTGCCCTCTAAGCTAATAATATTCTCACACAGCTTCATCTGGCTTTCAAGGTTAACGTCCTACTGAGAATATCTTGTATCTGGAAAAAGCAAAATTCCAAACATAATCAGGCTTGCAATTATTTTTGCTGTCTGATCACTCAAGAAGACGCTGTATCAGGCTGGTATTTCATTTTGAAGACTTGGACGATTTTAAATGAAAGCTTGGTTTCGGTAGAGCTATAGAAGTGTAATGTAGAGTCCAAATAAATATATCAGAAAAGAAAATTGATCTGAAAATGAAGTGTCAGAGACTAGTAAATCAGATTCAGCCTATGCCTGGTGCAGCTTTGATGCCGACTGTGATGGGAACATATAACTTCAATTTTAGTTAATCTTTTTCTGTTCATGGTTGGCATCTCTAGATGAAACACCTACTTCCTATATTCTTGGAAATGTTTAAGTTTTTTCTTTTTCTTCTGGATCTTTGCACTACTGAAACAGTGCAGCTGTTAAACTGAACCATCTGGTTAACAAGAACTGTGATTAACTTGCAGAAATTCTGCAGAGCTGGTATTGGACCAATAGATGGTGCCATTACCTTAGGAACTGGCAAATTACTTGGCAGATAAAATCCATGGAACGGTCATGTGATGTCATTTTTTAGCCTTCGATATAAAAAACCTTAATGCCTGATTCTTATAATTGCCTTATACCCGATACTGTACCCACAGTTAACTGTGGAACTGTAACTGTCTCTATACTGATAGCTGCTGGTGGTTGATTGCCCAAAGAAAGTCACACTGTTTCAGTTATGTACGTGTTTACTTTTGTGCCGATGTTTTAAAAGCTTAAAATGTGGCACTTCTGAAAATCCTGGCCACTCCTCTTTCCCTCCTCAAAAACAACGTAGTAGCAGAATAAGCTCAAACAAATAGGAAGTAGAATATCAATGCATTAAGTTCATTGTGGCTTAAACTTTGATTTGCTGTCAGCTGTACCAGGTCTGTCTGGTGATTACGTGTTACTTTTGTCCATGCTGTCAAAGCAAGCCCTTCTCAGCACAAATATCCTTTACCTTTCTACACCCGGTACACTGATACTTTCTCCAACGACGAAGATATATCTTAGTAAAAAGATTTGCATATGCATATAAATGAAAGATAGAACTGAGACAGCAGAAACCTATTGAAGGTCAAATCGGAGATAGTAGTTGGAATTGTATTTTGATCTTACTTAGACTAATCTATTGTTTATTATTTTTCCAAATATTCTAAGAGCAGTTTAGGGATAGGTATTGTTTGGACAGCTAATTTCTGGAAATTCAGTATTAAATAGGAAAGGTGGTTGAGGTGTTGGGGTTTTGTTTGTTTTAATGTGCCAGAGTGTGTTTTTATTTAGCTGGAGTGTGTTTGTAGGTGGACAGGGCGATGTCCTCCCTTGCAAGGGAGATTTAAAAGATACTCAGTGCTTACTCAGGAGTGAAAACATCAAATTAAACTGTTTATGCTGACAAAGGACAAAATTGGATTTCAGCAAACGATGCAAGATTGTCTGATTGCTTGGCTTGTCTAGGAAAGCTTCTGGCCAAGACTTATAATGAAATGCATGTATAAAATTAAAGCACTTGAAGTCTGTAGTTCAGCTTTCGGAAACAGTAAGTATGTTCCAGTTAGTGGCTAAAGCTAGTCCCCTGGTACCGGTGTTGCTTCATATTCATAAATCAGCTCTTCATGCATTGGCAATGTTGTCCTGCAGCGCAAGCACTACCACTGCTGAGACTCAGCCCCTCAGCCAGGAACCAGGGTGAAAAATGATCCCGATCGATGGGGCTGTGGAGATCACCGAATCTTTACCTAGGATGAACAGCAAATTGAATAACAATGAGTGCATGTGAATAAATGCCCTGTCAGGGAGCCCTGACACTGATGGATTAGGAAGTGCTAAATGTTACTCTCTCAAGGCTCTGCGCATCCTCCAGTGCGGCAGGCTGAGGTAGCAAACAGGTCCTCGGGTGATGAAAATGGACTGTGCTTAGCAGTAAGAAGTTGTCTTCAGTGAATGTTCTGCTAAAAAAATCCAGTTAATCTCTTTTAGAAAAGCTACTGCAGTTGCCAAACATGGTGGAAATTATTGTCGGCTGGATTTTTTGCTATGTATCAATAATTATCTTCCACTTTAAATCAATACTGAAGTGGTACAGCTCCTCAAGTGAAGACCAAATGGGATTTTTAAAGTGAGTTTATTACAGTTTAGTCCAGAAAATTTTTGAATGTGACCTTGTGAACACTTATGAAATGACCAATGTTTCTTAAGAAAAAAATAAAATCTTTTAGGGTCTCATAACTACCCTGGTTCATGCTAACTGTGAGACTGAAAAGCATTTGCCTCAGAATACAGCTCTGCATCTCACTTTCTTTAGTTCTTTATAATTTGTTCGGCAATCAATACTTCTATATATTTAGATGCTAGGTTAATACTTCCTGAATATTTGTTTCTAAAATGTAGCTTGCTGAAAATGTATGCAAAAGAAATTCTTTGGAATTGATATGGCATTTTTTCCTTGAATGGGTTTCCAGGGTTGTTGACATGTAAGTGCTCATAGCAGTTAGTGGTTTTGAAAAATCTAGCTGAAAGGTTTTTTTTTTTTCTCAATATTATATAATACAAATACATGACGTTACCAATTATTCTTTGTTTTAATTATTGTTATTGCTTATACACAGAACAGTTGTAAACGTCCAACATTTAAAAAAAAATTCCAACCAAAGTTCTTGTTTCTGCATCGGTTGTGTGTTGTTAAGGTTTCAAACTAAAGTTATCTAAGGTGAATACCTGGTTTGGTATTACCTTGAATCTGGGCTCAGTTAACGACGTTATCTCAGAGCTTTCCTCAATGTTTTAATAGATTTGAGGTCGAACTGCTGCATCTTAGCGATGTTGAATCCTAACTGGTAGTGACTTAAATCAGTTACTGTGTGTATGGGGTGGGAACATCCATCCCTAATTAATGGATGGTGTTTTGCAATGTTTGGATTTTATCTTTCTCCAGACATTGTGTTTGGGAATTGTTAAGCTTGTTTCTACATAAAGGCAAAGCAAGCTTGTTAAAAATGAATTATTGGTGGGCATTGAATACATGGACAAGAGAACAGCTGTTTCCCCACATACAAACAAGTTCTCCATAGACCCTTAATATCTAAGTTTTCTGTGCTTTTATAGGTACTGCAATAAGAAAACCATATTGCCTATGTTTACCTAAGTTTGCGGATTTTACTGCCAGCTCTCCTGTTACAATGCATAGCTTTCATAAGTCAGTTGAACTCCTTGGAACATTGTGGGGTTGTTTGGATCACGTGTGGAATTTGACAAGTAGAGGGAAGTCGGTGTAATTGGATAGAGAAGTTTGCAATTGTGCTTGCGAGTAACTGTCTGCTGCTGGCTGGCTGCACGTCTGCATGGACGCTCAGGTGATGGGGTTTCAGCCCACCAGCAGTGCGAATAAGGGGATTGAGGGGGTTTTCTTAGTTAATGTGCTACAAGTGAATGTATGCACATCAGTAGTGTTTTCCAAAGCAGTTCATATTGCTGTTGTCAAACAGCAGATGATTTGTTTTGATGCAGGAACTGGGAAGTATACATCTATTTGTGTTTCTAAAAACACAGTGTTTACATCTGGTGCTAGTCAGAGTAAAACACAATGAAAATTCTATTTAAGATTACAAAAATCTGTTCTTTGAGAGAATGCTTAGCTGTGCTGTGAGGCTTTTGTGAAGGCACTCGTTAAAAATGCAAGCTTATAAAACTTACGTTTAGGATTTATTAGTAGTAGAGAAAACCCCCTCAGTTTTTAAGCTTTTCCAGCTTTACTTCCTGTTCCGGTAGGACCTCCTTGGGATTGTGGTTTTTAGATGTAAATGTCTGCTTGTAGGTTTAAATACGTTCAGACTTTCAACAACTCTTTGAAAACTTACATTGTAGGACTGTCTGCATTTATTTATTTAAAGTTGACATTAAATTTGGTATTTGCATCTTAATAATATAGTGAGATAAATAATTAGCAATACAGTTCTTTACGTGTAAAGGATTTCATGTAACGTATAATATAAGGTTCCCCCCTTCTCCCCCCTGCCTTTCTCCCTTTTCTTCTTTGTAAATCTACTGAGCCCATAGGTTCTTTTGGGAACTTCTTTTAAAAAGGAGCTGGAGGAATGAATCCAGTCTGAGCCATGTATGAGATTACTGCAATATTTGCGTTACTGATAATTTTTATTCGTCAGTTTTAAGAAATTAAGATTACCTTTTCCTAGCTCAGTAGCTTTAATGTAGTGATTTCTGTCAGATACTACTTTTTATACTTTCCTTCTTGCACATTTTTTAGTCTTTATACTTCCATTTTTTCAAAGAACCCTTATCCAAGGGTAAGATTGTTTTCTAGTGTTGAGGCTTCTGTTCTGCTTATGGTAGGCCTTCATTTGAGTGTGGTAAGAGTGTGGTCTTAGTTTGAGACCATACCTCAGATTCTTTTTTTCTTCCCTCATTAGAAATGTTCTTGTGTCATTCCACCAGAAGGATTATTTTATGGTTCACGTCCTGTATTTGTTTTGGAGCACACCTTATTTTGACCTTGCTTGAAGGATCAGTAAAATTCCTTTTATTTGTGATCTGTTCTGTTCTATCAGTGGTTCATTTCTGCTATTAGTTGCTTAATCTTCCCAGTTTCAGCATTTAAAAAATGGAGTCATGTATTGCTCCAATGTGTAAATGAATAGTCATTGCCTGTAATACAAGTACACACTTAGAGTGTCCTACTGCTTTTAGATGTGATGTATTTGGTACTGTAAAGGTAATGATCCTCAACCACAGCAATATTCTGTAACAGGAATATCTGTCATATTCATTGGGATTACCATGTTCATTGATTTGTGTCTGTAAATCTGCTGTTTCTACCCTTTAAATTTGATCTATAATTGGGTCTCCTTAAATGGTCAGATAAGGTAGTCTGTATTTTCTCAACAGTGTCACTGTCAGCTTCTCCTTTTTCATTATACATTCAGCAGACTTGATAAAATCAGCAGGACACCTCATTTGAAACTGTTTAATCGCTGCCTTTTTCTTTCACTAAACCATTGAGGTGGTCAAGCGATATACACAAATCATTTTAAATAGAAAATATGGCTTTCTCTATGACCCAGCTAAACAGATAGCAGTATGCAAAACAAGTTAAAAAGTAATAACTGCCAAAAAATCTTCTAATTGGAGTAAAAAATTGCAGGTAACTTTATTCACTCCCCAAAAGTAGCATGCTCTGAAATATGGTGAGGGCCACAGACAGACAAGATATCTTCCTGAAGGCTCACTCTTTCTGAACAATGCAAGTTTCCAGTTTAAAATCATATCGTACTGCTTTTCGTGTTAATTTACAGAAAGCACATTTATACCAGTTACAGCACTTTGGGTAGAGATGGTTTCTGTTCCATTACTATGCTTGCACTGCATCCTTTAAGAGAAGTAATGTTAAACTCGTGTTTTCATATCTGTCATTTTGTCTATTCAGCTGTTATTGTTCAATGTAAAAATAATGGCACAAAGTAAATGCATAATAAACTGTTTTAAAATAGATATGGGAAATAACCTGATGGCAGCAGGCAGCTACCCTATTACCATTGCTAGTTTACTCATCCCCATGCGTAAAGGTGACTGTGCCAGGGCAGCTCGTTAAAGCAATCTATTCATTCGGAGTGTCTTGGTGTTAAGTGACATACCCTCTAATGTGGCCAGGCATAAAAGTGGGACAGGAGAGATGGGGGAGTAGGAATTGCAAACTGTGGCATTCAGTTAACTCTCTTTTCCTAACCTCATTTTCATATCTTAGTGTTCAAAATAGTAAAAAGAAAAAGGCTGTCAGAACGGGGGCCATGACAAGTCTGCGTACACTAGCTATAAATTTAGGATTAAATTAGGTGCTGGACTTAAAGAGGGTAGACACTTGAGAGCGTATAGTGAGCTAAGATAGACTTCAGTCTGGTTGTGCTGATGATATTTGTTATCTTGTTCTTTAAAAAAATACTGTATCTAAATACACTGGCTAAATAAGTGTCCTAATTTTCTTACCATAGGTTCTGGGTCATTAGCAGCTATGGCCATATTCGAAGATAAATACAAACAGGACATGGAGGTAAGAATTTATTTTTTTTTTTAAAGTTCAATGTTTCTTCCCTTGATAATTCTCACAATCGTAAGAATTTAAGAGGTTTGAAGCTTTAAAAAAGTTAAATTGCTCTAGTTTCCTTGTACTTGAAATGTACTAATGTCAGCTTACTTGCAAAGCTGTAAAAGTTGATGGGTAAGATAAATTCAAAGAAATAAATCTTGCAAATTTGTGTATGGAATAATTTGTGTGATTTGAATGTAGGCAAAAGCTTTAAAAACGTACGACTTACTGATTATAGTTGACTTCAGGAATTTAACAGCCCTTGCATAGTCAATATTGCTCTCTCCCTCAGTAGTCAGTCCTGCCTTCTCTCTGTCTTGAAAAGGGAATGCGTGATTGTAAAAGCGACAAAACCCTGGTCAAGTAGTGTATGAAACCAATTAGATTTCCGGTTGATTGGGTATGTTCAGAACTAGTAACTGCACTTCTATGTTTAATATCCACTTAAAAGCTGATTATCGGAAGATTTATAAGCTTGTGGGTTGTTTGTGTTTTGCTGGTGATCTTGATAAAAATCGAAAAATGTTCGGTTGCTCATTATAGAGAATCATTCAGGAGAGCTAAAAGCTGGAGCATCATGATTAAGATCAGAATAAGTTATTCAGTTATTTTTTATGAATGTATGCAGTACATTATTTTTCTATTACCTATAGTATTTCCTTACACTTAGTTACACCATGTTCAGTGCCTGCTAAGCTAAACAATGAAAAATCTGGTTATCAGCAGGCAGACCATTGGTGAAAATAAAACCAAAACAATGAAGGGACTCTCTGTGGCCATATTTTGTAAAATGCCTCCGTAATGTCAAGCCCTCTTTTAAACCACATGAATCTCTTCAGGCTTTCTGTGAGTGCTCCTTCTCATTCAATTGATTAATCATTTCACAATAAAGAAAAAACTGAGAATTGAACACAAAGTTGAAATTGAACCCATGAAAAATATGACTTGTAACACTAACAGTTGCAATCATTTCAGCCTAAAATGTAGCTATAACAAAGCTTACAGCTATTTACTGTCACTGAATAATGTGGAGAAGGAAAAAGTTTATTTACTTCAGAAAAAGTCTTGAGATGTTCCTTGTCTTTGTACTGCAACTGCTGTGGGTCATCTCCTCCCCTTCAAATGTCGGTGTGACTGCAGTATATTTTTGGGTGATGATCCTGTAAGTCCACTGAGTTCCTCTCTAAAATCAATTAAATTTAAAATTTCAAGTGATGTGTCGAAGAGATGTGATGTGTGATACCAGTTGATGTAAAAAAACCCAAAAAACTTGTTTTGAGAAGTTTTCCAGTAGTTAAACTGCTTAAGAGTTAGTAATAAGCGGTTTTCCAATTATTCTTGGAACTGGCTCCTCTTCTGTCAGTATATATAAAATAATTGTAGGTGTGCAAAATTATGAAAATGCAGTAAGATCAGGATTCCTGTGTTGCTGCAATGTCTTGGGCAATATCTGAAGACACTGGCCTTCTGGCCTCTAGTCTATTTATAAATGCGATCAGAAATATTAGAGTATTTTTAATAGGCACTGAAGTTTCTTCTGTAAGTAGTGTTACACTTGATTGATGGAAAGAGCCACTGGATAGAGGTAGACTCTCTGCTTTTTTTTTTTTCCTCTACCCTCATGCCGCTGTAGAGTCTCTTTTTCCAGCCCCTTCTTGTGTGACACTGCACTTGGCACATGTGCTATTCATACTGAAAACATGGGCTACAAATCCTTGGAATCAACAGCGACAGCATAATAGTCTGCTTTCAAAGATGCAAATGTCAAAGAGCTGTGCTATGAAACTAAAAATTTCATCATATTCTCAGCTAGTTTTCAAGCTTGTATTTTAAGTCATTCTTTGTGTAAGAGCAACCAAAAAAGGCACCAAAAATTGGTAAATCTCCAACTTTTCCTATTTAGAAAGGTCATCCTAATTAAATTGTCTTAATATACAACCATAAATGGCAGCAGATATTCACTGTTATAACAAGCATGTAGAAATGCAACCTACCAATTTGTTGAAATAGATATTTAGATCTTTGAGACTTGCATGCACCTTAACCCTTTCTTTGTTTTAACAGGTATTCTGTTACCTAATAAAAATCTAGTAATCGTATTAACTAAGCCAGCAAAGGTTGAGGTGACATAGCTGAACCATACTCTTAAACACCTCATATTCTGTTAGGGCTGCCAGCTTAAAATATTTACTGTCAGATGTGTTTGGGTTTTTTTTCTCCAGAAAAGTAACAAAACAACAAATGGTATTTCTATTGAAAGTAAAGCAAATTAAATCTGAAGTACACCATGTATATTTTACATAAAATTTGCTATGAAATGGAAATGGTGATAAACTTAAAATTCCTGGAGATTAATTTAATAAAATGGGTAGAGGATTAATATTTTTCTGTCAAGATCAATACTGCTTTCTTTTGCACCAATTGTCAGAATATCTTGCTAGGGCTACTGGAGGGTAGTGGCGTGCTTCAAGACCATCACATCACAGAAAAATGATTCAAAGGCAAACTGTCCTGCACCCTCTGGTATCGACTTGCAAATTAGCATCTGGAATGTAATTAAACAAGCTTAATGAAAGTAGCAGCTGAATACTACTGGAAAAGACAATCAGCTTTTTTGCCTCTGATATATATTCTGTACTATTGAAGCTGATCACCAAACGCATCGTGTGAGCACAGTTAAAAAAAATTAGCATTTATTTGAAGAATAGGAACTGTTTTTCATTCTGTTATGCTTTTGGCATGCACTGGTGTCCCATGAGAGCCATGCCACAGCAGATAGTGCACAATATTTATAAATCCATGACAGGCAATAATAGCAACTTGAAAAATTCTTTTGCTAGAATTTCAAGTTGAGAGCTGCCAAAAGCTGAGAGGATCAAATCTGCAGTGGCAGCTGCTGTGCCCTACAGTTAGAATCGTAGACTTTGAAGATGCTCAACTTAAAAAAAAAAAAAAAAAAAAAATAATAAAATAAAAAAAGAAGACTGCAGGCTTAGCCAATTTTTGCAGGTTTCTAGAGCCCTGGCTCTCTGCCTTTTGAAGATGAGTTGCTGAAGCTTCTACCACTGCCTGAGGCATGCTAACACCAGCAGGATGTGTTTTTTTCCATAGACTTAGTGTGTCTTCAGATTTAAGTAGCACATGCTTTATCAATGCCAACTGTGATGGTCCTTTCCTTGGTTGCAATGCCGGGAGATGATCTTTACCCAACATCCTTCAGAGAAACTGCTAAGATAGATGGTGACGTACAGGAGTGCCACTTCTGCAGTCTGATTTATGGAGGCATGTTTCATTAGGAAGCAAGTGCTGGCCTCTAGAGGAACCATTATAGATTGCTGAAGATGTGAACACTTTCAGCCCTGAAGGCCTGTAGATGCTTCAAAAATGTAATGCCAAGCACCTAACTACTGTGGAACAATATTAATCTGTCATGTGGGCAGCTATAGATCTACTTTAAAAAACATAAGTGGAAGAACAGCACATCTAATAGAGTGTTTTGAGCTTAGATCTTTCATTGCAGCCAATTTTTCTTCCGGTAGACTGGCCACATGGTTTTTAAACCTTACAGTCAGATTTTGCAAATGCATTCATGCCTTCTGGTATTAAACAATAGTAAAGAAATACTCTGAGTCAGTGGATATGGGAACTATCATGATCTGGGAAGAAGATGTCTACACTATTAAGTGGTGGAATTCTGGGTTTATCTATACTGTGGTTGTTGAACTTCTCAGGAGATGGTGGGGGTATTATACATTTTATTCTGGTATTTGACTTAGGCTGTTTGAAAATTAGAAGCTTTTTGTCTGTAGCAGAATTACAGCTATGTTGTAGCCTTCCGACAAGAGCTTTGTGTTTAAGCAAGGAAACAGGCTGCTTGTAACTTCATTTCTTTTCTGTATTTCATCAAAACAGCCAGTTTTAATAAAAAGAGGATCCAAAGGGAAGAGAATTGGTAGAAGCCACAGGAAGTGGAACTATTGCAGGGAAAGGGCAATAAATCTTTGTGTAATGAGTTCAGGGCATGGAATAGGTGGAAAAAATGGAAGCAGGTAGTCTGGCAGATATTTGATAATTATTTCCAAAATAGCTCACCCCCAAAATGTGAGATTATATTTACAGTCATTTATTATACCACTCTTTTTAGTGTGGCAGGAAAGGAAGTGGTACTGAATGAAAACAAAAATACTCTGGAGGGGTAGGAACAGATGAAAAATAAGGAGGGGCTGTTCTGACTACATGCCACTTGGGGGTAGGCACTTACCCTCCTGCAGCAGCTACGCTCTCTAAAAAACTGCATCTTGCTCTCCTACCAGAGATCTGCACTCCTTCAACTGTTGGCCAGGTTTGCTTTTGTGATCATTCTGCAGTGATTACTTTTGCTAACTTGTTTGGTTGTGACAAACGTGGGTTTGGGAGCAATCTTATGAGCAATTCAGCTTGCAGATTTGGGTAATCCTCTGTAAAGGAGAAGTGGCAGTGGGAGGGGGTTGGAGGTGGTAACCCTTTCCAGTTAGCAGTTGCAGCAGTAGGTGTGTTCACAAGTCATAGGAAGGAAGAGGACTGGAAGTTGCAAAGTGTGTAGGCTTGGGCTCTTCTGGTCCACAGTTTTGTTTCTGGCTTTACCACTGATGGCTGAGGTACTTTGGAGCACCCCCGTATCCCCAGAGTGAAGAAGCTGAGGTGTAAAGAATGCCTTCCTCTGGCTGCCTGATGTGTGGGAAGGTCTCTGCTGTATCAAAGTAGTCTAAATTCTGCTTTCACTGTGAACCTCTTTCTGTAAAAAATACATCAGGCATAGTACAAAATACTACAAAAAAAGTCACTTTCTTAATTTTTAAACAGCTGACACACAGATCATTCCAATGTTTCTGTGCTCCTATTTCATACTGTCCCTCAGTATGACGGTGGTATTTTTGTTTATTAACTACTGGCAATAATAGTAAGCTATTCTTGGAAACTGTCAAAACTCTCTAATCTTCAACAATAGTTGTCTCATCAGTCTTATTTAGCCTGCATCTGTGCGATTCAAGGCTCAAGAGCAATGACAAGCTGCATATGAATTCTGTATTCATTAGTGATGGTGATCAAAATGCCTGTGTCCCTGCCATAGGGCTCAGGTGTGGAAGTCTGCAGGCTAATCCCACCAGCTGACATTTGGAGGTTTAATGACTCTGTAGGAAGGTGACCACTTGCTGGGAGGTTTGTCGGCTGAACTCAGACAGCAGACAATAGAGATCAAGCCAGACTATCAGAGTTAAGCTGGAGAGCCTGCCTGAGATACTTGAACCCCTGTTGGTGTCAAACACAGAGATTAAGTAAATGGAGGGGGGGGGGGGGGGGAATCTGATTCTGTGAACAAAAATAAGTACTTAGTATTTATGTGCTCTGTGTATCTGTTTATTTCATTACCCAGAGACTTAGTGGCATATCTTCAGTGCCTTTTCTGACAGAGCTCAGGGCGATATGGATTTTGTGCTTTCCTCACATACCTGTGTTATTGTCACCTTCGGAGACTTGGAACTTCCATGGGTAAATATCAGGTGTTAGTGCAGATGATCATCCAGAAAATAAAGGCTTATCATGCTGTCCCTTATTTTTAGATTAGAATAAAATTATTCTATGGTAACCTGGTTCCTGCTTGACACTTTGGACAGTTAGTACAGTTCTCATCTTCTTCCACAGGACTGTGCCTTGGATTGATTTCCATGGCGGAACTAAGGTTAAACGGGCAATCTGAGGCTGATATAAAATGTGCTGGCTAGACGTGCTCTGCAATGGCCAGGATTAGCGGAGAAGTGTTTGCGGTGCCCTTTTTGAATATATCAAAGCACAATTTCTGTGCAGAAATCAAGTGGGAAACCGCCAACAGTTACCAGTGATACCCAGTAGCACCTTCTTCTGGTTTTCTGTTTACAGACTGTATCGAGGGAAATCAGTTTTACCTTGGTTTAAATTGGGCCTTGCTGCATGACAAAGAGCAACAATTTCTTCACCTTTACAAAAGTCACAAACTTTGTACGTAATAACGTAGACAAGCTACTCAAAGCAGGGCTCCATGGTAAGAGATGATTTCACTGCGCAGGGTAGATGTAGGACAGGTAATTATTTCTGATGCGCTTCTTGGGAGCAGGTGTTCCAGTCTAAATTGTTTCAGTTTGTGTATCTCCCATAACTGCAGAACACGGACAAAACATACTGGAAAATATTTCACGTGGCACGAAGCCCGAGCGCGGCGGTGGTGGCGAGGGCTGTCAGGCAGGGGGCAATTTCAGGCTGAGCGGGGCAGAGTGGGTGGGAGTCAGCCTGGGCCACGAGGGGAGGCTCCCGCCCAGCCAGGAAGCTTTATGGGGTGGAAAAATTACCCGAGGGCCCAAGACTTCTTTTTCCAAATAAAATGTTGATCTTCATCCCCTTCCATCCTTTTTTCAGAGGAAGTCGAATGAACAGAGATTTGCTGTATTTGAAGCCAGACGTGGCTGGATATTTTTTTGATATGCAGTAATATATGTATAGTAATTCTAATCGTCGTCTTCTGCATGGTTTACGTTTCTGGCTACTTCCTGGTGGCTGAGGTTTGGTCTGTCACTGTACGGTAACGCAGCTGTACGGAAAACTGAGGATATTGCACTGTCAGGGTAGAACTGGCAGCCTGGCAGAATTTACAGCTCTGTTACTGTTGGGTGAGTTCATTTTATTTTGAGAATCAGTTCCCTAGAAAAACATGAACTTCATCCAGACATAAGCAGTGATGGATTAAATGAATTTTCATATTCATTCTTAGTTCAAAGTATGGAAATAGTATTAAAAGAAACCCCACAGTTGCGAGAGGAGCTTGTAATTTAATTCGGTACCATTGGAAATACGTCTTGCACTAATCTTCATGTAAGGAATGACATATAGGAACTGATGTTATTGAATAGTAGTTCAGAAGCGTATAAGTTTCTTGCCTTGGCAGGTAATTTGGCATAAATTGTTAATGTAAATCCAGGTTAGTGGGGAAGACGTTATTTTACTAAAAAAGATAAACTGCTGATTAATTCAGTATAGAACTCAATTACAAATTGAAAGTGTCTCTGCGGGACGCCGGTACCCTAAAGACAGCAGATGTTGAATTGATACTCCAGCATATTTCACACTGGTATGAAATATTAACATGGTTTATTGTACTTGTGTGGTGTACGATACCAGAAAGGGGGAGGTGGTGATGAGCCCGAGCTTGCAGGCGTCTACCATTGGAACATGAAAAAGCAGTAATCACTGAGAATAATAATTAGGGACTAAGGTGCATTTTATTTGAAAAGTTCTTGGTAAAAACCGGTTAGAAAAACCAACATTTACTAACATACTGCTCACAACGCAACTGTCATCCAGTGCAGTCCAGAATGACCCGATCTATGATCCTGTGGTCTGTTAATGAATGAATATAGGCCCATTTGTGTAAAATCCCCTTGAATTGCTGGGCTCTAACAAGACCGCTAGGCCGGTGCTATGCTCAGATTGCTTTTTGCATAATTTCCTGCCTGTGCCATATTTGTGCTGAAGATTGCTGCTTCCTAACAAAATTAGTTTTTCTGTATTTTCTGTGTAACGTAGGCAGCCCGTTAACCCTGTTTGCGTTCATAATCCAGGGATTTAAGTTGGGTTTTTGTCATCTTAATGTACTGCGTTGGTGATGGTGGCGCAGACAGGCTCTGCAGACCTTGAGAAGGTACCAAGTGATGAGCAGCCTTAGCGGTACAGCGGCACAAGAAAATAAGGAATGTACGTCGCTGAAACTGGTCTGTGCTGCTTTTTTCTTCTTCTTTCTTTTAAATAGAAGTCCAGCTTTGAAAGCTGCAGAGAAGTTAGAATTTGGACGAATGTATTTAACGTTACCATTCCAAACAGAAGGCATGTTCCACAGCATTTGAACAGGATGTATTTTGGAGAGAAAATTCTCATCATACTTAATAGTCTTTGAGTCCTTGACACTGTTTGTTGTGCAAATATTGAGTCATTCAGTTGCTTTCCTGCAAGTGAATGAAAGTAATGTTTCAGAATTTCGGTTTCTTGCTAAGTAAGGCTGTGGAAACAGGACTGGAAAATAATATGATACACGTTACCTCGATTTAAAATAACTTAGCTGTTTAACACACAAAGTAATAGTGTTATTATTTCACTCCCCCCCTTCATTTTTGCTTTAGAAACTAAATTTCTGTTTCTTAGTCTTTTAATAGCTGTTCAGTAAAACTAAATAAACCTGTAGATGATATTTGAAGGCGTAGTTTTCTTTAGATTTAAGTTTTTTCTTTACAGCATACATGATTCCAAAATAGCATATGGTTGAAATTTAGCAGAATGGAGGTGATGCCATCTTTACACCCATGACAGGACATGGTTTTAGTCCTAGATAGCTTTAGATGTCTTAATTTTTCCATCACATGCTAGGAATAGTCTGATCATTTCTACCCATTTTTCTTTATGCCCAAACTGGTGGTTGTCCCCAGGATCATCTTTGTGTTTTACTGCTCCACGGCTCCCAGATGTTGCTGATCTTCCAGATTCTGATTTTCATAACCCCTTTGCCTTTGGGGTGATCATTGCTTTCATTCTTTCTGCTTGCAGCTTCTATCTTGTAAGTGTTCCAGCGTGCTGCGGTCATTCAGCACGGCAGTGTAATCCTTTTTCCTGTGAGTTGCAATCCTGACCCTACATATTTATCACACGTCTCTATTTTAATAGCCTGTTTCGCAATATTTGGACTATTAGATCTCAGCATTCTGCTTCTAACTTGTTCTGTGACTTTTTAGAGCGCAAAAAAAGGATGGTGGAGGAAGAAGGGCAGGGGAGAGACAGGAAGACTGGCTACTTTCACACCTGATCAAAGATGAAAGAAAGCAAAATATTTTGATTGTAGCATATGTCTATTGAAAAAATCTAAAAATTATGAACCAAGGTATGTCATTCATCTGCTTATGAGGGAGTATTGAAATGTGTATTTTTTTTTTTGTGAAGACTTGTTAAAACTGAGTGGTTTAAATTGTGTGTGCCAGCCCCTTTCCAGCTTCAGAAGGTAGCCAAAACAAATTCATTCTCACTAATGGAGTCTTTCAACCTCCCCTTACAAGAAAAACACAAAAGCACTTTGCTTCTCAGTTTTGTTATCTCTTTGGACTTAGCCAGCAGATTTTAGCATTGCTTCCAGTTACGTATTGATCTCTACCACAACTTTTCCCCACAGGCAGACTTACACATCCTCTCACATGTTGTAGTCTGCTGATAACTCTTCCAAAGTCTAATTATGCTTCTGTAGGTGCTTATGTCCTTCAAGAGGTATCACTTTCCTAGCCCCAAATTCCCAGTACTCCTTTATAGATTTATTTTTTTTATTACCATTGTCCTTCCTGAAGCTTCTGATTTTTTTTTTTCCTTCCCTTTCTCTTCCCATGTGAGTCTTGTGGATTCTCACTTTAAGTAGGATTGACATTTTACATTACATAATTCCAACAATTTTTTTCTGTTGTAAAAGACAGTTGTGATAAATACTTGAATTTTTTTATTTTTACAAAAATTGTTACACTCATATTCATCCTATACTAATATTAGTTGTGTACTGTATTTCAAATTCTTGATAAGACTGATTATTGGAGAACTGCACTATGTCCCATCTGTCTAACAGGATACCGGTGGCCTGCAGAAGGTATTTATTTCAGTTTAAGAATTTAAAAAAAAAAAAAAAAAATCCTTTCTACAGTTTTTAAATCTGGAAAAGAGATCTCCTGTGTAACTTTGCAAGCAAGTTAAAAAATGTCGAGGAAACAATATTCACAGAGCTGTTCCAGCTGCTCCCTTTACTGCTGTGGAGGCATCACGATAAACTTGTTTAACAGCTATCAGTAAAGGTAGTATGGATACGGGGTAGATGGATCCCCATCTTCTGCAGGGAAGTCTCTCTTCTTTTTTACTTCAGTAGCATTTGAAATCTGGAAATGGCTTAAGTGAGAAGAGAAACTTGATTCAAGTCATATACAAGAATAATGTGTAAAAGTTCCTTATTGGGGCTGTTTGGGACTTGCACCACAGCAGCTGTAGAGAGGTAATCTATCAGCTCCTGAGTGTCTACAAAATGCAACTCTCCAGATAACAGGTTTAAAGTAAAGATTTAATACAGTCTCTATCTACTATGATGTTGCAGTGACAGTTTAAAACTCATTCTCTAAATCTCAGCAGACTTTATAGCTAGCAGTGGGCCCATATAAAGCTTAATGGCATTACAACACATAAATCATCTTTTAAAGATGCTACCAGTAGCTCCAATATTAAATGCAGACAATTGTCTGTGTTATAAATAATTTATCAAACACCATTTCAGATTAGCCTTCCATGCTGAGTTATTTATTTTAGCCTTTACTGTACTATTCCTAAGACACATTTTGAAAGATCCATTACTGGTCACTTTAATGAACTTGGGGGTCTGGCTGGCCCCCCCCAGGCACTACGGTACAGCTGCGGTGACCATTACACGGCTGATCTGGACCTCTTTGCGCCTTTTACAAGTGCTGCCCATTTGTCATGTAGTGGTAAATGGAGTTGCACATTGGAGTCCTGGGACACATTGTGTGATGTGGTGATGGAGACAAACAGATAGCTCTATAAAGTGCTGCTTGTCACTGCTGGCGTGGCGCGCACTCCATCACTCCTGCTGTAATCTCATTTAAGGAGCCGTGCGCACCCGAGAGAATGATATTCCCAGTTAGCTTGGTCTTTGCAACTGTAAAGTAGGAAGCGCTCCTCTTACATACTCCGAACTTTTAGGGTTTTTTAAGATTAATTATTACAGTGACTCATTCATGCCTCTCTACTTGAGGCTGTGTCAGCACTTTTTGTGATAACCCCCTATTTTCTGATGGTAAAACAGCGGGTCTTGCTAGAACCTCGTCTGCAGGAGCTTGCTCAAGGAATGTTGTGGCTTGTTTTGGGTTTTTTTTCCTTGTCGCTATTCTGGCCATCTTTCTAAATTATGAAGAGAGGAGGAGGCATAAACAGCATTGAAGCAGGGTTTCTAAAATGAAAATTATTGCAGGTTCATGACCTAGGCTGTGCTGTATCAGATGGAAGAGCTGAGGTTACATTTTTGACTTCCCGATGTAGTGATGCCTTACTGCAGCTACAGCTGAGCTCTACTGACTGTGCTGGGGATTTTTAGAACTATTTTGACAACAGTAGGTTATAAGAGTACCTTTGAAACAGTAAATAAAATTTAAATTAGTGAGAGGACTCAGAGATTTACATTGTTGTCTAAAAAAAGATTAAAATTAAGAGGGAGAGTGGAACAACTCCCCCACCGGTCTGCTTTAGTTTTCCTAAGCCACGGTGCTTTTCTGACACAAACGCTCACGTAACAGCTTAAGGTCGTTCTGGTTTTGCTACCACTTAATTTTTAAAACACATCTACGTATACTTCTTTGTTCTATTTTAGCATATTTACTTTCAGTATCGTACTGAAATACCCCGAGCGTGCAGCAAATAGTGAAAGTGGGATTCGATCAGTTGAATGAGGAAACACTTGGCAGAGTTTTATTACCAAAGCCACTAAGGAAAGGTACAGGAATTATTTTTACAGAATGGCTGTTTTGTTCCAGTCAGCTTGGTAGAAACTGTAACCCCCCCCTTTTTTTTTTTTTTTTGTAGAGTAATACTAATGAAACTGGGGGTAAAATAAGAATTTATGCGATTTCTGTAGTTTCCTGGGGGAAAAAAAAAAGCCCCCTCCTGGTCAATACCTTAATTAAGCTGTTGGAACAGGACTATTGTTATTAACAAGTTCGTTTGTAGAGGGCCATCAGAGAATGCAAAGTATGCACTGGGAGCAGACGTGATTGTCGCTGAGCTAATTTTGGGCTCCTCTTCTGCCGCACTTGTGCACGGGGGCTTGTGCAGCTGCTGTCTGACTCCCAGACCTCCTAGGAGCGGGCCGTGGATCTCAGCATCGTTATTTTCACGTGGCAGGATACTGGCAGAGACACCGAGGCCTTTAAAATGAAGCACATTTTAAAAAGCCGTCTTTATCGCAATCAGCTCTTTGGTTGGTGATGGCTGGTGGCAGAAGAGCGTTCAGAGGTGTGAGATCCCAGCAAAGCGAGGGTGAGCCATCGTGGCAAACGTAGCATTCGGCTGTGATCGTGCTGGGCTAGGGGAGCAGCTCCTGCCAGCAAGGAGGATGAAACAGGGTCCAAATTTGTGCGTTCACAGACGTGTTTGTCTGATTCTTTCTTTACTGGAAGGGGCGTGCTCAGTCAGTTTTCAAGTAAGGTCCTTACACGCCTTTGAGAAAAATTAAGGGGTCTTATGTGCTCTGGCATGCACCTACAAGGCTACTGAAAAGATTGAGTGTGTATTTATGTAAGCGTGTATGTATCTATATGGACCCAGCCTGTTTTCCTTGCATTCTGACACTTCTGCTGGACGACCAGAGCGCTCGCGCTTCCTCTGCAGAGGCTTCAGCAGAGCTGAGGGTGCAGGACTCGTCCACCCTGGTTTTGTCTCTCTTGGCAAGCAGTACCGTGCCTGGGGAAGAGGTGTGGGACAGAGCACTCGCCCCCCGCGCTGAGCTGCAGGGCTCTGTCCGGCGCAGTGTGCCCCTGTCGTAAGGGCAGCGCCTGCAGGTACTGAGAACAGATGCCTTTACCTGCTTTTTACAACATTTAACGTAACACATCAAGAAAATTGTTTTGCAGCATTTCATGCTCGCCATCTTCAGCTGTAGTGCAAAACTAAGGCTTTACTGGCTGGTGCCATTTCCAGTAGCACTGGATCTGATCTGTCATTTTTCAATAAGCTGCCTTTGAAACAAAAATAAGCCCTGCCTGGAATCTGTAGAGGGAGCCAGCGCAGCTGTAATGGCCTTTACTGGAGAAGAGGAGGTTATCTGGTTTCTCAAAACTTGTATTTCTGATGCCCCCACGTCAATACCATTCATTACTTTTGTTGGGGAGGGAATTAAGATTCTTGCAGGTCTGTTGTAAAGGAGAATTTGATGAATTTGCAATGGTTCCTTGTAAAAGACACTCATCATCTACGTGTCACTCGACGTACTTGTGCACGCGCATGTCACGCAGACGCTGTTGCGCTGTTTCAGGCTATTTAGACAGCTTCTCAACAGTAAATTCCTCACCGTTAGGAGCAGGATGCGTATTTCAGCAGCTGCATGTTTGCCTTGTCAAAAGAAAGCAGAGATACAAAACCTGTAAGAAAGCAAACATTAGAACTTTTGCAGGATTAGTGCGTGGTTTCAGAAGCAATAAAAATAGCGAGCTTTATTTCCTGTGCTGGTTTTCTATTCTTGTTTTGTTGCAAATATGATTCTACTCGCTGTACGAAGTAATGTAGAAATACACTCGTGTTTGAAATGCATAAATACAGTACGTGGTAAATGCACTCTATTAAATACGCATCCTGCTTTAGTTACCTATGGAATTTCTGAACTGTACAGCAGAAAAAAACCCAGGAAATTTTCCATTTTTTCACTTAGAGGGTAAGACTTTACTACAAATTGCAGTGTTTTGGCAGCAGTACCTAGTTTTTGACTTGGATTTTCAGGTTTCTTTAAATTCTCTGTACTTGTGTTCAGGACTGGAATTAGAAATTTGAGCCAGCTCCAGTTCAGCTCAGAGCCGAGCCTGCTGTGTCGCACAGGTACTGATAAGATGAGCCAAATACATTCTGCAGCCCAAGCTACGTTACGGACTCCTAGAAATGATTTGGTACGACAGAGGATGATTACATAGTCCCTACCTGGGGAAGGCTGTAAGGGAACTTGTGTGAATCTTTAATTTAGATGCAGCTGTTATGCGGAGGGCACGATAGGGAATCTGTAACGTACACGCGCACAAAAGCCTGGAAGATGAGAATTGTAAAATTTATCTATTCATTAAGACAGAAATCTCAGTTTTGCTTCCATGACCGTGCTAAGTCTGCTCCGTCCTGGGGTGGTGGCTCACGAGCAGGATGAAGGGTTGGCCCTGTCACTGGTCCCACTGCTCAGCAGACTGGGGTAACGCTCTGCAGTGCTTGGGTGATTAAGGCGGCGCTGGTATCTCATTTATTGTTCTGAGAGCTCACAGCTTCCACTGTCACATGGACAAACATTTCTGTGAAATGCTAACACTTGTGCAATGACAGCTTTTTTAACTTTTCCAGGAAGAGGAAGCCAAACAGCTTGTGAGAGATGCCATTGCAGCTGGCATATACAATGACCTGGGCTCCGGCAGCAACATAGACATCTGTGTTATAAGCAAGAACAAGTTGGATTTTCTCCGTCCGTATGATGTGGCCAACAGAAAGGGGGACAGGTCAGTACTCCTGAAGCTGTACACTATCCATGCTCTTCCCAGCAATTCCTATTTTCCATAATACTAAATTCTGTCAGTGTAATCTCCAAATCTGCACAGTGAATTTCAACTGAACGAGAAACAAAATCTGTGGCTGTACCTGCAGTTGAATGGGGGCTGCAGGTGGCACATACAGATGTGTGGAGGAAGCGAATTAATTTCTTACCTGCCACTGCTTTACCACGCCGAGGGTCTGCTCTTGGGTTTCAGGCACTTTGGGGCAGTAATGAAGTTCTGCATTTGTGACTGATCAGGCAGCAATTCGGTGGTGTTCTGCTGTGTTCCTGCTGAAGCACGTGGGGTGCAGGAAAGGCTGCTGGTGTCGCCGTACCCGCGGCAGGCCTGCCCGTGCTGAGGGTGGGGATTTCAAAGAGCAGTACGGGGCAGCACAGCCTGGCATCAGCCCCTGGGCATGAACTCATGTCAGGGACAAAACCAAAAAAATGAGGGAAGATGCCACAGCTCTGGCCTGGGACTGCGAGGTTGCATTTTGCTCTATTTCTAGAGGCCCTTTCTAGCCAGTGGCTGGAAAACGTGCCCTGTGCAAGATTTTTTTTTTAAAGGCCACAGAGACAATGTTTTGATCACTACAGTTTTGTCAAAATTGTCCAGCGATGTACTGCAAGGTATGGACAGGACAGTTCAGAGTTAATGGCTAAATACTGCAGTTATAAGTTTGTTTTTTCTTAGTTGGCGTAAACTTCCCTTTCATGTATAAATAAACTAAAAAAAATGCTTGTAAGCATTCACGCTCTCCTAACCGAAGCCTTCTCTCAACCATTTCCACCATGTAGAAACTTGAGCTTTTTTCCCCTAGCTCTTCCATTGGCAAGACACAGCAAAGAGACAGATTTCTCTACAGCCCCCCCCCCCCCCCCCCCCATTTTACAGCTCTCAGTGTTTAGTTCCTTAAAGCGCGTGGGAAGGCTGCACAGCACGCGACGCTGTTGTAACGCCTTCACCAAGGTGACGTCATTCTGTCGCTTGGTTCCCCAAGACAGTAATGCTCAATCTCTCAAATTCTGTGTCAAAGGTTCAGCTGTGGAACTCTCTGGGAACAGGGTTACTGTTAAGTGTGGATCCTGTGGGCTTGTGCCACTGACCCTGTTCAGGATACAGAGGGGATGACATTCTGAAGCGAGCAAAATTCGCAGGTTGGAGGAATGTGGCAAATTTGACTTCTAACAGCTCAGAGAGCTGCTCAGTGAACTCTGCTGCCTCATCACAGCCCCAAGGCAGCTGAAGGATTTTGCAATGATGTGTGCTGTTAGGTTACGTGTAACAAATTGTGCAACTTTTCAATCCACTGCCAAAATAGTGGATTTTTAAAGAAATTGCTTTTTCCCTTCTTTCTAAGGCAGGCGTCAAAGCCACGGCACATTGCACTGCTCCAGTTGAAGGCTTTTGGATTTCTTACTGTGCAACTTCACAGGCAGGGCACGCCCTGAGCAGAAGTGCCTATTAGAGAGCTTTAATTACACATTTTAAGTGAGATTTTTGATTCTACAGTGTAGATGGGTAGAAAGGGTGACAACTCCTTTAGCCAAGTGCAGTGGCGGTTTCAGAAGCATGGCTTGATTACAGGCAGGCTTTGTGCTAACTTGTAGCTGATTTTAGCACAGGACCCCAAAGCCAATACACTGGTAAAATTATTGCAAGAGTTGCAAAAAATAAATAAATAGCTTGTTCTTTGAGTGAAGGCACACAGAGTGTCCACTGCTGTCAGGAGATCCCACTTAGTTCCATAAAGTGGCCTCGCCAGTTACTTGGCAATTTACTTTTTTTTTTTTTTAAAGCCTGTGTGTTTCCTAAAAATGCTCATTTATCTGCAACCGTGTCAGTTACTACAGTGCATTGAGATTTTCAGTATGCACAGTTCCTTTGCTTACTTTGAACTTTTATAGGAACCTTCCAGAGAAGCTGATTCGTTCTAAAATTCTAAATGAGAGTTCTCCTATGTGGTGCTAACTTCTGGCTTAACTGTCACCTATTGCTTTAACAGGTATGGGAGATACAAGTGTGAAAAAGGAACGACTGCTGTTCTCACAGAAAACGTCGCACTCCTGGAAATTGAGGTGGTGGATGAAACTGTACAAACCATGGACACTTCCTGAACCGCGTGTCACTGGAGGCCAGCTCTGGTTAGGTGTAGGAGCCTTCCCCTATCCAGAGAGACACGCAGCCGACACAGAATAAAGAGGGTTCTGCCCGCTCTCCTCAGTGCTGGTTTGTGTGGTCCTCATTTCTTCTGCTGCTTTTTCCTTCTTACACTGTTGAAAAGGCAAGGCTCAGGCAGAGCAGAACTGCAGCATCTTACCCGCTCTTCCCAGTGCTGTGGGCCATGAAAGGTAAGTTGGACTTTACCCCGAATGAGCTGAATTATCATGCGAGCGCACGTGAGGAGTGGAAAGCATCACACTGCCAGGTGGGGCAGAAAAACCACCAGGCACAACAGCTGTTGCTTCGTTCTAGGAACAAAACAGCAAGGGTAAAACTATTCTGCATAAGCCCACTTTGACAGGTTTAATTTAATATCACACTCTCTTCTTGATGGATCCATACCAGATCCAGAAATGGTCTGAAAAGAGCATGCACAGGAGGTTCTGAACTGCTGACCTTGACCTACAGCAGACTCCTGCTACTCCATTACTGCAGGGAAACGATGCTGTTTGTTAGCATGATGTGTTCATACTTACTCTTCCCTGTTGTAGCTAGAGACAGGACAGAGTAGATCCTCCACCCTGGGACACACATTTCCATTTCTGGATTCCATGACTGAAGGCAGTGTAATTCAGACTCTAATTGTCTTGATACTTGCCTGAATTTTTCTACAAGCTTCTGCTTGGCCCTTTTTTGTGCTAAAAGCCTGAGCCTGCACTATTTGAGATAACCTGATTGCAAACTGTTTCATGCAGTTCCACATAATCCTTATTAAAGAGAAAACAAGAAAAGCTGGCTGAAAATCCACCTGCAGAAGTATTTTCTCATTTAGTCAGAAGGGAAGGTATAGCCCCTACAGTCAGCTTCCAAAGGTGAGCTGGTGCCATCCTGCAACAAACACCCACAAACCAACAGCTTTAGGGGGTAAAGACGCTCGTGCGTGGTTTTCCCAGACAACCGAGGCAGCTGATGCAGTCCTTTGTCCATTTTCCAATAGCTGTAAGGAACAGTTGCACACACATTTAAGCCTGTTTTCACTGGGTTTTGGTTCTTTTCTTTACTTATTCCTTAATACTAGACTTTTTTTTTTTTTTAAACAAAGGTGTTTATTTTGTAAATTTTTTTTTATTTCTCTAAAAATGCACAGTTGCAAAAAATTACCTTTTGAAATACATTTACTTAGAAGCACTAATAAATTCTATGTGGCAAGAAAGCGACCAGACTTCTCAAGATCCTCAAATTTAAGCCGAGCTTCCCTGGAAGCCAAAGATCCCTTTCCACGTTACACCGAGAGGCGCAGCCCCACCGTCCCGCTGAACGTGTAGCTGCCGCCACGGCTTAAAGGAAATCTGCAGTGTGGAAGTGACAGGCTTCAGTCTTAGGGCTGAGATTGCTCAAGCAGCTGGGTGTAAATTAAACAAGTTAGCACGGGAATGTTGGAAGCAGTCTGGTGCCTCCACTACCTTTCTCGTGCTGATCGGAATTTCCTGACTCTCATGAGAGCAGCAGGCGCAACTTTCTGCTGCAAAGACTCAGTAAAATGGCACCTTGCGTTAACGACCCCAACATTATTCACAGCAATTAATAGCTTTTCTTTGCTATCCTAGATAAATAGTTCAAAATGTGATGGGAAGTAGTGGAAGATGGCACGGCAGTTTTCCTTTAAGTAGAGCAAATGACATTAAAAAAATCCACTAAAAGCATATATATGTATGGAACCCACTAACCCTAATCTTACTTCCAAAAAAATTAAGGATTGTATGCTTGTCTTAAAAAAAACCAACAAAAACCCCCACCAGGCACAGGCTGCATTTGAACTGTCACACACAAATCTGCATTTTGGCATCGGCCACCGTCGCACGTGGAAGCAGCGCTGTAACAGTCCGGGCTTTGCTCCTTCCCCCCGCCGCAGTCCTCGAGACCGGTGAGCGCAGCCCCACTCCGCTGAGCGCGCAAATGAAATGGAAACACTTGAACGTGAATCCGCGTTTGTTCCTAAAGCAGTGAAGATTTTCCATCGACAGTAACGAAACATATCATTGATTCAATGAATGAATTTAGGTGGTTGAAAATTTTTATGTAGTTACAGAAGATGACTCCTTCAAACCAGGCTGAGATTTTATAAAAATTCACATTCTGTAAATTAGCTTTCACAGTTAAAGGAGACGGGGGCTGATCCTTATGTAGAATTGGATACACAAAGCATTTTATTGATTTCTTGTTAAAAAATTTTCAAAGTGTTCGGACACTGCTTTGCTTGAGTTTCACCTAAGGTACTACTGAATGTGTAAAAGTGTCTGCACCAAATCTGGTTGGCTTAGATGAACACTGGCTTTAAACAAGAACCTGGCGTCTAAAAAGAATCCTGCTGAACGGGAAAAGAAGTTTAGAGAGAAATTACTTGCAGAAGCGATGCTGCTTTGGGGCTGGTTTGCACGGCTGTCATTTTTTTCCCCAGGTGCACGCTTAACTCATCTCACTGGCTGTAGCCAAGTTAACAGATAAATGCATCAGCAAAATACTCACTCTAAATTTTCAATTAAAAAAAGAAATCTTGAAAACAAATGTTTCCCACCCCCCAACCCTTCCCAGTTCCTAAGTCTGAAGAGGAGGGAATTCATAAAAACACATAAATGGCTGCTTTAAAAATACACGAAGTAAAAACTGAATTTGCTATTAACCATTTGCAGAGAGGCAAAGTAGCAGTTATACAAATTACACAAAATCTACTGCAATTCTTACATTAGTATAAAGTGATTTCACTGAAGGAATTATTTCAATATTTCACATTACAGTTAAGATAGAAGGGGTGCGTCAAATGCTCGGACACCCTTGTTAATATCTATCCTAGGTTACACACGACAGTTTTAAGAAAGGACCCTTAAATGATCTACATCCGTAACATTATTGGCCTTAAAAAAAAAAAAAAAAAAAGAAAAAAAAAATCACTTGCAATACCTCACAGAATCTTCACTTTAAAGCATGACCACCTTGTAAGAGTCCTTGTCAAATAACCTGCAGAAATAATGGAGCATCTTGCTACGAGTGCTCAACCCTCTCCCTTGGGTGACAAGGCACCAGTCGGTTTCATCTGAGAAAAAAAAAATTCAAGTAAGACTGAGCTGTGCTGGCTTCTTGAGTGTCGGCAGATGGTTCATGTGCTGGAGGTCCAAACATGCATTTGTTTTGCTATTTGGTGCACGTAACCAATGTCGGGTCTTTGATCTGGATCCGGGTATATGCACATGCTGACCAGCTCCCGCAGCTGAAAGACAGGAAAACAGGCAGGCGGGTGTGAATGGATCAGCTGACTTCCTACTGGAAAAGGCTGCGGGAATGTTTGTCCGAGCACTGGAGTCCAGGACCAGAGCTGGGAACCTCTCTTACACAGCTGTTCCTGGGCAGACTGTGGGCACACGTCTGTCTGTCTGTCTGTCCCATCCCATGTCCCGTTCCCCCCGCCCCCCCCAAAGTGCCAGGAAGAACCTTTTCCACCAAACCTTCAGCACTGAAGATTTCCATCTTCCACACAACCCAGTGGATCGTCCGTCGTTTGCAACGCGCTAGCGGCATACAAACACCTCGGGGTGCCGCCCGCAGCGGCTGCGTGCGGCTCCACAGAGAACGCAACCACCGCCTCCGGCGTTGCTCCGCACCGGGGTTTTCCGGGGGGCGATCCAGAGCAGAGATGACCAACATCATCAGGCCACCCGCAGCTCGCGGTCGACAGGAGGCGATGGGTGGGAGGGGTGGGGAAGGCAGCCGGGCGGGGCCCAGCAGAGCGCACCCAGGGCAGCCGCGCTGGGCAGAGGGAGGCACCAGTGGCCTGGGCAGGATGGGGATGAAGGAAGGAAGGGAAAATGAGACCACTACAGAAACCTGGCCGAGCTGGCAGGCGGGGATGGGCTTGCCAGGGGAAGTGGGAAGTAAACAGAGGGGTGTAAAAAAATGTCCTGAACAGAGCTCTCCTGTACACCAGCTGCACTCCCCTTCCCCCAGCAAGCCCGGGCACAAGCCAGTTCAAGGTTTTTATGCACTTGGGTATCTTAAGATACTGGAGCACGGCTGTCAGACACTGGTGTTTCCGAAAAACCTTTGTGAGGAAGAGAGGCTGGTCATTGATTATGTTTAATAAATAAAATGCAGAAGGGCTGAAGTCTCCCCACCTCCCAACCCTCTTTATTGTGCACATGAAAGATTGTAGCTTTTAATTATACAGACACTGAAAGCTGCTCGTACCCCCGAGGCACCGGGAGAAACAGCCTTGAGCCTCTGATCTTCTCACATCCTCCCAGTAGCCACAGTGCCAATTATTTTAATGGTAATTAAAAGCATGACCATACAGCTATCAAGCACATGGCTTCAGCTGCATCATGGAATGCACCCAGTGAGGTTTTCAGCTCTGGATGGAACAGGGCCCCGTGCTTCAAGTTGTCACTGGGCCCGGGGCACATTTTGGGGGGATTCCTGCACGCAGCCGATCGGCCAAAGCGGGGGCAGGATGGAGGCAGCGCAAGTGGAAGGGCACGGTCTAACACAGCTCCTGCCAAGCACCTCGCCTCTCATTTTGTGTGTACGCAGAGCGCGATAGCCTGGCTGGGGGGTTTGTATCTCCAGAGGAAACCCAACGCCACTGCCGGGCCCTGGCCCGTTCTCTCCTAACTGCTCCGGTGACTTAATTCATCTGAGGGCAGGGGGGTGCTGCCCCTCTACAGCCGAGACCCCAACAATTTAACACGTACCTCAGCCCTGATCAGACAGACCCCCAACAAAATGGTCACAAACAAATGAAAATGCTTCTAAAGCTCTGACCAGAGCCTGTGCCATCAGCTCAATTGTCCAACCAGGAGCTGTGCTCCCACGGGGATACAGCACTTACACAGCCTGGGAAGTTTTGTCCGCTATGGATCACCAGGACAGCACAGGCATTTCACCATCATCTACAAGGAACCGGCGGACCAAGCCTTGATAAGCACCGCCAACAGGTATCTCCAATTACTAGCAAATTTGCTCCCGATATAGAAAACTAATCCTGGCTGGAGTCCCAGCTCCTCCTCCTGCCACAAGCAGCACGCCAGTTGATCACGGGAGGATCTGGACTGGGTAGCCACAAAAGGCTACAGAGAAGAGGAACATCACAGAAAGGGTTTATTCTTCAATAAATGCTCTGCCTTGTTCATCTAAACCAACGCTGTGACTAAAATATTCATGTGATCAGCAGTCAGCCTGCAGCTGAAGCTTCGCTTCGAGACCGCATTACCGAGGCGAAGGAAAGACACGCTGAGGGCTCCGGAGCGTCGCTGAAAACTTTGGTAGCGTGGCACGGCCTAATCCTCACCCCTGTCCTCGGGCGGGAGGATGTAAAGGCTTTACTGCTTTCCCACATCCCTCACAAACCCGCAGCAGCGACAATATCAGAGTGGTTGTAAAGACTCTGCCCGTTCGATCTAAACCAGGGACATCTGCTCTAGAAGGAAAACGCGTACGTCCAGACCGAGATAACCACGCACCCAACCAGCCGCAGGACAAGTTTCTGCTGGTGCAGCTTCCTGCATGGTTCATCTAGCTTGGCTGCTGGGAGGCACCAACACACCTTCCCCTTTGGCTATCCACTCCGAAAGCCTCCGAAAATCCAATCTTTACAAGTAGGTACTAAGCCAAATATTGTTTGTGGTGGAGTCACGTTCTAGTACTCACAAAACTGAAGCTCTTCACGGTTTCAGTCAGAAGCAGCAGCTAATGCAGCGAGATGAGCTACAGCCAAAGGCACAGCCCTCCTCCGACTTTGTCAAGCATTCTGTTAATAGTGCATGAACACCATCTGGAGTCTCCTTCTCTGGGACCTGGCGCCTTTGAGCTTTAAGGCATCCTTCTCACCCTGGATTGTATCACTACACTACGCACACTCTTTAGCACTGCCAGAGGGAAGCAAACAGACAGTAATTGTACAGACAGGAAACACATCTGTCAGCTAACACTAATTCTTGCTGCCAGCAGGCATATCCTGAAATGCACGCTACAACAGCATGGCAAACGTGAACGCACAGAGCCGGGACTCGCTGCTACGGCAGCTGGAGGAGGGAAAAAAAAAAAAAAAAAAAAAAAAAGTATTTTTTACAAAACCCACTTTTCCAGAACAGTTCTCAAATAATCTTTTTGCCTGAGTTACTTAGCAAGTGAAAAACCTAACTAAAATGTAAAATGTGTGGTGCAGGGTCCCTCGCGGGGTGGGGACCAGGCCGCCTGCTGCCAGCCCCGTACGGTATTTCCCCTGCATCCTGCCTCTCGCTCCTCGGAACTCTGAGGTAGAATAAAACAAAGGAAACCCCCCAAAGGATATGGTGAGCATTTAAAATTACATTAGCCATTTCCTTTCAAATAGAAGGCAACTGCAACTGAGTGAGGAGGGAAGGAAAACCAGCTGGTTTGTCCAGGTAAGAGAAGATAAATTAAAGCAACCCATCTCAAAAGGCCCCGAACAAAAACAACACGCGTGTTGGGAGCTGACGTGAAACGCCGCCAAGCAAGCATGCACGGTGAGAATTTTGGTTTTATATACTCCGGTGCAGCCACTGCTCTCCATCTCTTGCTTTCATATGCACAAACCCCAGAATTTTAAAAGCCCCCATACAGCTGCTGTACAGATACTTACTGCATTCAACTAAACAGCTTTCCTCCACCTCTTTCCCTTAAAAAGAATCCTTCCCCCCTTGTTACACGCTGAAGAATTCATAAACAAAAATTTAAGCACCGTTTTATGGTTTGTTATTCCAAGGGAACGGAGCAAAGGGGAGGTTTCCCACGGTTCATTGTTTTTTGCCAGCACCACGGACTTTCAGTTCCAAAATATTCCCCACACTAAGAAATCTTCTTTTCTGTCTTAATTTAGCTTGTCGATATTCAGACACCACAACGGCAGCTTCCTTAGCCAACCCGAAAGGTACGCAGGGCTCTGCCTTGGATGGGGGGGCTTCTCCACCTGGGTGTCCTTTCCCCTGGGCAGAGAGGAGCTTTGCTGCATCCCCCCCCCCGCCCCGCCCATGCCCCTGCAAAAGTGCTCCCAATTTACCTTTTCAGAATAATGTTCAGCTGGAAGAGGTGGGTAGTCACATTGCTCTATTTTTTGGCAAAGAGAAAACAGGTTCATTTTATCTCCATAGAAGGGACTCTGAAGAGCTGCCATCTGGAGAGAAAAAACAGACAATATTTCAGAAACGCGAAGGATTTACGCTTGCCCTCAGTGCTGCTGATTTGCAAGAGCAACTTTTGCTGTTTGACCTCGAGCAAGTGATGCTGCTGCTCTTTGAGACTGTCCACAGCCAGAATTGCTCCGAGATCCCGAGTTTCGCACACCGGCACAGGGCTGGTGCCAGGCACCCGCGCCCCCCAACGCCCCCACGCCGTCCTCGCACGCCAGTGACGTGCAGCAGTGCGGGGCCCCTCCTGCCACGCAGCCCCCATCCCAGCCGTGCCCGCCCTGCACAGCCAGGCCCCCGCTCCAAGCCGGCCCCCCGCGCCGGAGCTGCCCGTCACCACGGCACGCAGCAGCACCCAGCCCAGGAAAGCCTCATCACTTTTTTGTCACTGTGATTCTTTCTGCCCAAAGCGTTTCGGATGTGGGATGCTGGGTGTGCACAGGCAATTCTACAGGTATGCAGAAAAAAGGATTTTTTGAAGAAAAAAAATATATAAAGAAACAGGATGCTCGGACTGTAGAGCAATCAGTTCAAAACCAACTGGCTCAAAGATGACTTTGAAAACCTCTCAAACACAATAATCTATTTAAAAAGCAGAAGCCCTTCTGTCTTTGGTAACACGTCACGGTTTCAATCTTCCTTGGTTACAACCCTATTCAGTTCATTTGCTCTCTGCGACTGCTACAAGGAATAAGTAGATAGGTTTGGACATTTATCTACCTAGAATATGAAGAATCTTACAGGCTTGAGCAATGTACTTCAGCCTTTTTAAAAAAAATCAAACAAAACCAACCAAACGACAAAACGACCTCAAAACAAACATCCCCTCCCGCCAGCGATCTGCTATTTAGAAAAGAGTTTCCCAGGCAGATTTGGGAACCAAACCACTGAAACTTTTCCTAATCAATCTGGTCTTTTTCAATTCTGTTTTATGAATCCAATATTTGCACCTCCAAAGCCACGCCAGATGTCCGAGATAAACAGGCTGTTCAGGCAGCGGGGAGAGCAGGGCGGAAGGCGCTGGGTGGGGAAGAATTCCTTCCAGGGCACGCGGAGACTCCTTACAGAGATATGTTTATGTTATGCTCAAGCCTCAGGAAGGAAACTGCATCTGTGTGTGGAAAACCCTTTTCACTGCAAGCTCTCAACCAGGAGGTCTAAACGGACGCTGAACTTGAGCCTCAAAACCAGCTGTAGCAACACAGGCGTTTCTGAACCTAAAACGTGCGGCTTGAAGTCGCGCCTAGCAAAGGCCCACGCGATGAGCCCAGCGCCTTCCCTCTCGCTCTCCCACAGCGGGGCCCAAGCCCAGCAGACCCGTGGTGGCCTCTGGCCAGGCCGGGCCCATCTGCTCGTTAGTCCAGGGTGCTACCCAAGTGCCCCTCGTCGCCGCTCGTCACTCCCGCCGCCTGTCAGAGCCAGCCCCCACGGCACAGCCATTCCTCCTTTAACGAAGTGCCACTGGATAATTGTGGATATTACCCACTCTGTTTAGATCTTTTTAAACTATTTTGCTACAAGCTACATCAAATCGGCAAGCTCTTTGTACTGAGGCCAGCTCAAGTTGGTACTTCTCACCATGGCTTTAATAGGGGGTTACTTGATGAATATTAGTCTTTTGCTCATTACCATGCGCTGTGAAAGCCATCTGAAGAACGCCGTCCGGTGCTGACACACACAGCAAGCTCCCAGCAGAATTACAGAAAGTCAATACTAGATCCTCCACTCTATTATCCCGCAGTTAGGAATCAAGATTGATGATTATTAGTGATGTGGTGACAGACAAGCAGTTTTGATTAGGGCCGAGTTTTGGAGTGCTGCGTTTGGGTGGGATTTCCAGCAGCAGGACGGGGCCCAGCACAGAGGCGTCCCCAAGCCGCCGCCCCCCGGCGCCGCAGCCGGGGCTGTCTGACCCAAACTTCATTACCATTAACCCACGGCCAAATGCTGAGCAATGAGGGACACGTCAGGATGAACTATCTTTGGTTTGAATCACAAACCTACCTTTTAACCAATTTAAAGTGATTCTGTTTCTCCTTGCTTATTTGCAAGACATACCAGTTATTCTGTGGAATTAGTGGAAACACGCCTCGGGTGCGGGGGCCACCTTGCGCAAGACAGCCAGCAAGAGGTAAGGGACCCTCTGCAATGAGTTCTGAGCCACTGCGAGGAGTAGTGAGATATGTTCCGGCTAGATCTCCAAGGTTCTCTCTTGATGTCCCACCAGACTGAAATATTTTTTCCAGGAAGCTCTTCCAGAAGAGGAATTACACCTTGAACAGCTGCACAGCATGGGGGGCTGGGGAACGGGCTCCCTTTTCCCTCTCGGTGGTTTCACCGCTATGATCGGTAGCGATGCTAAGCTATTCCTCGTAGCCCTGCAGACCTGAGGCTGAAGAGTCACCCAAGAGGCTTGCCAAAGGAGCCCCCACGGCTGGGCGAGAGCCCCGACAGCCCGGTGCTCGGGGCCTTCTGGAAGTTTTTGAAGGCAAAAAGGTGACGACGTATCGCTCTTACTTCATTACCGTCATAACAGTAACAGGCAAATCAGTGGGGAAAAAAATTTACAGACTACAATTAGAGACACTAATCTCCAATTAGAGATTGATAGCAAACTGCTCTCAATCAGTTAGAACAAAAGTGGAGAGCCCAGCACGCAAAATTGTTCCAAGAAAAAACACTACTGGGCCTTAGGAAAGGCGCAGGAGGCAACCAAGGGTTAAACAAAGTCTCTGAGATTTCAGTACAAACATCGATAACGCCAGCAAGGCTGAAAGGTATTTTCAATCTCCGTTAAATTTCCTTTCCAAGTCTAGTTAAGCAGTCATGTGCAAAGAGGAGGAATGAAAAGGAAGCAACGTGGGGTTTTGGGGTGGTAAATGCAGAGAATTCAAACGGAAAGAGATGGCGCCCATGTCCTGCCAAACCAGCCCGGTCCGCAGGGCACACGACCACAGGCGCTCCAAATGTCTCACTAACAACAGTTTGTGACGCTACCTCGGGGTTTGCTCCTGACATTTTGATTAGAGCAATTACCGCAGGACAGCTAGATCGCCATTTAAGATGACCACCATGCAGTACGACTGGTTAAAAAAATACATATATATAGGAATCGCTGTTAGTGTTCAAATTGACCGTCTTGCCAGAACTGCTAAAGTCATTGCTTGTAGCTATGTTCTGTGAATTAACAACTTATTTCTATCCCCTCCAAGTTATCTTGGTGACAGATATCTACGGGAAGTGAGGGATGGAGACAGTTACTACTATATTGATAAGATTTAATAAAAACCACTGTATGATTATCAATGTCAAAGTTAAGTGGTGCTATGTGGCATCACATCCCAAGCCCCTCAGCGCGCCCGGGGTGGATTCCAGTGGACATGCACATCTCTGAGGGCAATTTGTACATTAAATCTCTCTCCAGCTTATCTACACAATCTATCTGGAGAAAGATCAGAAGTGACTCACAACCAAACAAATACCGCTTCCTTACTTTTAAGCCAAATGGAAAAGCATTCTTGGTACAAGAAATAAGTGCAGATAAAATACAGCTCCTTCAAAGACAAACGGATTTGATTTTTCATTTTCCAAATTCTAAAAAGTTTAAAAAGTCAAGTAGCTCTTTACCTACGGAACACAAAACTGGTAACTGTCCAGTCCTCCTTGGAATTTGCAAGGCCTCACAGCTCCTGTTCACAATGTTAAGGCTTACCTACGTAGGAAGTAAATTTAAAAACGCTTCACTGCCAAATCTTTCACACGTTACTACAGTACTGCTACTCCTACCAGAGAATTATGTTCAGCGTGCAATTAAGTCAGCTTCTTGAGATATAAGGAGTACCAGGACTACTGTGCCATAAGGGGACCATATTGCCTACAACAAAAACATATCTTAGCACAACGCTAAATATTTCTCTCTGCATAAATCTGGAATCCCATCTCCAGCAGAGCTCAGCCTCAGCGGTGGCTCGGAGCAGCCTGACGGGGAAGCTGTACGCCACAGCAGCGAACGAGTAGCAGCGCCCAGCTCGGGCGACTTTTGACTGTTACCGATAGGCTTGGCAAGTCCAACGCACCATGGCGGGGCCAACGTCCTCAGCTCAGCAAAGCCTTAAACTGAGAATTCCTCTTTAGTCCCAATACACAAAGTGTACCTGCAACTGTTCAGCATAACGCATGGCTGGGAGCTCAGGCTTCCTTCTGCTCCCACAGAAGAGTTTCCAAATTCCTTTTCCAATGCCACCAGCAGACCCAGGTACATACAGCTATACCGTACCATTCCAGTTCTCAGTATCTCATTAGAAGCATTACAAGCAAAACCATCCTTTATAAAAATACCAGCTTTTCAGTGCTATGGTGCTGCGGCTGCTTCAGGAATTATTAAAAGTCTCTTGAATTCCGTCACTAGAGGTAATGAGAATTTGAGGACAGACACAAAACCGCTCAATTTAAGCTCACAATTTTCCAAGTATTTTTTGATCAAGTACTTAGCAGGGTGCCTTATGCCCTTTCTCTCCCTCCTATCCCCTGGAATTTTAACAATAAATCAGTGATACAGCCACGTCGGGCTCCAGTGTCTCCACCAAAGTGGATCTGCCTCTCAGCAGATCTAGTGACTATTGGCTCCGACACTAGGAAGGCCAACACTGGGACTTGACACTGCCTGGGGTGACTTACGGGGCATTTGTGCCAGACACCCAGATAAAATCTTCTCCCTTAATTAAACTCTGTGCCGTGCCAAGTGCACAGAGAGTCAGCAGTTGTGAGCAAGCTGTCTGAAGAGCCTTTACGTCATGGTGGAAACACAGTCTTTGGATGGACACTGGTAGGAGCATAAAAAGAATGGGTAACTGTGGGGCTTTTTACCCCCAAGAGCATTTTTTGGACCACATTAAAATCCATAACTTCACCCAGCTGTGCTGCTGTCTTACATGCAAGAAGCAAAAGGCTGTTAGTGTTGAGCCCTCAAGACTGGCGAAGTCCCTCTAGCAGGATTTTATCCATCTATTTCACCGAGTTTCCGGCACCAGTCTGTCTCTCTGAAGATGTACACCACACGGCACGTTCCCACTCTGCCAGCAATACATCAGCACCCACCGAACTGCATGACGCGGGGCTTGGTAGCACAGCAGTAACGGGAGGGTACCTCACGGAACAAGCAATTTGTTGGATTAGATGAACATTCTTCCCCAAAACACACAGTGACAAGCTATGTGAAAATTCATTTTTATACCGTTTGTCCCAAAAGGTTTGTCCCTCACCTGGCTGAAATACATGCTGAACTACAGCAGTCTGCACATCCAATGTGCTCACGAAATGAGTTACATTTCTGTTTATGCTCTAATTCTGTGTGGTTATGAGAAGTTATAGTGAGAAGCAAAATGTCATCGGTTCACGTAATATATTATCCAAAGAGGAGGTGAGGAATATTCTTAGTACTGAATATCCCAGGGATTTTTAATTCTCTGGGCCGGGGTAAGAGCTTTCTAAACGCTGACATGCACTTTCACTTGGATTCAAAAGATGTGTACATTTAAAAAAGATTAAGATTAGACTACAAAGGAGGACAAGACTGTTCAGTACCCTTCGATCCCTGCTAAGAATGAAATCACAAAACTCAAATACTGTTATAAAGTCACATCACTTATTTTGAAAATATCTGTAATAGCTTAAGAAAAGGCTGCACACTAAGTGTGGAGCTCGTACAAAGCGCGCCTGCTTTCTATCTGTGCATGTGGCTACAAGACAATGTACAACTAGAAAAAATTCCAGCTACAGTCTAATGAAGTTAGAGGAACTGATTTCGAATTACATAAACCGCCTATTTTTCTTTATTGAAAGCTCCCAAAATTAAAATATTCCCATTGGTCAGAATTCAATTTAACAACCAGAAGCTTACATTCAAATGAATTTTCTATTTTTAAAACAAATGCAGTATTCAGGAGAAGCTACGAATATGCTGCCCAGTAACAGCTCTGCTCACAGGAGGAAGCAAGCGTGCAGTGAGCTGGGTTGTTCACATCTGTGTCCTCAACATCTACTGCGACCTGAATTAACTTTGTGCAAGTACCGTGCTGCACGGCACAGTCCCTTTGCTCTCCATGCTCAAAAAGCAAACAATGAGCACAAAGAGAAATAACTTTTCATAAGGTTTCTCAACAATTAAGCTAAAGTAAGTCTGACCTACTCAATTCCTGGGGGGGGGGAGGGGGGGGGGGGAAGAGTTAGAAGATACTTGCCTCATACAATAAACAGCCCAAAGACCAGATATCAGATTTAAAGTTATAGCCGTTTTCATGTATTCTTTCTGGGGACATATAGTACGGAGTTCCCACTGCAAAACAAAAAACACAAACAAGGAGTTATAGCCTTACAAAGCAACCGTGCAACTTGTATTACACAGAAGCCTGACTTCATTAAAAGATTAAGTTTAGCATGAATAGCTAATTAGAAGAGTTTGGCACAAAAATTTGGAAACAAATCATGGTTTCAAAGGCGTAGAACCAAATGTATCATCACATACAAAGCTAGAGGACTGCTGAACATTACTGAAAATGTCTTCCGTATTTTTGAAATTCAAGGAACATTTTCTTCCCCTTCCAGTCCTCCGAGTACCTTCAGAGCGCCTCAGACGGACAGAGCAATCACAGAGCATCACCCTCCTTTGGTTCGCTCAACAGCACTGAAACTGTGAGCGAGATGTCATGAACGTGCTCTGCGAACCCAAGAATCCCGTGACAGCGCATCAACTGAACGTTCACCTGACACGCACCGCGCCAGCGGCATGACAGAGCGGCTCCAGATATGACGGGGTACCCTTTTTAAGAGTTCAGGAGACCATTTACTGCAGCAGAGAAATGGAAGTAACAAGCTCAGCACCAGACAGGTATTAAAAAACTTTCTGAAAGAACCAGGATCATCATTCCAAACTTTAAAATCCTGCTCCAACTTGCAGTCACGTCAGAAGCTGTGGGATTTCTATGTACTTCCAGAAGTCTGTATTTTATCAAAAGAAATTTACTCCAGCATTTTGGACAGGAGTTACAGGAAATTATTAATAAATTCCTTACCTCAAAAAGGTTCTTTTTAAAATCCTAAATAAGTTTCAGTTGTGGTACTGAAAACACAAGACATCCTGGCAGTCTCAACTACATCAAATAATCTTCAGATACATCATTTATTAAAACATCCAAGGACTTTATATGCTCTCTTTTCTCCTGCTTCCCCGGCCCCTGTCATTTTATTTTTTTTATTTTTTTATTTTTTGCTTTTGGCATTCCAGCGTATCCTCCTCCTAATTAAAGGCCTTTCCTCACAAGATGGCAAATGTTTAATTTGCCTGTTACATTCAGTTTACAATTTCTCCATTTGAAATGCTGACTGCAGACAGCTGGAACACTAATAAGCAGCCAAAGGACAGTGCTAGAGGTGGAGGGGAAGAACAGCCACCACCTTCCCCCAATGCTAAGGAGGGGTTTGCACCCTGTAGGGAACAAATGAGTTCTGGGGCAGAAAGCAACGGCTTCCTGAAAGGCAAAAATCAACACCCCCCCCCCCATGCCCAGGTGGCCCAGCACAAAGCTGCTGCCGTCAGCGTGATACCCGAACAAAATCACTTTGGGCTCCCTCTAGCTTAGACCAGGCTGTGCTAAGTAACGGTTGGACTTGATGATCTTCAAGGTCTTTTCCAACCCAAACGACTCTATGGTTCTATGATAAGTATACGCCCGAGTCCGAATCTCAACTGCGTTCCTCTGTCATCCAGAGAACCTAAACACAGGCCAGGATCCCTTTGACACATGCACCATACGGAGGCTGTCTTCGCAGGACAAAGATGTTTACAGCCCCAAAGAATTCCCAACACGGATATAACCCAAGACACAGAGGAGCGTTAGAGGCGGGGCAGCACCCGAGGAGTCAGACAACTGCACCTTCTCAGTACATCAGCATCCCAACAGAAGCTGGAAATCAGAGAAATACAAGAGTCTTCTCTTAGGTTATTTGGTCAAAACAAAGAGCATTGATTTGAAATCAGTACTGTCGGTGCTAGCATGCCATTATCCAGTTGACTCCAAAGCATCCCCACATCCCCCTTATGTAGGTCTTGCTGGAAGTATGGATGCCACATGCACCAGATCCTCCCAGTTTACCCCATCACCAAAGTCTCTACCATATCAACATTCTGAAGCCCCAAGGGTGCTCCAGGGTAAACTTGGATCATGTTGCACCAGCTACACCACCTTAAATCCTCCAGGCATTTTCTTTCTCTGGGGTGGAAACTAGGCAGCTTACTGCAAAACATCAACCACCCCTGCCCCCCAAACCAACGCTCTTCAATCTTTATCCTACATTTCTGTTGTGCATTTCTATGCCCAAACCTTGAGTCTACTGAACCTCAACAATTTTTACTCAGAGCTACTCAGAAATGTAGCATATAATGTGAAATTAATCCTATGGCATTGGTGTGAAACATAAGATGTTGCAGGAATACATATATAAAACTCCACTTCCCAAAATAGCCCAAGTAACCCAGAAAGGGGACCACTTCCCTGACTGGCTCATTTATTTGGTCCCCCAGGACTTTCAGTAATCAGCTGCCCTATATGATGAACTCAGCTTGCGCTTGCAAGTGATTCAAATAAGAAATTACTTCACTTGCAAGGTAAAGAGTACACGAATGAGAAATTACATTTTTGCAAATTCTATACAAACTGTAACGCAGGAAAAATAACACATGGAGATTATGATATTTCCGTGCTCAGTAATATCATATGCAGCCCAGGAGCGTGCCAAATTGACACTGCCCCAGATCTGGCTGGGTTTAATTGCCAGTGAAAGGCCTCTATGTATGGATGGGACCAGAGTTCTGTTAATAGTTAGTAATTTTGAACAGACCGCACAGAGTAACGTCACAGAACGCCAAAAGGAGCCCAGACTCATTCAAGGAATCCAACAAGGCTCTACGTGGATCTCTTCCATGTGCATGCAAGATGCACACAATGGCAGCACAGCTCTCCAAGTAATTCCCACACATTTGCCAGATTTCTGTACATGAACTGACTTGGTTGGAATAGCGGTGACTCATTTTCCTGCTTAGAAATATACAGCTGCAGAAGAAACGGTGATTCATTATGTGAAGTTCTTGAAGACAGTTTTGGAAGTCCCCACTGAGCACCAGTGTGCAAGACGCTTCCCGACCTTCAACTTCTCAGTACTTCTGCTTTTCTCAAATCTGCCAGGGCTGTTAACGGAGCGGATGAAGCAGAAGACAGGCTCGCCCTTCACTGACAGCGAGTACAGGAGCGGAGCACGGGCGGACAGCAGCACGCAGCTGGCAGGAGGGAACACCAAGATCATTCCCACTTTCGCTCCCCGAAGTCTTCGTGCTTCAGAGCGCTGTGCCAGGGGTGGCCTCCAGCCGTAGGTGTTCTTGCGGTGACAATCTTGGAGCAAATAACAACGTGTGGGCTCTAAAGTTACGGCCTTGCCTTCCGCGTTAGCAGGGGTCTGCTTGGTAGGCTAAAATTGTCGTTCCAGATAATGCCTTAGAACGACCTTCGATCAAAGCAGAATGACAGGGTTTGTAACACGGATGAGTGCGTTACAGTCCATATTTGATTTTCTGTGCATTAGTCTGTTCCATTATTTTAATAGGTCTGTGGAGCAGCCCACGCCTGAGCTGATTTTATGAAGTCTACCTTGCACATTTACCTACCATTACTGTAGTGTTGTCAGCAAATGTACGAACAAGCAGGTCTCTGCGTTTCAAAACTGATGCATTAATTTTTAAATAACTGTCATGATAAAAGACTGACAAGCCCAATTCTCTTTATGGCCTGTCCAACATTATGTGGGAATCTCCTGTAATGAGCATCTTCTAGAAAACCGCACAAGGCTTCCAGTGCAATCAGTCAGGGCTCACCATTGCATTACATTAGTCAATTTGACAAGGATAGGCTAATCAGAGACTATTAATCGCAAACTTTCTTTGGTGTTTGCCCTACTGAAAATACAAAATATTGTTCAGATTCAATATTAATCACCAGCTGGTAGAGTAATGCCTTTGAAGTTATAAAGGTCGCAAAATGGTAGAGAAGATTATGACTAAGGAAGCGTCTTCCCATTCTACTCCTGAAAGTTGGAACACTTCACTTGAATACCAGCACGCTTCAGCGATACCAGACCAACATTTCTTCCCACTCTCCCCAGCGCTGTCGGCGTGCGTAGCTACAACACCCACAGGGGCCAGCTCTGGGATATCTGCAACACCCAAACTAGGGAAATGGCAATTATTCCGAGTTAGATTAAGAGCAGTCTCTCTTGTTTCACCGGGAAAAGACACAGGCGAAGGCAAAGTTAATCCAGAAATAAAATTCCAATTCATTCAAACTACATCTGAGAAGAAAGGAAAACCCTGCCCGTGCAACTGCAGCCCCAGCGTGCGCGGGCACTCGGAGCTGAGCTCCCACGTCTGTCACGGGAGCACCCGGGTAAAGAGCTATGCTACTCCTGAACTCAGCAAGTCTCTCACTACACAGGGAAGATCACGCTCGCTCTTTTAAAAAAGATTTTCCAGCTTGAATCAGAGGGGTTTTGTTGTTGAGAAAGTGACAGTGGCCGGGTTATTAGTACAGTCACACACCGATCGTTATTTTCTATACAGAGCTTCTCCCTGTGCAAATACAGTTCATCCAGGGATCAATGCTGCCTGTGAAACTCATCCTTAGCTGAAACAAGACAAATTCTGATTCACGCTTTTCGGAGGCTCTAGCAAGAGTCTCATTCACTGGATTTAAAGCACCACAGACGAGTCTCTTGCAGAGCAGCCTCCCGCGCCTTTAGGCACATCGTCGTTAGACTGAAATCAGTGCAGAGCATCTCCAAATATTTTAATAGGCTTTGTCTGTTGGGGTTTTTTAAATGCTATAAAAAATAAGCATCTCTTGTAATTAATCCCACTCCACAGCCACATTTGGCTGCAAAGAACAAGTGACGAGGAATGCTTTCAGTGTTCCACCTTCACCAGCACCTTCCAGCTCATCTTTAATACCGAGCCAAACAGAGTTTCTGAATCTATCACTTTTCTTTCTCACAGCAGGGAACAGAGTTCTGAATATGAAAGAATCTTACAAATTCTGACCTTTATTGTATCTTTACAGAGTATTCCCAGTTTCAAACCAAGAGATATCAGAGCACAAGGCGGGCCTCAAAGGGGTAATACTGATTAAAGCGCTCCTTCGTTCTAGAGATGCTCCGCTCCTGTCAAAACAAACTTTGCAATGTTTTGAAATACTTGTGATTTTTGAAACATGCTCCTTACAAATGAAAAAGGCAGAGAACTATGCTCAAAAACCCGATACGCCACCCATGAGTAACAAAACCACAGTTTTAAAAATAATAATTAAGTATTTCCAGAACTATTAGATTAGCTTTAACATGCAAGACACACTATTACATATTCCATGAACATACAGACAGTTGAAAAAAAAAAATTAAGTATGTTTTAATAATATCTGGTGGTGCAAACGCAGCAGGGAAGCAATTCTGCTTGAAAATGAAAGTCCACAACTCTCACTCTCTCATCTCTCTAGACACGCTGGTAGGTTACCAAGAAAAATGTACAGCGTTATTTAAAAGGAGCCTCATCCATAACTACCTGCTTCTAAATGCTTGCATTACTCGGGGTGTATTTCCAAAAAGGCGGCTGAGGTCTTTTCCCAGAAGGAGCATTTGGGAATTAGCTCAACTTTTGGGAATAAGCTTAAGTGAAACTGTGATTAAATGCACTAAAATTTACTTTAAAATCCTTCCAATCTCAGTTTGAGGTACCCCCCCCTAACTGGTTCAAGGGGGAAGGAAAAAAAAAAAAAAATCAAATCACTTATTCTTACAAAAAAGAATAAATATTTTGTGCATAATATTGCAGCTGTTTTTATAGGACCTGTTGCTCTAAGCTCTCTATTTTTTTCTTATTAGTATTCAATCACATACAGAACCCTACCAAAATCCTTACAGCTTTTTGGATTTGTTTTTTCACATTGGCAGTACAATGTACCTGCAGGAACTCTGCAGCCATCTTTTCTTCCACAAACACTGTACTACAGGCACAGATCAAAAAGCCAAAGTTTCTCAAAACGCACAGAATATTGGCTGCTGACATTTTGAGCAGCCTTCTTGTGCCCACCTTCTCTTAACAAGTCCTGCTTGCTAGCCCCTTGGAGGGCTGTGACCTTGTTTCAGGTGGCAAACCGGCTTGGCAAGCAAAAGGAAAAAGCAAAAAAAAAGACAAATAATCCATTTATAAAAGAGGTCGTCTCATGACAGCAGTTACTCCCTGTTTGCTCTCGCATCCAACGAGAAACCAGGAGGAGCGTGAACACCCCACGTACTCCAACTCATGGCTATTTGCATGCTCTAAACTGGGAAGCTTTGGCTTACATGCATCCCCCCCCCAAGAAAAATCTGCTCCAAGTTTATTCTTGTCCAAGAATAAATAATAAATCAACTGCTCCAAAACAAGACTATTCTGTGTAAAATTTTGGGTTTTGTTTTGGGTTTTCTTCTTTTCTCCTTTCTCTTCAAAATGTAAAGCCCATCAGAAGCTTTGGATAGTGCCAAGTTTATTTGGCTAAAATGGGCATTCTAGCAGTTCACAATAAAGTTATCCATCTTAATATGAATGGAAATTCTCTGTATTTATTACAGTTCCTAGTGAAACCAAAATCTACCAACTTACTGTTAAGTTTTCCAAAGTCTATGAAGGTTTCAAATATGCTCTACTACTTAGCATTTTCATCATCTAACTAATTGGGTTTTATAGCACAGTTAATGACTCAAACTTTTTAGCAAGCACATCAGAACAGCCTTAACTGACAAGATGTTCCTCTGGATGCCCACCTCGGAGATCAACCAAGTAAATAACAGACACAATCAAACATTAAAAACAGACAAAAACCGCTCCTAGTCCTATTAAATCTTGAATGAGAGAGACGACACCTGGAAGCCACCACAGACCAGTACTCAAACATCAACCCAGACTGCACGGTGTCACCCCCACAAACTCCAGCACCCAGATGTCATTTTGTCATTACTGGGTGCAGAGCCCTGGGTTAAGTACAGTCATTTTCTGTAGCGAAACAATCTGTCAAACAGGTATCATGCAGCTCCTCTGGGGAAAAAAAACCACCATACAAATAAAATAAAAGGGAAAAAAAAAGGGTATGAATGCAGTAGAATGCTCACATTATAAACTGCAAAAGAAGAGGCTGTAAAAGTTTTTCAAGAAAATAGTAAGCAGTACTGAAAATAAAAAGGAAAAAGCATTCCTCCTCACTTCATGCTGAATTGCCCCCCCATTCCCTACTACACCCCCCAAAAAAATGAAGTTTCTGTGATATGTGAGTCCATCTCCATTGAACTAAATCCTGGAGCTTCTGATACAGGGGAGCTTACAATAGGGAAGGAAGGACGGTAAGCCACCGTGTTGTAACAAGGACGACTAAAATTCACCTTAGCTATGCTCATTACCTTTAAAATATGGGAGTTTTCTGGTAAAGCTTGTGCATGAAGAGCTCTCCCCTATGGAAAAGTATCTCCTGTCTTCTCTCACAAGTGAGACAGGGAAAAGGGAAAGCGGCAGAAGAGGTGCCACCGGTGAATTCACCCCACCCTCCAGCCTCCGGCGGGTTTCTGGTGTTTATCACCCATCCCACAACACTGCTGCCTTTCCCAACGCACTTCAGTTACTCAGTGAGACAGGAGGTGTCCATGTTTCCCCTCTCACAGGTCTGCCCATGGAGGTTTTCCAGGGGCCAGGGCTTTCCCTGCCTCATGGTCACCGGCTGCCCCGGTGATGCTCCTGACCGGCCGTGCCGCTGGTCAGGCATCGTGCCGCCGCGCCGAGCAAGGCACTCGCCTGCATCCCGCAAGCTGTGTACGGGCAAATCTTTCATTTTTCTTTCATTACTCCGGCATGTACTGTCACTTAATTTTTATGTATGCAATCCTTCCTGACAAATATGATCCGCTGCCTGGTAATTCGTCTGACGTTCATTCTGTTCCTTGCTCTAATTACGGCTCCCATTCCCGACACGGTGGCGGCCGTGCTGCCGCAGCCCGGTGGTACACCTGTCAGACGGGTTGTGGTACTGCCTAATGCCCTTTTATGCCAGTCTGATGCTAGCAAATACAAAGAAAGAAAAAAAAAAAAAAATTAGATGAATATATTTGCATAAGCCACGCGTTCAATTCATGGGTCAGCAGCCAGAGAAATGATGGTTCAGGGCGGTTGCCAGGGCAACGCAGCTACGGGAAGTGCCCGGCATCGCAGCCTGGGTCTGCGTGGGTACCACGCTCCGGTTTGCAGGGTGTTCATCACTCACAGCTACTTAAACAAATGTCTTAATTAAACCAAAACCAAGATCAGTAGAATTCCTGCTGCTACAAAACCTATATGTCTGGCAAATTACAAAAAAAAAAAAAGCTTCAAGCGTGCATATTTTTTGAATGTAAAAATATTCTTCTTCCTTGGATACAAGAACCACTGGACATGGTGGTGCGTCCACCCCTCCCACAACACAACGTGCTGTCTCCAGTATCGCTCACTGCTACCCCTTTAGCATTTTGCACCTTATTCACCTGTTTCCAGGATGCTGTTGATTTGAGGAAGGGCAAGGTTCGTGCAGAAGAGGCTTAGCTCTTCCTACACGAGCTTTCTCAATTAAGAGAGAGCAACCCTGGTAAAGGTCACAAGCTTGGCTTACATGTGCAGCCAGTTTCCAAGCCCCAATTTATTCTTATTAATATAATAAGTGCAGCAGTCAAACTAGATAAGATCATATAATTAGACATGACCATATTTTTGCCTGTTCAGATGATGTGACTGTAACTTTCTGTGAAGAGGATTTATTTCAGTCTATTAAGTATAGTGTGTAGATAACCTAGGGTAGCTTTTGATGCAAAGGGAAATCTCCTAATATTTTATGAAAGTAAACTGTAGAAATGTCTCTTGTTTTTTTAAGCACACACAAAATAAGGCATGTGTCTTCCTTTCCTGTGTACTGAGAAGCCCCAGGGTTGCTGACGAGTATTATCAATTAAGTTTGTATAAGAAACAATTGAGCAAGACTCAACTCAGTGGAGGAAATTGCGCAAAGACAAACAGTCAAACACACGCGCCGTGTTCCAGAATCAACTGAGTGCGCCAAAGCTAAAAAAGCTTACATACTGCACTAAAAGCCAAAGTGCCTTCACAGCTGTAACACAGAAGTACCTTTGTGACTCAAAAAATAGAGACCCGCTCATGAAAACGGAACATCAGCCACCTCTCAAGAGGCTACAGGCACAACTACGGAATAGTTTATACTGTCAGACTTAAAGAATGAACTGTATTTACTGTGGACTTTTCCATAGCACTGTAATTAATGCTAATGGTAAAAATGAGGCAGAGAGGAACCCAGATGTTCTAAACCGGTCAACTTAATTTCAATTCCCAGAAAAATGCTGGAGGTATAGGCATGCTACTTGTAAAACACAGAAAATAGAACAAGAAACGAATCATCGTCATTATGACTGGTCCACAAAACATCATGACAAATGATGTGATTTCTTCCCACGATAAGGTAAGGGGCTTCAGAGGGAGGGGAACAGAAGCAACAGATGTATCACAACTTCAATGCTTTTGACAAAGGCTTGTATAACTTATAAGCAACTGTCAAATCTGTCTAAATGAAACTACTTAATGGATGCAAAATTGGTCGGAAAAACAGTTCCCTGTCAAAGTAGACGGCTACTTCAAGCGAAGTCCTGCAAGGCAGCCAATAGCTCTGGTTCTGTTCAATGCCGGCATTAACATGGGGGGCCGTGGCCACGCTACTGCCTTTGTGGGTAACAAGAAGTTCGAATGAACCAAAGCACAGCAGAGTACAGAATAAAAATTCAGAGTGATCGTAAGTAGGAGAGTCTGGAATGGGATACAATTTAATAACAGTAAAAGCGATGTACTACGCTTTGGCAGGAACGATTCACTGCACCAACAGAAGAGCAGGAGAACAACCTTGAGGCGAGGGGAAGACATAACGAAAACGTGGATCCTTAAAAGCCTAAGCTGAGTTTCAGGTCCCTTTTTGGAACAGATGAACTGTGAGGGCTTTGAACACTTCTGTCGCCTCAGCTGACAGTCACCCCCCCCCCTCAGGGTAAGCCTGCTGTGGTGAAACATCTAATTCCTGCGAGCAGAGCGCAGGCAAACGTGCCATTTAGAGTAGGAAAGCTGCATTTGTTACATTTGCTGTAAATCATACACTTACCAGGCCAGGTCCAACAGAAAAAAATATAAAGCAGTTTAAAAAAACCCCCAACAAACCACCACACCATTATTTCATATTAAGAGTATATAAAACACGTATCATAGGAAACATGTATGCATCCAGTGAATTGAGGCTCTGTCGTAGCAGGACAGACACCGCTTCCTTGGCACATCACAGCTACAACTGTACAAGTACCATCTTACCTAAGGAATGTGCTGCAGTGGTTTTAGAACTAAAAAACCGGCCTAATCCCAGATCTCCCAGCTTCACCACCCCGGTGGCTGTTATAAACACGTTGGCTGGTTTTATGTCTGCAAGAAGAAAAAGGTAAAAGGTCAAAGCCACAAAAGGTTATTTGGTTCTAATACCGCAATAGAAACGTAGCCTGGAGCGCTCCCCGTACAAAAGAGGCTCCAGCAGAACCGCGTTTCTTCGTAGCTTTGATAGGCTGAATCGTCCAAGACTTCAAGCTCTGCACATACACAAAAATCAGAGCATACTTCCCAGCGCGTAAGAAATACCAACGAGAGGAACATACAGGAGACAGCACAACAGAATGGAGGCAACCGCTGGAACTAATGGAAATCAAAGAAGTCTGTCTGCTTCTCTTTGCAAATGATCCTTTTCTACAGGAAACTGTACGGCCCACCATGGTCCCCCTGCACCCAGGGCAAATTACTGTCCCAAATATATATAAATTCTGGGCTCCATACAGCCCGGTTTGCTCATGGAGTGTAAAAAACAACCAGAACCCCGGTGTCCCAAGCAGTTGCGTCAGGATTGAGTTAGTGAGGCTCTTTCCTCACGTTAAAGCAGACTAAATGTGTGAGGCTCCAAATTTCAGCCACCAATTACAGATCTGATATGGGCACCATTGATAAACCGCATCAGGGATGTATAAAGGAGCAAAAACGAAATTACGTTGCTGGAAAAAAAAAACCAACAAAAAAAAAAAACCAGTGAAGAATTCACTACTTCAAAGGAGAGAGGAAATAACAAGCAGCAGAGATTGGCATTGGTGCCTTTTGGGGTATTTGCATTTCCTGGGTCAAGTCCTTCACAAAGCATTTCATTTACACTGAAACAAGCAATATAATTTTTGGATAGAGTTCAAAGTTACGAAAGGTTCCAAGACGAGAGATTCAAAAATAATTAACGAAAATGGAGAACAGGTTATGAAAGCATGGGACGTATCTGTATTAGTATTTCAGAAAAGCTCGCAAGACAGAAAAACTCTTCTAAACTCTCTAAGGTCACAGCTAATATAACGAAGGCTATTGCTTAAGAGTTCACTGTATCCAGTAGTCTCAGCATTTTACTTCTGACACTTTTCTAATGGCAAGTTTGACACTTCTACTTAATATCAGTGTCTGGAATACAAAGCAGCTCATCTTCCTAATACCACACTCACTTCGGACTGAATCCTTTAACAATGAGGCAAAGAGACAGAAGGAGAAATCCATCTTGCAAGCTCCAGCCTCTCTAAACATGCACTGGCTGAACATCAGCATAATTGTTTTTGAATGTAGGCGCTTACTAATTGGAACATTATATTATTATTCAGTGAAAAGAGACTGAATTAATGTTACCTCTGTGCATCACCCTGCGGGAGTGCATGTGTTCAACTGCACTGCATAACTGCACAAAATATTTCCACACCGTCCTTTCCGGGATTAACCGTTTCTGCTTTTTAAAATACTGTGGAAGGAAATAAATAAAAGATCAGTGAGAAAGCAACATATTTGACTCGTTCCTGGACTCGTGTTACTCAGCTGCAGGTCGCTCACATCCTCCTGATCTGCAGCAGCACGACTTTTTTCTGATGAGCTTTTAACTCCTTCCCTCTGTATGTAAACTTCAATGCAGTTCACTAATTAACAGCTATTATGAAAAATATGCTTAAATAGGTTTGACATTTTTGAATGGACACCAATTATAATTAGCATGAATCCCCTTAATTACCTTGCAAAACATATTTAATGCCTCAAAACAACAAATGTCTCAAATATTTTGCCTTGAGTAACAAAAGACCATTAAAAAAATCATGTAAACATTCGTTATTGTACAGTCTATGAACAACAATAAGGAAATCTGTTTGCCCTTTTTAAAAGATGGCCAGAACAGTGATAAAGTATCCATGTTTCTTCTGTGATCAGGTAGAACAACATACTCTATTTCATACATAATAGGAATATTAAATTAACTGAACTATCTCCAGTAAGACAGACAGACACTACTGATCAAGAAACACACAGACCTGGAAAAAAACTGGTTTGTGTGCATTTATGCAGCGCCAAGCAAAGTTGAGTCTGGACTCAGTGGACTTCTGGGCACTCATAGCTCTCAAATAAAATAAATGTAAGCATAATGCACACAGCACGAAGGAGCGCGGCACGGCGATGGCTCTCTGGAACACAGAAGTCTTCTTCCCGAGCAACTTATTACAGGAATAAATAACCAGCTGCACACTTCAGGGAAGGCTAAACATTATATATCTTCAGCTACTCTTTTTCCATTTCAGAAATGCACAACAGGCACGCACATCACACGCAAAGCGCGACCGCCTCCTCCAAGGCATCCCAAAACTGCACTACTTCAGATTATTGGTCCCCACCTCCTCATTGCTCCTTCCCGTGCGAGATACTGAGCCAGTTCCTCATCCAGAGCACTAACAAAACACACTTACAATACGCTTGCAGAGGTTTAAGATTTATCCTCACCCTTTGATATACAAGGTGTCACTGGGTAACGACTCTCTCCGAAATGCTGTACACCCTTCTAGCGCACCACAGCTGCATTTCTTTTGCATCGTACCCTCGAGAATTTCCATCAGCAGCGTGCGAGAGCAAGAATAAAGGGAAGGAATTGGTTGTTGCCCCTTTCTGCATCTTGTGCTTTTTCCTCTCAATACAGACATCTGATGTCCATTGTCACATTTTACATTTTATGTGAAATGCTGTTACTGGTTCGTGTTTGACTCAAGTAATGGCAAATTTTCTTTTGCAGATCAGCTGTGAAGGGGCATGACCGTGCAATTCCCCAGGCAGCAAATCTGACAGATTGCAACAGTTCCAAACCAAAACTTGATAGAGAGCACCGAGGAATTACGGAGGGTGAGGGATAAAGTGTTATATACACGGTAATATTATTTAGTTCTCATTAAAGCATTTAAGAGTAGATATGCAAGACCACAAGTGATAATTTTCTAAATGTCATGTCCAATAAGAGTCGCCTGACATTTACAAGAAAGTCCCAACTCTCCAGTGGGTTCTCCTGCAGCACTCCCTTACATCGCCTTTACAATACCTCATAAATAATGCAGGCACCAGGGGCGTGACAAAGCCAGTCCCTGTTTTTATCACTCTCACACCTTCAGAGTGTTGTTACTGCTGTTCCTACCACCTCGCTGCAACCGAAAATCCTCACATAAGCTTCAATTCCCAAAGGATGGGGAGGGGGGGGTGGCAGAGGGCCAGCAGGCAAACTCCCCTTCTGCAGTTAAAGCTCTGTCGAGGATGAGACTTTCATTCTTAAGGCTTTTTTTTTCCTCTTTTTATTAAAAAAAAAAAAAAAAGGAATTTGAATATTTGCACCAATGGAAAAACATCATTTATATGACCTTGAAAAAACCTAGTGCATCATTTTCGTGCCCGCAATAAATGCGTGGGAAAACAGAGCAGGCTGGGGAGCGCTGGCAGGAAGAACACAGGTTACAGTGCTGGTCAAGTTAACCTAAGAACATACAAATAATGATCTGGAAAACAGAACTATTGGTAATTTTCTTAAAATCACTTTTTATGTCATTAAAAACTCTGACAATAAATGAACGTATTTATTGATAGGGAAAGTTTAAACTGAAAACTGTAAATGACAAAAAAAGCAGATATTTTGTATGATGGTATCTTACAATTAGGGAAATAAAACTTTTCATAAGCTAAGATTTAAAAATCAGGCAAAGCAATGGCACGCCCTGGGACAATCACAGTCCTAACTCCTGCTCTCACAATCCTCTCATTTTTCCCCATCTTTAACCACAACTACAAAAAACCTGAGATAAACTGCAAGTTTCCCAGGATCTGTTGGGGAAAGGGCAAAACATACAGGAAGCCACAAGAAAACAGTGGAAGATAAATGACACACGAGCCCTCCCCAGGCAGATGGACAAGCTCTGCCTCCACAACCCTCCGTGAGCACCACCAAGACTCCGACACCGCGGCTGCAGGAGTCACCGCGCACTCGAGGTGGTGGCACGAGCCCGCGTGCGCGGCGTCGGCCACCGCCGGCTCATCCCTCGGGCTCGGGGCAGATCCGAGCGTTGCTCCCGCTGCCAAGCGGCTGTGGCACAAGGCCCTATCTGGAATTTTGGGGCTTTCCTCAGGAACGGCTCTGCCAACCGCCTGTTCCCAGCTCGCTCGCCCAGGGGGACTTTCCGGTGAGACAGAGCAGATTTTCATGGATACTGTAAATTTAGCCACTGACTATGGACTAAATGGGTAACTTGTTTGACAGCCTTTGGCCTAGTGCCTCATAGCTCTGCTGGCAAAGAAAACAAATCTGTTAATAAGATATTTTAACTGTGACAACAAGGAGGAGGAGAACTTTCCAAACATTCATTTATGATAATTACAGAATAATGATGGCAAAAAAACAGGTAAAACATGGAGAGAAGGTTGAGAGTGCTAACAAACATGATATAACACATCTGTTCTCACAAGGGATGTACATCTAAAGATTAACATGTCAAAGAAAATATAAAAGCAGGTGGTAACAGCTTAACTAAAGCTGGTTTGCAGCAATACAAGTATTCCTAAGAGCAACATAAGAGAAGAACAAGTACTTGAAACATTTTCTCAGACCCAAATCCCCATTGAAAAGAAAGTCAATACACTTTCTTGAATGTCTTCAGAGTGGCAGGCAGGCTATGTCAGCAGTGAATCTAACAATAATTAAATGTCCCCATCAATCACAAACTGGATAAATCAACCTTGCAAATAACGCACACGTCCCACCAAGTCATGCAGAGGCTTGCTCCCTTCTGAAGCAGTCACCAGAAGCAAGTCCATAGCCTGCTGTATTTAAAATGCCACCAGCCGCTTCAGTTTAGGCTCTGGAAGCACCCCGTGGGTGCGTAAAAACTCAAGAGAAGAATAAAAGTGCTTCTGGCACTGCATACCCCCCATGGCGTCGAGTCTCTGCCTAATCCCAAACATTTGTAGCACCTCTAGAACTGACACATCCTTACCTTAATCATCTGAGAGAGATCGCCAGCGTCAGCCAGTTCCAGGACAATGTTAAGCTCATTGTCTTCAATAAAAGAATCCAAATATTTAATTATATTGGGGTGGTTCAGTTGCTGCAGATAGAGGGGATACAAGAAGAAAATTTGTAACGCTGTAATGATGACTCCAAGATACCACACTTGCAGCATTTTTGTGATCATCATGCAAACCAGTTCATAACAGGTACAACTACAAACTGTGCTCTGGGTTATTACAGACAAACATCCTGCAAGAAAGATCATTTATCACAAGCACAGCATAATAAAATTGCCTTGAGTAAAGAGCAATACCGCCCAAAATAGGGTGAGTTTGTGAGTTTACAACAGAGAAGGCTATGTCCTGAAAGAAACTTTTTTAAGCAAAACCTGATTTTTCCCGTTAAATATAAACAAAAAACCCAACTCTTGATTACAGTAGTCCCCGAGATATCTTTGCCCCTTAGAATAAGAAAGGGATTAAATTAGAACTTTGATGGAAGAAAATAATGGACAAATGCCACACGTCAGTCTATTTTTCTGATAATTTACACTTGCATCTTCACTAATTACTTTCTTTGTTTCCGTATACCTTTTTCTTATATTCACAGCTGGTATTTTAGTGGGGTTTTTTCCTCCTATGTTTGTCAAAAATTTGCATCTTCTCAGAACGTTACGCTTTACTCATAGGACTAAATTAAGGAACAGGCTCAACAAATTAAAATTTCTGTGTTAATATTTTATGTCTGAATTTCTTAAAGTGGAAGACTGTAATTGCTGAGAAGGTAACGCAGTATTGAGATCCCTCTTTTCACCCGCTCGCTCATTTTGCATTAGATTATCTTTCTCTTGTGGTCTTAGAAATGCAGTAAATTTAGAAACTACTAAAGTGAACATTTCATCTACTAAACAGCTGTGACTCAACCTGACTGTTCCAGGGGTTACAAAGCCAAAAGAAACACTGTTATGATCCATCATGCTAATCACTCCTCTCTGCATGCACATTAGGGGATAGATTCTCCTTTGCAATGCCTCGGCACTAGTGTGCATTAGCCTTAATGGGATCCATGTGCAGGCATCAGGGGAAGAGCATTCCCACAAGACCGAGCCTTAAATAAATAAATAAATACCACAGGCCACCATTTCTGTTGAAATTTCTGCTCTCAGGGACATCGATCAAAGATCAAAGATCAACTTCCAGCCAAAAAAGCACCAAAATCAGGAGTGGAACAGCCACCGACGTGTAGGAGCCCTTCTTCCCCCGCACCACCGCCGCGGCACACCCGATGCCTGGGCACGGCGTGCTGCCCCTGCAGACACAGTAAAGCCTACCCGAGCTGTCGGGAAGTCCAAGCAGTCAAGCGAGCCTTTTTCTGAGCCTCGGCACCATGTGCCCATAAAACACAACATCAAACTATGACAACTGCAATAAGGAATGAAGACCGCACACCTCTGGAGAGGTGCAACAAAGCCCAACTCACCCAGACACAAGCGTTGCTTCACTGATATAAAGACTTCAAATATATGAGAGTGCAAGAAAGCGTGTACACGCTCTTTACTGATGGTTTGTATTGATTTGAAGAAACTCATTACACCTAAAGAGGGATGTTTCTTCTATTACAATGAAGTCGTATAAAACTAAAAGCCAACAAGCGAAATGCCCCCGCCACCATGTAAACTGCGATCGCTCTTCTGATGAGCTGATCTCCAAGGACTCCCATTTCAGCAGCCAAAGCTGACACCCCCTCTGCTGAAGCCAAGCAGAGGGGTGAGTGCTCTGGAAGGAGCTGTAGCAGACTCTTCTCCGCTGGAAAGCACGGCAGACCGCCTGTGACCCTGCTGAGGCGCGAATGCAGAGGTACGTGGGTTTCCTTGTTTCACTTCCCTTTGGACTCCGCTTTCCCAGGACAGCCAGGTAGACCACCCTGGATTAGCCAAACTTCCATTCTCCACTCCCACTTTTGTCAATCTTATTTAAATAGATATATTGACTCCGGAGTTATTTTTATAAACTATCGTATTTGCCTGTGGCGTGGAAAAGACTATCTGAAATTTTGTCAGAAGGAAGGTATATTCATTCTCACAAAAGATTACAAACGCTTTATCTTGGGTTAATGACGTTTCCCACTTCTTTAATGCATCCTAAAAGTTTGATGGCAGTTAATGCCTGATGTGTATGCACAGCAGCACCGCCAGCAAGAGGCATGCAGAAGGGTAAGCCGCCTCTAAATGAGCGAGCGTGGGTGCTGGCAGCCCAAATGCTGATTACAGCCAGACCACTGAGCTGCTTTACCTAAACCTTTTAGCCAGAATTACACTGAAAGTAATATACAATTTTGTCTGGCTTCTGTTAAATTTTGAATAATTACAGTTCATTTAGAAATCACAAAAAACCTCCTTTGTTTCCATGGTCACATAGAAGTCTTTGATCAAAAAAGACAAAGTATTATTTTGACAGGGACGGACTACAGCAAGTCTGTGCAATTCCTCAAATTCCTCAATGGTCTGCGTTAAAAAAAAACAACAAAGAAAGAAGAGCTCTTCTAGCAAGTTGCTTTACTGATAGTCCCTAAATACTTCATACTAGATACCAGTTTAAAAGTAGCAAGAAAGTTTTAATAATATTAAATAACCCCCATTACATAGCCAGCCACTAGACAGGATTGCAAGGCAGACACGTACTTCACATCAACAACAATTACAAGTTAAATTGAGCAAGATTTAAACAGACTCTGAAACACCGTGCTGAATCAGGTCCTTACACAGTTTACACTTTCTAGACACAAGAACAATTATCTTAATTGAAAAATTTAGGAAGTGAAAGGTATTCTATCTTTGAATATAATGACACTGATAATGCTGAAATGAAAATTGAGGAAAAGCCATTCATTCATTTGAGAAAACCACTCCTGTCCTACCTTCCTGAGGCTGTGCACACACTATTCTAAAAGAAACCAAACCGTGAAAAGCTCACAACAGAGCAAGAAACCCCATGAAAGTTCATAAAAAGCCAGGCCAGAGATCACGTGTTCTCTGCAGCGACAACTCAAGTCTCACTCTTAAAACTTCTTCCTCTTCCAAGCACGGACTTCTCCAAAGCTGACAACTCCAACTTTGATTACTTTTTACTTATTACCTGCTGATCTTCTCAGAGGCTGTGCTACGTGCCATCTTGGATAAAATTCAACAGATTTTGTTGGCTCGCTGACTTGAAAACCAGAAGTCACTTGAAGGAAGCGAACTACAAGCAATATTAAGAAATACATCCCCTTTGTATCTGTAATACAACGGGATTCATCAAACTGACTTTTTAACATACTCGGGCTTCAGGTTCCTTGGATGGTGCCACACAACTGTCCAAGCAGGAAGATGTGTTGGCATTCAACCATAAATAACACTTAAACTACCAGCACAGTACTGTTTTGCATAGTAAACAGCATATTAATACATTTCTGTAGCCTGTCAGCAACTATTCCTGCTCCTCCCTTCACCCTCAGCTAAACGGATTTACTAGAGGGTTTCCTAATCTTCTGTAAAATATTGTGCAAAATAATCCAATTTTATCAACTTAGCTCAATGTATCGTATTTGCTTTCACAGCTCGGCCACTACGGTAACCCTGGGTTGATGTCTGGCTTCTTGGTGGGCTTCACACAAGCAGCTAAGCTGCCCCAGCCATCCCGCACGGGTGGATCGGAGCTGTGCTCCTGTCATCCTGGGGATTTTATTCCCATCTTCCTCTGGTTCTCATGAATTTGCACATTCTGCTCTGAATAAATCCTGTGCAAGTTTATGACACCTTTCATAACCAGAGTTCCAGACAAAACTGCTTAGATTACCTAGAACCCCAAAATATCACAAATTCCCTTTCTGAATGTTAATGTTGGCGTTATTTTTCCTCCATGACTGTTAAGCAACTGGATCTCGGTCACACAAACCACTATCTGCGTGTTTATCCTGCATGCCTTCGCTACAGTCTAATGGACTCAAGCTTTGTCTACAACTGCATGAATATAAATCAACAATTTAAATAGAAATACCTACAGCCACATTTACAAAATTAATTCTTTAAAAATTAAATTTGTCTAGTTAAACTAACATTTTAGCCTCCTACAATCTGTTGCATTTGCTCAAAATAGGTATTTAAAGTGCAATGCATATATATTTGTAATAGATTCCTTAGACTGTAGGCAGAAAACTCAACAAAATTAAGTTTTAAGACAAAACTCTTGCATCACGTAGGCACGCCAGCTTGCTAAAGAAAGCACGGACTATTAAGATCATTGTGTCTGCTGTATAAGCTTTATTTGCCATAACACGTAAATGACTGTTGCCAACCTGAAAACGAGTTTTTCCCTCAAAGCAAAAAAAAAAAGTCACTGCAAAAATCTTACCTTCAAGAGGTCAATCTCTTTAATGCAGTCTTGCCTAGCCTTGGCATCCATCATTTCAAAAATCTTCAAAGACAAAAACATAGAAGATGAAAATGAAACAACAACAAACCAAAGAATTTTTTTTATTTTAACAAGAAATTGGCCTTTCCTCTTCCCTCTCCCAGTTTGTATATCCTGTACTGTAATGAGTATACACACAATCTCCAGATCAAGGAAAGATCAACAATTTCTTTATTTTGAAACCACTAAAGGGCTAGTGATAGGATAAAATTAATTTTAGAACCTGTAGGCAATATTCTAAGCAGCACAAAAAATAGCGATAGCAGTTTGTGAATCTGCTGCTGTGGTTTTCAAAACATAGTTAAATTACTGTTAATTTCACACGGTAAATGAAAGATAAAATGTTTACTTTTTTCTTTTAAACAGAGATATCGCTTCCACTGATTTCTCTGTAACAATTAACAATAATATTGACCATTAATATTCACTCTGTAATAATCAGTAAGTCACTAGAAACAAGAGTTTAAAGGATCTGTTGAAGGATTAAATGCAAATCTCCTCAAACAAAATGCTGTTCTGAACACTGCACCATACTTTAAGCCGGGTTACAAGTCTATACTGCTTGCATGCAAGTTTTTCAGAAATTCTTCTAAAACTCCATCAGCAAGCGCAGGCGTTTTTGCCTTTTGTGCTCTTGTGTTCTCATGATCCACCTGTGCTGGGATGGCCGGCTCCAAGCTGCATGGCATGGCCTTCGGGCCTCGTGCTTTCACACAAATTTAATAACAGTTTAGTGAACCCTTTTTATGAAGTGAAATTAGAAATAAATATGAAGTTGCGGTACTGCTACATAATTCTGATTTAGAAACATTATCCCTTGTCATCTTGGAGTGGGTTTAAGACCACGCAGTGCAAACACACTGCTCAAAATGGAAATGGGGTCCCACATAGGGGCTATGCGGAAAACACAGGCACTGAGGATACAGCCGAGGGCGGGCAGGAGCACCGCGGCGCCGCTTGGCCTCTGGTACCCAGACGTAAACTGAGCACCATGAAACCAACCTGACTTAATATTTGTAAAACTGCTTTGAGACCTTCAGAAACATTATTCATTCCTTATCTTGAAATAATAAAGCAAACCCCCCCCCCCCCCCCCCCAAAAACCAGTTGAATAAGATAAGAAAGCAGACTGCTGGAGTTTTTTTAATGTAGAAATATCAAACTAGATGATCCAGCGCTCTCAAACCTTAAACTTTCAGTTTCTAAAGCATCTTATTGCATTATTTCTGCTGACAAAAGAATACTGAAAGAGGTATCTGACTCAAAGTAATCTGTGTACACACTTAAAGCATTTCCATTCTACTTTGAACTTAAATGCTCACCTGAACTTTCTTTAATGCCACAGGTTTTCTGTCCAGAAGACAAGTTGCTTTGTAAACTTCGCTGAATTGTCCTCGTCCAATCTTTTTCTCTATCTGAAAATCAGCCAATGTGCAGCGATACGGGTACGACGTTAAATGTCTCTGTTCAGGTCAAAAGAAATTAAATCAATCAACCAGAAAAAAAAAAAAAAAAAAAAAAAAAAAAAGAGATGCAAACCCATGAATTTTCATTCCCAATCTATCTTCTTTATGACCACAAACTAGTGGTTTCTACGACTGATGACATTCAGGAGGATAAATTCCTCACAGTAAGGATTGCCCAGCAAGAGAGACAAGTTTGGCGTTGCTGTGGTGTAGAATGGACAACGGAGCGCTCTGGCTTTCCTCTTCCTACCTTCAGTGTCCTTTGTCCGCTTCAGACAACCCTGTACCTGATCCACTCTCCCATAAAGCACAGCGTCCAGCCGCAAGCCCACACACGCACGAAAGGCAGAGACTTGTGTAAAAATATTAACCAAACCAAAACATAAAACCAGTAACAGCTACCAAAAGTGTGCAGAACAGTTAAGATCACTACACGTGTACGCCCTCTTGCTCTCATTTCTGATGGTCAAGAATTTAATCTATGCTGATCAGTCTGTAGATAATTCCAACCATAAATGCATTAATTCCCAGTAAATGTGTTAGTAACATTGGCTGAATGAAGTTAAATGACTTTTTTTAAAAAGGAAATAAAGTCTTGCCTTCTGTGTAAGTAACTAATGAGTCCCTAACTACTGTCTCCCTAGTTACACACCCTCTCATCAACTTTGCCTGCTTGGGTCACCTGGGAGACGCTGATGCCTACTGCCGAGCAGCGGCAGGTAGACCCCCAGCCAGGCAGGCAGACACAGCAGAACGAGGATTATGTACTCCGTGGACTAGGAATCGCTCCCTAGAGCCACTCTGGTCTCTTCTGTAATTAACGTGACTACTAACCAACGTTTAAAAAAGAAATTATGAAAATTAGTTACTTAAAAGTTGCCGTGCACGCCAAATAGGGTATTTTAAAGCTTCAGCATCTTGAGCCATTTCAGAGTTCCCACCGAAAACCACAAAACGTCGAGTACACAACAGAAGTCAGGGGGAAGGGCTTCCCAGGGACGCTTACAGCCGAATCCCAGCGCAAGTGTCCAGGGAGAGCAGGCCAGGAGGGCTGGTGTTTCACGGAGGTGACTGTTGCTGCCACTGTCATTTCCTAACATGGGGGGGGGGGGGAAGCGGAAGATGTAAAATGCAGGTAAAGCTTCCAGTCCAGCGTCTTTTGCCAGCACTACATACAAGACAGCACGAGGATCTCTTACCATGCATATTTATTTTGACGAGTAAGTAAGTTTGGACTACTTTTCTTTGCAAAGTAAATAAAAATCACTACTATTCAACGAACAATAAAAAGTATCAATCGGATATTTAAAAAAAGGTTCCAGATTTCGAGGTGTCTGTGCGACTCTGAACTACAATCACAGTTATCTGGCTGAGGTTTTGTAAACAAAGTTGTAAAATTCAGTGTTTTTAAGAAAAATCACCAGTAAAGTACCCTAAATAGTAATTTCTCACCCGCGAACTGCATCAATCAATTTTGAAAACTGTCACCTTTACAGCATTCTTATCGCAACAAACGCAGGAGGAATCGCACAACGAAAGCTACTCTTCTGCAGGCACACTCAAGAAACATGATTACGTTTTAGAAATGCTGATGATACAGAGAGGCAGATATAAATCACAAACCAGACAGTGAAGAGACTGTCAGGTCTTTTCGCTGTCATCTTCTCCCTCGTCTCTCCGGCAGCGAGAGGCTGCTTGGTGCTGGAGCTTGCCCTGCACTTCCACGCCACCGCCCCGCGTCAGCGTTGAGAACTGAGGACAGAGCCCTACCGCTATGAAAAGAGAGGACTGAAAAGCTTGGACTGTTACGAGCTCCAGAGAAGACAAAACCGCAATACCATAACGTCCAGCCAATCCCTGCTAATTCAAGTAGGCACGTAACTGCAGATTTAACTCCAGGCCATCACGCTCATCAGCTTTCTCAGTTTAAGTTCCCTAAAAGAGCAAACTCACTCCTTCTCAGATGAAATGACACTTCAAGTAATTATTTCTGAAATGCCAAGGCCACAGGTAAGTTTTTCCATCTATCACCATGAGCATTTAAACGTTCTCATGCTGTGAGAAATGGTTTTCATTTCTCTGGGCTAAAGATGACACGATAAAAATTTTAATTCATGAACAACGACCTACACAAACCAGGCGCCTGCATTATTGCTGTTATCATGAAGGTGAGTTGCACAGAAATAGGAAGCTAATTTTATCATGTATTTCCTTTAAACACTCCAGGGAGCATTACCCTTCGAAGATCACTTGAGTCTCCCCTACGCTCAGAAAGAAGCCCTGTTGCCCACCTCACTGCGTGGCCACCATCAGCTGCAACCAAAATTTGCATTGGCAAGCAAAGGAAGGTCACCCTCGGTACTTGTGCTGTGCTTGAAGTCCTACTGCATTTACAAGCTGTAACACAGCAAAATAAAAATTAAAATGAAGATTCAGGATTCTTTTCTCTGAATTTCGCAGTGTATACTACACAATAAAATGGGAGCATCCTTTCACTGATGATGAAAAAGCCAGCCTGTGGGCCACCAAGTAAATAGCAGCATGTTAGGCTAACACGGCTTTATTATTTACATACATCCCCCTTTGCATTACTCAATTATCAACACAGGAAGGCAACACGGGATGAAACCAGACAAGGAAATATTAAAAGCGATCACCCCCTGCAGCTTTCTCAATTTAAATTGGTTGCAATCTCTCTTTGCAGGGACTTGATGAACAGTAATACTCACCAATACACATTACAGTAATACAGGAGTGCTCATCTCATTCCGGGCAGCGCCAACCAAACATTCCGTTATGTGCATTTTTTGCGTGACAAAGCCACCAGAAGAACGTCCAAACAGTATTTGTTCAACTCGACTGGTAACTAACCAGGAACAGCTCCATTCCCTGACTTTTTTTACATACGAGCTATTAAGCAAATCGAGCTGCCCAGTCAAATCACTTTACCCAGCCAAAACAAAGGTGTTGGTATATAAAATTACAAAACACTTTTTCCTAATTAAAAACCAGAAGGGAATCCAAGCGCTTCCTTCCCCATGAAGGCGCACCTCCAGAGCCACGCTCTCCCCGAGTAGTAAGGAAGTTTGAGCAACAGCTTTTCCACCTTGGAGTTCACATTCACAATAGCGGTAGCAGTTTTAACAAGACTTTTCTGAAGCAACTACCACAAAACTTTCTCTTCAAGGCAGAAATCCATGCTGCAATCAAGGATGGTATCCATTTGCCCTTCGTAAATCATTAAACCGTGTGCTTAAACCAAGAGTGTTTAAGTGTAAATTAATATTTTAAGCATGTGCCAAGAAATATCTAGCAACTTCTTAACTTGAAAATATAAATAAATGTTAGGCAAGTGACAGGGGGTGCGTGTGCATCCTAACCACTTTCACATGGTTAGCACATAAAGTCTGCTTGCCATGCTGGAGGTAATGCTGGGTGATGACTGGACACCTTAGCTGATATGTTCTGGCATCCTCCATGACTACAGCTGTACATTTACATATGCAATGACCTAGATTTGCATTTGCTATCACAACCTATCAGACCTAATTAAAGTAATGGAGCTTGCATGCAGGCTAGAAGATGTTTGATTACGGTATAAACCAGAGAGCATGCCCAGGTTAGACCAAACCATACCAGAAAGCTCCCTATTGATTACGGCAGCCCATTTCCCATATGTCTGTGTAAAATGAACCTTCTCTTAGGCTTTACTTAAAGGTAAGCAGGTAACTCTTCTAAATACTGTTACAAGGACACATTTAGACTACCTAAGAAACACCTGCCTCCTCAGAATATCATCCCTATTATGGCCTTACATACATTTCACTTATTTCATGCCTTTTGACAAGGGGAACTCTGTTTTTTCCACGTCTTTCCACATTTAACCACCACAATTTTTCATAAAACTGTCGAAGAACCATTACCTAGTCATTCAAGTAAACCATGATCTCTATTCCTGCAAATCTCAGAGTTTTCATATACAGATATAAATTGGGTGTAAAATTAGATACCACCATCATCTTCAAATCTGTTCATCAAAAATAGATTTTCTCATTTTCAGGACAGATTCAGCCTCAGTGAAGGGTTCAAGTCTGCACGAATACAGGAAAACCAAGCACTGTCTCTGCAGAACAGGTTTCAAGGTCAATGAGGGAGCTTAAATTAAAAAAGGGAGAAGAAAATAAAACACCATCCCCCCCAACCACTGGACCTTTAAAGACACTACGAAAATCGGGCTGTTTGCACACTTCAGTTCCCAGGGCAGCTGTCGGAAGGGGTCAGGCCGGGAAGAACTAGTTTTGAGACAAAGGCTGTTCTCTTTATCCACACAATGAAGTCTCATTCTTCTACTACTCCATTAAAAAAAAAAAAAGCCAAAGATTAAAGTCAATTAATTCCTCATTCAAATAAAGAGGCTATTCATTTTTAAGAAGAAATGCAGAGATTATTCCAAGAACAAGCTATTCTGGACAACGTCTCTGGCATACATGTTCTCTTTTGGATGTACTCACTGATGCGAGAGCAACAGTTTCAAAGCTGGCAAAAGGATGCAGCTACAGCCCTAGTCACAATACTTAATGGAGAAGTTTGCCAGAACCTTCAGCCTCAAATTTTGAGGTGTTACGAAGATTTTCTGCAAAACGGAGTTAGTAAGGTTCTATAATACTAAAAAAAAATCTGATGAAATAAAAACTTCAGCTACATTATGTTGTACAAACCTGAACAGATACGCTGCAAGGATAAGGAACTTTATTAAAGATGAATACATGTCTCCATATACCAAATTATAAAACAACCCAGGCAAATATGGAGGATGACAGGATTAGAAGAGTTCCTTGCTGTATACATGCTCCTGGTGACAGGACGCAGTTTCTACTTACGCTTCCACCTTTTCAGGGGTGTCGGCCGGGGCGCCAGCAGGGGCGACCCTCTGAGCACGCAAGAGTACAAACACACCAAAATTTACTACTGGACATTTCATACGATTTCCCCCAAATCGTTCATACACTGCTACAACCACGTGCAGATGGGACATAACCTGAAACAGAATTTTTCTATTTTTTTAAATGAGTAGTTGTACATCTCAGAAGTTGCATTTTGGGATAAGGAAGAATAAGAAAAAAAACGTTCCGTAGCAAGACTTTCAATCTCCAGAACAATTAATGGTTGGCCAATAAATTTACCTCTTTGTAATTATTTAAGAGCCGGGGAAAACCTGAAGAGTCCTGAGAACGCTCCCTAAGCAGCCTTTCCTGCAGCCTCTAACCCGATATTTCGGGCAAAGCACTGAGAGACTGAAGACAAAAATATCAGTAAAATACCAACGTGCTGCAGAGCAATGCCTGTATGACTGCTGCTCCCAGAGGCACGGAAAAAAACAAGCCTGAATGAGGGGGAACAAAGGGGAATGTACTCTGCTAATTGCACAATATACAAACCCACAGTGCTAATGTTAATTAATAATAAAGTGAGTTGTTTTATTGCTGTCTGATTGGCATGTGGACAACCAGCACTAACCCCCACTCTGCACAAATGGCTCCAAGGTCACGAGGCGTTTAGATTATTTGTAATCAACTTAAAACATTGTTAAAGATTGGTTAACCAACAGTTAAAAAGCCAGACAGTACAATCTTTAGATGCCAATAAAAGCATCTTCCCTGTAGTGCCATGAAGTGAAATATTCTTTAGAAGACTAAAAACATACTCGCCCAATTAATTTTCTGAAATCTCATTAAAAAATTTAGCCCGACTAAGTCATACACTTCTGACCTGACTTTTAATTATCTTTACACTGGATATAAGTGGGGTTTTTTCTGATATTTGCAATGCATCATTAATTTTAAAGCAATGGTTTCCTTGCTTCTAAAGTGCATACTTCATCTGAATGACATTTACCGTAAACTAATTTCACCTTTAAAAGACATCTGCAGTAGTAGATGGGGAAGCTCCAGCCCCTCCAGCTGAACAGGTATACATTACAAGCAGTGATTTACTACCAACGTCAGTGTTCCAAACCTCTTTATGATGTCCCAAATTATACAGCCATCTCCATTCAATAATGCCTACCTGAAGGAATTTTGTGTGCTGCGAGGCTGAAATTCCAGTGTGAGTTTATGAGGATACATTAGAACAGCCTGATTAAAAAAGAACTTCTAAGCTCCCAAGAGATGAGGAAACTTTTAAAATATGGATTGGCCTTCCAACAGGTAGGCAAGTAATTATTGAAGGACACATCAGGCTTTTCAATTTGCAGCTTCAAAACTAGACTACAGTCATCAAAAATATCCTTAACCTGAGCTGTTACCTAGAATTTAAAGTTTGCTGAAGAACTTGGCTTGGATTTCAAAGTTTTAACAACCCTATCAGCAGATATTTGTGCTAGCTTATGACAAGGCAACAGAGGAATACCAGCCTGAAAATAGCAGACCAAGGTGATATTCAAAGAAACTAATATTAACGTAGAAATAACCCAAGCATTTCAGAAAATGATAAATTGAAGAGACTTTTTTGCTGCCAGATGACCAGTTCAAATCCATCTTCAATTCACAAACCAAAATCAAACTACCGTGAACAGCTCTGCTGCTAAGCTGTGGGAGTATAAAAGGGTTCTTTAAATGTGAGTTATTATGTTTATATAGTACAAAAACCAAGTCAAAAATTACAGCTCCGTATTCTTATATCACTGATTTACTCCTAAATAACTTTTGTTGCCGACTGCTACAAACACCAAGTAATCTAGAGATCAAAATAATTGACACTTTCACTCCGGAACGTTACTGGAAAGTGTTTTGTCTCTTACTGACAAACTTCATGAAGGTAACGCTGGGCAGGTAAGGGAGCCAGCAGCTAACCTGGGATTTTATTGGGCCTTTTGTATATTCACTTTAATTACAAAACTTCTAAATATGAAGCATTACTCAAAAGTGTCATCTTAGTACTGAACTATAGTAGTTACAGACAGAAAAGTCTGATACACTTACGCATAGCTCTACACTACCTCGTTATAAAACAGAAATAATTCCTCTGTCAGAATGAACAAAAAAAGCTTTAGGAAGCAGCGTAATTACGGGAAAGGTTTCTACTGGAGGAGCACACCGTTGCTCTGGGCTTTCTGGGGATGACACAAGAGTTTTGAATGAAAGGGCTGGAAGGGAGAGAGGGCCATTCCATACAAAACCCCCTCACCTGCGACTCTAAAAGCTCAAGTTCTGTTTTTTCCGGTTAAGCTTTTATCCCTGCCATGCACGACATTTCTTCTAAGCCAAGTTTGGTCAGTTTTTCCTTCCCAAACCTCTCTCTCTTCCACAAGCTATTATATAGCATGTCTGCATTACTTATACCTTCAGAAGAAAGAAATGAAGTAATTTTGGATTCTTCCAGGTAATAGGTACCAGAAAATTGAAAATGATACGTAATTATGTTCCTGCAAAATGGAAAAATCAGAAATATGTAATGAGCAATCAGATCATGCCATCAATGTAAGGTCACCTGCCCTCTGAATAGCACAATTTTTGTTAGTTTCTAAACTGAGTTTGCTGAGGGGAGGAGGTTTTCTCCTGTTCTCTGGTAGACTGTGTATTTGTTATACAGCTTTTTTTTTTTTTCTTTAATTTTTAACAGCAGAAACAAAAGAAAATCTTTCTACAATCCTAATTCCAAACTAGATCATTCTCAGAACAGTTAATATACTCAGAGACCTCCATTAACACAACTTGGATATTAAGCGAGTTGAGGGGAGGTTTCACTGAACAATGACCATCCAGCAAAATGAGCCCACTCAGCATCAGCATAACAGCAGAACATACATTATTAGCTACTAATTACACTTAACTATGTCATTACACATTCTAACATGTGCTCCAAGATGCCATGAACGTATCTGCTGCACAGGAACACTTCCTAATCTTGTTCATGAAATAATTACAGGGGCTCTATCCTGCCAAATGAGGCAGTAATTAACCTTAATTGCTCAAAATGCAACTGGCTAATTCTAGGAGATTAATCAAGGGGATTCAATTATTATTAAATGACTCAATATGACAAATTGCTACATTAGGAGAGGGGGGCTTCGCTCCATACAGCATTACTTTCCCAGCAGTGCCGTGTGAGACACAGAGTACTCTACGTGTAGGCAACCTCGGGTTTTTCCAAATCCTGCACTGTGATGTGATACAACTTTCCTAACGACCTCTCCTTGGTCAATAACCTCGATCACCACTGGGCTGCACGTTTGGAATAACAGATTGACGCCCCCAGCCCCCTCCCCAGGGTTACACCACAGCTGCAACGGCCACCTTTCAGACAGACTTTCCGTGATGCTTTGTTTATTCCTTGAAATCCACATAGGTAAAACCTAATTGTGCTGATAAACAGATAAACAGTCTAAGAAAGGCAAGCAGCCAGAATTCACAAAACGCAAGTTTCACGATCACAGTGAAGGCACCGGCATGACTGAGTACAGGTCTAACCCTTGGTTTAGCGCACTTCTGCGGAAGGGCAGAGGAGGAGAGAGATGAGCCACTGCGGTGAAACTTGGTAACAGTATAGACAAAATACATCACGAGAGACATTCCAGAGACTCACAGGGAATTAAGTCAGAGAGCCTACAGTTCCATGTAGGATGAACTTTTTCTTCTGTGTGGTAATTACCTCTTCAGCATTTATTATAAAGGGAGATAAAATACATTTATTCATTTACACAGTCAACTGCTTTTCTTTGGCCTTTTCTTCAAGGAATCAAAGAGAAGAGAAAGCCAAACCAGCACATGTTTTTATAAGATGATTTTAAAAGTACTTGCTTTAAGCAAAATTCAAAGTATTTCCTTTTTCTCTTATTATCAGCAGAAGACTAGATTCAGGAAACTCTGGCTGGCAGAATCCCAAACTGGATATACCCTAAAACTGCTATAACTGCAACACAAACAAAAGGGGGAAGGCTAAATGCCAAGAAATCTACAGACCTTTATAGAAGGAAGGGAAGAAAGTAGGGAAGGAGAAAGATTGAAGAGATACACGCGCTTACCTGAGGATCATGCTGATACTCCTGCCCTGGCAGCTTGCAAAGAGGGTTGTTCTGGTCCCCTAGATGATGTGGGTGGTTGTGCTGCCCTTCCATGGTATCATACCAAACTCGGCCTCACAGTTCTGCTGCAGTCAAAAGAAAGAGGAGAGAGAGAAAAGCCTCATCACTGCCCATCCAGCGCTGAAAGCAAGAAACTCTTTCTAGGGGTGCGCCCACACGTGGTTGTACATCGAGACAGCAAGAACTGATTCCTCCCCTTTCTTCCCTCGGACGGGCTCACGCATACAATTCTCAAAGAAAGAAAACCCTTATCCACCACCAGCCCCACAGGAGCTCAGCCCGTCAGCGAGGGACCTGAACGCGCCCGCTGCCTCCTGCAAGCTGGGAGGTTGCAGCAACCGGTCAAGGCTACCCCAGCTCCCCCCAAGATTACACAACAAAAATGCCAGTATCACAAATATTACCAGTGTCACTTCATAACGAGCAAAATAGCAGAACAGGGGTTTATTTGGCCAGTGGTACGTTATCTACAACAGGCATTGCTTTTGTCAACTGCAACAGCAGCTAGCGTTACTTCCCTAGAACTACCGAGCCTGGATGGTCCCCAGCGGTATCGGAGACTTTAGCGGACAACTCAAGAAAGGTCAGCACGTTTCCACTTGTAAAACAAAAAATGTCAGAAAGTCCCAGCAGACAGTTGTAGCTGTCTTTGGCCAGGGATGACCTGAAAGCGTAGCTTTCTTCCCCACCCCCAAATTAAAAGGTTTTATGCAGGTTGGTAAGCCACAGGAAGCAGTAGCTAGAAACTGTATTAGATGCCATGAGATCAAAATATTATTCTAAGAACAAACAAACAAGGGAAAGTTCCATGAACTGTTTTGTTCCAGTTTTACCTGCAGCAATTACTAAGCACAGCTGTCCCACAGAATTTCCTCCAAAAGTTAAAGAAATTAAAAGGATGCAGTGCTGGAGAAGAGAATCCAGCAAAAGTTATGAGATACAGAGCTTACTGCAAGGAGGCAAAAATAAATTCACCACTGCGATTTGCAACGATCTTTCATTTTAATTCTAAAATTACCCTTTACCCTACGGAGACCAATGCAGTCTGCCCTCCCTTTTTTAAGTGCAGAAATCTCATTTGTGAAGTTCCGAGTCACAACACAAAATAAAATTTAACCTTCATTTATGCACAGCTGATGAGCTATGAAATCCAGTACCTGTAACACAAGACTTCTACACCTCACATCTTGGGTCTACCTCGAATCAAGTTATTTCACAGTATGACAAGATTAGTTTTATTTTGAGCAGTATTAGAAAACCAAGCAAAAGCTTGTGGGTAACAGGAAGGAAGGAAGAGACACAAGTACAGGTTATAATCAACCATAACACAAACCAATCAGAAGGAATCTGAAGTGTGGTAGCCAGTTTTCATTTCTTAGAATTTAAAAAAAAAAAAAAGAGAGAGGGGAAAAAAAAATTAAAAGTGAAATTCCCCACAATGGTTGAATGAAGCAAAGGAACTTATTTCCCAAAGTGGATGTACCAGGCTTGTCACTGTTTAAATAGGATGCTGGACGTTTGGAAATGCCACCCAAGTCTAACCCAGATGCATCTTCTGTGTGCAGAAGGACAAGAGACCGGGCATACACTTATTTTCTAGCCCTTCCAGGAAACAAAAAACATACTTTAACCATTGGTGTCACCACGTCTGAGCCTGACTTGGGGACAAATCCCAGTAATTTTACCAGCTACCCTGGGGACACTCAGAGTGGATCACCGTGCTCCTTGCTCCATGCTGGTTCTGGGGTCAGGCTCTGGCCCCACGAGCAAAGCCAGTCCTCAAAATACATTCACAGCTTACACAGAACACGCATGATAAATACATCTTTTCCCCACAAAGGGCTGTATGCATTTTTTTTTTTTTGCTTAATGTTACTCACAGCTAGTTATTTCGTTATCCACACAAGCTCTAGGCAACATGTCATTTAGAGTCGCATTTTCGCTGTCCTTAGCAGTGACCAGAAGCGTAATGGTGACAAGGCAAGATTTAGTGGCCAACACAAGCATTTTCAGAAACTTCTTTCAAGAGTTTTGGCAAGTATTCACTCAGTGAAAGAGCACAACCTGACCTCATTAGTGTATTAATAGTGCATGCCTGGCACTCGGGCAATGACTAACTCTTAATTTAAAATACAAAGGTATTTTAAATATTTGGGGGAGTGGGGGAGAAAATATGAAGCAGAAGAATTTCTGTAGCAAGTTGTGCTTGGTTCTTTTAACAGTTTTCAGTAAGGCAAGCCTTTAGCTCTGGCAAACCTTTCCCCACACCAGCTACCGTAACGCATGCACGTGCAGGATCGGGGAGAGAGCGGAGAAAAGGCTCTTCTTGTTTCTTAAGCAAATAAACTTGCACCAACAGCCGCTCGCTAGGAAAGCGTTGTGAGAGCTGGAGTACCTGCTGCATATCAAGAGGCGAATGCAGGGGTTGCTCTCAATAACAACAGTTATTCAAGGTGGTACTGTGAAACACTCCAGTGGGAGAAGGGTAATCACTGGTAGTAAGAAAAAGTTTGATTTTAAGATTCCTTCAGTATTGGGCATCTGTAAGTTTATTAGTGACCAGGTGAATACTTAAAAAGTAAAAATACATCTCTTAATATCTACATTAAACTGCCCTATGAAATTTCTACCTTACATTATACTGCCAGAACAGTCTTAATTATTTTATTATTCATGATTTGAAGAAAGGCTCTTTACTTGAAGGGAGGACATAGCACAGGTTCTTTCTCTTCTAAGCCCACAAGCACAGAGAACACACTGCTAGGGACTGCAGGCTACTGACAGCCTCGCTTCTCGCCACTTATCTCCAAAGGAATTCAGAAATCTCACATTTACAGCCTCCAGATAAAAGGCATGTCCAGGCAGTGTCATGTGAAATACCTGCAGCCTAACACTGATGGAACATCGTATCTACGGCGTCCTGCCTTCGGAAAGGACTAACGCCCAGAAAGAGAAAAGGGAGTTATTTCAGAATATGAGAACCCGAGTCATCTGATCATACACAAATGTGGGACATTCCTAAGAGCACCGCAACTTTCCAGCTGCCATAAGGAAGCTCAAGGTACACTTACTTACGGGGAGGGATTAGACAGTGGGACGGCGATTAAGAGCTCAGCACAGCCTAGCTGCCAGGAGCGCGTACGGGAATGCAGGAGGTGGAGTATTTGGGTCTGGTCACTGCTTGTTTAAAGCACTACAGCTGGAAGCAAAGGAAGAAGTAAGAACAAAATATCAGCTTTGAAAAGAGATACGGCACAGCTCACATGACAGCAGCTCCCGGCCCGCTGACACCTACGGGACAGCGTGTCCTGCTCCAGGCTGTCAGCTCGGCTATTCTTGGGCTGCAGGCAAGCACATGGTCTAGGTAGGCTGGCGGGGGATCCCCGGGACGGGGCTTCGCGGAGGGGCTCCGAACAGCAGCCGACACCACAAAGGCACTTCGTTATGTCAGAAAAGGCACACAGATTGCACAGACGTGTAACGCTGCAAGACTCTACGGGTTTTTTGAGATTCTCTCTTTTTAAAAAAGTCTAACTACAGAACCAATATTGCAATTATATTTTTAAACATGAAAATGTTGAGCAAAGAACACGACAGCGTCCGATGCGACTGCTTACAACCAGTGGTTTTCAGCCCCATTCCAGATAGCTGCACTCTCCTGAGGAAGCAACCGCATTTTGAGCTACCTTTTACTAATCCTGATGTTAGTTTGGACATCAGCTGCAACATGTTAGATAGGAGCTATTTTAGACTACTGAAGAAAGCCACAAACACATAAGAAACGTTTAAATCTGTTCAGCCACCCCTTACTCCATCACTTCATGCAGGCCACACTATCTGTGCATTAAGTAAGTTATCTCATGGAATCCAACGGCTACCATGAAACCCTTCCTTACAATTAACAAAGGCATTTGAATCAGATGTAGCATACCAAAAGCCGTATCTTCATTCCTTTGAGTTACTCGGCTGAGTTACAACCTCCCACCTCGCTCAGGCTATACGGGTTAGGATGGAAGGATCTCACACTAGGAGAAGCTGGTTCTACACACAGCATCATGTGAATGCCAACCACACCGCAGTAAGGCTGAACTACACATTTCAGCTTCGTTAAAGCACATAAAGCCTCATTAACTGACAGCAATATTAATAGGCAAGGAGTTTTCCTTTACTTTTTTTTAAGTAGCAATCTTAAATGCAACACAATTGACCAACATCTAGAACCAGTGGTCACCATGTCTAAACCAAAGTTGTGTCTCCCCATCTAATCTTTACCTGCATGAGAAGTGGGAGAAAATAAATCTACTAAACTGGTGCATTTTGGATGTAACTCTACCAACAACTGCACCAAGATCAACACATTTCCTTTACACTTCTTAGCAGCAACAGTATCACGGACACAATACAGCATCAAGAAATCAAATAGGGAATAATAATACTAAAAGCTACTCAACACAAAACCAAGCAGTGACAGTAACACGCCTGATTTGGTCTCATTTCCTTATTATCAAATGGGGGGGAGAGGGGGGAAGCAATTGCAGACAAGTAATTGAAGATTTTTTTATCTGTTTAAACAGCCAAAGACAATAGTAGGAAGTAAGACAAGAGGTCTTGGAATAAGCTCTCTTAACATTGGCACGTTTTTACTTCACGTTGTTCTAGCTCTGCACTTTCATTTCTCAAGTGACAGGCTTTTTCATTCCTGCTTCCAAATTTCCTACGAAGCTTTGCAGTGTCAAGCATTTTCAGATTGGGTCTTGACCATGACAGTGAATTAAAACATTTTTAAATTGCATGAAGCACCACATACCTTTCCAGAAAGTCGATGAAAGAAAGGGATCATCATCTGTGAAAGGCATTACAAGAACAACCCAACAGCTTTCTGGAATTACTACGAATACTCAAGTACCTCATACATGCAAGTCCCCAATAACACATACGCCTCAAAAATCCACCTACACAAAAGGACGGACTGTATACAGTTCATAAAATCTCTTGCAGCATTTTCCAGCTTTTGAAGACAGATTTCCACCCTATTTTAATCAAAACTGAAGCATTCACCTCTACCTCCAGAAAAGCAATTATCTGCTTTGGGAACTAAAGAAAACAGATCTCAGCAACTGGGTGCTAGTCCTGGTGAGAGGAACGGGTAAACGGAGCAGATAACCGTGTTTGTGCCTGCTGGCAAACGAAGCACAGGGAGGAAGATTTCACCCAAGTTCTGCTGATGCAGCACCACTTCCAGGATATTCCATCCAAGTCGTACTAAGAATGTAGCACAACTGTTTCAGTATTTGGGGTCAATTTTAATCAGCCAGACAAATTCCAAGTTACAGCTTGGCTGCCAAGCAGTGTAGTAACTTTTACAACAGCAAAAGCATCAGCAGTTCAGGTTCCTTTCAAATAGTGGAGTTAATGATCATTCAACACAAGCAAAATCAGGTACCTTGTACACATGCCACTTGTGTTTTACAGAACAGACATGGGCTCACTTCCCCCTGCACCAACCACAAAAGCACATTTATCATACCAAAAGCAGAGGGAACTCTCATGAATACAGAATCCACTGAAATTTCCAATTTTTGAAATATCAGTACTTAGCTGCATACCATAAATAAAGGGAGACATATGTTGTCTTGGTAAAGCTCTTAACTTTCTCATACAAGACAGACATCACGACAGCACAGAGCCCCACACAAGAAACGGCAGCTCCCGCAGAACGGAATGGTGCAGGATTGTTCGCCTGTACCCAGCCTACTCACTGAGGGAAAGGGTTTCCAAAAACAATGGAAGGAAGTGAAAGATTTCCAATGAAATCAGAGGCCAACTTTAAATAAATACGTATCTGAGAAAATACAACTGAACTCAGCGCAGATCTGCTTCACTTCTCCCAGCAGATCTTAAGGTAAGAGAAAATAAAATCCCTTTCGTGCAGTCAGCTCCCCTACCACATCCCAGGAATCGCAATTCCGCTTTGGGTACCTAACTGTCCTATGCCCCATCCCATCCCTGCATCAGTAGAAAGCAAAACAAACCACAAAACCCCATCGAACCCTGGGATACCTTGCAGGTACCTGACAGGTAGGATTCTCAGAGCAGAACAGCCCAGGGCACTTGGTAGCAAAGGCCAAATTCATTAATTACAAGGCACTCATTAGGGAGCAGAACCTCATCAGCATCTTGGTGTTCAGTCTCACACACCCTACTGCCCCGGGTGCAGCTCCTCGCTCAACCGGCTTGGTGAACCAGCTGTGGCCAGTCGAATCTGCTACCACCACGTGTCTCTGGGTGCCTCAAACCCAACTGCAGGCCCAACTATTTGCTCCCAGATGTGCAATTCACACGAGAGGTCCGTGCACCTCTGAAGCAGACAGCAGAGCAGCAATACGAGCGCTCAGCGTTACAACTGTTCTCTGTACCAACACTCCACCTTCCTGCAGGACACACCAGCTGCTTCCACGTGCCCAGCGCTCAGCTCTGCTGCTGCCCACAGCGCTGGAGGAGCCAGCAAACCCAAACACTCCAGCCATTGCTCAACCGATCCTCAACCGTCAGGGACGCAGCAAGGGGTGGCATTGCACAGAGCAGCTCTTTTTGTAATACAGTGGAGACTTCACAGCAAACAGCTTTGCAAATGCAGAACGAGCCACAGCAATTCCAGCTTCCTCTAGTACTGCCACAAGAAGTAGTTTGCAGAATAAACTACGAGGTTTTCCACTTTTGCACCACTTCCTACTGTAAAAGCAACATGACTCCATCTCCAGGAGTCTCAGCGTTCCTGGCTGCGAAGTGGGGGCAGCTGTGCCCTTCCTGGAAACGTTACGGGGCTTTTTGTACCTCTGACCTGCTCCAATGCCCTCAAATATCATGTGAGATATATATATATGCTTTTCCACGCAGTTACTATATCCCTCGTGTATCCTGTCGCTACATGGTGACTTGGGAGGGGGAGGCAAACAGCTCTATTTGGGCGTCTTGTGAAAAACAAAACAAAAAGGCAAGTCTTACACACTGCCAGAAATCCATGAGTCATTTAAATACAGTCTAGTACATTACTTAATCTACTGCACAAACTTCCATCTTTTAACATATACAAAGAATGGAGATTAACGGTGAATAAAATCTGCCAGTGCACACAAACCAGGCTCCTCGGTCCGCTGTCGATACCGCAGCGGAGGCGCCGCCGGTGGGAGCCCAGGCTCCCCCACCTCCCCTGAGCCATCAGCATGCTGCTCACCGCAGGCTCCCCAAAGACCAGAGCAACACAAACTATTTTACAAAATAAACACCACCACATCGGTAACACTTTCTTCCTCTCTACTGCCCAATAATATTCTTCCTCTTGCTTGCTCATAAAATAAATCTGTCAGGATACTGTATGACATTACCTATATATTTAAATTATGATCTTGGCTTATGTTTACATTATCGCTCTGGTTCAGGGTACGTGCCGTGGGGAAGGCAGTCCAATCCTAGGAGAGTATTATTTTCGAGTGACTTTTATTGTCCATTATCTTACACCATTTCTGTCACAGCTATGATGCCTGGTAGGAACGGTTCACAACAGAAATATCTGTGTCGTTAGTATTCTCATTGCAATTTAGTCAGATCAACCTTTAAATCTCATCCATCATACTGAAGAGCTTTGGCAAAGCAAGCGCAGTAATATATGCTTCCGTGCAAAACCTAATTACAGGCTAGGTTAAAAAGCCTACCCCATTCCTTCTGCAGTGCAAGGTGACAGGAAATCCTGGGCATCCTTTGGATTCTCACTCTCCCTTTTTGCTGGTGAAGTGCGTAACCCGTTCATTACAGCAGACTGATTCTGTCTGGCACATGACAAACTTACTTGAACCTAACAATTAAACTTCTGACAGCGTTTCCAAAAGCAGAGAGTATTTACTGTAAATGCTTGACAATTTTTTTTCTCTCTGCTCATCTCTCTCAACAGTCACCTTATGATGACTGGAAATTACCATAAGCAAATAGCAGTCTAACATCCAAAAAACCCCTCATGTTAATGTGAAATACACACCTGCCAACACTGAAAAAACATGAATATGGATGTTAAAGGAAACAACATGAGGAATGCCGCCGAGATGCACGAGACAGGAGAGAATGCTGCAAGAGCAGAGTGAAGCAACACAATTCAGTAAAAAACAGCTCCAAAATTGCTGCCCAGGCACGGTGCAGCGGGCCGGCGCGCTGCGGTGGCAGGGCTGCCCACCACCACCACCCGCCCCGCCGGGGAAGGGCTGTACCGTTTGTCCTACCAACCCCTCCACATTGCAACAAGGGAACTCAAGCAAGAACCATTCAATAGAGTGCAGATATATCACCAGGAAATAATTTCAAAATTTTAGGCTTAGCACGAAGATGAAACTGTGCCTATAGACAGACATGCACAAATGTAAGACAGCTGAGTTATGGACACCTGCAAAGCCTGAGAAAGCATAAAATATATGGAAGCATTACAGACTCTTAAAAACTATGTATTAAGGCTGCTCAGTCACACAGCTTTGTTAGACTGAGTAAAGCCATCCATGACCAAAGTGCTAATATATTACCTATTATAAGTTTACTCATCCTCACTGACACAAGCTCTAAAGGACAAATGAAGACTGGCGCAAATCAACTTTCCCAGCCACCAGTATCAGGGCAGCTTATAAGGGTAGGCCCTGATCTAGTACTCAAAGCAATAAAAGCATCAGTCACCAAACGCAGTTAAAGACAATAGTTGTGTTCCAAAGCAAAATCATCTTTATCAGCATTTTTAAGCACTGGGGACCCCAGCTGTGCTTTTTAACTCAACCTTTCTTTGAGTCATTTAACAGATGGGTATTTTTGAAAACTTTCAGAAGCTTATCCTCATCCAACCTTAAATAGCTCATCTCAATAGAAGCTACAAATATTCAAACTGTGGAACTGACCTCACGAAAAATACAAAATTATATTTATGTATTTATATATTGAAAATTTTACAAGTATCTGCTGCCCAATCAAAATGCAGAAACCAAGTCGCAGTGCTCAGTGAAAGCTGTACCTGCAACTTATAAACCCTCAAAAGGATAAGGATGTTTGTAACAAATTGACCACTGAGCAGAGGAACGGTGTTTTAATCACACCTTCCATTTTACGGGTGTTGGAATTACCCTGAAAGCAGGTGCAGACAGGTTTGTGTTAAGACTTTGTGCAAACTGGATTTTCAACAGCCACTAATGGAGGGCTGGCTTCTCAAAGACCCCAAATCCGCTAACCGAGAACGTTCAGTAAAATGGCTGAAAAGCCCTAGAGCTTTTTCATACCGTGTCAACAACTGATATTCATTAAACAAATTCTGTGACAGACATTGTAATTCACTGTTCCATACCTAGAAGCAAAATGACATTAAGTCAACTATTTAAAGCTATTCCAAGGCATCTCACTGTACATGTCAATAAACCAAATGCTTCCTGCCAATGATTAAGTATCTGTGTCAGACTTCCCACTCTCTCAAATCCCACTCTACAGCCAGCTCAGGTCCATATTCCCATTTTAAGCAAGATTATAATTTCAAATACTCTGTACCCTAGTTTGGGGACAATTCTAGTAAAATGACTTGAAAATAGCAAGGTCTGACACAGTATTCTCCCCTCCACAACTACATTACTATGCCTGAAGATGCTACTTGAGTTTATACAATACTTTTGACAGATCGTTTCGTGTGCCCATTACTTTCATAACTTGCCACCACCACCCAGGAAAGTAGTTGGCTTACTTCTAATTCTGTTTTGAAAAGGTTTCATTTGAGTTAAGGGTTAGAGCTGAGGTTTGTTTTTTTCTATGTCATAGCATCAGCTCCCTAGAACTTGGTCCCAAATCAAGACGTAATTGTTTCTAAAAGCCCTCTAAGCACACTTTAGATGCTATGTAGCTCAATCCATCCATTACAAGGGATGGTTTCACATGGCTCCCATTAAACAGTCCTAGCATCGGGGCCAAGAATACTTGGCGATTTATAATTATGCCCAAGTAATCAATGTGAGAAGATGAATGTTCTTTTCACCAGCCTGGCTGGACTATTCCTACCTCTTGTTTCACTGCACAGAATTTCCTAGTGCAACACCACATGTAAATATTTATATACAATGTTGGCATAAGATGCAGATAACTATCAAATACATGTTCACATCCAAAATTGAGGCTGGAGAGCAGTCAGAGGCATTTGAAGTGACAATAGTTCCTCTGGAGAGAGATAATACTGTAAACACAGCCCAGCAACAGCAGGTTGCATCTCTCCCCAACTAGTTTTCACTTATGTATGTTTCAGATAAAGAAGCCAACACACCTTAATTTATGTTCTTCTAGGTGCAATTTTGAGCCTTCCAAAAGTATTCACTATATTCATTTTTACAACCTTTGAAACATTAGAGATAGACCTCCCAGGCCACTACTGGTGCTAACGAAACGCATGTTAAAAATAAACACAGACTAAACCTACCTGGAATTTTACTGTATTGCTTACTAAGCATGCAACAACATGCTCACCTTTTAATTTATAATGCAATAAAGCTTTCAAGCCTGAAGCCAAATTATTTAAGAACATTCCTGTTATCCTTCTCAGAATTCATTCATTTCTGATGAAGGAAAGATTAAATATAGGCTGGAAATATATTCATAACGTATACGTTCACAGAAACTGCCAGACATTTTCACATCATTAAATCATAACTGAAATAAGTAACATCACATACAGCCATGAAACGCGCACTGTCTGTACCAGGAATGCCAACTTCATTATCACGCTGGCCATACGGTCTCCCTTCCGCACCAAGGGGACAATCAGGTATTGGCACATAAGCGAGCAAACTTACTGCACCACCAGCGAGCTGACAATCTACACGTGAAATACAAACAGCTTCCACTCTGCATCAACACCTGAAGAGCCCTTGTAAAAAAGAAGAGCCAGAAATCAAGTAGTAGGGAAGACCGACTGTTCCCAACCTATGGCGAAAACATCCAGTTTAAGCCAATCCCTAAAATAAGTTCCTACCACACACAACTAAGAACCCAAACCACGTCGACAGCTTGTTCCTATCAAGACACCGTTAGCAACTCATCATCTCCAACAAGAGCACAAGCAAACAGGTCAGCTTAAGCCAGCAAGACAAAAACAGAAGTAACATCCAAAGTACAAAAAAAATTTTAAATAAGCTCTGCTGCTACGGCCCCAAAACCCGAATGTGGAAACTGTTCAGCCTGGTCTGTTCTCAGAAAGCTTAAGAAACATATGACCTTAAATCCTAACAAAGTGTTTTATATATAGATAGAGAAATATACATACATATATACACACACACACATGTGATTAGAAACACCACCACTTAGCACTGATAAATACCATTTAATTAGCACACTTCCAAATATTAAGCAAGGTACTTCCGAAATACTGCTGTAATTTCTCATGTTTAAGGCAGACCAAAGGAAAAGAGCAAGCCCACGTCAGATGGCCTCAAATCCCATCAAACCTGCTGTAACCACTCTGTTCATGCAGTTCAGCTCTAGAGCCATTAATTTGAGTCTTTAATAGCCAGCATATCTGTCTGAAATACAGGGAAAAGGGAGGAAGATACAGATATATATATATAGATGTATGTTCACCCAACTTCAAAACATCAGAACCACAGCTTGAAGTATTTACGTTTCTCATAATCAGAAGTAAGAGGAAATGATGCTGAGAATTATGCAGTCCAGCCAATCTAAAGATTCATATGATTCAAATCCAAAGGCAACTTCAAAGCCACCTCATAAAACCCAACGCAAAACTTCCAAGCAGCCAGATGCCAGCATTGCAGGAAGAGCTTTCGCAGCATCTGGGTCTTGCAAGGAACAGCCAAACGGAAGCAGAAGCTCTTCCCTGTGTAAAAAGATTTAACATTTTTCTGCTTACAAAAATAGCTACATTAGAAATAGGTTTGCATTTTTTCTGCCTCAAAATATGCTAAATAAGACTCTATTATCAATATTGCTAGAAGGTGTCTTATCCATACCAAATAAAACAGTCAGCTTCCCTGCACGTTCCTGAGTATCTAGGACTAATGGCACCAGCTTTCCAAAAATTAATGCAGCTCTTTAGTTCATATCCGCACTTCTGTACCACTGTACGTAACACATCTCCACCTCCCTTCCCACAGTTTTCCTTACAGAACAAGATTCATTCACCAGTGCCTTGCCGATCAAGGCTAGGGGGTAAAACAAAAAAGACCTGTTCTTATAAAGCCTGCATAGCTGCTTTTATTACTGAGTTTGGTGACAGACAGGGTTAACAACGTTCTTGCAGAGAACTCTCCCTTTCCTGGGCTAAATGCCCAAATTCTTTCTGGATTCACAAGACTTGTCTATTTAAATTGGGTCCAATTTTTTTCCCCTACAGAAAGGCCTGCACAGAATGTTCTGAAGAGAAACTGGGAATTAACCTTTCAAGAAAATTATAACTAAATGTGCAAGCTCTGTATAAGAGACAAATCACATTTCACGCTATATCCTGCCCTCTACGTAACCATTTTCTATTAATTCTAATAAGCTCAATGTTGAAGCATAAGCTCACTATCAGAGTGTTAAAAACCATAAGCTTACTTAGGCAAACAAAAATCTTCGACCCTGCCCACCCTGCATTTCGTTCCCAACCTCCCCTGACTGCCAAGACACCGCACTGATCTCAGAGTAATACTATGCTGCTAGGACAGAAATTCACCTATTTGAGGGAGCTAGAAAAATTACACTTTACTTAACAAGACAACAGCTCCACAGTTTCACTTCCAGTTTCCTGTCTGAAAAGCCTCTGCCACACGCCACAAGGTGCCTGCCAGACATTCCCAGCTCTACAGAACGTATCGATCGGAGACTGAGCAGCTCCGCACCATACAGGCACAAGATACCGGCAGAGAGGAGACGACTTGCCCTGCCCTGGTCTTTCATTCCCCCTAAAACTGAGGTCCAGCTCGCAGTGGTTTTGCAGACACTTCACAGTCCTTCAGATAATAATAAAAAAAGCACTTGTGTCAGAGAGCATGACACCAAAGAACGAGCATACGTTTGCAAAGGCCTTTACATTATGTTTCCAGAATGCAGCATCTGTTCTATCTACCACCAGGTACCTACCTATCAGCCACAGCCATGATGAGAAGTACTTAGGGTTAAAGTGCTAATGCAATTAAAAGAAAGAAACAAAGAAGTCCAGCTGAGGCACAGAATGCAATTTAGCTTTCAGCAATCCATGAATTAAGTAGAATGTAATTTTCCAACCATCTCAAATTACCAGTCTTTAAGAGTAATTATGCAGAACACAGCTAAAAGTATCTACCATGGACCAGTTCATGAGCATTTGAAGACAACCGTTTACCATCATATACTTGCACAAACACAAAGGTTTGTTTCAGAAAAGAAACACAAATATTTACAGTATTTCAAAACAAGCTACAATATGGCTTAGTAGCGTCAACGCAAATTATGCTTACACCTTATTAATACCCGCAAATAACACACTACTACTCATCAAGGGAAATAATTTCAAGTCCAGCAAAATCCATGCGCTGCTGTCCCTGACTGTTGTGTTGTGTCCCTGTTGCTGTTGGGGCAAGCAACACGGCAAAGCAAGTGCAAAAGCAGAAAAAATAAAAAAAGGATCAAACTGACCCAATGTAAAACAAACCAGTTTCAAGAGCTGGTAGGAAAATACAAGTGAAGAGTGATGTAGCAATTTATTTGGAAATAACATGAATTGCTGTATTAAGTGGCCAGACTTGACTGCAGTCAAAGACAGGGACAAAGCACGCCTGTCCTGACGCCATTCTCTAGTCTGCTCTAACCCCTAGGCAGCATCACAAAATAAACGTGGATGACCACAGTGATGTCAGCAGGACCCTGCAGGGATTTACAGATATTTGGAAAGCAAAAGGAGGGTGTGGGCAAGGTTTCTATAAAAACAACAAAGCCGTTTTGGTAGCACACATTCCTGGGAGTGGACAGAGTTCCCACACTACAACCAAGAGCTGCATAACAACTTCTTTTAAAAGAGTAAATGTGTGGAAAAGGAGAATGTGTGGAAGAAAAATAAGACATTGAAATAAATAGAAAATATTTATTAATCAATTTGCAACACCTACTAGTTGGTTGACAGACATGGACTACTTCAGATCAAACCAAGGCAAGAGAGAGGCGAATCCAAAGTCCCTGAACCATGAACTCTCGGTGTAGGGAGGCAGAGGCTGGACTACACCATCGATTTTAGAGGCCAAACCCCACCTTTAAAACATGGGAGATGGCAAGGAGAGTTGCTTCGGCACAGCAGCTAGTGACCCCCACTCCACCACACGGCGACTCGCTCCTTGAGGAGTTTACAGCCTAGACAAAGCCAAAAGCCTACCAGTAAAAAACCAGTAGTTAGCCTATGGAAGAACGTAACTGCCACACGCTCTCAGCAAAACGTACAGCCACATATTTGCAAGCACCAGTATTTCATGCTATGGTAACAGCGTGTAGGAAAAGCTATGGACAGCAGAGTCCAGAAGGGAATTAATGCCACATACTGGACGCAGGAACAAAAGCTACCCTGGTTATTCCTGCTGCCTGATGACTTAAGAGTAGATATAAATTGAAATATGGTCCTGTATAACACATTAGAGACAGTATCCAAAGGGAAACTATATTCCCCCACAGCAACTAGCTGCTTTTGTCAAACTTATTAGTGCCATCTAGGTCACCAAAAGAATGAGCAAGCTGGCACTCAGGTGTCCCCAGTTTCAGATGAACAATATGAAAGATAACATGCGACTTCAGCCACGTCTGATAAGACTCGTGATGAATGATTCATTTCAAACCTTGCTTCCTTTGGAGCACCACATGCAAACAAGTTGTTTAAAAACACTCACCACTCGTCTCCTGCCAACCCAGGCTTCACTTTCACTTAAGCTTTTCTAGCTGACCAACTTGTCACACACCAGCCGGAGGAACGACACTGCCGGCGTCTCCTGCCAGTCCCACGAACTCTGAAATAAAGCTCACAAAAGGCAGGAGGGCACCTCGGAGACCCGTGCCACGGCCACGCTGGGCGGGAGAGAAGACACTAGCATGAAGCTCCCCCCCACACCTGCCTTTAGGAAAATGCAAAACCAAATACTGCAAAAGGCGTGCCTAGATGTGAATAAGGTGGGTCGGAGGGGATGGTCAGAGAAGTGCTGCAATATTGTTTTTCATTGCCTTGTTATTGACAGAATGAACGATGCTGAAGCAGTAAGCATTTGGCCTTGCTATTCTGAAAATAAAGTTCTTGTTTCCTTCAACACCCCTTTGACATTTTTCTAATCCATAAGTAAACAGAATATTGAGGGGGTTTACAAGAAGGCGGGAAAAAAAAAAAACCAGAGAAAAAAAAAGGAACAGTAATGTGACGTGTTTACAAAACAACCAACCCCCAAAAAACCAAACCTGGCTGAACCTTTGGAAACAATATGCATTTCACTGAAAGCAACAATCAACAGCAGGTTATACCAAAATGCTACAAGGTCTGTGTGTTCATGAGAATGAATCATGGTTTGCCCCTGGGAAGAAAGAAAAGTGCAACTAGAACATGGGCTCCTTCGGGGACTTACTAGATCCTCAAAAAGCCATCACAGATGCTGAGACCTGCTTTTGCAGCAGAAGCTTCATCTTGAAAATGCGCAACAGAAAAGCAGAAGAGAAGAAAAGCCGGTAGGTTACACTTCGGCATTCACCGGTAACAAAAGGAAGAGGCGTCAGCACTGGGCTGCCTCGCATCTCTGGCCTTACCTACTGCAGGCTTTCCAGACAATTCCCTACCGTTCTACTGTTTCCAAGAGCTGGGCTGCATGAGCAACGATGGATGCTCCCCAAAGCCAGGGTTCCCAAGACACCAGCAATTTTCTTGACGACACATATCCCTCTCCCACCCTACAGCTCCAAACTTACTCTCAGCAGGTAAAATGCCAGGGGAAGAGGGCATGCCCCTTTGCTACACAGGGACCCCCACCGCCAGGTCGCGTTGCTGCGGTAATGCAGACCGTAGCAAAGGGAGCAAGGGGAAAGGCAACTTCAAGAAGAAAAACACCAGTGGCGGGACTTTAACATGGGCAACTACAGTGAGAACATAAACTCAAGTCGGCCATCCCTCCCCACTTAAAGGGCCAAAACCCTGCGTGCCCACAGCACAGCAAAATGCTTGACTTCCAGGAACCAGGTTCATCAACAGACAATCAAAAATATTTAAACACTATTTGCAGCAATTTTGACTTAATTAGCTGCAACTTGATTAACAGTCTTTTCTTCAGAGAGAACTGCTGCACGTTTTCCCTTTCCCTGCATTAGTGATGAAGCACAAAAGCTAAAATAAGTCATCACAGTCACTTTAAAGTACAAACCAGGGAGACTAAAAGAAATCCCAATAAATAAGTCACAGGGTAAGTTATTACATACCTTAACGTACAAAGAATTAAAAGCAAACACAGGTAAAGAACCGTACCCAACACTGTTTACCCTTGGATGGTAAAGTTCTTACAACTGACATAATGTTATAAATTGAGTAATTGACCCGCAAGGAAGTAAGGAGCTCAAGAGAGTTAAAAATTACCCTATAAATACCATAAAGATTAACAGGTTTGTAATACCCACCCAAGAAGCACTTACTCTAAGTAGAATGATTATGAAAACACAGCAAGAATATTTACTGCATGGTACCGAGTTCAGTATATACAGACTGCCACAAAAGGCAGCACTGGTTCTTAATATAGTGACAGCTGAAAGTCACCACTTAGATTTCCCAACTGATTAAAGGGTAGCATACAGATACACACGGTCATGACTTATTTGCTTCTTTGGAATACATTCCTGTATTTTTAAAAACCTTTTCAAGGTTGTTTGGGGGTTTTTTTGTGTTCCAGCTTAACACTTTTGAGACTCACATTTTGCACAACTCTGACAGAAGAGCTAATGAAATACTGACAGCACAAAGGAACAAAAGCAGAACTTCCATGAGAGAAAGAGGAGGGAATTTTTCTGTCCATGTTTGTGGATATCTATTCTACCCTCAGTCCCTACTCTGGGAGGAAAGGAATCTTAAAATATCTACAGTTTTTCTCCCCATCTCCTCACTGTAATAACACATATATGCCCCAAGAACCAGAACCCACCACAAATTCTCCAAGCCAGGCGTGACATTCAGAGCATTCCTATGCAAGAAAAAGTGTTCCAACAAGGAGAAAACCTACTCCTTTGCAAGACGGCAAAGACAAGTGTCCACAACGTTAAGAACAGGACAGAGACTTAAACTGAAATTCCTGAAAGGAATCAAATTGAATGTACTGTGAAGTTGCAATCCATCCTGTAGGTCAACATCCCCCAATTATTACACTGTCTGCAGCAATTTTTTGATCTCCAACTTTACAGTTTAAAAATCCCTAGGTTAAGAAAAAAGTTACTCTCCCAAGTAGAAGAGGACAGTTGGCTCTAAGGAAAGGAGAAAAATTGGAGCTTCCATTATCCCACGCCACTTGAGCCAGGAGACAGCGGCTGCCTCGGAAGCGAGCACCACCGAGCAGCGAGTGTGGGTGAAAACAGCTCGGGCTGCGCTACCTCCCAGCACACCGACTCCGAGAGGGAGCAATCCCAACTATCCAGCACCCGTTTTTCCTGTCAGCATGGACTTAAAGCTCCGCTTCATGCACGCCATGAGTTTTCAACAGGCTGGCGGATATTTCCCGCCTCATAGCAAGTGGGCTTCTCAAAGACGGAACGACAAAAGTAACTGGAGAACAGTATCTGCCACTGAGCTCTGCAAAATGAAAGACTTGCAAATCCTCCCCAGGGTGTGGAGCAGCACCTGCTCCGTCAGCAGGCTGGGCCGGGCACGGGGTCACAGCCCTTATCAGCGCGGTTTTTGACCCCTGCAACACCAGCGCACTAGGCGAGGCGACTGATTCACTTGGACGTAGCGCGTGGAGGAGCAGGATGGCGAAAGCATCGCCCGAACGGACAGCATAACCAGTCCTGGGGAATCCCACCCAGATGAAATACGGATGTTTCAGGCCTGAAAGGCGGGCTGACTGTGCGGAAAGGAGACACGGAGACCTCCTCGGGAAGGTCCCTCAGCTGCCTCCTGGCAGTGTTGACATGCAGATCTGGGGATGCACCAGCCAGGCAGTTGGCAGCCACTCGTTTTGTAAAGCTGGGGCAGCGCAAGATGTTATCGTCCCCCTCCTCAAAGGGGAATCTCTGCCCTTTTCTCTAGCATTGCCACACTCGGGGTTTCTTACCCCTGATTCCTCAGTTGGGTTGGTTTTTAAGAGGTTTAAGCTCACTGAGCTAGCGTTGCCCAAAATGTGCCAAGGAGCACTCCCACGTCACGCTGCCACCGGCAACACGAGGTCGGGAGCCATCTCTTCCCCCTAACCAGAAGGCTCGTTTCCAAAAGGGGTTTCTGGAACAGCCTCAGCAGCATCTCCATGTTGTAGAAACAACATTTCAACACAATTTCCAACTGATGTTACACAAACAATCCATCCTCTGAATTAAAAAACCCCAAACCCCTATTATACATTATATTGAGCGAAATTGGTCTAGAGGCGCAGCCACATTTTAAAAGACACGGTGAACTGAAACGTGCACGGACCACTGCACCTGCCAGCTCCTGACAGAGAAGCCAGAATTACCTCAGAATGAGAACTGCTTGAAATTACAACCAAAGCCAGTCAATACTTTGATAAAAGGACAAAATAAACTGCCTTCCTAAAAAGCAAATGCACTGATCTGTCAGGGCTGGTGCCGAGGCCTGTCCAAAGGCAGGGGATGGCCTGGTACCTACTTTGATTCATCATGTGAAGCACAGACAAAGGTTGGAGTCCAGAACTGGAGACCAAAGTTACTCAAAGCAAACAAACAATCTTTCCATCTTCTGCATTTTGTGATCAGTTATGTCGTAACTATTTTAATAAGTTTTATCATTGCCATGGTGTACTAGCTCCCAAGAACAGTGAAACAGCACATCCAATTTACAATCTAGAACCAAATTAATGTAGTTCCGTGCACAAATTCCATTTCTGCCATCTTGAGATCTGAGCAGAAAATAACAAAAAAAATATAAAAAAAATAAAAAACATTACGCCTTTCACACCTGCTCACAGTACAAGAACAGGACAGACAGTATCACCTTATCTTGCCGAAACACAGCAGACTCTGAAGAATTAATTCATAAACTACCTGCAAGCCTTTTTTTTTTTTTTTTGAGCTGTAATAAATAATGCATTCTGCCGCTAAACAGGCATTTGTGAGGCTTCAAGAATGCTTTGGAGTACGAAATTCCTAGAGTCTCATTCACTTACACCATTTGGTTCCAAATAGAGCGAGTCTGCTGTCGGTTCACTTAAATGTGTAACAGGAAACTCAATTTTGACTAAAAGGTTGTATTACATTACTACTGGTTTTATATGGAAACCTTTTTAGAAGTAAGAAGCTAAGGGGAAGGTTTTTTCCCCTCTCCCATCTGCGACAGACAGCTGTTCACTGCCTGGAATCTATGATAGCAGACACTTAAAGTAGCACCAAGCTGAAGTAAACACTTCAGAAATTTAATTTCTTTAACTGCACTGACACCGTAAAATTATTCACAATTTATTGCGTCATGCCATGTGATAAGCTGTATCATATGACTAAACAAAGGAGGCTAAATATACTGTGTTAACTGAATAAAAACATTTTTTTTTCTTAAATATTTTAAAATATCAAAAAGCAATCCCAGAGACTTCTCACACACATACAGCAGTGGCACTTACAGCAAGTCCAGATGTTTAAATATTTAGCACAGGTTAGAACTTGAAGTAATCTTGATCCAATCCAATATGCATATAAAAAATAAGCCAAGATAGAAAAAGACCTATCTACCCATAAAAAGATTTGACAGCTTTACAGACTTCTGCATTCAAACCACTATTAAAAATAACTCCCTGTGGTTTTCTGTTTTTAAACAAAATTTAGCTTACAAGCTCTGGAACTGCCCACTTTGTCACACACTTACGGAGAACCTCAGTCCTCCCCGTCCGACATTTCAGCCAACTAAAGAGAGCAGCTTCCAATCTGACTGCACAAACAAATGGACACACCTCCGCCCCCCCCAAACCTGTAAGAAATGTTTAAGTACTTCATACAGCTTAATTTTCTATGTAATTTAGACGCACTGCAGCAATTTCAACCTGCTGGGAAAAACGGCTCCGATTTTAAAGTCAGTTTTAAACCTAGATTTTGCATGCAAATTTTTTTGGCTTCTGTTTTTAATTCAGAAAGAAAAATATTGTCTGGGCCAACATTATCTCTCAGTTTGAACACAATCTTCTCTCTCCAAGACCTATTTCCCCCCCCCCCCTTTTAACTTTAAAGACACAGCTCTACAGCGAGACATGGAATTCAGAACTGGAAGAGACCTTTTCCAACCCATCCCATCCAACATGCTCTGCAGCCGACAGACTACGGCTCCCTCAAACGCATCAGGCCAGAAGGGCCCAACCTGCTTTCCCCGGTGCACATCCTATTCCCTCCGCTGCAGCAGCCCTTTGACCCCTCAGTGGGTCAGCTACCCTCCAGGGAAAGGCAAGGACACAGCTAGGGAAAACACAGATTGCCCTTTCAGCAGCCACAGAGAGTGAAGTGGTTCAACTCAAACTTTTTTTTGTGTCCCCTCCCCCTTTTCTTTTTTGGTTCCTTGGTTTCACACCAATTTACTCAGCTGAGCCAACTCACCACTATTCAGAATGCCAGCCCTGGCACGGGGGAACAGGGAACACACGGGAAACCATCCCGGCTGGTAGCACCAAGGTGTTGGCTCAGCCACCTAGGGACTCTGCGCAACGTGGAGACACACCAGATCTTCCTCACTCTGTTATCCTCAGCTTTCAGATAAACCGTACTTATCTTCTAGGGCACTCAAGAGATCTACTGGCGAAAAAGCACAAGGAACTTGCTGAGGACTTGCATGTGCTTGTACTAAAAGCTTTACAAAGGGAAGGGTGAGTGTAATAAACACAGCGTTAACAGGACTCGGTAACAGGAGAAACTGTTTCCGAGGCCTCTGCCTTTAACAGGACAGAGCGCCAGTTCTGTCCATTTCAGACAGCCTTTAACTTCCATGGGATTTTATACTGGGAAAGGCCGTTTTGTCCAGCCTGGAGAGCGTGGCACGGACACCACGTGAGCTTCCTCTGCCGCCGCGCCTGTCCTCTAACCAGTAGCAGAGCATGGCACTGTTTTCTTGCCAAAAGCCACATTTTCAGGGTCTTCAGCCATGAGCAGTATCAAGGTAATGGCGAACTATGTGCCAGCTGAATATTTAGCGTTTGTTTTCAAAATCGCAAGAATGTATCCAGTGTAAATGCAACATGCACGAAAAACAAAGACAGACATCACACAACTGCCTCCCCAGCACCTGCACAGGCGCACACCGAGTTAGTCACCGTCATTCCCGCAGAAGGTAAAACAGACCAGTGAAGTGAGTTTACCGGACAAATGCAGGAGTGCGAGTCAGAGGTAGAATGGCTACTGGTGACTTCCTTAACCGCAAGTCTGTGCTCAAACCCCACAGAGCATCACAGCCACCATCCAGCTAGGTGAGCGTCGAATTGCAGTAACACTGAGGAAGCTGCACTTAAAAACACATTCACTCAGCAGCAGAGGAGCCCAACTTCTAAAATGAGCTTCCACGTATTTATTTCTCTCATTTGCTGGAGATCTCTGTGAACAACCTCTTCCATAAAGCCATTTAAGAAAAGCAAATTAGAATGCCAAAAGCTAAAACACAAGTTGGGCTTGTAAGGACTGTACCCCAACTAGGCTTTCATTTAGGGCAGAGCAAAAGCCAAGCCCCAGAGGTCATACTGATGCCCGCTTTCATAATTTCATTTTTAAAACCCTCCTGTAGTACCTCCTCTGCTCTTCCAGCAACATAGGGTCAATTTTCCTGCTTTAATTTCCGAATGAATAAGCCTGATTTCTACCGCCTGCCCCGCTGGTTGGCTGCTCCCACGGCCCAGTCTGTGCCGCCATGTCCTTTGTTGCGTACGCATTTTTCATAGCCTTGGGGTTAAATATATCTGGCACCACATGAAGTAGGAAAAGTTGTTAAAGTACATCCACTAATTCGTCTTCTACGCATCTAGACAGCGTGTTGTGATGGTGCGCAGGAGGTGGACTTGTTGGTAACTACCTGATTTACAGCTAAGAAAGCAGAGGTAGAGCAGGAGAAAAACCCACACAGGTATTTCTGGCTCCTATCTCCATACAAAAAAAAAAAAAAAAATACTCATTTCACCCTGAGTAAACACTCATTAATAGACCATTCAGCACACAAACTCTTTAAAGCCACTGAAAGAGGCCTCCAGACCAACAGGTCGGTCTGAATAAAGCCAAAAAGCATGCTGTAAGAGAAATCAGAACCTGCTGCTCTTTTGTCTAGTACAGCCTCGATTACTATGAGAAATGAGAAAAGCCAGTGCAGGCTCAGTATTTTCAATTACACTTCAGTATTATCTATTGACATAAAACTTTTTGGGTGGGATCACAGAAGGCAAGCACTACAAAAAAAAATCTGTTTCTCAGTGTGGGCTTGGAGTCCCAAGTTACCCATCTTCACCTGCTTTTCTCCCAACAAAACAAACACCGAAGAATCTGAAAAGGTGTATTAAAACTCATATTCAAATCACGTGTCCGTCCTCTCTCATAAAACACGTATTTGTCAGGAAACAGAATTCCAGAGGAAGAAGGGAAAACAAAACAGGCAGAAGTGTTTTATATGTTGCAGGTGTTAAGAAACCAAAAGGTTGATTCTGTTCTGACAAGTTCCTCTGGGGCGACAGCAGTCACCCGCACTCCGGCTGGAAATCTCACTTCCCACAGAAGATGCTCTTTTTCCACCATAACAAAAGTTCCTCCCAGGCCCCATTTTTTTTTTTTAGGTCTCTAAGGCACAGAGCCATAGGAAACAGGGGCAGCAACATTCTTATCTAAAAGAAGGGGTTTTTTTCTTTTTTTTTTTCTCTGTTGCTTAAAAGAACATGACTGCAACAAAGAATGTCGACAGGAAAAAAGTAACAGTGGAAAGAGTTTGACTCAATGCCAAGAGATGTCTCAAAACGTAAAACCTGTAGAAATGCTGCACAAGTTAAAACAGTTGCTTACAATGATTCACAAAAATGAACTTTTAAAGGAGACACAGAAATGACAGCAAGACAGTCATAACGTGTCGGGAACTTGCATCACTGGACTTTAATTGCTACAATATTTCCTATCAAGCTACTTATATGCTGCAATAATGCCACAGGCAGTCACCATTGGCAGAAATATTCTGTCTGTGCGAACAGACAGACAAACAGATGGAGCTCAGAAATCCACCATTATTCTGAACAAGCATAAATCACACTTTGGAGGGAATAACATGTTGAGGGGCGAAAAAAACGGTATTTCACGGTTCAGCTCCAACATGTGCTCCCTGAAAAGCAACGCGGTGATCCCCACAGCGCTGGTTTTATCTCAGAGTTCCCATCTTTTGAGAGAGCAGAGGAGAGCGCCCCCCGGGAACAGGTACGCGGCTCTGCCGGGGGGCCGGGGGGGACCGGAGCTGCAGTCCCAGGGGACCGTAAGGGAGAGGCGGCGGGGGAGGGTCCCGGGGCCAGCGCCCAGCGCCTCCGGAGACCCCGGGGCTCCCCCCGACGGCCCAAGGACCCCCGAGAGCCGAACCAAGGAGCAGCGCCCGCCGGGCTCTGCTGGGGCCGGGGCACTGCGGGGAACCGCTCGGGCGGCACTGCTGCTTTTAGGGTAAAAAAACCAAAAAAAAAACCCCCCAAAAACCCAAACCACCCCACCTCCCGAAAACCTCTGCAGGGGCACCAAACCCCGTAAATACTCGTGGTTTTGTAACAGTTTTAACTTCGCTCAAATCTTGACGCTGCCAGACGCCACCCCCCCGCCCGCAGCCGGTGCCCCCCCGCCAGCTCCCCGGGGTTTGGGGCCGTTCCCCTTCACCTCCCGCTCCCGCCCGGGCACGTGCGGCCCGGACCCCGCGCCGGGAGCTGCCCCGCACGCCCCTCGGCGGCCCCGGGCCGCTGCCCGCCTCCCCCCCCGCTCGACCCGCGGGCCCAGGCCGGCCGGGGCTGCCCGGGGCGGGGGCGGCGGAGGCGCCTGAGGGGCCGCGCGGCGCAGGGCCCCGCGGCGGGCACACCCCCGGCACGGCGCGGCCCGGCGGGGCCCTGTCGTGCTCACCTGCGGCCGGCGGAGAGGCGGCGGGGCCCGTCCCGGAGGAGGCGCGGGGGGGGTGGGGGGCGGGAGGCGGCGCTGGGGGCGGGCGGAGCGCGGCCCACGGACGGACCGCCCGCCGCGGGCGCGCAGCGGAGCCGGGGCCGCTCCCCGGGGGACGTGGGGCTGCTTGGTTTTTCCACGTCCCGCCGTGCGTCAGCGCCGAAGCCCGGCGGCCCCCGCGGAACGGAGCCCTCCCGCCGCCGCCGCGGCCTTGCCTCCCCCGGAAAACGGCGGTTTCCCCGCGCCCCGGGTGTCGGAAGCAATGCCCGCGGCTCCCCCCCGCCCCGGCGGTCGGCCGGCGCCCGCCGGCGGGGGCCCCGATCGGCTCCCGCCGCCGCCGCATGGGCCGAGAGCGGCTGCACAACGGCGGAGCTGCCGCCGCCGCCGCCTTCGCTTCCCTTCCCTCGGTGCTGGTGCCGAAGGGGCTGGGATCCGGTGCATTTCGCAGGCGTGGCCGCGCGCCTGAAGTGGAGCACGGCGGGGGTTTGGGGGTGCGGGGGAACAGGGGGCGAAGCGGCTCGAGCTCCAACGTGCACTCGACGTTTCAGATGGAAAACCCTGAATTCGCAGAGCGCCGTGTTCTGCAGATGAAGACCCATGTTAGCACTGGGAATGTTTAGGTTGCATTTGAACTTGCAATTCAACAGGATTTTTTTACAGGAGAACAAAAACCTGAAAGTGAACTTAGGCATAAAAATGAAACTAGCAAGTCTCGTCTGGTTGTCTGAACTGGGCGAAAGGCGCAGGGTAGCGGCACAGCGGGTGGGAAGCGTTGACTGCTCATCCTTTGTCAACTCTCGTACTCCAGGGCCTAGCTCCATCAGAAGGTGTTTGCTGGTACAACTGGGAAACTCCTAGTGCTGTCGTAGCAGAAAGTGCTAATGCCAGCGCGACTTAGAGCGGTTCAGCAAAGGAAACGCGCTGTGCAAGCAAAAGCACCTCTTGCCGGTGTACCTTCACTCCTACTCAGCCCTTTGACAGTTAAAAAGAACACGGTTGGGTTTTTTAAACCGATCCTCTAAGCAAGACTGGTGGCTGCATTGCTGCAAGCAGCGTGGAGCTGGTGCCAGCTGCCGCCTCAGCTGGGACGGGGAGCGCAGGTCCGAGGGAGATCAAGTCAGCCCTGTTCAATAAGGAACGCCAGGCACCTGGAACGAAACCACGCGCAAGCGGGGAGCCCCGTTCTTTGGGACATGGTTGATGGTTTCAGGCCGTTTGTCCTGTGCCTCAGCCTTCACGTGCTTCCAAATTCCTTCGGGTGTCCTGGTGCTGCACTTGGCTGTCTAGAGGAGACGGTCTGCCACCGTGACCTGCAGCTGCCCAGCAGCACCCGGTATTTGTTACTTCCATTCCCGGGGAGCAGCAGGGAGAGGCCCCGTTCTGCATTCTGTGCGTTACAGACAACTGGTAGGGAAATGCTCGCAGCCCGCATGGAGTCTAACGCCCGGCTGCCACATCCCCTCCCTGTCGACTGATTGCATCACCTACACCTACACCAGAGCTGCGGGGAACCTGCCACCGGCGACATTTTGGTTCAAACAAGTCACTTTTTCCAGCAGACTCCACTCACATAGTTTAGGCCCCGCAGTAAGTCTCTGTATCGCAGAACCTGAAAAATCATGGCAGGTCTTTGCTCAAATGGCGTTGCTTATCCATCAAGACTCCTACTTTTAGGAGAACATTCTTGCTAAAGCAGTGCCACCTCTGGCATCCAGCAAGACAAGAGACTGCAGCAAACACTTGCGAGAGATATAAATATTTATATTTATATATATAAAGCGCCTATCACCATATTGATAAACATTCTTTGGAACCACTCTGACGGCAGAGGTAAGAAAAGGAGTCAGCCTGTTGGTACCTCAGCACTTCTGTTTCCAACCAATTAAAAAAAAAAAAAAAAGGTTTTGTAAGATTTGAACTGTTTCTTCTGGAAATGTCACCGGGTTTTGTTTTTGTTGTAAAGTTGTTTACTCAAAGCTAATATAAATTCAGTGCATTTAGTTTGGGTGAATATAAACATGATCATTCCAGGGGCTCAAGTTTCTGATACGTCTCACATTTAAGATGCTGTAAAGCTAGATCCCCTCTCCCTGAGCATTTCTGATAGCGTAGAGCTCGCTCTCAAGGGTACAGATGCCTGCACAGCTATGCAGTGCTTCTCACTAGAGACAGAGCAATAGACACAACAGATGGAAACTAAGAGGCCACCTGGTTTTAAAGCAAATCGTATCATCAATCTATCAGTACAAAATCTGAAATATGGGAAAGTGCTTAGAGAAACAAAATGAAGTCAATTTTTTTCTCCAAACTCAATTTTCCCAAGGTCTGTTGATGTACCATTTGCAAAAATGCATTTCTTTCTCTTAAAAAGAGAGTGTCAGTGCATTGAGGGATAAGAACTTCAGTGTTTTACATCGAAACAATGACAAAAAAAAAGATCTTTTGTTACGCTGCCATAAGTTACCGTCTTTCTATTCTGAAAAGCTGGTTTTAAAAATCTGCTACAACCTTGTGCATAGCTTCAAGATCCAGGTTTTTCATTGCTAAATTAGACAGACCAGACAGAATTACTTTAGCTCATCAACTGCAATTCAGTTAGGAAAGAAAATTGCATTTCCTCAATTAAGTCAGTATTTTGACAGAAATAGACTTTCTTTCATATTCTCTGGTATGGTTCTGCGTGAAATTTTCTTTTAAACAACCCCCGAAGTGAGACCTTTCAGAAGATGTTTACTTGGCTTCTTCCTCGTGTCGATCCCTGTAAGAACAGCCACGAATTGATCCTGCGGCCTGGCTCGCCCTGCAGTGCTCATCGCCAGGCACCGATCGCATCCCCTGCGCCGTGGCACCTCCCTCCGAACCCGGCGCTCTGCGCCCGAGGACGGCAAGCTTAGGCTTTACATCTCCAGACTGAGTCTCCTCGAGTATACGAAGTGTGTTTTATACACATCCATCCAAACGAATCGCACCATTCACAAATCTCAGCTAACTGTTTTCATTTCATCAATTTAATTATTTTATACAGTTCATGGATGGGTCGAGGTACGTTTTGATCTGCAATATGTAAAATCCCACTGATAGAGCTGTCAAAAGGAACTCTTAGTAGCCAGTATGAGCCTGAAGATCAGCCTGTAAGGAATGGAGAACTAAATAAAGAAAACTGTTTTAAATAACTTATATTTTTAACATAAAATAGGAGGAAATAGTCTTTTATGCCTTTAACGCTTTTATGGCTAATACTCACATAGTTGTAGAGCAACCACCACCTCCTCTTTATTTACAGCCCAAACGTTTCAGTACTGACCCATGGCTGGTGAGGCCACTTCATTTTAATCGTTCAAACAGAACCAAGCACAGCAAGTAAGCACGCGGTGTCAGTGGAGGCTGAGAAAATTAAACAGGAAAATTTCTGTATTACTTGAGGGTATGAAGATTGCCGGTAACAAGTCTGTTTTGGGAAAACTAGAGTGATCTTGACCCAAATCTTTAAGGATTTTAAATCAACATACAGTCAATTTGATTGATTTACTTTATTCTGAGTGCTAAACACAACTGTCACTGTATCCTTCATGCTCAGTCCATTATTGATAAAATCCTGGCCTTACTGACTTAATATATGCCTATTGACTTATTTGGTATTTTCCATTCTTAATAGCATACGCTGAGGAGACTTCTGCTAGAAGTTATTTTCAGAACAAAAACCCCAAAGCCTTCTTCCTTAAATGAAAATGACAGCATTTAAAGAGATTCCATTTTCCAGCAGTAGCTCGGGAAGATCGGCTGTGAATTCCTCCTTCCGCAGACAGAGCCGAGCATGTCTTCTCCACACACACGCTACACGCAGGCTGGCTTTCATAGCGTGTCTGCAGCCTGCAGGCTCAGTTCTCATATTTCTGTAAGGTTCGAGTCCCAGAGGAAGCATTAATGCTAAAGGAATGCATACCAGTGTGGAACTAGTCTAAAAGTCAGTACAAAATCTCTCCAACAGATTGCTCAGAGAAACACCTCTTTTTTACCATATTTAAGATCTGTAGATTGATCTCATGAGCATTTGTGCAGCAGTTTAGTCTCAAACTGATAAGAGTGCTGCAAAAAGAGAGAAATAGAATCAAAGGAGATTAAAAAGCGCTGGTCTTCAGGAAGATAAGGCAACCTAGAGCCGCCACGTGACCCAGCAAACGCTCCAGCTCAGCCGCCTGCGGATCTCATCAGGGAACCAGATGTGACCAGTGGCAGAATATCCTTCGCAGCGTGAGATCTGGAGTATGTGATTGCCATCCAGGAAAGGGGAGATGGGAAAGTATGATGGAGAAAATGTCCTTTTTTTGTAGAGTTTAATTGCTTAGAAGAAAGACACGTTTTCTTTTAAAGAAGAAGGGATGCTAGGGAGCAGGCTTGGGAAGGTGTATGGAGGAAGGAGCAGAAGGCTTTTTCACATGGACAGAAAATTTAAGATGGCTTCCTCTTTCCTGGCGATTGTGTATTTTAAATGATGAAGTGGCTGCGGACAGTTCTCATTCATTTCTTTGGTCAGCTGCAGACTGGGTGGGGTGGTAGAGAAAAAATAGAAGAGGCCTTTGTCCCCTACTAGCAGGGCAGGAAATTGTGAGTTTTCATTCATGAATTTTCTGATTCTCCTGTGAGGAGAGGACAGCCAGGGAGAGGAGTTTCACCCCAGCAGAGCCCCTCCGCACAGCTCAGGGGCAGAGGGAATGCCTCGCTGTCGGCCGTAGCACATTCTTCTCGTTACATCCAGGCCGGCTGTAGGGCCAGCCCTGTCTAACTGTCGGCGTGGGACCTACCACCACCCCAAACTGCAAAGAGAGCTCATGCCATGAGCTCTGCGCTGCCTAGCAGGGGCTGTGGGTTGGCTGGTTCTATTGCTTTTGTGGAAGGGCAAACCAAAGATGGAGTTTTTCAGGCACACAGGCTTGTGGACGCTGCTTATTTTGGGGAGAGGGAGAGAAAGAGGAAGTTTGCTGTAGAGAGCTGGAGCTGGGGCACAGACAAAGCTGTGTGTCCTGCACACAAAGATTTCACTCGTGTTCTCTTGAGAGATAAGGAGTTGTGGATGCCTTGTCTCAGCCCCTAGCAAAGGATTTGGAGATGAAGCCTGAGCCCTTGAATTTGTATTCAAACAAAGAACAGAGAAGTAGTGCAGGGAGCAGAGCGCTGGGGTGAGGCCCCCAGCAGCCTGTGTTGCCAAGCAGATGGGCTGCCGTGTTCTCAATCAACTGCAGTTTTTAAGGTCATGCCTAGATAATGAGCATCACAGCACTCAAGCCTACAGATCATGAATATATGGATGAATATTGACTCATGCATTTTCCTTTTGGCAGCTCCGTTCATGTAACTTCCCCTGTGCTCCAAAGCCAGCACATCCTCCCTCTTGGTGTGTCTGCAGACTCTGCACCACCCTCTGCCCGCTCAGACTCCCTGGCTTTTCCAGCACCTCAGCTCTCCACTGCGGCCAGCATCTCCCATGGTCCTCTTTTGGGAACTTTGTAAGACGGTGGGAGAAAGCAGATAGGACAAATAATGCCAAGCACTAAAAGGTTTCCTCGTGTTAGATTTCAAAGAGAAAGTCACATGAAAAGGTAATCGCCAGCTGCAGCGCCTGCTCCTTCGATGTCCTTCATCACCATTAAAAAGTTGTAGCTACTGGTGAAATGCAGGCGTGGCTGCCTCTGCCGATAGAGCAGGACCTGAGCAAGAGGCTGAACAACCAGCAGTCACACTGCACTTCGAGAAGCAGTCTGTGTGTCAGTGTAAGAACAACACAAGAGGGGGTCAAAGGAGAAGCAAATGTCACCATGCACAGGCCAGCTGGTGGCTGCTGCTGCCACCACCCTGAGAGACTCCAACAGGGCAGAGAGAAGGAAGGACAGCGGTGGGAAGGAGCCCAAAGAGGAGACCTGAACCGTGTCCTGCACCATTGCTGCAGACTGTGGCTACACCCGGAGTGGATCTGTGTAACAGGGAGAAGGATCCCCACAGACATCTCAGTAAAGAAATGTCTATGAGGAGTAACTCAAAGGGTGGTAGGAGACCTTGTGGAATTGGGAACTTATCCAGCCTGCTGTGATCAGAGGGTCACAAATCTGAAACAGGCTGTGTGGCACAGAGCCCAGGGAGACAGAAGCACGTCACTTCGGTACTTTCTCTGACACATCCCATGGTGTGCTATCTGTGGCACCGGTTTTCTTCTCTTAACCGTCTTGTGGGAAAAAGTGTCTGTACTAAGGCGGCAGGTATCTAAGGCTTGCTGTGAGAAGCAAGACTGGCCACACAATATGGAGCAATAAAAGTCAGCAGCAGTGCTATTCTATTGCTGTTTGGGCTCTTAAGCTGCATGCCACGCTACCTGTGCTACAGCTTACGCTGCCATTTGTGCTGGAGTTTGAAGCACCTTAATTCAAACCAGTTGCCTCCCTCGTGCTTCTCTGGGTAGGGTTTGAACGTGGCTCACGGGGCTGGAGCCACAGAGCACGCTGACACGCGGCAGCGTGGACAACTGGAGAGCTTGGGCTCAGGTGTGAACTCGAGCCGCATGTTACGCTGACAGTACAGATACACCATTCTAACTGCTTCGTTACTGCGTTAGCAAAGGCGTGAGCTTTACTGCTGTCTCCCCTGTTTTCTTGATGAACTGTCTTAAGTTGGTCCCTGTTTATACAGTGGCTCTGGTTGTTAGCAATACCCGAATGCCTTCCCTTACTCAGCCATGCTGGAGTTCTCTTTTATTTTTGCAGAGATTTGCTTTCTTACAGTGCCATGAGTGAATTTCCTGGGGAAAAAAAGAGGAAAAGGAAGAAAAGAAAGGGACAGGGACAGGGACGAGGAAAGGGAAAAGGAAAGGGAAAGGGAAAGGGAAAGGGAAGAGGGAAGGAAGAGAAAAGAAAAAAAGAAAAATAAAAAAGGAAAGGAAAGGAAAGGAAAGGAAAGGAAAGGAAAGGAAAGGAAAGGAAAGGAAAGGAAAGGAAAGGAAAGGAAAGGAAAGGAAAGGAAAGGAAAGAAAAGAAAAGAAAAGAAAAGAAAAGAAAAGAAAAGAAAAGAAAAGAAAAGAAAAGAAAAGAAAAGAAAAGAAAAGAAAAGAAAAGAAAAAAAAAAAAGAAAAGAAAAGAAAAGAAAAGAAAAGAAAAGAAAAGAAAAAGAAAAGAAAAGAAAAGAAAAGAAAAGAAAAGAAAAGAAAAAAGAGCAATTGAAGCCAGATTGAGCAGCTCTGGCTTTAACAGTCCTAGGCCCTTCCCCTATTTTCCCTGACATTCCTCCTCATGACCCCTTCCAAGTGTTCTGGGCGAGTTTTGCAGGAATGCGCAGTTACTCTCAGTCTCCGTGAGCAGGGCCTGTTATTCAAAAGGAGTTGGCAGAGCTTCCCAGCTTTCACAGCCAGATGTTACAAGTGTGACCCTGCCAGAAGCTGCGTGCATGCACCTTCCCGTTCTCAGCCCCCTTTCACGGGGGATAGTTTCTGAGGAATCTATTCTGGGTAATATTTTTCTGTTGTGATTTTTTCTCTTCTTCACTTCTAAGATCTGTTCATAGCACAGTGCTATATAATTTCACAGCTAGAGAAAGTGGGATAATTTTACCATGAGCTTCAGTGGGAGCAGGACAGATTAGTAACTTTGTAGGACTTCTGGGTCCTACTCATAAGTCGGGACCCAAACTGTGCTTGGTGTTGTGCAAAAAACGCAGGACAGAAGACGACCCCTGCCCAGGAGAAGCTTGCAGATAAGGTTTACATTTCAGACTAACAATATGGATACACAGACACAAAAGAATACAAATGAAAAATGAGGCAATATTGGTTAGCATAACACGCAGGGATCATACAATATCAACTGCTCTTCTTCCATCACCTCTTCGACACATTCCTCTAGCTTGCTAACAGTTATGGTCATACATGCACCAAGATGCGCAGCCAGGATCCAGTTCTTCAGAAGTGCAGCAATATATCACTACCCACCGGATGACAGCACTACAACTTTATGGTTCTAACTTCATGTCCCCTGTGATGTACGCTTACAGGAGATCTAAACAGTTACGGTCGGCCTTATCCAACCTCCTCCCTTCTCTTCTACAGTTTTCCTTAGCTTTGAACTAAACTATAAATTCTGTGGGACAAAAACTTTGTCCTTTGTAGCAGCACATGGGATTCCTGACCGCTGTTACACTCTCTAAGAGCTACCACACTACAAATACTTAATATATCTCTCAGAACTAATGACTCATCACTTCACTTAGTTTATCAAGATGTAAAATGGAGATCATACTTTACCTCCTTGAGCAGAGGTGGAGGTGGAAATCATGAAGTTTAAGTTTAATGCCCTTTTATGATCCCAGAAACAAATGACAAATTTGACCTTTAAAATAATATTTTGAAAGGAAGTTAAAATAATTGCATAGCACAGTTCTTAAAGTGCTTTCTGTCCCTCCAGTGAAAGGTGCTGCAGAAATGCAGAGCATTATGTTTATTTATTAATAATCCTGCAAAGAAATTTTCATGATCGCCACTGGGGACTGTCTGACAGGTGACACAGGCGACCTCCTGCCAGGAGTGACATCTCTCCCCTACAATTTACATTCTCTAAATGATTTGTGATCAAATTACTTACAGCACAGATTAGCTTCTCCCCCCGCTATTCACTCACGTAGCACCATATTCAACTGTTTGTTCCATAGGGCCATAAAAATAATAATATGGAAAGTCAGTGCCTCTGCTTCCAGGGTATTCCAACATGGAAACAGAGCATTGGCCAGGAGATCGATTCCTGCACTCATTTTCTCAGGCACTGGGATTTGCATCTCGGGGAGATGCAGGTCATTGGCTTGAAAAGAGCATTCTGAGTTCACGTTTTGATTGCACAACTGGATAAACAAATGAAGTGTCCCAATTAAAGGGAAGAAAATAATCAGCCTGTGGTTTGGTGGTACAGGAACTGAGAGGAGTAAGGAACAAACAGATTTGGAACAGTCAAAGGACAAATCCCAGACATTTATTGGATGTTATGGAGACTGTAACCATCAGTGGCATGGAAATGGTTAAGAGAATATATTAAAGGTGCAAAGGGTCTCCCGACCTCTGCCACTGTCAGTTCTGTCAATGGGTCTACAGACACCAGTGGAATAATTATGGCCTATATTTAGATTATGGATGCATCGGGCAGGGTGAAGGTTGAACATGGGGAACATGGTTGTTTGCAGTTCATTAGCGGTAGGAGCAGCCTAGGGTGGGAGGAGGGCACTGAACTGGATTCATCCCACCTGGAGTGCTTGTGCTGAGCTGCATAATGTCAGGGAAAGAGATCTGATTATATGTGGAAACAAAAGCAATAACCAACTGCATTCAGACTCACACCCAGCGAGCCGAAGAAAGGAAGGAAGGAAAGAGAGGAGAAAGCAAGACCAGAGTCTGGCTCCCAGCCACGCTGTTTCTGTATGAATGAATGCAACGGCCGCTGAGAAACTGGCTGGGTGGGAGATGCAGGAGGGCCGATGAGAGCTCTGTGCATGTGATTTTTGGTGTGTTTGCACACGTGTGTGCAAGACAGAAGAATCACGCGGTGCATGAAAAGTTGTCTCTAGCTGTACCCTGTGCTCATGGTACCAAGCTGTGTGTCTGGGAGTGCTGGAGAGCTGAGGGGAGGGCGTGCGCGAGCTGGGCTGCCCATGCGTGCTGAGCTGGGTCTGCTGTAAGCTGGACATGTGGATGCACAGCAGTCAGGCGTAGAAGGGCTGCATAAGCAGGAGCTAGAGTTCAGGGAAAAGGCGTGACTAGTGAGCTCGAAAATGTGTGTTGTGCAATGCCCGGACAGGGAAACACTTGAGGCCGTCACTAAGAAATAATCTCAGGTGCCTGGTGTGCTAAGGCCTGTAGAAAAAAAAATCTTTGACACAAAGTAAAGGATGAGAAAAAAGTGTCAATGCAAAAAGGATGGCCCTGGCTCATTGCGATGTGATGGAGTCCTTCTCCATAGCCTCTATTTGAGCTTGTCAATGATTAAGCGAAGCTAGGGGAGCTAATATCACAAATACAGCTCAGGTCAGAAGATTATGAATTTTCGTTTTGCTAACTATGGGACCTCAAAACCAGAAGGAAGCTGAGCCCCAAATAAATTAAAGCCCAGAGCACTCACTGGGGAGCCCACTTTGCTTTTTTAGGGAAGAGGAACCTGTGTGCTCTGTGTTCTGCATTTCCCCTGCTGTTCTTGCAGTTCCTTCTTGACTTGGAAAGCAATCCTTAAAGCCTTGTGCTGAAACTTTCCCAAGTTTAAACTCACCCCTCTTATTCCAGGCCATGGCATCAAGGTCTGTTGTGAAATGCAGGGGTTTTATAGTTCTAGTCCTTTATTCACATCACCATGTTTTGTCAAGGTCCTAGGTCTTTCTAAAAGAGCCAGCAGAGAAGACCAAGGAATGCTGTGTTGCAAAGTAAAAAATTCCAGCTGAAATCTAAAGCATGTTCTCTTTAGAGGAAAAGAAGAGGGAAGGAATGAGATCAAAATGGTTTTGTGACATGTAACACTGCATATGACCATGCCCACACTGAAAGTCCTTGGGGTGCTGCTACGCAGGTCTTCAGCTACTGACCTGTTGACACAGCTGTTAGTACATAGCAAGTCAGGTAACGAAGAGGTTGTAGAGAATGTAAAATGGAAACCAGATGCCACAGCATTACATTATTTCTTCAATGCAGACTAAAAATCGGCATCATACTGACTGCACAGGGCCCCAATCAAATGGCTGGCAAACTTTCTTTACTCCAAGACACTGGGGATAATGAATTCAGAAGTTTCTGAACAGCTGCTTTTCATGGATCATTTAGAATCTGTGATGCAAATATGAAAAATCCATGTTAAATGCCCTCAACTAATTGAGTGGAGTACAGTGAATACAAAGGAATAGATTGCTGACCTTGGTAAAAACACTACAAAAGCCTTAATCTGCCTGGAGAGACCAAGAAGGTAACTGAGGAGTAGAAGAGAGCAGAAGCCTGCACGCTCTCGCTCAGGTTCCTAATTCTGCTTTTCAAGAGATAAATACAAGACTTTCCTTCTGGGAATATGCAACAGCCCCTAACTCCCTTCCTTACAAACCACAGCAATGGAGAAAGAGGTGGGTGGGAACTGGGATTCTGCTGAATTGCCAGTGTCAGACTTCACAATTCAAGGCAAAATTTGACACTGGGGGAGAAGAGAGAACAGTTAAGGGTATCTGTTAGGAAAGGTGGGGAGATGATTTTTAATAGTTTAGAAGGTAGAAGATGAAAGGAGAAGTGAGGCAGGGATGGGTGGGAAGCAGGACTGCTTGGACCACTGGGATTGCAACTCTGATGCTCACATGCAAGTGAGAGATGGAAGACGCAGTATTGGTAAAATTGGAAACAAGGGATAACTGTGGCTTTCCAGGCTGACGTGGCAGAGCTGTTCACCTTGGAAAAACAACGAGTTCTTGTTGCCTGGCTGTATATTGCAAATCCCTAACATTTTTCCTTAGCTAGGTGTATGCTCCAAAGGTATTAGTTGTTAACCATCAGCTGGCTGGATGAGGGGCCGTCATTGCTGAGTAGGCTGGACAGATAAGACATTGCTCTCCCAAGGCTCCCTGTATGGAAAACAGCAGCAAGGTCCAGCGAGCAAGCAAGCAACTCTCCCCAGTTGTAGTTTTCTAAAATTGGAACGTCACGTCCGCTGGGCTGCACATACCAGCTCTGGTCCTGTCAGCTGTTCCTCACTTTATCATCATGTTCCTTCGAGGGAGACCAGATCACCGCGCTCTTGTTGCTACAGGCACCGCCACACCTTTCCCAGGTTGTGTCTGTGAGGAGCAGCAAAACAGAGACACTGGAAATGGTAGAGGCCAATCTATTATTTATACCCAGTTACTCCCTTTGGGCCTGAACAAGCAAAAAGCTCTCTTTAAAGGCTTATAATTCTTGGTCAGATTCCAAGAGAGACAAAGGGATGTTGTAAAAAGAGTTTCACATGAGCTTGGTAAAACACTCTCCTAGGGAAGAGGCAGCAGGTTTCCTTTGTGTGGGAAGGCAGGAGGCAGACGATTTTGTTTAAATTTACATTCACAATGAAGGATTTTCCTATATGTGTTTCAATGGCACTCATTCAAATCTACATGTCTTTGAGCAGTTTTCTGCCTTTGCATGGTTTCAGTGCCATTTCTAAAGCAGCAGCCCTGTTTCATGCCCGCTTGAGTCTGTGTCACTCAGGAAGTTGAAAGTGCTGACTCAGCTCTCCGGAGAGCCCTTGAAGCATCTCTGTCCTCACTGTTTGCAGTTCTCGGCTGTGAATAACCACAGAACAAAAATGTTTTGGTGCCCCTGGTTCAAATGCTGGGCAGATACGGGGCTTTCTTTTAAACGGGAAGGAAACAGGGAGGTACCACAGAGGTGCCATTGTTGTCAGAAATAAGAGCAGAGACAACTGAAGCGACCAAGCATCAGGAAGAAAGCAGGATGGCAGCCAGGTGTTGTGCTTAGAGGCCTGGGAAAACACCTGAAATGTGCTTTTGCTCCACTAGTTTCAGCCGAGTTTTAAATGCCCAAAAAGGATCTGGAAGGTTGCCAAGATAACAGCATTTGGAAAACCGCAATGTTCAGGTTTGGGTGGGGATGAGGAACGTGTTCAAGTTACTCTGCAGTATCTGGAGTCACAAGCCAGCAAGAGAGTACACACAGTCCGTAATGCCCAGCAGGATCTGACACAGCCGTCACAAACTGCTATTATTCCTTTTGCTCGGCACAAACCACATGTTTTTCATTAGGTCCAAATTGTAAAAGAAAATATATACATATTAAACAAAAATACCAGAGTTCTGTGAACGTGTGCTTGGCAGTTTGCATTCAGGTTACAAATACTCACACTGTGTATTTTAGAAAAAAGCTATTTTACAAGGTTGTGATCTGCAGTCAAATAATGCGAGACATGCCATATTCTCAGACACGATTTCGGCCCACACATCCTATAAAAGCAAAGAAACAAAACCAAGTAAACGAAATCATCCTGCACTTCAACAGCTTGGTTGGTTTGGGTAGATTAGTGCCTCGGAACAAAGGGGTTTATGGATCAGAGACCTCTTCAGTTTTCTGAATGTTTTAAGCCTGGTTTCCTGAGGACGTAAGACTTCTGCATTTGCACCGTCCATCTGTCATCTCCCCCTACCTCCTCCACCCCCTATCTTTTTAACTCACTGGCCAATTTTAAATCATTTTATGTAATTTGGCAGGCAGCTGAAGGAGGCTCCAATACAGATTTCAGTTTGACAATGTTTGTGAAAAATCAGTGGACTAGAAAGTGATCAAATGAGCGTCCTTGCTGAGGAAGGAAGCCCGACAGCTACCTCTGCCCGTCCTGCTGGCCGGCCGCACGCACAGCCAGGATGGCACGGTCCCTTACCCCGGCCAGCCAGGGAGCGAGGGGGGGCCCGCTGTGCCCCAGCGGCGGCTGTGCCACATGCACACGTCAGTGCACTTGTCACTGTAACTGCAGCTCACGCCACTGGGGTTTGGATGTAAAATTCTGCCGCCCCTTTCTGCAAGCACGGCGTTCACGGGCATTGTGCAGGGCCCTGGATTTCGCTGTTGAGAAATCTGCGAGAACAAGCAGTAACTGTTCAGCAGCAATATAAGTTAAGGTAGTGTTTACACCATAAAAGTATGCTGTGCTGGTGAAACATGTATAGAAGGAAGCAGTATCTGAGAAGGGATTGTTTTATGAGGGGCTGATTTTAAAATGACTCATTTAGCACAGAGCAGCAATTGTGACTTTATTAAAAATCACCATGTTCTGGAGTGAACTCCCTGGCTCGGCTACATGTCCTGCCAACTTCGACTTCATCAGAAAATAGGTCTTGCTAAATTCCCATGGAAAACTTCTGGAGTGGGTCCCAACTCCGTCTCCCTCCCCAGGGACGCTGCTGGCACCCCGTCTGCGGCTCGTTTCCTGCGTGCGCAGCGGGGCTGGAGCCTGATCCTGCCGTGGTGCAGATCACATCTTCTCTGCTGCTTTTGTAACAACTTCCTGTTGTTATTTTTGTTCCTCCGCATTCATGAGGTACATTTTGTGCAGTGCTCAGACACTACAAAGGGCTGATATTAAATTAAGCAAAAAAGCTCACTTGAGATAAAAATCAGACTTTTCACAAAAGATTTGCAAATCGCAGCCCCTTCCCAGCCCCTGCCAGCGGAGCGGGTACCACCAACTGCTGCTCACGCGGGGGCAGGATGTTTAGTAGAAAGAGCACATAACCAAGGAACCACAAGTGTGGGAAAAACAGGGCTTCTTGTATTTAAGTTTCCATAGCCTTTAAGAGGATCCAACAAATTCAGATATAAAACAGATTGCTTCATATTTTAACTTTTAAGTGTATGGACTTTACATGGCCAATTTAAAACTCTGAATCGAACTGCTTTCTTCTCTCCCTTCCCCCCAAAACGGGTTTTGGGGATGGAAATACTGATCTAAACTAAATCCCAGGAGCCTGACAATCCTCCTGCAGAACTTCCCTGAGACCCTGGGATGTTGCCAGCTTTAAGCGATGGAAGGGAAGACTGCCAGGTCACAGGGCATGCCACAGATGGGATTTGACTTCTAAGCAGTCATTTAATTTAGGCCTGGAACAAGATTTATGGGAGTCTATCTGAAATCACAGAGAAAGAAAAAGACATGGGGCAGGGGGGAAGAGGCAGGTAGATGTGAATTCAGATGAGACAATCTCAATCTGAAGGGTGTAGAATATTCCTGTGAGGCTCCTAGTTTCTATCTCTGTTTTACGGATGGGGAAACAATGCTTCAAGTAAAAAAATCCACGCTAGCAGAGTGAATAATAGCAGAGGGAAGAATAAGGACATACAAGTCCTGCTGTCCAGCTTTATGGTCTAACTCTCCTCCTTCTCCACACGCTCCCCTTGCATGGAGGATGGGGTGAAAAGGCAGAAATTTCATGTTATTTTCTGCTTGTACCAAACAAGGCGCATCCACAAACGGAGATTTAAGATTGGGTTGGTCTTGCGGACACATTAGGCAGGAGACATCCACCAGCAGCCACAGAGAAGCTCCCCCAGCACGATCCCTTCTTGCATGTGGTCCCAAGGCAAATGAGGCCTCAGCACAGCGAGAGACACAGGTATTTCAGTCACGTTCCCTGGAACAGTTTCACCAGCTACCTCTAAGGCATTTTTTATTGCTCCTACTGTGCAGCACCTGGCCCAGAACCAAGCTGGTCCTCCTGAGCACTTGTCATTTTCTCTCTTCCCTCTCCTCCCCTCTTAAACAAAAAAAAAAAAAAAAGGAAAAAAGAAAACAAAACTGTTTCCCCACCGGCTGCAGACATAAGCGAGATGCAGGTGCAGACTGCACAAAGCTAATGAGTTCAAATCCCAGCTCCCCACACACCCTCATACAAGATGCCCAGCCCTTTGAAGAGTGAAAATGAAAGGAGAACAAGCACAAGTGCGTGCACCTGTAGGAGATGTTGGGCTGCTCCTTGCTCTGGCCCGCGGTGCAGGTGGACAGGACCCCGCTCCAGGATGCCACACTCACTTCATAGTAATGCCTTTTCCTGAAGAGCTTAAAAGCACGACTTAAATATCAGCCTTTGTAGCACTGCAGTGAAGCTGGTCATTATTAGCCCCATTTTATAAATGTAGAAACCAAGGTGTTGGGTAGAGCAGGGAATTCGTTTGTCCAGATCATGCGGTTTGTCAGGGCAGACGGGGTGGCTGCGCCCACCCTGCTGTGTCAGCCTCCCTCCCCATCACCTGTGGTCCTTGAGGTTTCAAAGCTCAGCCAAGGAACTCAGTTCCCTCCTTCTGTTTGTGGCAGTGGCTGGCCACCGTGGCAAATTTAACGTAGAGGGAGGAAATGAAAACTGTTCCTTTTCCTTTTGGCATAGCAGGAGCCAGGTGAGACTCCAAATTAGGCTGGGTGTAGCAACGTGCCACCGCCTGTCCTGTCTAGAGCACAGCTCACAGGTGCTTTCCAAACCAGGACCCACGAACCTCCCTGCAAGAGAGAAGCCTGAGCGAGGACCAACTGTGGATAGAGACAGGACCAACGCCTCCTCTTCTATCTCGCTTCAAATCATTGCGAAGTCCTGTACCTCACCCTGTCCCACAGGGAAACCACCTAATAGCAGCTTCACAGAGGAGTCCTGGCAGTGATGTGTGTCTTAATCACTGCAAAGCTTTGAAAGTCAGTAGGAGGAGAAACGTGTTCCTACAGCTTTAGCCGGTGCTTTCCAGAATCGTCTCTTGCTTTTCTGCTGGCAGCTTAGGTTCCTGCTATTATTTTACCTCTTTGCTATGTATGGAGAGAAAGGGAAGCGGCCTCCTTCCCCTGCCCTCAACCAGCCGAGCTGCTGCTGAGCCCTTGCCTCAGTACAAGCTCCCTCCGGGCCTGCAGCATTAGAGTGCTTGAACTGACCTGCACACCACTGCACTAACCAGAAAAACAAGAGAGGCTTCAGCCCTGCCCTTGCAGAGACTCAAGTCCACATCCATGGTGTTCAGCTGTCCTCCCTGCCCTCCCAGGGCTCTACCTTTCCTGCTGCCTCTGCCCAGCATCGCCTCTGCGCCTCCGGGCAGTGCTGCGAGCGGTCAGCCCTTCCCTGCACTGTGTTCCAGTCCTGGACCCCACGGCAGATCCTGACGCTGTGCCGTTTGGCAAGCCTCGTCTCACCCTCCTCCCCACTGTCCAGCCACCAGCCCTACACACATCCTCCTGCAACACAGCAAACTTTACTTAATCCCTGACCACCTCTCCTGTACCCCAGGCTGGCGGGCACCCAGCCTTTCGCTATGTGACTTTCACGTTCATGGGCCTGCTCACTCATGGGCAGTCCCACAGAGCTGTCCTGTTATGATGCTTCATATCCAGCAACTGTAAATGTGGAAACCCCAGGAATAAGGACGCAATGCCCAGACCCACACCCACGTGCCAGTGCCTGGATTAAGCCAGAAGCCATTAGACCCTGCAGTCAGGGGCGGATGGGCGTTGAGATTCCCCAGAGCCCTGCACACGCGCCGGTTAACAGGAAAAGAGCAGCCCCCAGCGCCCTTGCTCACGCTGACACACGGCTCTGCAGGGCCATGTCAGCACACTTTGCTGTGCAGACCCCAGCCCAGGGGTCTGAGAGGTCTGGGCTGCTCTGCAGGCAATCAGTGCCTGGGTTTGCACATCGCTCGTGGCAGCTCCTGCCGGTGTGTGGAGCTCAGCGCACGGGGCCAGGCAGGGCACAGCTGTGCTGCCAGGCTGCTGGAGAAGCCCAGTGCCCAGGCCAACGGCAGCACCCAGCCTGGGGGTGCTGGTGTGAGAGACTCAGACCTTCCTCCCCTCCCACAAATCCCTCTCCTGCCTCCTCTCATCCCATATTAGCTGGTGGAGTTTTTCTTTCTCCGTAGTGGGTTTTTTCTTTCACAAAGCCCTGGTTTATTTAAAGCATGTGGTCCCACAGCAGGCTGCATGGAGGGAGTGGAGGGAAACGTGCTGGAACCAGGGAGTGGGCAGATGACAGTGGGGTGGTAGCAGGAGGAAGGGCCCCGATCCTGTCCAGTTCCCCAGAAACCGGGCTCTAACAGCCCTGGGGGCTGGGACATGTGGTTAGCTGCTGGACAGATTCCCCTTGGCTGGTCTGCCCCCAGGGCAGGACAGGGCTCCTTGCTTCTGGCTGGAAGCAGCTGGTTGGTACTGGTGGAAGTTAACCCCTTCACCTGCATCGCATTAGTGTCGCAGTCTGCAGCTGCCCGGGCAGGTGGAGCGCGGCAGGCTGGGGCTCTCCGTGCGGCTGGCAGGCTGGGGAAGCCCCTGCCGGGTGTCAGCCACGCGGCGCTTCTCCGCAGCGTTCCTGCCTCAGCAGCGTTCCCCACCTTGGCTGCTTTGCCATTTACTCACCAGGAAATATTTCAGCTTCACTGAGAGTTGGAAAGCACTTTCTGCCTCTGGTTATTAACCTGCGTGCAGGGCTGCAAGGGGTGGCAGAAAATAGGACAGGAAGCCGGGGGTGTGCTTAGCCCCCGTTCAGGCGGTCCTGTGCGCATCCAGCCACAGCCTCGCAGCTGGTGACAAGGGGCTAAATCCATTCTCAGTGCAAACAAGTGTGACTCGCAGTCCAGCCCCAAAAGCCAGCACAAAACCAGGCCTGAGCGGGACCCCCTGGGGTGGCACTATGCAGAGCTCCGAGCTGAGCCCAGCTGCCTGTTTCCTCGGGGAGCTGAGCCGGGGCTATGGCCAATGTGCCCAATTCCCCTCTCATTTATTTTAGACTTTCAGCAAGGCATTTCCACAGCTACTCCCGATTTCCACCAGTGGGAATAAGCAGTGGTCCAGGCCCCTCCTCCCAGAAGCTTGGCTGTGGTTCCTCAGATTTCTTCCTCGCAGAAAGCATTGAGAATCCATTTTTTCCCTGTTAAATCATCTGATTTTTTTGGCTCCCCTTTCGATAGGAATTCTTTCTTTCTCTTGCATTAATTTTGCCCAGTTCCAGCACTGACCCATGTTTATGAAAGGGGCTTATGAGCTGTAATGTTAACTAGCCTCAGTTTGCTGATTCAGCAGCAGAATAAATAGGTAATTACACTCTGCCATATGTGTCTCTAATTCCAAATAGATGGTGTCCAAAAGGCGCTGTGCATTACCAGCGGATGACTGGAGTTGGGACTGTAAAAATGAGTAAATTGGTCCCCAAGGCCAGAAAAAGCTCTGTCAAATCCCACTGTTTATATCATACTGAGTGGCTGACTTGTGGTTATTTTGTAATTTAATACTGCTAAATGTCAACGGGAAATCCTTTCAACTACAGTTTGATACCTAGTGACAGAAAATCATTCAAGACTTAGACAAAGCAGCTAGCTCAGAGAGGTGCATTTTTTTCTTTTAATCTTTGCATAAAGGGTGATCTTGCAGCAGCTGCCCTGCCCTGGAGGGGAGAGGGCAAACACACTGCTTACGTCTTCTTCCCCCAAAGACGCACCCTTCCTGCGCCATGCCCGAGCAGTGACTGTCAGACATTGGGCAGGGCTCCCTGCACCTCTCTTCCCTAGAGCAGGAGTCGCTGGGCTCGGCAGTCCCTGTGCATCCCCAGTCAAGCCCAGCTGGGCAAGCTTTTTACTCCTTGTCCTGCGCAGCCCAGTGTATGAGACCAACTCTTTTGTTTGTTGCATGTTGTTTATAAGAAAACAGAAAACCCAGAATGACCACGTTCTCCAAATGCTTCCTGTAAATAAATCCAAATACTCATGCACACGCAAAGGCTGCTCGAGCTCCGCTGGGGAATGAGCTGCAGAGAAGAGATTGCAAGTGACTTGCAACGCATCTCTTTCAAATGAACTGAATCTCGTACGCTGTGTTAAATAAGCCCACCTGAACTTGCCCAAAGCAGCCTTCTGCACTGCATTCAAGGTTCTGTCCTGCCCACCCAAAGAGCTCCTCCAAGGACTGTGGGGAGCCATCGAGACAGCACACAGGAGTCATGTGTTCCGGTGCTTCCAGCCGCTGGTCACCTCCTCAGGCAGGGACAGTCATCCCCTTTTCCCTGGGATCAGAGCACCGCAGTGGTGCGTGTGGCAAGGAGGAAGAGTCTCAGCCCGGAGCTGGCCGTGCACAGCCCAGCGAGAGCCGGAATTGAGCCCGGTGCTTGCCATGGGAGGGCAGCAGCCTGTGACACACGGTGTGGGGGGACACACGGGACACTGACCGCAGCCCAGGCCTTTCGTGCAAGCGGGGAAGAGTTTTTTCTTTTATATGCACAGACACAGAACTCTGCTTGGGACAGGTTCAGGCTATATTTCAACCGCTCTTTGTGCTGGGCAGCAGCAGCCATGCTCGCCAGGGCTGCTGTCCAAGCAGGGTCTATCACACCTGATATTCTTTGCTCAGTCTGTCTCCAGCAGATCTCTCATCTCTAGGGGCTGAACAGAATAATTAGAGGTCTGAGAGCTGGACAAAGCCTGTCTGGTGGATGGGGTAATTTACAAATGCTCAGACTGTCCACACTCCTAAGCCAAAGGAGAAGCTTAATTAGAGGCACAGGAGAAATTCATCTGGGAGAAAATTAGGGCAGAGAGATACCCCCCCACCAGAGGCAGAAGGACACCCTGAGTGCAGCCTGCCCCTTTGGAGGATCTTCCTGCTGGCAGGGGCCAGGGAGCAGCGCTTTGCTTGGAAGCAATGAACACTGGGCAGCCCCGTGCCTAAGAGCAAAAAAGGCACAGTCGTCTGCGCCTTGACTCGCCGCTCCCTCCTGCTCTGGGAGGCTCCGACAAGACGCGCCGTACTAGCTCAAGCATCATTCCAGGGCCGCATGGCCCAGCCTTATGTTGGCAATTGCCAGCTCAGGCTAATGGGGTCTGCGGGGAAGCTGTTTCACACTCAATTCTTCTGTTCTACACTGTTAGCTGCAAAGTGGGGGGAGCTGCACAAGCTGCTCAGGCAATATGTCTGCACAGATCCCACAGGATCCTGTCCACTGCTCTTCAGTGATCCTTTAGGATCCAGTCTGCTTCCTCAGGTTTAGGCCCAGTGCCTTCTGGAAAGTGATGACTGGACAGCTCAAACCTTTCTCTGCCAGGCTGGGGGAAGAGCAGAGTCGCACAGCAGGAGCTGCCTGGCTCCATGTAGCATCAAGGCAATGGGCACCAACATAAATTCAGCCCATGCTAGAGACTGTCACAGCACCAGGAGTGTGAGCAGCTTGTGTCACAGCTTCTGGGGCTCTGCCAATACTTACAAGCAAGTACCTCAAAGGTTTGTTCCTTACAAACACCCCAAAAATCTGGAGAAGCCCTGTGATTTAGGAGACAATATTCTTCTCCCAGTGTCTCCTCTCCTAGTCTGGGGGATGGAGTTATTTTGTGGCAAAGGCAGCCAAAGGCTGGGGCACAAAGTCCTAGATCTGCTCCAGCGATTTGCTCTGGGGCTTTAAGCAAATCCTTTTTGGCCCAGCTTCTTGCAGGCACCTGACAGAGACAGGAGCCAGTGTCTAAATGCGTTCCTTCTCTCAGAGTCTTACTTTCCCCATTTGTAAGCTTGGTTAATACCATCTCACCCCTGCCCGGGATGGTGTTAGTCTTCATTAGTACATTTGAAGCATGCCGAGATCTGCAGATGAAAGAAATACAATAGTGCAATGATACTGCGTGATTATCCGTCGGACTTGGAGACTCAGCCCTCACCCTGTATCCAGGCTTGGCAGCTCCTGGCATCCCCAGAACCACCAATTAAACATCTGGAGCACTGAGGGGAAAGTCAGCAACATCCATACCATAGCTGTGGAGAGGTGAGCAGCTGCTGTCCTTGACAGCCCCAGTACAACTGTAAATATTTCCGTTTCTACAGAACTGTCAAGTCCTAATTCCTACTACACGGGGCAAAGGCACTTGAATTCCCTCTAATTCTGCAGCACAGTTTGAGGCGAGGAAAACACCCATCGCACAGTAATCACCGTCACCCCTGGAGCCCAGAGGAGTTCCCCTCCCACCTGCAGCATTCTGCCATGCTGTGGAGAGACGGGAAGTTTGTTTCCCTGTGGAGCCTGATCTGGCTCTTCCGATAAACAGCTCAAAGCAGGACCCTCCCCAGCATGACACAGGGAAGGTTGAGGGTGGGTCCCCTGCTCTGCCTGGTAGCCTGGATGCAGCTTAAGGGCTTTCTCGGATAATACTTATTTTTTCATCACAATGACGCAGGGCTTTTCATCACATCCTGTGTGGGGCTCATCCCACCTATTGCTTTCTAAATTCAGGAACTCAAGAACTGCAACCAGGAAAACAAATTCAGCTCACTGGCACAGCTGAGCTGAAATAAGCCCCATGCTGGCCCAGCCTGTGGAAGATGGAGTCATCTTCAACGATAATTTGGGGTGCTAAAATACCACTTCGGCGTGCTAAGTATTGCCTCTCACAAACTCGCCACTGAAAACCACAGCCATTGGCGGGGCTTTGGGCACCTTGCAGGAGGGGTCAGTCTGGGAATGACAGTTGTTCCCCCTCACTGACTGACTCCCACTCAAGAAGCAGTAACTGCCCTGGCTCGCAAGGGCCAAGTCAGACATTTCCACGACAGGCCAGGTGCTCAGGTTAGGACTGGCTCCAGCACAACCCGCCACCGGCTTCTGCTGCTGCTACCTGAGCCAGAGGCACAGGAGAGCTGTGGGATGTCTCTAGCCACTAGGAATTACTATTCATGTGATCCTTTTTTTCCCCATGGCCTCATTTGGCCCAAAACCCAAATTCCACAGCACCCACACTGTGCTGCATCTTCACGCTTTGCTCTGCCTGAGGCCACTGGGATGCGTGTTGCATGCACACAGCCTCCTGCGAGTGGAGATAAGGCTGGGGGAACGGAGATATGATATGTAGGGGGATTTCCTAGCTTGTATCAATATCTCTGATTTCTACTTCTGAGATCAACATGGAGGGGAAATTCTGGTTTGCACAATAGTCCCTCTAAAGCGAGGCAGCCGCTCCTGTACAGCAGAAACAGCTTCACTCTGCTGCTCCCAAAGCCAAGTTAACTCCTGAACCGCTTACCTCTGAAGCTCCCTACAGCAAGATCCACCCCCCTGGGGTGCTGAGGAGACCCATGAGACAGGGGTGTGTGGCCCCCCACTGTGTTCTGAGAAATAACAGCTGAAGACACCCAGTCCTGGGGTGTTTGTTGAGGTCTCTGGGCCAGCCATACCTCCTGAAGCGATGTCTCCTTGCATCCCTGGGCCTTACACAAGGGACTGCTGACTCGTGCATTTGGGGACCAAGTGCCATAAAGAGGACGCCTGGGCACATGCGGTGGCACTGAGTCCTTCACACTGAGCATGGCTAGAAAAGGGGGCTCTGGCAGGCAGGTGTAGAAGAGCAGCTTTGACAGAGTGTGACTGGTCAAGACAGTCATTTGAGGGAAACTGCCCTGGCCGGGGAGGTAACGTGTCCTGGCTCCAGCCCAGCGGGGTGGCAGGGACAGGGAGAGATGAACTCCTCAGACCTGCAGGGATGCACATAGAAACGGGGCTGCGTGTGCTGTTTGCCTTGGGGTAAAGCGTGTTTCTGGGGGAGGAGGGCTCAGTGAGGGGTTGTCAGACATGCGGCTGTGCTTTGGCAGGCTAGATCTGCCCTGTCACCCCAGCCTGAAGTGACACCTGCCAAACCCTTCCACTCCGGCTGGGAGAGATTAAAGGATGGAGTGGCTGGCGGTTAAGGCTCAGTTCATTAGAAAGAGTCCTGTTAATTGGGTATTAACTGGCCTCTGCTGGGGATCGGGGACACACGGGCTGGGAATACAGGAGCTGCAGTGTGATGCTTGTCAGACATTTGAACTTTGGCAGGCTGGCGTAGCTGGCATGGGGAGGGAGCCCAGCCCTCAGCTGGCATGTCAGGCCATGCCCCTTGGAGATTCACGGCTGCTATTGTCTTGGCCAGGCTAATCCCTCTTACTGGGATGCTGGTCTGTTTTTTCTTCCCCATCCCAGATTGTGTATCACACCTCTTGGGCTTTGCTCAGTTTAAAAATACATGTTTAGGGCTTAATCTGTGCTGCTCTAGGGCACAAAGACCAGGCCAGCCCTGAGATCACCTGACATTAAGTCCTGAAACAAAGCCCTTAGGGCAGAGTCCTCATATTCTGGCACTAAAGTCTCAATTCCAGTCGCCTGGAAACATAACAGGATTGTCTCCGTTTAGTGGGATTATGTCTGAAAAAGCCTTTTGTTACTGCCACTCTCTGCTCCAGGATTGACAGTTGAATCAAACCAGATGGGAGTCCCACGGTCAGAGCGAGGAAATGGTGGAGGGCTCCTGGCTTTGACATGGGTTGACCTTGGACAAGTCACTCCATTGCCCTACACTTGGCCTCTCCTCCATGGGGCAGAGGCGAGGAAGAGGCCCTCAGAGATCAAATGCCTTTTGCCCTAGACATGCCAGGGAGCTGTGTGCAGCTCAAGTAGGGGCAGGGGTTATTGTCACTTCTGTCCCTCTTTGACCTGAGAAGCGAGTCTCATGTATGTCAGAAACGGCATCCCGCAGTGGGTGCTGTTGGGGGACAAGCGTGTGGCTTCTGGCAATATGGCAGGTCACGTTCACAGGGGGCTAAGGACACAGAGGGGAGCACAGAGATTAAATGGGAAACATAAGGCTTGCCGTAAATCATTCCTGTCTCCCCTTTACATCAAACCACAGCAGGGTCCCCTCACAATAGCACCCCGTGCTATAGGCCAGGCCTCAGCTTTCTTGGGGTTGGTGGCATGAAACTGCCTGGCCCAGAGCTCCCCCAGCTCTGCTCTGAGCAGCGGCCCGGAGAGGATGCTGCTGTAGGTGCCTTTCAATGCAGAGTTGCAACCAACCAGCTCCCCGTGACACTTGCAAAGCTGCAGTAATGACGGAAGCCTCTCTACCTTTAAGGCATGAGGTATGGTATACACAGCAAGAAGGTTTGCCTAATTAACTCCGATTGTATATGACATTGTCATGTTGATTTACTAAATATACGTGGGAAATCTCTTTATTTCACCAGCTGATTGGTGACATAATCTGGGTCTGTAAGGAGCAGCCTTGACACCAATTCCCTCTGGTTATGTTACCTGTCTTTTCCACCTGCAATCGCATCAGTGAAGCCCACAAGGAACTTCAATAACTAATTTATTCATTTTGCTTCTGATTTATAGTAAAAAGGAAAGGATGTCAGGATACACTTGTCTAGAATGACAATCAAGCCCAGAACCCTTCCAAGCTCGCACCTTCTCAAGAAGTAGAAGGCTTCACCTTAGCAGCATGTGCATTGTGCAGATCGCAATTACCAACCCCTTCTGTGTTACTGTAGACTCACAGCAGCCGCGAGAAAGTTTGCAGATAACACAAGCCTCGAAAAGTCAATTACCTTGCTCCCTTATCTGCTAAAGATACCAGCATCCCTGACTGACACATGACATGTTCAATTATGCTTCTCATGTCCCCACTTGTCCCAGAATAATTACTCCGTGTTTACCAGGCTGTGCTGAGGTCCCGCTTTTGTACTGCACCATGGTGGAAAGGGCACCACAGGCCCCTGGGACCACTTGTATGAGCAGCAGGCACAGGACGAAGACTCAAGCTGATGCAGAGGAATCCACAACTGTCTGTGGATGAGTCCCAGCAGAACTGCAATATGGCTCAAGGAGCTTCCACATTATTCAACCTTACTTACACCAAAGTACAGATTTTCAAATCTGCATTTGCTATCTAAAGAAAATGGACTCCAAGACAGCTCTGAAAATCTCATACTAAAAATTCTCCCCTCTTGTGCGACATGGGAAATTTTCAAAAGTTTGTTTTGGCAGCAAACTGTTTTCAGTATCTAACCATGTGCCAGAAGGTCAAGGCTTTCCTCTGCAGATGGAGAGCAGAGAAATAATTACTGATCTCCTCTTTAGAGGCCACAATGAAATCTCTTTCCGAAAGAAGAACCAGTCCTATGTGAATCGTTGAAAAGCAGCTGTTGTTAGTGGTGCCTCCAGAGCACTGCTGCAGACTTCCACTTGCACAGGTTTGCAGTAACTGAGCTGGCCTGGGGCATGTGCAGCTCCTGCAGAACCCGATGTGCATTTTTCAGGGCTGAGAGAGACTGGGAGCCACATTCCCTGGCCTCAGCACAGCAGTGGAAGGAGCATTGCTCTGCAGCGTTCATCCTGCCCCAGATCAGCACATCACTATCCCAGGCCACCACAATGACATTTCCCATTGACCACAACTCTGCTTGACATTGCTTCCCAAAATTGGATCTTATTTTTAAGGCCCTGCCCATCACTGAAGCGTCGTTCTCAGGGGCCAGCAGCATAAGTGGCCTTACACTGGCACAGGCACCTTGGGAGACTAGGAATGCCTCCTTCAGCAGTTCTCTGAGCTGCTCCAATTTCTGCCTGGAACAACTACAGTTACAGACCAAACCCACTTCCTCCTGCACACGGACTGTCCTCATCACTGCAGCACTCCTCATCACAGTGAAACGAGAGCCTCATTTGGCAGAGCAATCAGGGGAGCAGGGTTAGCTACTCAAAGGGATGTGCAGATACTCTGTGTCAGGCGCGGAGCCTAGCTCAGCAACAGAGAAAGCAGGGAGAGGGGAACATGCAACTCCATTGGACAAGAGCCTAGTTAAGATCCGTCTGTGTCAGCCCAAAGCTTAATCTGGATTGATGCAGACTGCAGAAAGTATCATTAGAGACGGTCCGGGGAAGTCACAGAGCTTCTCTGCTCCCTTCTTGTCTTCCCCAATAATAGAGATATTTCTGTTTACAAAGGTGGACTTGATCCTCAGAATTTCCTCTGTAGATCTCTAGTATTTGCATGTGTCACCCTGTTTTCCCTGGCTCATTAATCACTCACTGTGCTTGTCAAGTTGGAGCAGTGCCTGCTGTGCTCCCACAACCTGCTATAGGGGCCCCAGGCTGAGTGTTCCTACTGCCACCATATAGCTGCTTTATGGCACTTCAGAGCACAGCCCCATGGTGTGCCCGACGCACACGTTGGCAGCACACCCCAAGAGCCCCCACATCAGTGCGGGAGCATTGCCCTGGCAGGCCGCGTGGCACACGGCTGGCTTGTTTGCTGCAGAACAAAAAGCTTTCCTTAATTTCCAAATAAAACATCTTTCATCATTCCTGGGGTCAGTCTGGTGTCTCCCATACTCTGACACACATATACATTCCTGGTCTTTACCGTGCCTCCAGCCCGGCACCCAGTGAACCGAGGTCCCCGTGCCTGGGGCAGGAGAGGTGCAGGCCAGGTCCTGCTCTGCACAGTACACGATACAAGTGCTCTCCCGCTCTAGACTCCAGACCTCTCTCTCTTCCAATACATTCCCAGTCTTTGGTTTATTTTCTTCCCCTTCAGCAAACAAGAAGAAAAAAGAAAAAATATGTCTGTGCATGGCCTCATGTCCACTGGCTTTAAGGACTGTTAAGTTCAGGCCAGGGCTGAGATCTGCTTTCCAGGTGATAGCCTGTTTTCTCCCTGCCCATCTCACCCATAACGCAATGCTAGCTCATTTCTCCTCTTCACCAGTAGCAATGGCTTTATTACAGCATGGTCCCTGTCTTTGATATGAGATGAAAGCAAACCTTGCCCAGCCACCCCAGGGAGCAGGAGAACTGTGGGGAGAGAAGGAGAGTAAGTCAAGAATATGTCAGGAGAGCTCCCGAGCAAAGACCTGTTTACAGCAGAGACAGCCTGGACTGGTGAGACAGTTCCAGGTACAGTTTAAATGAGGTCACTTGGAGCCGGGATGCGGCTCAGGCCTGTCTCAAGCAGAGCAGGGTTTGTCTCTGCAGTGTGCGATGTCTCTGGCTGATTAGGAGCAAAGCCCATCTCCTCCTTCCTGCCTTCCCCGTCAGCTGGAGCACACAGCTTACAGGAACAGCTTCCTTTTTTTCTTCTCTCCTGTTTTTAATGACCAGTCTCTGTGATTGGCATGAGGAGCTGAGCCCTGGTGGGGCTGGGGAAATTCAATATTGCTGAGACCAGGACAGGAAACAGCAATGTGTTCCTGCAGTCACAACTCCACATTAAGTAATTTGTATATTAAACTGAAGATGACACAATGAAATGCTGAAATTATCTTGGTCTATCCCAGTTCACAGGGCAAAATGAACTTAAAAGGGTTCAGCTTAGTATTTCTAAGACACCTATCACCTTGTTGTCAACCCTCTGAAACATCTATTTAGGCATTTGTCAAAGCTGATCTATGAGGGTGGGAGCAGGACTGGGGGAGGCTCAGTCACAGAGCCTTGTGCAGAGCGAGGCACATGCCGGCAGCACCCCCAGACAGCCCGGGGCCACGGGGCAGTGGGATCCCTTGTCCTACGCTGTTCTGCTATGCTCACTGTTAACCATTTAAGCTGCAAGGAGTGCCATGTGGTCCCAGATGAGGAAGCTCTGCAAGATCCCCATCCGACTGAGCAAGCCAGGGATGACAGGGGACAGGAGATGTTTCCCTGGACACTGATGGGAAAAATCCCACAGGTTCAAGGCAGTTCTTTCCATTTGAAGATTTTTAACAAAAATGTCCCTGAGCTTCCTGGTCTGCAGACCTAGATGAGAGACTTCAGGGAATCCAGGTCTCTTGGGAGATTACCAAGACTGCCTATTTTTAGTCAAGTCAGAGGTACCCCAGAGTAGTGCCAGTCATGGCTGACTGACATCTGCATTAACCGGAGGGGCAGCTGGGCTCCAACTGAGGAGTGGAAAAAGTTAACTCTGCCTCATCTCCAATTGCAGAGACATGGAGCTGAGAGCTCCAGAAGCCAGGGCAGACACATGGCTGCCTTTCTGCACATGCCGTTTACTTTGCTCTGCATCAGAGTATCAAAGACTGGAAACCCAGGATGAAACCCGGATGCTTGCTCTGCAGTGTGTCTGTGTCCATGCGTGGCTGGGACCAGCTGAGGCTCCTGTTTCACCTCCCCATTTCAACTTTTCACCAGTGAAAAGCAGAGCTTGAAGGACAGTCTGAAATTGAAGCTTAATGTAAAGTTACTTTTGAAGTCTTATTTGAATGTTAAAATGAAACTGCGTAAACCTCTAGTTGAATCCCATTAATAGCTATTAAATTTCCCAAAGGACTTAATAACAATTTATTGATTTGTACGCTCAGCAGTTGAGCAATGAAAAGGAAAAACCAAGACCACAGCAAGCTGGGAGGTAATGCCAGAATCACACTTTGACACAAACAATCACTGGAAAATATTTCACTTAAGGTTTTCCATATGACAAGTCAAAAGCGGGAATACAAATATCTGTTGTCTTTAAATGCAAAGCTGAACTGCTGTAATCCTATGGATTGTTTCAGGTAGAATATATGCCATTTCCACAATGCTGTGATAATTTGTTTCCTACTGTTCATTAAGAAATTAAAACACATACTCGTACACGTCTGTGAAAGTGAAGAGTAGGCCAGCTGAGCAACACTCCCCTCCTCACTAACTCACTTAACGATGTGCTTAAATATAAGCTATGCTTAGTCACAGACCCAAGATACACGCACATTTCCATTATATTTCATTCATCCCAAAATAAGTATTTCTATTAAAAATCTCTACAAATGTGGAAAGGCAAGACATACCCCCAGTCTTGAATGGCAATTAAGCAATTTACTTTCCTCTAAAACTCGTCTACTGTAATCTTCATCAAGAAAATCAAGCCAACCCAAAGCAAATTAATATAGATATGCCTGCTCAAAGTAAATAATTGTTAGAGCAATCTCTCTACTGGGGAGGGTTTAATTCTCTTCTTCTCTTACTGTTTACAGAGTCAGTGGCAAAGAAAGGACATGTTTCATTTTCTCCACTTCAGTGGGGTGATCTAATGGACAGGAGTGGACTCACTCAAGCTCTAGAGCATGGTATAAATGGGCAACAGCCATTAGACAATGCAGGAACAAGACAAATCAGCCCTTTTTAGCTTCAGGTCCTCTACATAGCCCATGGGATTGAGCTAATGCAAGAATTAGCCAAATAGAAAACCAAGCGTTCAATCCCTTAATGACCGGAGCTGCCTTCCCTCAGGGACAGAATGCTTCCCTGCAGGCAGGACAGAGGGACACTGGGAGGAGACATGGTGGCAGAGAGCCACAATTAGGGGGGCTTTGTGGTGAAGGTAGCAGGGGAAGGGGATTTTCAACATAGCATCTTACAGGGAAGGAGTTTGAGGGGCCTGTGATACTGCATCCTGGCTCAGGTGCTGGGAACGGACAGGGCTGCGTTTTCAGCTGAGACTGTAGGTGCACAGGCTGCCTGCTGGAGGACACCTGGGTTGGGAGATGGCCCCCATAGCCCAGCCCCAGGTTGCTCTGTGCTGTCCTCCACAATGCATTCACCAGTTAGAGCAGTCCAAATTCCCTTTGACTCATCCCTGTGGGGCAACTGTGCACTTATTTGACTGACTTCTGGGAGCATTCCCTGGCTTAAGTGACCAGGAAAAGGAATTTTCAAAGTCACCTGAGTCAGCATCATTCACAAGCCTAACCTGTACTTCACCCACACAGGCACCTAGGCCAGAACTGCTTACAGTCTCTTCCAGCCTAGGCACCAGAAACAAGCTTGTGTCTGACCCCACTGCTCACCCCAAAAGAGCAGAGCTGCTGTCTGGAATATCTGTGATCAATATATAGAATCAGAGAGTCTGAAATAGTTATTGTAGAACAGAAGTGAAAGTCGTGCTTCGACACACCACCTTGTTCCTGGAACAGGCACAGAAGCAAAATGAGCTGTAGAGATTAGTCACTGCTCTGACCTCGTGCTTCGGCCAGCGTGGAGTCACAGGGCTGAAACAATGCCATTTCCTGTGAAAAATGATTCAGAAGTCTAATGCACACCCTGCTTCCCAGCCCAATTTAGTGTCTCCTAATTCCATTCTATTTCTACCATTATTCAAATACTATGTCCCTTTGGAATGCCTGGGAAGACACCTGTCCTGACTTGCCAGAAGGTTCAGTTCATGGTTTTCCCCCACATCTCTTTCTACAGCCTTGCTTGATTTCTCAGTCCCTGCTGTGAAAATGGCCACACCAGCCTTGCTGCAATGTAAATGGAGTTGCCTCACTGAGTAAGTGAGAAGAAACATTATCAGATGAAGATCCAGGGAGAAGGCAGGCCAGCACATCCAGCATTCCCAGGGTGTCTTGGAAGATGAGCACGAAGGCCTGCAATGCATTCGTTGCTATTGTACATATGTCTGTGCCTGTTTGCGTGCTGATGTTCAGACAGGACAAGAGAGATTGGCTTTTCCCACTGTTTGCTCCATCTTGGCTCAGCACCGTGAGTGGACTCAGACAGATCCATCCTGAATGCCCGTCTCCTACCTTCCCCTCTGCAGCCAGGTGTCCCGATGCAGCACTGTGAACAGCTTTATAAAGACAAGTGCACTTTAGAGTGTGACCCTCTGAAAGGCATTTACAGCTAATGGGGGAAGGCAGAGAGAGAATAAACATGTGTTTTGAAAAAAGCCAGTGTAAAAATGGTGTAGAATTAAGCTAGCAGAACAGAAATTACAGCTGGAGCCCATGATCCAGGCTGAATAACTGAACAGCTGGAGGCCTTGTCCTTGAGGTGCCGGGGGGTGGCTGTTCTTCAGATAGCTATTTACCACTAGCACGTTTCCAGATCTATTGGAAAGTCTTGTTACAGTTTCAAAACAATGGTCACCTCTCCTTACACCAAAAAAAAAAAAAAAAAGCTGATAAAATACAGAGTAGCCTCACAGGCAATTGGAGGTATGGCAGCTCCTACCCACTGGGTATAATTTTTAACAACCCAAACTAGCTCCAGAATAAAGCACAGAAAATGTCAGCCCTTTGTATGAAAGGGCTTTTGAAAAAGCCGAGCTGATTCCAATTTGCTGGAGGCATTAAGACAGCATATGTCACTGTGCCTGGGAACTGGGAGGCTAAGAGTTGGCTCCAATGTGCCAGATAATGGAGCCACTGCTACTAGTCCAGTGAGCTCCGGCTGCCACCCTGCTCCTGGTAGCAGTTTCCAGCATGCTGGCACTTGGTGCAGGCCACCTGCAAGCCAGATTTGGTCTGTCGGAGGAAACTGGGACCTATTTTAGTCGCCCAGCTGCAGCTCAGCTCATTTGCAAGAGGCAGCCTGCCACATCAGAACTCCTTTAGGAAGCACCAGGAGGCAAACCAATCTGCTGCCTCTGAAAACAAGATGGGTAGGAGTGTGCGTCTCTGCCCCTGCTTGGATGGGGAGCAGAGGGGATTGCTGTGGGAGGCAGGAGAACGCAAGGGCTGTCTCCTCACCAAACGCCCTCTGCTTTGCTTCAGGGAAGAGCTCTGATCCCCAGGCTTAGACATAAAACTCCAGGGCAACTGAAGTTTGTGCCATCATCTCCCGGAGACTGCTAGGGCCTGGGGCACACCAAATGCAGGTAGAGGTCTTGTAGGGCAGGGAGACACCCCACCAGCAATTGCTTCTTAACTGTGCTTTCCACTGGCTCCCCCCCTTCCCAGGTGGGGCCACCCCTCGCTGACTGCCGTTGTGAGCAACCCCCCTAGCTACTCTGGATGGAGAGGATCCACTGTGGAAGAGGCCAGGCAGGTAACCGAGACCCACAGCCAGCCATGGACATATTTCACCCCATAGCATTGACAAGGGATGTCAGGGTCCTCAAGAGTCAGTGACCAGCTGAGCAAAGAGGGAAGAGGGTCAGGACTGGTCCCTGCAGACCTAGTGAAACAGGAGAGTTAAAGAGTTTGCCTTGTGTCTTAACCTTGGGGTCTGGTGTGTGGTGGAGCCAGATAACTGGGTTGCACTGGGCCTCCGTGCTGCTGCTCCAGACAAGGCTGCAGAGCCTGTGGGGCAGTCCCCTGCCTCTTCTCGCTGCCAGGAGGGACTGCCACTGTGCTGTTCCCTGGCACGCTCTCAGCCTGGCCACACAGCTCCCCTTGGAGACTGCATCATCTGATCAGCTGCAGAGCAGTGCTGGATCTGGGTCTGCACCCGCTCCCCGCCGCAGCTTCCTTCCGAAGCAGGGCTAAGCGAGCACACAGCACACCGGAGAAGCTGCTAAGCTATGACAGCAGTGTTGGAAGCCATGTCATGGCACTGGTAGGTGAAATGTACCCAGGGAGCACGGAAAGAGCTAAGCCAGAGCAGAATAACGAAACGTTGCCATCTCTTCCCAGGCCTGGCTTTTTATCAGATACAACTTCCTTCTCTTTAGTCATACATTCTTGTTCTCCTGCCAGAACGCAATCTCAGACCTAACAGCAGAGATGACTGAAATGCCCGTGCTCACACATACCCCTGTACCCTCTTTCTTGCTCCAGCTGGAAGGTATCTGCTCAGCTACCTGAGGAGAAACAACAAAATTGCCCCTCTACAGTCAACTGTCAGCCTCCGGGAGAGCAGTGCTGTTCATAGCTATTTATGTTTATAAAAAGCAGTGGAAATACAACCACAGAAAAGAACAAGAGACCCATGTCCTCTTGAGAGAAAAATCAGTCAGTCCGACATCTATTGGCCTGTTTTCTTACCAGAAACCAGTGGCCAGGTAGTATGGCCAGGAGTGAGTCAGACACAGGACTGGTCATAAAGTGAGCAGGAAGTGAGCAGCATTGTCCATGCAAAATGTGCTTATCAGAGGCTGGAATGAAAATGTTCATTTTCTTAGGGAATGTTTTTAGTGGAAATGTTTCAAATATTTTTTTTTTTAAGAAAAAGACCTAGTGCTTCAAATTTTTCATCTTTATTTTTTCATTACAGAGAAAGGTTTTTAAACCATGCAAAGGCTGTTACTTGTGGGATAAAATGTTCCTCGGGCATTAGCCTGCAGTGAACATCCCAGGAATGCCAGTTTACTGGTAGGAATGATCACAAACCAGCAAATCCTAAACCACCCTGAAAGAATGTTCCATAAAGGGAATTATGGGCTCATAAACCAGCTTTTGCACCTGATGCCATGCATTACACTTACCCGGGTTGGGAAGTGAAATGCTATCACGTGCACAGCATGTCAAACCAGAGCAACGCAAACTTCAATTGTACATGCTGGCAGTTTCCTGTCACAAACAAACTGCAGACCAAGAACTCCTCATTACTACCTCAGTCATTTCAAAGCGTAAATGTAATTATCATGATCTGATCAGGGACAACAGAGAAAGAGGGATAATTTGCTGACAACAGTATTTGCAATAATTAATCTCCCAGATCTTGCTTTACAGGGTCATGAACGTCTTGAAATGGGAAATGGGATGTTTAAATCATTTGTGTCCCTTTAATCATCTGCACCAGCTCGGGTGACTCAGGGCCTCCCGCCCGGAGTCCGGCGGGTCCAGAGAGGACAGGCAGGGCTCGGGTGTTCCCACCTGGGGTCCAGCAGCCTACCTGAGTCCCCTTTCCTTCAGGACCCTGCAAATCAGGAGGAAAAGCCCTGCTTTCAGTTACTGGAAGGAGCTGTAAAGCCTTTACAGACATCAGTTCAAATAGCATTTATCAACACTGGAGTAGTTCAGCGTGGAGGTTGAAGCCCTAAACCAAAATGCCATCAAACTAAGCCCACAAGCTCTGGGGTTTACCACAGGGTGAGTGTGGGGAAGTTTCAGCTGTACTGATGAATAAAAAAGACACCCAGATAAGACGGGTGTAAAATCAGTAACCAGACAGCGTGTCTCAAGCAGGCTTGTAGCCTAGTGGGGTGGGGAGGAGTCAGGCAGAGCAGACAGGGCATGGGGAGGGTTTAGAGAAGCCAAGTCAGGCATTAACCTTGCCCTGCAAGGTGCCAGGAGAGCCGGAGGAGCTCAGCATCTAAAGCCTCGCTAGTCCTTGGCCTTGCTGACACTACCCACAACAAACCATTGACTGTCAGTGGGAATAGCTGAATGCTGTGCTAAGACACCTCCACTCCCTCACAAAAATCGGGGATGTGTCCCACATCCTCCCTCTGCTCTGTCTGACCGCAAAGGGCTTCGTTTCAGCCACCCAACTTGCCTCAGGAGGGAAAGGATCACATGAGCAGGGGCAATGCATCTCTCCAGGTTTGCCCATGTGCTGCTTATCCTCACGGCATCCAGGCAGGTGGGTGGTGCAGCGGGAGATGGGAATTGGCTGATGCTGCTGTAGCAGCCATACGCTGTAAAAATGAGCCTGAGAGAGTAATATTTCTTTCATGGGGAACAAAAGTCCTGCTCACTTGAAAGGCAGCTGAAGCAGAGATTAAAAAGGGTGCCTGAAAGAGGTAAATAGAGCCAGGATGCAAGCTGCCTTTGGAGTCACCATTTCCATTGTTGAGCTCTGGCCCCTGGGCTGAGACTGGCTCACTTTGCTCCCTGGAATGAGGGCTGTCAAAACTCTCCTACCTTTGATCACCTTTTGCAGGAAAATGATGTACACATTAGATGCTCATTAACATTTATGTAAGTCATCTGCTGCAGTAGCAGCTTATCTTGTCTGCTATTTGCCTGTGGGAAAAAAGAAAACTCACAGAAGGCCTGAACAGAAAAGCCCCAGGACCACAGCACTGGAAAGGTGTTGCTGAAAAGTCCATCTGACCCCTCAGCACCAGTCTTACTTCTTGCTCCCACAGTAATTCCCACAGAGGCAGAAGCAGCTCAGGGGGGGAGCCTCCCAGCTAAACTCTCACCGTTGCTATACCAGGTTAAGTGGCTAACTGGATGCGCTCTGCTTTTAGAAAACAGTTCACTGAGCACAGCTGTCACCAAACAACAGCGTAGCAGAGACTGAACAAATGCATTCAGGGGAAATCAGATAATAGAGGTGGAAAGTGTCTTGTGATCCATTTAACTGTGTCTGCTCCCATGAGAACACCACAGAGACTACTGGATTTGGTAAACCAGCATGGCTGCGCACACACACAGTGGAACACGCTCACACACAGCAACTCTCAGACACGGCAGGACTTGTGACCCTGCCAGCAGGCTGCTGGGACCAGCATGGACATCACTAACAGTCCCTGTGAGCAGGTCTGGAGGGAGGGATGGGCACTGTACTCCGGCCAGGACTAATCTCAGTGAGCTTGTTGCTTCACAGAGCTGTTCAGCAGATGAAATCTCATCAAAGCGCTGTGTGGCGTTTACACTGAGCCAGGCGAGTCTTGCAGGCTCTCCTGCTCACCTGGCTCAGACAGACTCAGACCACTCTCCCCACCGTTGGCTTAATAATTAAGAAGTTGTTCTTGCCAGGTTAAGGACACATCTTTCTTTACAGAGCAGCCGGCTCTGTTTACCCCTAATTGCACTCTAGGTAAGAGGTTAAGAGGAGAAAGGATCTTATTATCTGGGTAAGCTGGAAAAAAAAATCCCCAACCAGGAGGGCCAGCACAGCTGTTCCTGTGTCTCCAAGGGCAGGACTATGCCTCTGGAACCTCCCCAGAGCCCCATCCCTACCCCGGAGAATTAATTATCTGCTCCTTGTGCCTGGGCAGAGAGTGGAGAGAGATGATTCCTTTGTGTTACGAGAGGAATTGTGAGACAGACGAATTAGGTCTCGCTCTGTTCAAAGTCAATTATAGCCCAGCCTGGAACAGCTCAGGTCTGCCTAACGTGCTGTACCTGGTATATGGAGTCCTGCGTACGTCCACTCACACAAAGCTGTGTTGAAGCAAGGAAGGATTTCTTCTGCAAGGGCCTGAGACTACTCAGACAAATCCTATCAATCAGCTAAGGTCCACAGAATAAAACCCTTGCGACTTTAGCCATGCTCTGCAGTCCAGCAATGTTACTGCGAATGCCAGCTGCTGTGAGCCCTGCGGTGAAGGTACCGCTTTCACAGCACCCAGCGATGACAGACCCTGTAAAGTCGGCAGCAGTGGCTTAGCTCTCCATAGTTGTCCTAACCAAAAAGGAGCAAAAAGGCTAGCAAGCAGTAAACGAACCCTGCAGCCCGGCGACTTGCCCGAGGTGGGGCTGTGAGTGCACAGCACAGGGATCACATGGGGCAGCTGCCAGGGCACCCAACTGGGATTCCAGCAGGACTCAGTAAGTCAGAATTGAATGAAAGACGCACAGAGGACTTCAAACCATCAGGACAATTCACCCACCTGGCAAAAAGAGGTTTTAAGCACAGAGGATCAGAAAAAGCAGGTTCAAGAATGCTGGATTTCTCCAATTGTATTTAATCTGAAATGGACAGCAAAAGACACCCACCTCTCAATAGTAATTTCTATCAAAGGCATGTGGAACCCATTTGGGTTGTCTGGGTTCATTTCCATGCAGATGTACTCGCATTTCCCATGCAACTCGAAAAACATGCTTATCTTTTCCAGGTAGGGATGCTTCTAGGCATAGCTGAGAGATGCCGGAATACACTCTCTGTGTGAAGCACAGTGAATTCACAGCAGGAATTGCTTTCCCATCTCCTGAGCACACGTCAGTTCTGAAGCAGTTTCTCCTTCTCTGTTAACAATGTAAAGCTTTGGCAGATTACCCAACTTAAAAAGTAATTTAAACTGCACTTATAAAATATTTCATGAAACATTTCTAAAAACATTGCCACTTTCACTCCCCAGCCATGACAGTAGCAGTTGAAAGAAGGATAGTGCAGTGAAACCTCTCTCTTAAACTCAGATCTCTTGGAATTTCTGCTGCTTCAAGCTGCTATTTCTATTCTGTATTCACTTAAAAGGCGTGGAAAATAGGCATATTCAATATCAGATTTTGTTGTTTTAAAACTCGTGGAAGTAAATACTTTGATCTAATCACATGTAAATTATGTGTCACTGTTAAAATATGGGACTGCATGTAAATCTCAGATACAAAAGAAGTCATCACCGTCTCCATGTAGAATGAAAAGAAATGTAGAATATTAAAATCAGGAGGTTCAACTTTATTAGCATAACAGCTTCAGTTTATATTCATGTGCACCAAAAATGCATTCACAGCAAAATAACCCAGAAAGAAGAAAAGCCCTGATTCAGCACAGTAATTTAACTCATATTTAGCTTTAAGCATGGGCTTAAGCCCAGATGAAGAAAAGTCCTCTGATAGTCAAGACAAAGCCAATAAAAGTTGAACAAATGATTGCAGGCCGACCAAAAAAATCCAGAATAGTTTTTATCTGAGTTCAGTCTTTGTTTCAATTCAGGTGTGTTCTGTTGTTACAAATCTCTTTGTCCAGGGCTAAACCAAGTCCTCTGAGGCTAATAAATTAATAATAAATACTTTCCTTGAAGGATGGAGGACAAAAGCTTCCAGACTGCATCAATCTTCCATTGACAGAAAAAGAGATAGGCGGAGCAGATACAGGTAACACCAGCCAAAGTGGAGCACACTGGTGCATGTAGAGAGCTGATCAGGGCACTGTTCTTCTCCATTTTGTATGGAAAAATGCAAGAGGCCATGAGTTCCCACCTGCTCCCTTCTCCCTCCTGAGCTGGGCGGCAGTCCAGAGCTTCATGGTATCAGATTCCCTCCCCATCCTCCTAGCAGGGGGTACACTGTCACTGCTGGGAGATGTGGAGAAAGGTCTCAGACCCTCCCATGTGAAGGGAGGCTGGGTGTCAGGGCTAGAGAAAGGACTTACACAAACAGCAGGCGGCAGAGAGCTGTTTTCATCCCCTACATGCTATGGGAAAAGCCCTCGCTTTGCAGGAGGTGATTTTCAGTGACAGACGCTGATGCAAAGGTGGTTGTGGCCACTGCGTACAGAGATCCCTGACCCGGCAGGCTGTTGCGACTCCCTCTGAGAATCAGCAGTGCCTTGTCAGCCTGCTCTCAGATTTCCCAGCTCACTGATCGGTGACAGCGCTGCTACAGACCGTCACGGCAATGCAGCCATGGCTCAACTGTGTAAGGGGGGAGAACCGAGAGTGAGCTCCTCTCTCTGCCCATCCGCTGCACTTGTGTGAGTCTCTGAGTCCGCATCCAGTTCAGGTGTCAGCCCATGGAAACAGAGAAGGGGTTTGTGATTTGTCTTGGTAAAAGCATCACCCGTTAGCCACAGCAAAGAACAGAAAGCAGTACTGCCAGGCTTGGAGAAGACACGAGTGTATTAAAAGCAGAATAAGATAAAAAATAATAGGGAATGGTTTTCAACCACTATTAAGTGGAGGAAACCCATGTCACCCCTCAAATAACAGCACCTGGAGCCCAAACAGAAAAGAAAGGAGTCTCAGCTCACACACATGCGAGAGACTAACAGATGCTATCTGATGCTAACAGACTCTTGGACTCCCTTGAGAGGTTGTTCTGGGGCTGCTGGGCTGCAGTGGGCAGTAATGGGAAAAGAGAGAGGAACTCTGCAGTACCACCACTCAGCCTGACCCTCTGCTGATAATAAGCAGAAGCGCTCGTTAAGACTATGAGCTTTTCAGGGCAACAGCAAATTCTTACCCAATATCTCTATGACACCAAGAGAAGGAAAAGTACATTGTCAGTGAAGCCAAAGATGTTAGCATAAAAATTGCAATGAAAAAGAATTGTTCTCAAATTGAGGAAGAAACACGCCTGAATAATCTGGACCATGGGCTGTGCCTCCTGTGAGTACAGGCGTCAGCAGCAGGGAAAAACATTTTGTCATATTCCAAAAGGCTTGGTGCCCTAAAAGCTCTAAACCCCCCAAAAACTCTTTGGTGACATGAATTCAACCACTTCCCAACAATCTTTTCCAGAGCAACAGCGAGACACCCTCTTTCAAGGCAATGCAAAGCGTCACTGGCCCCATGCACACAGGAGGAGATCACTGCTTTCTCTCTCTGCACATTAGGTGACTTCACTCTGTTTGCTGTGAGCTTTTGCAAAAGGTTCCTTTCATCAGCTGCCTTTGAGGTTCTTTGAAAAATGGAAATAATTAGGCACGTGTATTTTCATTGGCACAGGGAGGCTGAAGCCTGATCTGAAAGGCTTTGCCTTTGCAAGAAAATAATAGGTCCAATTAAATGTACTTTATTCTCTGAAGTTCAAACGCCATAGCTTTGGGGGCAAGAATTACGTGCAGAACAGGGATATAGGTATATATAGGACTGGGGTTAAAGCTAATCTGCTTGGGCTTACAAAACAGCAATGCTGATGATTAATAGAGAAGCAAAGGGTGAAAGTGTGACACTCCTGTCCAGAGGGACAAGGAAAAAGCCCTGTGTCCACTGGCGCTTAGTCCACTGAGAACTGTGTGACTCCATTTGCATGTGTAATCATAGACCAGGCTGCTAAAATGATGGATGTAGCTGTGATAAAAACACACTGGCCCTGAAGGGAGCTGGATCAGACCCCTAATTATCACTCATGACTCCTTGCTCAGTTAATACTTGCAAGAAGTTTCTAAAGTTTCAAAGGAATATAAATTTTATCAAAGCATTTCTAATTGCACGTAAATGACAGGTACAGTGTCATTTAGCTTGGGCTGCAGGGAAGGGGCAGCAGAGTTCTCCGGAACCAGTGCAAAGGTCTAATACTGCATTCAAAACTCACAGAGAAATCAAACCCTCATATAAATGTTAACTGAAAGCAAAATTGCAGTTAAAAACCAGAGAGGATGCTCTAAAAATAATTAAAATCATGTGAGGCAAATCAACATGCTCCTCTGCTTATGGGTCTTGGCTCTCTGGGGGCTAACGCCTGTCTTTGCTGCCTGCAAGGGCTTTCTTTCTGTATGCTTGGACAAAAGACACTTTATTACAGTAATTTATCACCCCATAAAAGTGGCTTTCTTGTATTGCTGAATAATTTTGAAAGAAATATGTTTTAAAAATTAAAAATGCAGTCGGTGTATGCACACTCAGGTCTGCTGGGAGACATTTCTGCAACTACTGTAACTGCCTGGGTAGTTTTAATACCTCTACCTTCTATTATTTAAAGTATGATGATATTTTTTCCTTCTCTGAGCTTTGTCAGCTATAAATAAAAGATAAGGGTTGAATTGTACAGGGTATCTGTAAGCACTTCCATTATTGATACTTAATGTTACTTGGAGGGGGTGGTGAGACCATGGTGCTTCTCATTTGCACCTAAACCCTGAGGCCCGACTGAGAAAAGCGGAAGGTGCATGTTTGAGAGGTCATTTTCTCTGTGCCTGCTTCCATTTTTTTGTCCTCTGTGTGGCACCTTCCAGCATGAAAATGAGACCTATCCACAGATATTTAATGAAATATTAAACAAAGATGCTTGGAGAATCTGTGAAAACTGCTTGATGGGACCCAGGAATAACAGGAAAGGCTTCCTAGGATAATCTCAGAGGATGCTCAGACAAGGTCTGGAACTGGGTCCATGATCCTGAAATAAGGAAAACTTGTTTTGTAATTTATTCTCCTAGACCCGCAGGGTTCTTTGTCTGCTGAACTGGGGCTGCTTTCTCCCCAGCTCTGGAACAAACAGAGACCCTTTTCTTGGCACTCTTGCTATTTAAGGTGTTGCCTTTGTTTTTAGCACCACATCAATCGATCAGTGGTTCCCCAAAAGCAGGCAACTGCAGAATGACATACGGAAAAAAACGTGCTAAAATGGGATTAGTAACAAATGCACTCATCAGACCAGTCCAGAAGCAGAAGGGTTGTTTGACTTCAGATCAGCCTGAAGGAAAAGGAACGTGTTAGTAAGGCTACTCTTAAAGCTGGCCTGTAATTTGGTTTTACAGGTCCAGTGTCCTTGTTCCTCATTCTGCTGGCTCCACCCATCCCAGCTCAGCATCCTTAGGCATTGGACTGAAGGCAGGGCATTTGCCCCAGGGTGAGTGTCCCTACAGATCTTTTATTTATAGCTGAGTCATGTCCTTGTTCCTCAGCAAAGTGGCACCAAAGCAAATCTCTTGTACATTTTTCTGTCTACTGCTGTAGCTAAATCAAGAAAAATTTTGCTGTTAAAACAGACAGGCTCTTCAACAGGACAAGGACTACCTACTCTATAGGAATCCTCATTCCCCCAACCCCTTGGATTTGCAAAGCAGCAGGAACTGGGCTTAGAACAAACACATGAAAGCAATCCTAAGGGATAAACCGGCACGAGTCCTGCCCTCTGTGTCATTTCTTCAGTGCTCTTAAAGATCATGTGGCAAATTCCAGCCCATGCAGCCAGGTGAATGACTGCAACGCCGAAGTTGGAGAATACCTGGGTAAGTGGAGTCCCAGTCAGACTCAGCCGTCCACGTACCCACAGGCTCATACAGGGAAAGGAACCGCTCAGAGCAACGCTTCACACACAACAACTGAAGCACTGCTACGGGAAGGGGAAGGGGGCTGGGAGTTCTCATAAGAGCTAATGACCACCTTTGGTTTTACTGGGGCCCAATGAGATCACAGAGTAACCGGATTGCTAATCAGCCTGGAGAACACACCAGCATTTGCCTGATGAATCAATAAGCACACTCTGCTGAGTTTCCCCTTCATATTCTCCGTTTTCCATATTGCCTCAACTGGTAATGACTGTGTCAGATACCCTTTGCCAGCTGTACACTAATTACAGATCTGCAACCAGTCCTGATGCTTCTTCAAACCACAAGATGATAAAATTAGATCATTACTCATATCACCCTCTTTGCAGACAATTATCAGAGGGATGCAACAGTATCTCCCCATTTCATTTTCTAAGAAGTGACTTCGAGACCCAGAGAGTGAGATAGTGAGTCATGCTCAGAGTTTCTTCACCAGCTTTTATTTAATCCGAGTTAACAATGAGAAAAGCTGCTCTCTGTGCACAGATACCTAAAAACTGAACACACATAGTAGCACTGCAAGAACAGACACACAAACCTCAGGCTGCGTGTAAATCCAAATCACTGGTCTACATTTTAAAACCAAAGGGGCTGCCAGGCAAATCATAGGCACCACTGAAAGCAGAAGGGTGGGAGCCTGCATCCAACCACGAGCATAAGGGAGAGTCCCTAAGTTATCTCACTGACAGATGGACTCCTTCTGTATCACACATCCTTGAACTGCCATTTCAGTTGGAAACACGCAGCAAGCAGTCACACAGACACTGGGCAGGGCGCTCAGAGGATTAGTGCTGTAGAAATGCCTAGACAGGCACTTGTTGAGCTAGCAAGGTTTGGTACAGGTACAGAGCTATATTGGATCAGACGAGAGGTTCATCTAGCCAGTGTCCTGTCTCCAGTAGTGGTCAAAGGCAGATGCCTAGGCCAGAGTTTAAAGTTAGGCCACTGGGGCTGACCCAGTTTAGCTGTTCATTTATTGAAGTCATTTGGGGAAAGACTCACCGGGTTGAGCTGGGCATTTCCCACATAAGCATGGCAGCATTCCCAACTTCCTCAAGTGCTGCAAAACCCACAGTCCCACTGCTTACACTCCCCTTGCAGCCAGCTGTGTGAGTTCCTGCTAAGCACAGTTCTCTTCCCAGGCATTCCCAGCCAGTCCTGCAATATCACAGATACTTGGCAGCCCTGCCCTGATTATGCTTCATGTTACGGTACCAGTTTTACACAGCATAAAAGGCATTAATAAATAATGAATTGATGTTGCTGGCCCGTTTTATATATAAGCAGCATGTGTCCAAAACGGTTACCAGCACATCAGTGGAAGTTACCATAGATAATGATAAGCTACAATTAAAAGCAATCTATTGCTCTGCTGGACTGGGTAACAGTATGTAATAAAAGATTAATCACTTATTACAATAGCTACAAGTATTTCATTAACCTTTATGCATTATTTCTAATGGGGCTTGTCTACACTGCAGTCACTGCAGTGACTAAGTGGACTAAGTGACAGAAGCACTGGGCAGGATTTAAGCAGCCCTGTTCTGGCACTGCTGTGACTAACAGTATTGTTAGTGCTTAGCCCCAAGTATTTACCCAGCTCTTTGGGCTGGGTTTCTGGCCCTTGCTGAACTCTGCGCCATTGCAGCACTACAGTTAGCAGTCCACAAAGGTTTAAAGCTGAAATCGGAGCTGCAGTTCCTCTGAGAACACATTCAGAGATGACTCTTCACCATGGAGCCCTGCACAACCCATCTCTGGTTGTGGCAGAGTCAGGCCACTCCCTGTGAAGTGCGGGTTTCCAGTGCTGGCATCCCAAACTGAACCCCCCTGGCTGCCTTCCTGCACGCTGCAAAGACATTTTGCCTATGCATAGTGGCCATTCCCTGTAATTCTCTAGTGACCAGTTGAACTCTTGCCACCTGGTTTCCTTCCCATAATAGAGGTCAGACAGGTCTGTTTTCTGAAAAGGAGCTCTCCAAAGAGCCCTGGGTGTCTGCTCACCTTAATTCTGTGTGAATGTCACCTATGCTGGGACACCCACATTGTATTGTGCCATTTACACCTGCGGAGCTCATTGCATTTAAGGGTGTTCATCTGCCGGTATCAGTTGGATCTGGATTTACACAGACATATGGAAACTCAGGCAAAATCTTGTGTCTGCGCACGTGCTATTAGCTCTGCTGATTACTCCCAGCAGTACTTACCACTGGATAAGAGTGGCTTTCAGAACTGAAGTACTTCAAGGACTGTGTTTCCTTCACAGAAGCTAGTCTGCTTCTTCAACACCCTGCTACTTGAAGCACTCGCTGCCCATGGCAGCCTATCACAAGCCTGCAGAAACTAAATCAACTCAAAAACGGTGTGCAACTGAAAAGTGGTTTTCAGGAATGCTTTTTAAGTGTGTAAAATAACTCCATGGCTTGTTGAAAGCCATCAAGAGGTATGCTTGAGGAATAGTGTTTGGAGATAGCAGAAAATAGCCCTTCATTCCAAAGGACAGCAAAGTGTCTTTAGTTCTCTCTTCTTCTCCTATGCAAATGTTATCCTTTAATGTGGCTGGTCCTAGTGATAAAGGACACACCTCCTCCCTCAGATGAAAGTATGATCTCTTTTCTGTGTTCCTTACCATGCTTTCTCTGTGCAGGAGAGAGTCTGAATTCTTCCTTAACTTCTCAGACTCTGCTGCGTTTAAGCCCCAGCATTACATCCTATTCGGCTCTCCAGCCCTACCAGCTCTCAGGCAGAATCATCTAAGACATTGCCTAGGCTGCAGCCCTCCTTTATTCTCATATTAGTGAGACCTATTCACACATAAGGGACCTCCATTATGCTTGATCTGAAAGATATGTGACATGTGGAAACAACATACTTTGAAACATTCATGCAGCAGTTCTGTAACCTCAGCCAGAGATCACAGGTTGTACATAGATAGATTCCCTAAATCACTACACTGAAATAGACTGTTCTCCAGCAAAGCCACTTCTCCTGTGCCTAGATGCAGTTCCTGCCTGTTGATACCTTCTGCTTTTGAAGGTTGGAATTTGTCTGATATATCAAAGCTAGGAGAGGAAGAAGTATTTTGCTCACAAAGGTTTGAAATCCCTGTCAGTTTGCACCTGTGACTCTCAAACCAAACAAAGCTCTTGTATTGCTAGATGTCACAATGGCAACGTAAAGTGTTGCTTAAGTATTGAGTATCATTGCTTCCCCAAAGCACCAAACAGCCAGGTCTAAGCAGAGGGTTTGGGAACCTCTCAGTGTACCTGGCATAAGTTCTCCGCTTGTAAAGTAAGTTAATGAGTTTCTTTTTACACAGATCTACCTTAGTACATAATTTCTTAGGAACACGTGCACCTTGTTTCCACCGGTGTGAGTGTGCTGCAGCTTGTATGGCAGAGGAATCCTTCCCTGATCCTCTAGCACTAGAGGCATATTCCAAAGCACCAAGCACAGAAGCACGAAGTTTGAGACGCAGCATGACTCACCACAGGAGATAAAATATCAGCCTCGCCGGAATGGGTCCAGGAGCACAGGGACTGCTCTACCAGATGAGCCAAGTGTCTGTCTGCCCCAGGGTCCTGCCTCCCGCAATCGCCAGCAGCAGCTGTTGGAGAGAAAAGTGCAAAATGTGCTGCCTGCAGTACAAGCTTCTCGCTGACCCCCTGCAGCAGGAGAGCAATTTGTGCCCTGAAGCAGCAAGGTTTAGATACCCAGTCCAGGGTGATGTGGTGTTTATAAACTCATTATTACATGTGAGAAATGAGACAATCCAGAGAGAGATGCCAAATAACTTTTTTCCCCTGATAAGTTTTTGACCCAGACAATGATTTTGCCGAATCCAAAGTATAATTTGTATTAAAAAGACTCTCTGTTTTTGTTAGGCTTTGGATTCCTGCTTTGCAGTACATGGTCTCTCTCTAAGACTTGTCACAGTGGTGGAAATTGCCCTAGTGCAGTAATTGTGAAAGGTTAAGAAGAATGCAGCAGGTAGCAATGACTCTTTAAAGCTTTTCTTTGGCATATGTCTCCTTTGGCATTGAAAAAGGGATTATCTACTGTGGACATTATATACAGGGTGTGGAGCACACGGAAATTTATGAACTGTTTTCTGGAGAGCAAGTGCCTTTCAGTTATGGTATGTAGAAACTTAGGTCTTATGCTCAATTTGACAAGAAAGCAGAGTTTCACTAAATTGTCCTTGCATTTGCTCCATCCCACTTGCTGCTTTCAAATGTAGAAAGCATTCTTCCCCTTTTCAAAGATCCAAAGAAGACAAGTCTCAGAAGAGAGCATTCCTGCCCAGGGTTGGATCCAGAGCTCTGCACTTGACTCAGTTAATAATGGGTGTCCCTGAACTCACTGTTTACAGGATGAATGAAGTATTTTTCACCCTTTGTTTGCCTCAGTTCTTGGCACCTCTGCAAACTATGAAAAGCTGAAAAATCTGGAGCTTGCCAAGACCTGTTAATATGAAAACTTAATCTTTCCTCTCTGGTCTGTCAGTCACGTGTCAAGCAATATCTCGCATCTGATCTTGGGCAACACCTGAGCTTTTCCCTACAAAATGGTGCAGAGCTGGGGCTCCACACGCGTGTTGTACAGGTCTCCTTGTGTAATGTCAGGGGCAGTCAGGCACTGCAGCACAGCTCAGTCTACTGCCTATTCCCTCTTCCAGAAGCACACATTTTTTAAAAACAAATCCGTGGCTGTTTTCATCCTTCCAGCCCATTTTCCAATTCATTTCATCCACTGAAGTAATCACGGTTATTTCAAATGTGTCTATAAGTATCTGAAATAGCTTTTGTGATTTCCTACTGCCAGAGCTGGCTTTGGAAGCAAGCAAGCAGGGCAATTGCCCAGGGCCCAAGGTCCTAGGCTGGGCCCGTTAAGCTAGTACAGGTAGGAGGAGTTGAAGCCCCATTGTATATGAGTGTAAAGGAGGAGTCCATCCCCTGGCTTCTGCTTGAGTCTAACAGCCATTCTGTGTGCTGCTTTCACTCCTACATAGTTTGTCCTGTGCTGCAAAGTGGTCTGTCTTGACAATGCAATTTTCTTCCTAATGTTAAATGCTTTGTCTCTCTTCGGCCATGTCAAAGTTGAGTGCAGTTTCCCACGGAGCAGGACACAGTTCTGTGTTAAGTGTTTATGTTAAGCCAGATACCAGGTCCGGTTTTTAGAAGTGCTGAGCACTCACAACTCCTACTGCAGTCAGGAGATGCTTCATGTTCCCTGTAACCAGAAGCCCTGCAAGTACAGCTCTCCATGTCCCCATTCCCCATTACTGAGGTCAAACCCACTGTATTCCCAAGTACTCCAGTACTCTCAGCTGGTGTAAATTAGCTATATTCCACTGAAGTCAGATGGGACACACAGACTCGCACTGGCACTCTGATCCCACCTTTGCTAAGGGTATGGTGGGATTGTTTGCATGGGTAGCCACTGTCTGGCCCATATTAGTGCTTCAAATATATAAAATACTGCATGCAAGCTGAGATGAGATTGCTCGAATGGGATAGGGATTATCAGGAAGCCAGGCTGGGCAAGCAATTGCATGATGTGCACGCCTTGTCCCATACCCTGAAACGTGGCACCAGCCACTTCACTTCATATTCCTGTTCAAACGCCCAAATGGTCCATCAGTGGTAACGAGCAGAGTGGGGCTGGAACGGACCAGCCTTGACGGGCTGTAACAGGAGCTGTGGACCCAGCTGTATGTGCTGTAAAACCCTCCTTGACACCACCACAGTCTGCTCTCTTGGAGCCCTGGAATGGTTTCAGCATTTCTCAGACAGTATCATATCAAGTTACTGAAAGTATTTTCAAAGAGGTGTTTGCTTCCCTAAATTTTGCTTGAGTTAATAAAAAGTGACAGAGTTGGAGAGAAAGCAAAACACATGTGTTCCTGGAAAGAAAAAAAGTCCAGTCAACAAAAATGGGACCAAGTGGAGAACAGTGCAATCAGGATGGCTTTGAAACATCTGCAGCCAGAGAATGAGGGAAGGGCACGGGGAAAGAAGGAACGAGGAGGGGAGAAGACAGCGCTCTGCAAATCTCAGGCTACCCCCAGCATCCTCCACTCACTGCCTTCTTTTACAGATGCTTGTTCACATGCAGTTGAGCGTAATAGCCAGGTAAGGCCAGCACTGGAATGAGACCTGGTGCACTTCCAGCAATAGCTCTCTCTTCCTTATGAAGAGATACGGTCTCCGGAAGAAGAATCAGTCTCCAAGGCTCATATTCTGGTATCTTTTAGCAGCACTAAATAAAAGTTGGTGGCAAGAGAAGAAGAGGACTATTTTATTTACTTGTAAGTGCCAGAGACCAGAAAACAATTTTTTGTTTCTTTCTCAGGTCAGGCATGTGTTTGTAGCTTAGTGATAATTAAAATGCTAAATTACCTCCAGCAACTGCAGAGAAAAATTATAATTTAATTACTTGTGAGAAAAACTTTTATGTTTTAGTTCATTTTGAGATAAATAAATGAAACCACTAAGATTCAATGCTTCGGTGGGTTTTCATAACAGGAAATGGTAATAACACATTTCTGTCTGTAGGAACTTCCTCTGGTTCCCCTCTTGGCACTCAGGGAACATTAGGAAGTTGCCTGAAACAGGCACAAAACCTTTGCTGTGGCAGGAAGCCAGTTCCGTTCACTTTCTGTCTCCTGCTGAAGTTCTTGGGAACCCCTGAAAGGCTGCCTGGCACTTGGCTGAAACAGGAAAGTAAAGGTCTGTGTCCTGCAGTTCGGCACTCTTAGACGCACAAGGGCATTAAAAGAGGAAAAGTAATGGCCTGATTTCCTCTTCTAAGCTCTGTTTCACACAAGGCAGTGCAGACAATCTTCCTCCAGGACCAGAGTAAGACAGTCTGATCCCAAACCAAACCTGTCCACACACACTAGCAGGTACTTCACTCTGCATTCATGGGCAGCCTTTTGCAAACTAACATTAAAAGGCAGAAGACAACACCTGTGGCAACAAAATGAAAGCTGAATGCATTGGAAAATGTGGCCTTTGGCAGCACACATAAGGTCACATTAAAGTGTGCACATCCCAGCCTTGAAACACCCCTGCCTGAAGTTCCAGCCACTCCTGCCACCACACTGCCAATGGTCTGCAAACGTGGCTCAGCTGCAGGCACGGAGCAGGGCCTGCTGCATACAAAGTTCCCCCCCTTCTTTTAAGAAGCCCATTGCTTTCTGCTGCTGAAATGCTGTCTGCAAGTCATCGTATCATACTGCCTCTTGTTATATAGAGCTTTGTAATGCACTATAACTCCGCTGTATAGGGTCAGAGCTGCTTAAGCACATGTAATGGGACCTACAGTGCAAAGAGCAGGCAAGGATCTGTAGATCCCGTGCTGTGTGCCTGGAGGGGCAGGACCTGGATGACCCCCTGCTGAGACTGTGCCACTCCAAGGGGCTTGCTGTGTGGCAGAGCCATAGGGAGGTCCCTGAATAGTCACTATTAGCAACTGTGAAGTACGCATCTCACTCAGACACACTGGTAAAATACATCTTTCTAATTTGGAAAAGCAGATTTTGCCATCCCCCCCACCCTTTCAAGCTCAGAAATGTTAACAAACGCTACAGTTCAGAGGTATGAACAAGGCTGTCCTAATAATGTGTCTCTCTAGATTCTTGTCATGCTGCCCTGGTGATATTCAGCGTGATAATGAAGGCAGCAGGGAAGGAAGAACAGAGAAAATAGCAAACAACCTGGGAATAATGTGGAGTTGCCATGAAGAGTCACAGATTCGCTTACTGGAATTCAGAGCAGTTTGATTTTTTCTCTGAAGTCCTGCTTGTTGTAGCAGAAGCCAGTACGTAGCAGCAGAACCACTCAATGGGGCTCAACACTGCAGGGGCAGATGAAAAGGTTTGTCCTGGGCACTTCGTCAGCTCAAAGATGCTCTTTGCCTACAAGATCCAGATGGAATGAGAGGGCACAAACAGCCCCAGGGCTGACATCACCTCACAGCCTCGAGACATTCCTACTTAACTCAGGCTTATCTTAGCACTGAAAATGCAAGAATGACCTCTCCTTTCCAAGCATCCCTGGACAGCACCTGGGCTGCCAGTCACAGAAGAGATTAAGGGTCAGGAGAGCAGAGCGAAAAAATAGCTCCCTCCAGTTTGCTGCAGGACCTCAGAGGTTATTGCAGTTGGGAGTGAAAGATGGGAAAGTGAGAAGGGATGGAGCAAAGGGGAGAGGAGGGCCCGCTCGTAGTGGGCGGTGCAGAGATAGAAGAAAGGCGAGGAACAGCTCCAGCCCTCCACTCCGGCCTTGCCCTTCGATCTCTCACACCTGCTGCCATGTGCCTGCACTCGCTCAGCACCCCCAGCTGAGCACCAGGTATGACCCCCTGAAAAACCAGCCCTATGCTCTCTCCTTTGCTCCTCAGCAAACATGCTGTGTGGATTTGTACTGAACAATTCATAGCTGCTATCAAACATGTACGCATGTCATATGACAAGCTATGAAATGAGGCACATGGAAGAGGCATGTGGTCCCAAACCTGCAGCCAGGGGTGCAGGATCCCTAGACATCAGGTGCTCCAGGACAAAGTGGGAACTCCAGGAAAGAGTCTGGAGGAAAGACTTGAGAAAGAAGGACTGAGTGTTGCCTGTTTTGGAAGCAAGTAAAAGATAATCTGCCAGGACGATCATTAAGAGGGAGTGCGGGATTTAGGAGAACGGCTTGAGCTGTTCTTTCTTGTGTCCTGTCATAAAACAAAGTGATGGGGTAGGTCAGAGTTTGGGACTGTGGTTTGCACCTGAGAAGAGCTGAGGGTTTGTTCTGATCAGATTCCTTTTACACCCAGACTGCAGAGTACAGCGAACATGAGGAGCAGAACAGGTATTAAACTCAACCTTAGGATGCTGTGAAAAGAACTAACGTGGGACCAGCATGGTATTCAGACTTATCTGTTCCTCCAAAAGTTTAATGCACCAGAATGAAGTTAGCATTTTGTTTTCTGCTGGCGTATCTGATGAACTTTAATGATACACTCTTGGTCACAGAATTCACTCTGTCAGGTCAAGGGGCGAAACTTCATTGTTTAACCAGGCTCAAAAAAGGGCCTTTTGCTAGTTTCTGCAGAGCTCTGTAGATATAGATTTATTGATTTGTGAGATTGTTTTTTTCATCTTTGCATTTGTTTTTTATCTTTCTTAATAGACACAATGTTTAATTCACTGTAACTAAAGATACTGGGATTTTAGTGAGGTTTCTGTCAGTTCCCATAACTCATTTTGATGGGAACCCATTGGATTTTAATGGAAACCTATTAGGTGAACATATTGTGATCATTAATGAACTTGATGTGCAATTATACGGGGAACCACCTAAAGGTAATTAAAACCTATCAAGAACACTAGGGAATAAAGAGAAAGGAAGTTATTCTTGTTTAAGACAATTAGTGTAGACAATGATCTGAGAACAAAATAAATGATCCCTGATGAAGAAAAGCTGTGTAGGTGTCTACCCCGGAAGATACAGGCCATGCAAACAAGAGTTTCTTTAGAAAATCACCAATCATGGAAGTCCGATTTTTTCTACTGCAAGTGGTGCTTTGACAGGGAATTTCAGCCTTTTCCTTCATATTGCCTAACTCTGACATTTTGCTGATCTCTGGTTCTCTGGGTCTGGGGCAGAAGAGCACAGAATGTCCTTCTGACACCTCTGCGCTTGTAGATCCAGGCAGAGGGAAGCAAAGGAGTGTTAATCCCCGTTGTTTCAGAAGGATCTGCTGGATGATATTATGCCTGGACTGGGCACACACACAATTTTCACTGTGTTCAGGGTAGCTGGGGAGGTTGCGAGCGGCTAACAGAGCACAGAAGTGGCAATACCCCAAAGGACGAATTCCAGGCCTGGCAGGGAGCAGAGCTGTGTTCCACCCTTCTTTCAGGGACTCAAATGCAATGTAAATTTTCCTTTAGTCTAACACTGTTCTGCCTTATTGAAATGCTGCTTGGTGCCAAGGGACTTATCCCCATAACCATGAAAGGCCAGCATCTCCAAGAGCAAGCAAGCTGCAGGCTCAGAAAGTGCCCCCAAATCACTGATATATTCCTCAAAATCACAAGAAATCCTATTGTTTGCCGACCACTAGACAATTAAAAGGTCCCCACTCCATTGTCATTGATCTGCTCTGCATGCCTTTGGTGCAGAAAGCAAGGAACGTAATGTAATTAGCTGGCGGGTGATGTCCACCAAATGTCATTCCTGAACACATTTGCTTTAGTCCCTATTCACCAGCGTCAACAGCAAGGCTGCTTCCCCATCCACTGGCAAAGGCTTTCGCCAAGATTTTAGAATTCAACAATGAAACAGGCCTGCAACTAAAACATTTATCTGGCAGTTTTCCCTCTTTAAGTCAAAGTGTTATGTTGGCACACTGCGCTGTGGGTGGCGATTTGCCAGAGAAAAGCATGTGTTGGAAAACCTTGCTCAATATTATAGCAATCTCGTGCTCGTAAGCCTCGTACGACTCGAGGAGGAGACTGCCAGCAGGGCTCACAGCCGTCCTCCCCTCTTCCCAGGGCAGGCATGGAGCAAAGCTCGACAGTCGCCCAGAGCAATCGAAAAATGAGGTGTTGCTGGACACAGCCTAGCATGTTACGTGTTGGGCTGAGGAGGAATCGGAAGGGGGGGGGGGTTGTAGTGACTGCCGTTGGCATACGTCAGCTGGTCAGCAGAAGGAAGCTTTGCAGAGTATAGCATAGGAAGACATTGTTTTATAATTTTGAAACATTTCCCTGCAGATCCTTAAGTGTCTTTGGGCCCAGCCCAAATGTTGGACAGCTTTGGTGGGCTTTTTATATGGGGCAGATAATCCTCACTGAAGCAGAAAGAAAGACTACAGGGATTTGCCTGTAGTACAGAAAAACATACTGAGGAGGCAGCAGTAACTTAAATATGCAAGAGAGGCCTGGATTCAGAAGTCAGTTGCATCATTCATTTAGCAACACTGAAGCCACGGAGCAAGAGCTGGGCCGCCAAGTGTGTGCACTGGGCATTGTGCTCCTGCCAAGTTACATCTTAGGGGAGCCAAGGAATGAGCCAGGAGAAAAACAAGAAGATGAAATGGAGTACTACAGAGCCAAACAAAATCAGGACTGTCTTCCCCCTGTGTTCAGCTGACCAGGAGAATATGAACTGTGAACAGCTCTGACCATCCTGCTTTCCCTGTGCCCTGTGCTGATGCGGCAGAGGTGCAGTGTGTGGGGCAGAGCCTGTTGCTCAGCACCAGTGGAGCCATTCCTCCTGCATATACAGCCAAGCACTTCGGCTAAAATGTCCCTCTGACCAGCCAGCTGAAGTTCAGCCTTTTGGGGCACTTCTGAGTGGCAGGTCTCTGAGACACGGAAGCCTGCTGCTGAAGGAAGGGCTCTAACTCATCCATAACTTCTCAGGCTGGTGCTGGGGGTCAATGGGTGAGATAGGGGCCTCTACTTTTTTAGACAGCATAGTCCAAGCAAGCCCTCTTGCTGTGAGCTGGAGGTGTCTCCAGAAACTTTCCAGTCAAAGCACAGGCAGGACAGTGCAAATACCACACCTTCTGTTCTAAAAGAGCTATCTACAAAGTTGTTATGAGAAATGACAGCTAAGTTAGACGTCAAAAAAGCCACAAAATAGGTTAGCATTCCTTCTGCTTTTTCACCTTTATGAACACCCATAGCTCAAGGTCTTCAGACATATCCTTATCCTCCTGTCCCATTGCACTTCCCTCCTGCTCCCTCCTCCACCCCCGCAGCAGCCTCCAGGCCAGATGTTCACCAAGTGAGTGGCACAGTAGCTCTGTGAATCCCAGCAGACTGGTAAACTGCACCTCCTCTGAGTAACCTGATTTTTCTCCCTCAGCTATAGCGAGGGACAAATAAGCTTTTTCACATCACTCTAACACAAAGTTGTGCAATACCTTCAGGGTCTGTTTGAGACCCTGGTTGTTGTTGTGCTGGGGAAAGAGTTACTGCTGCGATCACTCGGAGTTACAGCCCCACTTGAAAAGCACAGCTTCATCTTTTAACTCCTTAGCTTGGATTCTGTTTTTTCATTACACAGGTTACACTCTCCTAAGTTCATACAGCTGCCACACTAGAATTTGCTTTGAATCACCTGGATATGAAAGATATGGGACAGATGAATGTTAATGGTTCTTGGTGCAGCCTCACAAATAGAGATGCAGCGTTACAAACCTTTTAGCTAAGCCAAGCTCCTAATAGCGGTGTAGCTACAGGAAGTGAACAGACCAACCTGCTACAGTTATCACAAAGTGTGGTTAGAGCAAAAGCAATTTCATTTCTATTTAATGAGGGTTCCAAGTAAAGACATTCTGGGTTTTCTAGGATCTTCATCTTGCTCTATTTAAAACTACCAGCCAGGCAGACATCACACAGGAAGTAACACTGCTGGGCAGCTCGCGATCCCGCAACAGCAGAGCCTTGCTCTCCTGAGTTGCACAGAGCAAATACTGGAATCTAGCACACCTCAGTGGAAGTCAGTAGAAGAGCCCCCTTGTCAGGGCTCCCATGCTTGGTGCACTTACTGCTCCGGCTATCAGGCAGAGCATGAGCCTTGCAGACTGAGAGATACTAGAAGGCAACCACCCTGGAAGAAAGGGTCAGAAAATAAAACTGCACTGCAGCAGGTACTCAAAACTTCTGTGTAACCAGAGGAACACCTCACTTCCTCTGAAAAAAAAAAAAAAAAAAGAAAAAAAAAAGTGTAATTGTGTGTAGAGCAGGAGGGGAAAAACATGTGGTTGTGATGAATACCTCAACCTTTTATTAATAAACCTTTATAAATCTATCTGCTCCATCTCACTGATGTCAGGAGCTGCTGCACTTTCGTATGTCTCTCAATGCATATAGTTTGTTTGGAAAAAAATAAAGATAATACAGTAATATTGTGCGTGTGCCAGTAACACAAGCCATCCTTCAAAATGCTCCCCTCCTGACAGAAGTGCATGCAATGTATGTGACTGAAAACCTCCTTAGGAATCCTAGCCTGTTTCCTATTTACCCTCCACTTGAACTGAAGCAGAAGATGGGAAAAAAATCCTTTCCTCTTCTGCAGTTTGCTTGCCTTCTGTCTCCATGGTGTGGCTGGCCTTGCCCCTGCTGCAGCTGAGCAAATTCTTTTGCTGCACATTGCAGTTGGGATTTTTGACCTTTGAAAGAAAATAGCAGTTCCACCACCAGCAGGTTCTCAGTTCACAGATATTTCTTCCATGGGAGACACCACTCCATTCTCCTTTCCTCTCTCCCCAGATCACCAGCAAAAGCTTCAATTACCTTTTCTTACCACCCTTGCAAGCCTTTAACCCTCTTCTTACCCCTGGGCAAGCTCAGTAACTATTTTGCCATTGCTTTGTGCCTGTGGTCTCCTCAGATACCTGAAGTGCCACAGATCAGAGGGGCAGACACGCAGCTAAATTTGAAGTAGGAGGTGGGTTCTGGAGTGGTTTTACCTTTTTGCCTTTGTTTCGTATGTCCCTTTTCAGCCCAGCTGCTACTGATGGAGGCCATGAGAAGGACTTGGAAATGCCCACAGAAGTGAGTGGATAGCATAGGATCCGGGGTGCAATTTTGTATTCATTGTTCCAATTTAACATATCTAAACATTAATATTGTCTGTGGATAGTTTTATATGATATTTGGTGTTTGCATTCATTAAACTTAATAGAACCCTTTCAGACCTGTCACAGTCACTCTAGGCTGTGACAGACCCTTCCCGTACAGTGGGTGTCAAACCCACTCTTTCTGTCTGACTACAGTCATCTGGACTAGTCCCACAGAGTCCCTGCTTTACCAAGACACACAACTTTCCTGCACCAATACAATACACAGATCCTACCTGTATATCACATTAGCACTGTGATAGCCTATTTTCATCCCGATCCTCACACTTACTCCTGGCTCTAAATTGTTCTTTATAAAGAGGTCTGCAGAGACCTTGTTATTTTTATTGCTGTAATAAGGCAGCTCTACAGGAGAGAAGGAAAGTGTTTAGAAAGATAGTAAAGGCCCTGAGGCTGTCTGAATGTCAGGGAAGGCCTGTTGCAGAGGCCAAGCAACTTGGGCTCTTGCCTTGGTGAGCACTAATCAGTTTGGCTTGCAAAATGTGTACCAGGCAATAAAATACAAAGGATGAAGCTGCCCAACTCAAGGATTAACCTGCACCAGGATCCCTAACCAAGAAAGGAGGTAGAACAGAGATAGAACACCTGCTTTGGGGTGGTGCTTCTCCTTTCACCCTCAGGGAATAGGCACCTTCACCAGCAATGATCTGAACCCTAGGGAAATGCTCAGCAAAAGCAAATTACCAGCAGCTTGTTTATGTACCTCAAGTAATCCAAAGCACAGGCTCATCAGGCAGGTAACAGGTGATGAATGGTGTTACCCAAGTTGTGTGCTCTTCAGGCACCGATGCTCTGCAGTCCTCTTAGAGGACGTGTGGAGCCAATGCTGCCAGCTGGCAGAGCTGGCTGGAGCACCTTCCCTGTGCCATGGGCCCTGCCTGGGGAACTTTTGGGGCATTCCTAAGGGTTTGTGCATCTGTCAGGATGACTCTCCTGCCACTTGTATGTGACAGTTTCATCATAGCTTTTCCCATGCAAAGCCTATCAGAGTTTGAATGGATTGGAAGAGGTCTTCTGCTGAGTGTGTACATAAATCCCTAGCTGAAAAGCATGTGCAGCACAGCCTCAGACCATGCTGGCATGCTTCTTTGTAAGTGAAAGACTTTGCTAGAGAGATTTTGAAAAGAACCCACCACACAAGTCTTGCTCTGTACTTGCCTCTTTGGGTGACGTGAAATCTCTATCACCTCTACCTGCAGGTTGAGGAGTTTGTTGTGGTAGATACATTCCCAGGATGGGGATTGACTGGGTAAATCTGCTGATGGCTGAGCAAATAATGACGCATCACTAGATTTGTTTCTCAAGACTCCAGCAGAACAGGTTTTCAAAAAAGATAGGTAGGTAGGTAGGTAGATAGCTAAGTGACCTGGTGGACCTAGAGGAGATGAAGTAGCACATTGACATGTGAGAAGTGCCTGTCAGTAAAGAGAATCAGTGCACTGGCTGAAGAAGCTCTCAATCCCATTAGTGCTATTGTCTAATCTGAAACCAAGTCCTCCAACATGCATGACAGAAGATCACAGCCTAGATTTAATTTCCAAATCATGCAGTAATAACACAGGGAGAGATAATGCTAAAGGTAGAGCAAGTGTAAGAGACTTCCAGGGTTACAGCTGAAGCAAAAACAAACATTAAATAAATTGGGTGACAAGAGCTGTGCCCATCCTCACTGCAGCCACTCTCACTGAGCAAAGATGCTCAGAATGCTTTTGACCGAATGTCAAAAATCAGAAAATGCTGTTTCATCAAGAACAGAAGCACTCCCTGGGAACATGGGCAGTTCAACAAAGCTTAAAATAGGAATATTTCTGAACAATTTGTTCCTACATTTTGAAGTCTATATCCCTATATACTTTATTGTTACATATCATCTCTGACACTTTGAAATTATTGCACAGAAATGTTTCAGTATTAGAGAAAGGTAATGTTTTGATAATGCTGTTTTTCAGGCTTTTTCCCAACTGAAGTATTTCAGATGTTTTGTCAAATGTAGCATTTCAACATTTCGATTTTTATCACAATTTAGGACAAAAAAAACCCCGAATTCTAAAATATCTGAATTTCTTGGGGGACCAATATTTTGTTTTCTGAAAAGCCTTATTGCTGAGAAACTAAAAAGTTAGTGTCTTGGGAAGTGATTCAGTGCTGCAGCAGCATCTCAGGCATGAGAGTATGCTGCACTAATAGATGAGGCTGTTGTATGATGCTAATACGGAAACTAGAACTCCAGCAAACCGTTCATCTCCCTGGTGAACAACTGAGCTCAGTAGCTTACAACTGTTTGCTTTATACGCTCCCTTGTTGTTGCCATGAGGCCAAGCACACTTATTCAGTTCCCTCAGCATTCCTCCAAGACTTAATACTCATTCCAGGTTCCCTCTTGGCACAGAGAATTTGCTGGCTTGATCCAAAAGTGAAAGCAGCTTTTCTTGTCTCAAGCCCATTGCTTTCAGCAAAGTGGCAACTCGTTTTTCTGAGTGTGCTGGGATTGAAAGAAAGAGCTCTCCACTACATACCTGTGCAACCCACAAAGGCTTGGCCTGGAAGATTTGCAGCGAGAGCCATTCTGCTACCATTATCTCAGAGTTCCTTTTAAGATCTTACAAGGCAGTGATTGATCTGCCCATTGCAATGGGTTTGACTAACGTTTCATTACCTATCCCCACTGAAAATGTTGTTTGATTTAGGTTCAAAGAGCTCATTATGTAGGGATTTTTTTTTTCCTCAGGAAAAAAAATGAAATGTAGAATAAGAAAGTATCAAATACTGAGCTAATTATAATTTGCCAAGGTTTGGTTGGTGTATGAGTGTGTCTGAGATTTTGCTCATTACCAGTTGTATAATATAATTTCTACTGCATGGTTAATTAGTACCCCAAAAATAACCTAAGGAATTTACACAAACCTAGTTGGAGGACAAGAAATAAATCACTGAGGAATAGATGTGGGGAAAATCCCCAGTGAGGGCATTTTCACTACTGAAGTAAAACACTCGGAGGTTTAACTTTCAAAACAGACAGACATTTTGGGAGAAGCTCAGAAGCATCTCGAGGACAGCCTCTGTGCCGCATTCAGACAGTTAAACTCCATCGCATTCCACAAGCTAAGTGCTTTTATCTAGCTGATGTCAGCAGATCTCCAAACAGGACCCAGCTCAGTCTTGGGAATCATGCTTGCCATTGACTTGGCAGAAGCACCGAAGTGACATTCAGCCTGTCTGAATACGGCAGTACTTTGCTTCCAAGACTCCCCTTCTTTTGATGGTTCATTCCAAACACCTGAAGCTGACTTAGAGAAATACCACATAAACACTAGCACAGATTCCTCTTCCTTCCACCACCACAGTATTCATCCCAAGACAGTGGAAAATATCATTGATCCTTTGAAGTCAAGAGAGCTACGATAGACCAGTTGACAGATCTGCTCCCTCACAGTCAACCATGCTCCCTTAGGTTATGTACAGCCACGTGAATTACCTCCCCAGCTGTGCAGTGTGACTGAGAAATAACCATCTTACTCCTAAAAAGCTTCATCTTGGCTAACATTGTTCACCACTGCAGGAACGGAACATATGGAAAAGATGCTGCTTCAGTTTTGAGGCAGATGGGGTTTACTACATATGTGGGTTTGGTGGGTTTGGTTTGTTCTCCAAGTCAGTTGAGCTGAACTTTGGACTGAATCTGAAAGGAACAGCTCTCTGTATACTTCTTCTAATCCAGTTCATTCATTCCTACTTTCTTCCCTTTTCCATTCAGATGCTTTTGCCCTTTGAAACATGTCCAGTAGTTCTACCCCTAACCAAAAGAGAAAATAAAATTTACAGTGTACATAAGCATACTCTCTGTGAGGCTCTTCCAGCAGCTCAGCAAGAAATAAAGCCTACTGGGATGTATTAAAACCAATGACCATCCCAGACTGTTTAAAAAGAAGTTAGATACCAGTAACCAAATATGTTGCCATAAAATGTATTGCTCTCCCTGGGTCTGTGTTTGCCATCATATCAAAGCCTAGAAGTGGTCTCCAATTTGCCTGTATTGGAATTCTTCATTATTCACCACTCCCCCCAAATCTGATGTGATCTGCAAACTAGGAAATCTTGCTTTCTATGTCCTCAGCCAAGTCTTTCATACACTGTAACTATCAGAAAGACCAGGATCCGCCAGTGCAGTCTCCTACAGTACACGCTCCTTTATTAACTTGTCTTTCATCTTGAAAGGCTTCTATTTATGCCTCCTTTCCCCACTCTGCTCCTGTCCTCTGGCCAATTTTCAATCAGTGAGCCAATTCTTCCCCTTTCCAACTCCCCACCTTTAGACATTAACCTCCGACGTGGGACCCTGTCAAACACTGTCTGAAGATCCAAGCCTCTCCTGACTGCTGCTTAGCCTCTTGTCTATGCCGACAGGAGTGTATGTTCTAAAAAAAGAAATTTCCAAAAGTTAGCGAGGCAGAAAAGGTCCTTTCCGGAAACCACACTGGCTATCTCTGGTCAAGCTGTGCGTTTCTCAACAGGCCACCTTTCATCTATTAAAACATTTTCTAAGACTTGTCTTCACCTGAAGGGAAACGAACTTCCCTGCAAGACCCTGGTGCACATCTGGGTCGTTCCTTAAATAATGGTGGGAGGCTGTCCGCCTTCCACCTTTGAGGAATCTCCTGCAAAACACTTCAGCTCTGTGAAGTGCCTGTGAAAACCTTTCCAATTTAGACCCACAGTTCCTTTAACCTCTTTAATAAGAGAGCCATAGAGTAGGGGGTTTGGTACCAACCATCCACTTCACACCCTCCAGCTCCCTGAAAGCTTCATTTTCTGTGCTTTCTTTCCCTTTGAGGAATAAAGTCTGGTTTCCACCTTTCTACTTACAACTTTGGTCCAGGCGGCTCCTCTCTGACTCAGGTGTATTCTCTCTGCCAGTAGCCAAGCCTGATATTTCTACTTGCCTCTTCTCTACTCCACAACCAATAGATTAAAACAAAATTAGCTTCCATCTTTGCATCCAGCCCTTTTCTTCCTGCTGACATGCAGACTCTGCCAGCTTGTTCTCACCCTGCTCAGCTCCAATGCCAAAATGTCCCCAATTACCAAAGAATCCCATATATCCTGCTCTGTGTGTGATCACTCCTACACCATTATCTTGCCGCTCAATTCATAGCCTCTGCCTAGAAGCAGCAGTAAACCTGTCTCAATGTGCCACTTTACATCCACATTGAGTCTCCTTGGTCTCCAGAGGGGCGTCTCAGCTCACAGTCACCTTCCTGCTATGCCATTTACAGAGATATGTGTGTGCACAAGCAGCTTCCTTCCTTGCATGCTAGATGAGGAGATGAATATCCGATGTTGCTTACATAGCCACATAAACAGGTATTTTCCCAGGCCACTATGTTGTTTTGCATGATTAGAAAGAGCTGACTTAAACACATTCAAACGATTGCATGGGCTAGTTACAGTATGTTCTGTGGTGGAGTGGTTGTAATTTTTATCCTCTGTATATTCACATTGCCCTGGACAAAGGTGCTATGTCTGTAAGATGGAAAGGAGCAAGATCAAAACTTATTTTGGCAGAAGTTGTTCTTGGTTTTAAATCCTTGTTGGGGCTTAGTGTGGAGAGATAAAAAGATCAGCCCTAAATAATTTATGTGTCCAGTGCAAAGACTGAAATCCTCACAGGCTTCCCAGTTCATCTGAAATGTAGGGAGAAGTAAAAATTATTCTGCTCTATCTGCCCTACTTCAGTGTTCTTCGCACTAGGTAGGGCAAGCCAACTCTTCACTTCAGCTTGAGCTGTTTCATTGTCCTGGTTTTAGGTCATCCAAGGCAGTTACAGTTCCTCACCAGAGAACCTTCCAATCTCCTGGATAAATAGTGGGAAAACAGCAATTCTTCTGGCAGCTGGTGGAGCAGAGGACTGAGAACCAAGCTGACAGCTCTTCATGGCATTGTCCCAGGCAGACATACCCGCTGACAGAGCTCTACACTGCGGGCTACTGTGAGCAGCAGCTATGTCAAGAGGAAGCAGCTGCTCCTCTGGGTTTTTCTGAATTCCTCCAAGTCCGAGTGCTCACCAGCCCCAGCTGCACCCACCTGGCCAGGCATGGCCTATGGGAAGGTTCATTCTGTATGGGAAGAAAGTGGGTCAGGCCTCTCACAGGTGCTTGCTTGGCTGCCTCTTCTGGCCTTGCCAAGATCTTAACCCATTAGTCCAGCAAAAGTGGAGGAAACATGGAAGGCAGACTGGCGCTGCTCGGCACTGTGCTGGCAGCCAGTGGAGCAGCCAGGGACAGGGCGATGCAGCTTGTCTGGTCCGGCGTTCTGGCTGCAAGGTCATCTGCCACTTCCAGCTCCAAGCCCTTACCACAGCAAACTCCCTCCTCATCCTCTGGCTACACTTCCCTCCCCCCTCCGCCCCAAAGATAGCCAAGGTCACATTTGCCGAGTTACAGGCTCCAAAGAAGCTTTGTTTGCTTCAGACAAGCCAGGGGGAGCAGACAAGAGAGAGTCAGTCAGTGTTATCACAACTAATGCAGCTCATTAGAATTGTTTTAAACTCTGAAAGCAAATGAATATCTAATGAGATTTCCCCCCAGGTGTAATTAGCAATAAGCTTTACATTGCTCTAAAAATACCCTCCAATTTTTTTAAAAACTAAATGCAGATAACTGGAAGCTCTAGTTACACTTAATGAACTGAACAAAGCACATTGAAAACTAAGAACATTTTAATTGTGTTTATTTAGCCTTCAGCAAAGGATCCAAGACATTTTCATAATAATCAAATTAATTCCAAAATGCTTCTTTGTAAGTTGTCCAGCCAGCAATGTCGATGTTGATCATATACAGTGGACTATTTCCCGATCCGACAGTCATTTCACTGAACAATGCATTATTCAAGAAACTGAAGCCATCTCTTCACCAAGCTTTCCCTCCCCTTTGTTCCTCCCATGGGCTGTTTAGTGTATCAAGAGTTTATCAACTCAAGAAGAAAAACTGCAGTTCTGGTTAGTAAAAACAATTATGATATCTTCTTTCTCCATATTTGCCCCAAAAAGAATGGTGAGGAAAATACTAATTTTCTTTAAAATTCTCAAGAATTACTAAAAGTAGGTATTGCCTTTCACAATCACTTACTTCAAATCAATTGGTAAGTTGACTTTATATCACTGAATATCCCAAATGACCAGTTTATTTTGGCAACTATCAGCTAGAGCTGTCTAAAACTCCGACCTTTGAAAGAAAAGAACCTACAGCTTGATGCGTGTATCATCTGTCCCTGGAAGAGTTTAGGACTCAATTCTGGTTTTGATTAAATCAGCAAAATATCAGCAAGATACTGTGTCACAGTTTCTCTGCTTCTGGTCATTTCTGCCAGGCTTCTGAGATGCAGTATGAGATGTCCCTATTGTGAGTGACGCTTTCAGTCAGATACCTCAAACCTGCCTTTGTCCATGGCTGATGCTAATACCTAACATAAAAAAAATCACAGGACAGGATGGAAATAAGGCAACCAGTCCATGCCACCGCACAGAACAGTGGGGCCCGGTCCTGCAGCCTTTCCACACACTGCTCCAAGGGAACATCTCAGCACAGCATCCATGGAGAGATGCACATCCTGTGGACAATCAGAGCCGCACAGCTTCCTGCTTTATCTTCATCAGCTGGGAAGGGCAGTTTGGGAGTACCACATGCCAGTTAACAATCCAAAATTATGCTGTTAATCATTTTGTTTTATAGACAGGTCTTTGCCTCTCGGCCAGGCAGGGGGCCCTTCCTGGGCCTGCTCACTAGGGCCACCCTGACACAAAGCACCTGTATGTCATTATGCCATTGCAAGTCCAAAAAGCAAGGGCAGAGGAAAAGCAGGGGCTCCTGTGTCCCTTCCTGAATATTCGTACTGCTGAGAGATTTTTTTTTACTTCAATACTGATCACTAGAAGGAGGAGCAAGCAGAGTAATGCAAACAGAGTTTGAGTCAAAGAAACAAATTCATAGAATGGGAGCTGCGGTGAGACCTTTCCTGTGAATTGACAGTATCATTCCACTAGAAAATTCAAAATCCCACCAATAACTCAATCCCTTAGACTCCCCTACACTTCTGTCACAGACAACAGGACTGCTGCTTCTTCACAGACAGCGCATTCACAGCTTCATCCACATGTCCCTGAATAAGCGTGAAAGAGCAGGGTACAAGAAGGGACCATGGCGACTCTCCCTTCTGCTTCTGCTAATTGCACTCCACGAGTAGCCCCTGGAGCCCAGGCTCAGGCCAGCACGCAGCCTTGCTGCATTGCTTCATACGGTCCAGGTAGTCAGATCCCATTGATGTCCTTTGTGTCTCCATGCCTAGCTTGCCGGCTTCCTCTGAAGCATCGCAAAGGAGAGTTAATTAATTCTGATCACTCCTAATAGTCTTCTAGGTCACAAATTGGTGATTCAGCTTCATTAATTTGATTTTTAACATTTCATCCTTTGCACTCTCTGCCCGATTAGCTTCTTGAAATTTAGTTTCAGTAAGTGGGATGAGCAAGGCAGAAACTTCCAAAGAGATTTTCCTCATTGGCATTTGGAGGACAAGTCACAGAGCAAAACTCCTGGACTTGCAGCCAGGGTGCGGTCACCTCAATTTTGCAAACTTCTTAATGACAGGGGTAGTGTGGCCAGGCTGCAGTCTGAGCCACGTGGCAAAGGAAGCATTGATTCTCTCTCTACTCAGGCCTAAATCAAGAAAAGCACCAGTGCAAATTGCACTAGAGTAAGGATAGCACAGGAGGAAAATCAGACCATAGGATATCTGAGAAGAGCAAAGAATTAATTTTTCTGATAGTATTTTTAAATAAAAGCTGACATTGGTTTGTAGGCGTATGTAAGCAGAGATGATATATACTGAGAAGTTCTCTTTTCTTTGAGGCATCTGTACATGCAATGTCAGGAAAGCAAATCATGTCAGCCACACTCTAGGGGCGTAAGAATACTGTGAGTCACCAAATGCTGTTGCTTTGTCTCATGTCATTTTTAGACAGGTCATTGCTGTAAGACCCCCTAAAAAGTGAGTATTGCAGGTGGAAGAAGTGAATCCATTATTCTACATTTGGGATCTGGGGGGGGGTTAAAAATGAAAAGACATTTTTTGAAGTGACCCAAAGATCATTATGGCTATATTTCTGGTTTTCAGGTGAGAAGATGGCAACATGACATGTCCATATTTGTCTCTCTGTGATAAGAGTCTTTATTGTATTTTACTGTACAGCATACTTTTTCCAATGGGAGACCAAACCCACTTCTTCCTTGGTAGGACCTAGTCCTTCTTCCCAGTGAATAAAAGCTTCAGTATACTTACACATGCCTGCAAATCAATGCTATACTCACAAAAATCATTGTTTCAGCTGGGGAGGGAAGAGGACACGAATAGCAGCAGTGGTATTCAAAAAGCAGCATGTAATTCTGTGATGCTGAAAGTTTCATGAGAAGGTCAGAGGAAAACTAGAAAATGTTCTGCAGTCCCTGGTGGTCCAGACAGAAAATTGTACCTTTTGTCTCCGTACAGATGACTGAGGAACATCTTCTTCTAGCTGAATTAACCCCAAAGTTCATTGTGAACCTCAGCCCAAGCCATGGCTTTTCAGCCAGGTTTGAATCAGAGAGGTGCATGTGGTTTTGCCACAAAACCACAAGGCAATACAGGTTTGGGGATATTCTATCAAACCTAAGCCAAAGTTTATCACAGCAGAGAAATGTGAAAGCAGGCTGGTCCCACCTGGCTTGTGGGTTTCACTGCAGACACATCACAGAGCTCGAGCTGCAAAAGGAAACAGATTTCTGAGGCCAAAGGAAATCTTGGGGTGAAAATATTTTCTGGGAAATGACTTGAAGCATGCAGAGGTACACCCAGAGCAGCACAACCTGAGAGAGAAAACAAACCCACAGCTGTGGCTGGAAAATAAACCTGCCCTGTCGGCAGCACAGCTTTTCACATCACAGGAGCCAATGAAAAAGTGCTCGAGTGTTCTCACTGCTCAGACATGTGCAACCTGGACCCTTCGCTGGGCTTATTGTTCCCTTGCAAAAGGCCCATTTATAGCAAGCCCAGCAAGCCTGAGAGGGGAAGGAGGACAATGGCGATCTCTCCCATTCAGCAGCAGAGGCCTAGGAAATATTTGCTACTCCAGGAGAGCAGCAGAGGCGCCTTTTCAAAGCTCCCTTTGCTGGGAGCTGAGTGACAGCTGAATCACAGTGCTGCTTTCCAAGAGCCAGACCTCAGTAGCACTGCCAAGAGTGGCCCGTTGTATTCAGAGCCCCGACACAGCTGCGGTTACTGGGAGGTCCTGCCATTGTCCTCCCCCAGCAGAAAGATGCTTCTGTCCCCCCTTTATAGACCTCCATCGCTGCCCAGTACAGGCAGGCTGAATGAAAATGTCAGCAGCAAGCATGGAGCAGATGTGAAGGGACCATGCTCTCTGACCTGGATTCACCCATCACGTGGGCTAACGCTGCTAGATGGAGAATAGCTTTATAAGACAACTTCAGGGGGATGGGATGCTGCCATTTGAAACAGCGTGAATGTGGGGCACAGATCTGACTAACTCAGGAATGGTGCTTCAAGGGAGGCAGGGAGAAATTCTTCCAGGGAGATACTCAGGAAGAGATCAGCAGGATTTGTGCACTCGGCGTATACTGAAAACTCTCCCCATCTAATCCCGCTCTTAAGTTCTGCACTGTGCACACTGGCCACAATTTATACCCCTCTTTTGAATGGTGCCTGTAGGCTCAGGGTCCAAGCTTTTGTAGAAATAAAACCAATAAAAAGTATAAGTTTTAGAGAGCATTAATAATATAATGTCTCCAGGAAGTAAAGAAAACAGTCAGTGGTATCATTCTGTCTGCAGGAGAGTAAAATGAAATTTATTTGAAACAAAAAAAAGTGAAAATAACTAGTGGAGTTTCACAGTCCAAAGTAAATAAGATGCAGAAAAAAACAGAACTGCGTAAACTAATAGAAAAATGCCATACATGTTCAAAACAAATGTTAGGCAAATTTTGTCCCCATTATGTTTGTGATGCTTCTGTAGTGAATGCTAGAACTGCAATTCATTAGCCCAGTGCTCACGTCAAGATCTTAAATATTCATCCGAAGCGCATCCAACTGTCTGATTATACAAAGTTTCAGGATCTGTCCTGTCTCCATGCATGCACTGCCCCACCAGCAAGCGCACACCGTCGTGTGACTTACGTGACTACCCACGGCTGCAGCTAGCATATGGGCACAGATTTTCAGCATCTGAAGAAAAGACCAAACAGCACGATTGATAGTTGGGCAAGAAAAGAAAAGGAAGGGGAAAAGACTTGGGAGGTCTGTCAACAGGGCAAGCAGTGTGGTCCAGGGGGGATTTTACTTCATTTGGGAAACAACGGGACGCTTACGGAAGGGACTGTGCTCCTGGGGATAGTACAGGAGAGCAGCTGCTTTACACTGTCAGCCAGATCAGAGACAATTCTGCATCCAAGGGCTGGATGTGAGCCAGGTGTACTAAATGACTACAGAGATACCTAAGATACAGGGATGGTAATCTCTCACCAGGTTTGAAATGCAGATGAGGGTCTGCAGAAAGGGCAGCAACACAAATATCTTGGAGCTGAGAAAAGCCGACTTTGAAGGGAAATGAGACAAAGCTGAAGGAAATTGGCTGGGATTCAATAAAGCCTGAGAAATGCACAATGGAAAAGGTTTAATGCAGTCAGAAAGTAATTACATTAGAATAATTCTACTTTACAGCATTTTTTGCATCATCAGAATTTTTTTCGCGTTCTCTCTCAATCAGTGGCAGAAGCCAAAATTTCACAAGGAAAAAGTCCTGAAAGAAATCTCATGTGCCAAAGTACAAAAGACACAAGATCTGCAGGATCCACGGTTCCTCTTGGCCAAAAAAGAAGTGCTAGAGTAAGGCAAAGCAGGCACAGCGGTGAGAGCAGGCGTTGGCGGGGCTGCAGGAAAGCTCCCTGGCAGTTTGTACCTGCCACTTCGAGCGCTGTCAGGTGTGCAGGCAGGAGAAATAGCGGCTCCATTCAAAGAGCTCCCGGGTAGAAGGTCAGGGCTGTGAGTGACAGAATAAAACTGGAGGGACGGAGCAACTTCTTACCCACACTTCAAACCAAGCAAAGTGCCAGTACAGACAGCACAATGGGGCCATTGAAACCAGAGAGTGATAATGGGAGAGGAGGCGGCACCATACAGCTTAAAACCAAAGCAGATTCTTCCCAGAACTCACTCCCAGAGGCACTGCAAACTGAAGGGAAAAACAAGAGGGTAAAAATAGATTCAACTCTGATCCACAGTAATTGCACAACAGGGATAATAGGGATCTCAGAGGTGGAGATCATACAGTGGCAGAGTTTTAAAAGTTAAAACTGTGAGCACCAAGAATTAAAGCAGAAGTTGATGAATCTGGAAACTACAACCTAAAATGCTGCTTCAGCTCTGCGCTGGCCGGGACCTTTCTCTGAGTCCAAGAAAGGGTCCTCCGAGGATTCCTGCCGCCTTGACAAACAGGCTTCCTTGCTAGGAAAGTGGGGTATGTGCAGCTTATACAGCCATTAAACCCCAAGGAGAGGGAAAAACATTCTGCTCCTGACCCTGGCTGTAAACAGAGCATATACGAAGCCTCCACCTCCATTTTCTCACCATCTGTGTAGTTATCCTGATGAACTACAGTGCTTTCCAGCCCAGCAGGATTTTTCCATCTCTCAGTTCTAGGGACAGCTTATACTGAACAAACGACTTACGCTCTAACTTTAAAAGCTTGCTCTTCCCATGTATCTGTCTTTGTTCTGATTTTATCTGCCTCAGAAGGCAAGATAATTTTGACTAACACAGAGTAATTAAAGTGAGAGACCTGAGTCTTAAACTACTAACATTAAAATTTCTTCCAAGTCACTAACTCCTGAATAGGTTAGACACATAGAGGAGGAGGCTTCAAAAAAGAGCACGAGCAGCCCATGGGGTTCAGCGTGCACACGTGTAGGCACACGGAGGGGATGCAGAGCGATCAGCGCCCGTTCCGCAGATGGGGAGTGTCCATCTAACTCCAGCCCCAGGGACAAGTGCCGCAGAACCAGTGCAGTTCCTGGTCATCTTTTCTTCTCCCACCTCTCACCAAAAAATTGCCCGTGTCTTCAGCCTCCCAGTGGAGGCGAGATCTGTGCCATAGAGCCTGGGCAAGTGCTAAGTGTAGCTCGTTTCATCTGTGCATGTAAGCAGGCTTGCAACAGGGGTAATCACAGGGTGCATTGCCAATTTCATGTGCTAAAAAATAATGACTCATTCTTCCTCCCCAACCTGATTATGTGATAAAGAGGAGAGATACACTTTGGTTTCTCTTTCTTTGCTTTCTGGTTTCTGATCCATTAGGCTGCATTCATGTCATGTTTTAAAAAGTTCTCGCATAACCACGAAGATTAGAAATATCTTTTCTAAAATGAGAGCTCAAATTGCATAAAAATCCATTTCTTTCAGCATCTGGAAGAAAAAATCCCACCAAATACTGCAGGACTTAGTCACAATACCAACAGGAGTGAGCCCTCTTCCAGCAATCACAGCCTGATTTGAGCGCCTTGTGCCCAGTAACAGTTCTGCCTCAGAACAATTAGGCAAAGTCAGAGCAAACCTTCCTCCTGCTCTCCCTGCTGCCTCTACCCCAAACTCTGAAGAACGGAAGCATTTCTTTTCAAGACTGACAGTTCTCTCACAACTATAAGAAAATATTTCAACTATTACATGTAATTGTACTAACTGGCGATGCCTTCTATACCAAACAGTCCCTGTTTCGTGACCATACCACATTTCAGGAACAGCTTAGAAAACTTCTTTCGAACAACACTCTCCCTCTTGCCAGGGGAAAAAAAAAGTTAAGCTTTCCCTCCTAACAGAAGTATTAACTATTGTTTTCACGTAACAAAGCCAAGTAAAAGAAACTTAACAACCACTAGTGCGACAGCTATAGGGCTAGGAATCTATGCTAGCGATTGCTGGAGGTTATCACCAGAGTCCTGGTAATTAAAGAGAATCTCAAATCTCCCTGCATTTACAGCAGGAGCACAGGCCTGCTGCTGCGGACTGGAGTATTGGGTCTCTCTTAATGTCACACTAAATTTATATGCGCCTCAGAGTAGAGGCATATGTCATTTTTCTCTGATTAACACATTTCTAATGGGATCCAGACAAGTCTGACGGGGAGACAGGGTTTGGAGGAAAATTAGGTGGTTTTGATTCAAACCCTGGCTTCCATCAAAATGCTGTGGTCTGCTTAGAATGTCTGCGGACATCATTTTACAACACACACACACACAAAAATCCCCAGGGGTTTTAAACCCAGAGTTACAGCAGGACCCAAACTTGTGTAACCAGACTTCCTGGGACAAGTGGGCACCTCTGTGATGAGAGCTTTAGTGGCTGGATGAGACAGGACAGAGGGGTGCCACTGGAATGGGGTGCAGATTCCACCACCTCTCACAGTTGTAGCTTTCGAGGGTCTTTGTCCTTGCTGTCCTGGAAAGTTGCATGCAGCAGAAATGGCCAAGCCACTTCCTGAGTCACCCATTACTACTGCCTGCATGAGCTAAATGTGTCTTGGAAGCTTCTCACTTCAGTGCTTACCCCAGCCACCATCAGCCCTCCCTTGCTGACATCTGATGGGCTCCCAGCACTAGGTGGTCTGGCTGTAGGCATAAACACAACCATAAAGACAGTAAAATGTGTGCACAGGCACATGGGGTTTTTTCATGTACACCAGATTATAACTAAAAATATTCCAACTGCTGTTTCTTTTTGCTGCATGGGAAGGCAGGGAAAAGGAAGCACATGGCCCAAGTTATTATCTCAAGGATACTTGCCTTAATGTTGTTACTAAAAGGAACAGACATTAAGTATATAGTCAAAAATCTATGTCCTGCTGTGGACTGAAGACTGGCAAGTTCCCCCTCCCACCTACGAGTAATTCTCAAGCAGCCATGTCATGATAGAGACTTTGAGAGCACCTGAAGAGTCCGCTGCCCAATGTAATGGCTGAATTAGTAGTTCATGGCAGGTCCTTTTCTCATCCTCCAAAGCACAACTGTTACTGAAAAGGCATGACCAGGAGGGAACATCCAGACTCTTAGACTGAGCCTGGAGGAGCCCTGCCTCTACCTCCCAGAAGGTGCTGAGATGAAGTGCCCCCTCACATTGCATTTGCTGCACCACACTGCAGCCCTTTGGGCCCTGTACTCACTCCACAAACCCCATGCTGCCTCAGCTCAGATGATGGCATTGTTCTTTCAGGAGATTTCACAAGTGCTTTAGGACTAGTCTCCCGAAAGCAAACCCTCGGCCTTGCTGCTTGCTTTAGGCTCCACTGCAGCTACCCTGGAGGAAACGTATCCTTCATGCTGATTCCTAGTGTGATGCCTGATACAGCAAGGCAGCATCCCCTGTACTTTAACTGTCTAGTAAATATTGCAAAGGCTTCTGGCTCACAGTTCAAGCATTAGAAACAGCCTTGTCCCAGGATAACAAGCTACCCATGCGTATAAAGAGCAATGGTTTATGCCTTTCTATCTGAGCACGCGAGAGAACAGTAGCAGAGTGTCACCATTCTTAGCTAATTTGGCACTTCAAGCAAGAACGGGGCTTTTATCTCTTCCTTTTCATTATAACATGGTGAGACAAACATTAGATATCAATAAGTAACTAAGCTGGCTACAGAGGACAAACACATAATTGCAGACGGTTGCTTGGTAAGTGATAAGCCTTTTTGGGCTCGATCACCACCTGTAGGCAAGCTTTGATTCATACATGAGATCATGGAAGAGAAAGTCAGGCACAAAGCAGACATGCACGAGAGAGCAGCACCTAATTTCTTCTGGTCCCTGGGACAGCAAACACAAGCAAGCGCAACTCCTGTAAAACCCCAATGGGGAAAAAGGCCGAGGAGATTACACCAATGCTTTTCTTTTTTCTACCCAAATTGATATCTATTCTTTGCACATGTGCGCCTCCCACCCAAGTATACACACTACACTCTGCAATGATATCTCCAGTGCAATGGCTGCTTCAACTACAGTACCTCCCCCTTAAGAAGGGAGTAGAGAGTGGGACTTTCTCACTTGTCTGTACGCACAAGCACATACCAAACACCAGCCTGAGCAGCATTTCCTCGGGGCAGGAAATGTAGGTAGTGGCAGCAACACAACAGCTTTACTCTCATTCACAAAGCCAGCTCAAACCAGAGAAAAATAAGTTGAACCATAACCTGCTGAATATGTACAACGTGGAGAATTTGGTTCAGCTTCAGGAAAGTGCAGCCAGGCTGAGAGGCTGCTAAGGCCAGGAAGAAAACCTCAGTGCTTCAGCCCCTTGCACAGCAGGACTGTGTACGGAGCTGGCTCCTGTTTCTAGAGGGCTGAACCTGACACAAATGCTTCCAAACTCCAGACTTTAGACTGGGACCTCTTTGGCCTAACAGCATGCTTTACCTTTAAGCAAAGCTTAAATGTCAGACGGCTGCTAAGTCAAAGGACAGCAGAGCTGTGAGCTGCACCCAGAGCAGCAGAAGATGAAGTCAGGGAGGTGCCTGTCGGCCTCTACCGCCACCGCCTCCTGTCCAGCGTGAGCAACAGGAGAACCTAAACCACAGCCAGTTTTAACAAGGGGCTTATTCAGACTTTATTAACAAGCATAGTAGCCACTAGATGGCAAACTCACAGCCAAAACTGAATACTGACGGTAAAAGACTCCTCAAATGCTGTAAAATCGAGGGTGCAAAAAGCCAGTGCAGGGTGGGGGGGTGGCAGTGGGGGAAGGATGGGATGACGCACACCAAACATTGCTAGTTCCTTCACCAGGTTCAGTTTCCTTGTGCACAAAGATATACTGCACAAAGATGAGCCAAACCCAGTATGCTGTCAACTGCATAAACCATCTCCTGGTATTAATGTGCCGTTCCAAAATCCCAGGCACAGTTATGGCAGAAGGGACAAAACAAAAATTCAACACAGCCACTAAAAACCATATTGCTTAAGCCAGAAAAAAACTGCATCCTGCAAATAGCATGGCTAAAGGAGCCCAGATTGCAGATTATGTATTATTCATTGCTATCATTGTTGTAAGCCTCCAGCCAACCTAGCTTTTTCAGTGTGGGCTGCAGGAAAGGTGGGGCCACTATGTAAATCAGAAATACCTTGCAAATGACTCTTACATATTAGCTGCATGTCTGTGAAAAGAAATGAATTGCATGGTAGCCAAAGCTCTACACAAGCAATCATCTTTGTCTTGCAAAGTGGCCATTTGTATTTTATGTCAGCCTGTTATTATCCTGAATCAGTTCTTGAGCAAAGATCAAAGCTAGTCTGGGTAAAGTAGTCCTCGCTCATTACACGCTGATAATTTTTGCAAGTAGGAGTCCTTTCCAGGAGCTGGAGTCACAGCAATGGGCACTGTTATGTGCATGGGTTCTTAAAAAAAGCTGGGTCAAACTGAGCCAAAATTTCAGCAAAGAAGCTGAGGTGGCTGCCTGCCTCCACATCCGGAGAGACTGGATGTTCAAAATTGCTGCGCATCCGTGAAAATACAAGGGCAGCAACATGATGGTAATTTTACAGAAAGCTCTAAACTTACCATTTAGCTACGAGGGGAAACATCCCTTACTTCAAGAATAATAGGAAGTAGATACATTTTTATTTAGTTTCCAAAGCTACAAATTGCCAGTGATTTTACCATGCTACTGTACAGGGCAAGACAAACTCTGAGGCAGTTAACGTCCCTTGTACGACTATAACATAGTGTTGAGCAAAACAATTTTCATTTTTACACCAGTTTCAGAAATTCATTTTCCCCAATAGCAGTGTTGTTTGCTGCACTTCAAGTAGCAGCAGTACTGCATACCCAGACTCAAATACTTCTTTTATCCACAATTACTTTAAGAATGCCAGGAAAGAATAAACTCACAATCCTGCAAGCATTACTGAAAATATTTGCCTCACCTGATGATAACATTTCATGCCCCTCAGCAAATTCAGCCTAAATAGATAAATATAGTGGATCCTACTGATCCCTGTTTGTGTATGTGCAGAACCATTCAACAGAACTAATTCCCCAGATTACCCTTTCATAAAATTTATCAATAAATTTTGCACCATCAGTTCTGAATTACAGTAACGCCATTACATCTGTGGATTACCAAAGTCAGGGTGTATCTTGCTCACGAAACTCACAATAACCATCTGCTCTTTGCAACTGTGAACTTCAGCTCCTGAACAAGGTATTTTCATTGACCCACCTTCCAAGAATCTAAACCGAGGTACTCTGAGGTCCATTCACATGGCTCATCCCTATATACCCTCTCTGCTCTGCCTTTTTCAATTCCAGGTTTTTACACAAGCTGGAAAAATTTCTCCTGAAAGGGTACTGTGCAACCTTAAGCGACAACACATTGCTCCCTTTTGCTATTCTGGTTCTGCTGTTTCCCTGCTTTTGCACCCACTCCTTTAAATTGTTGACACATCTCGTAAGTGTGTCCGTTATGACCAACATATTTGATCAGTATGTTTCAAACCTGAGCACTGCACTCGCCCATTTAATGAGCAATATTTTAGACATTTTCCAAACTTCCTGTCACCAGCATTAGCTAACACACGAGCGATCCAGACAGGCTCTTTTGTTCTGAGCAGCTGTGCTGTAAAACAGGCTGAGTATCTTTGCGGCCACAAACTGCTCTCCAAGGTCTCCCCATCCCCAGTCTGCCATATGTTGCCCCTATAGTTTGTACAAACTCTTTAATTTCCTCTCTATCCTGTTGCATTTCATCAGGTTAAACTAAAAGCACGCACCGGCATCCAAAAGCCTGGCTGTTTGTAGCGTTCTGTGCTCTGCTCTGTTTTGCAGAGGGCACACAGCCTTTCAGTGAAGTTCCTTACATGGTCTCTCACTAAGCTCTCTGATTTTTAGGTTTCTCAGCCTTGCAGCTCTTCTACTTTCAAGGAACACTTCTGTGAGTATTGGAACACTGTGAGCACTGGAGGTGTCACATTCAAAGCCGTCCATAAGTGCTAGATGGTCGTCCTGTAGTAGGGCTATCTCAGGTCAAAATCAAGAAGTCAAAGAGATTTAGATAAGGAAAACCAGCAAAGTATTTTGAAACCATCCATTGAGGTGGCTTCCCTGTGTGCCCAACAACTATCATCTCTGCCTCTCTGCCTAGTACCAGCAAGGCCGTGTTCCCTCTGCAGTGCTGTCCCTCCCCTCTAGCAGCCTCCTACACAAAGCCTGTAGCAACAAGACCAGTTACAGATGTGCACAGAAAACAGTGTCCTGGTTTGGAGCAGAGTTACTCCAGATTTACTGTTACTGTTGTTACTGAAACAGTAAACGAGGCATCTCATACCACACTATCAGGCTGCCCAAACAACACAGAATACCTAGCTTATCTGTAAGGCCGTGGTTTAACCCCAGCTGGCAGCTCAGCCCCCCGCAGCCGCTCGCTCACTCCCCTCACAGTGGGAGGGAGGGGAAGAGAATCGTAAGGGTGAAAGTGAGGAAACCCCGCGGGTTGAGATAAAGACAGTCTAACAGGTAAAGCAAAGCCATGCACACAAGCCAAGCAAACCAAGGAATCCCTTCCCTCCTTCCCCCCGGCAGGCGGGTGCTCAGCCATCCCCAGGACAGCAGGGCTCCATCACGCGTAACGGTGACTTGGGCAGACAAACGCCATCGCTCTGAACATCCCCCCCTTCCTCCTCCTTCCCCCAGGTTTATACACTGAGCATGATGCCATACGGTGTGGGATGTCCCTGGGGTCAGTCGGGGTCAGCTGTCCCAGCCGTGTCCCCCCCAGCTCCTTGTGCACCTCCAGCCCTCTCATTGCCAGGACAGTATGAGAAGCTGAAAAGTCCTCGACTGCTTAGCAACAACTAAAACATCAGTATGTTATCAATATAATTCTCATCCTAAATCCAAGCTGCAACACTGTACCAGCTACTAGAAAGAAAACACTGTCCCGGTCAAAACCAGGCCACATAGCTAGTGACACAAAGGCTTGTGTCAACAGCAGATTTTGAGAAAAGCAGAGAGAACTACAGCTAGGAAGCAGCCACTTGGAAAGGCAGAGGCAGTGCTGTACATCATGCACAAGGGGAGAGTTTTGTGTCCTCGATGCTTTACTGCAGGAGCCTGTGGGGCCTCGCTAACATGACAAGTAGCAATGGTGAGAGTGAAGAAACATTCACCATCTCTTGAGCTCCGAATACCAAGGGGTGTTCCTTCACTTCTTCTCAGTTTCAACTTTGGAGGCCAATGAGACATGAATATGCGTCTAGCTTAGTGTCAGAAGGATGCTAATGTGTATGTATAACCCAGTCTGACAGGCAGCCCCACTATCTGCAGATTTTCTCAGCTCTGAACAGGCTCTTGCCATCCAGAAATCCTGCACGAACAGTCACTGTAGTAAGCTCGCTGCAGAGGCACAGCGTATTTGACTGGCAGCACTGCACGTTCTGCACCTGCATTGTCCAGCACATGCACATGTATCCCTGTCTGTCCGGGGCCGTATGAGACCACGACCTGGCTGGCTGCACTCTGTACTAACTAGAATTTAGGAAACACAGACCCTGCTCCAGGAGACACTGCTACACTGAAGTCAGCAGAGCTCAATCAAAATGCCACTTCTCCTGTGATCACAGGGACTCACAGCCCCCCTCCCACTGGGGGACAGCACATTTGCCATTTCTCTGAACAATCTTACCAAGCTGCAAGCATCAGCAGCACTAAATTCTGTTCTCTTTTGGGAAGCAGCCAAGGCTGCAAATGTAAAGCACAGGATGTGATTTCCGGCCCCTCCTGGAAAAGGAAGCTACAATCCAAAAGGTAGAGAAAGAACTATTAATCCTAGAACAATCATTTTAATGTTGATGATCACATGATGCAGCTGCAGAAATACCAATTCAATTCAAACAGAACTTGTAATGTGCTAAACATGTGGGACTCATGATACAGAAAAGGAGATACCAGAACTGGGTGCTAAGAAAAGGAATTACTATTCACAGGCCCCTGAGGAAAGATGCCTCTAGGACCATTGCCCTTCTCATGGAACTCTTTAATCAAGAAAATACTGGAAAACCATAAAAAAATAATGGCAGATTCTCTACAGTATCTCCTACAGTTCTACTTTATACTGTATATATGAGCCGATTAGCAGCAAGGTGCTGGGCTCCTTGGGAAAGGAACAGCTTATGGTGTGAAAAGAAAACGAATGTACAACCCCAGCAGGTTTACTTTTGCACAGGCTTTAAAAAGAGATGGAGAAATAAGCAGTGCTATTGAGTTAGTGCAGAGATGGGCTGTACAATTCCAGTAGCTATTGCCTGCTTAAGCACAATGAAATAGGATGAATAGAAGCCCTAATGTGGCTGACTCACCCTCATTACCCAACAGCCTAAAATGGGGGGGGTCTTCTGAGGAGATCAGAAAACATATTTTTAGATGTTTTAAGGTGTGCGTCTGTACGGATTATGCAGCCCAAGCTGCAAGTGCCCGTTATTTTCAATGGATTGCATCTGTATGATTGTAAGAACTCTCCCGTGTGCAGAGCTCAACAACTACTTTTGTTTTCAGAGTATCTGCAACCATTTGCAAAAGACTGACAGACATGCATGCGCAGACACACACACTGTGCTGTCATGGGGACTTGCCTTCTGTTCTTTCTCACTACAGTTTTCCTCAGCCTAAAATAAAAGCATGTTATGTTGTGCCCTTTGTGCAAGAAAACATAACACGAGAGTGTTTATTTGCCTATGAACACTATAATCTTCATCGATCGATATTAAAACCCTTCACACTTATTTTCACTGCCTAGTTCAATTGAACTTAGAAATTCCAGTGTATCTTGAGAGAGTGCTGAACAGCTGCAAACTAGCCAAGGGATCACATTCCCACAGATGGTATTAGAGTCCAAAGTCCTTCATGTTTGACTGTGGGATATGTACAGGTCAAATAAGAAGTTACACTGTCTGGGAACAAAGTTTCACAATCCGTGCAGACAGCGTTATTTGTTTTTACAGTTCTTTGATTTAATACTATTCACTTGGAAACTGCTATTTTACAGGGTTTTTTTCTGTAGAGGTAATTCAAGGCCAATTAGCTTTCACCGGAGGCCATCTTCTATGTAAATTCTGATATGTCCAAACTCAGTAACTTCTCCACTAACTGATTGATTAAACGTAAGGTTTGAAGTAGTATTTTCAGCACTAATCTTGACAGGTGTCCAGAGAAAGGCATTAGGCTACACAGTAGTCAAAGGAGGGGATTAGGAGCTAGAACCCTTAAACTCCAGATCTGCTCAGTATTCTTAATTATGCTTTGCCAAATTTCCTACTCTCATTTACAATCTGTGAGAGACCTGCAGTGAATTTACTGGATGGGGAAGGCAGAGGAAGTACATGATGGTTTGGCTCTTGCAGGCATTGCCTGCTATGGCCTGTGCTCAACGTCATGCAGCGAAGGTAAAACTGTCAGCACCACCCCCTGCAGCTGCCCCCAGCTCACAGCCCAGCGCTGGAGTGAGTGCCCAGGCCAAGAACGGCCAGTAATGACAAAGTTTGCTCGTGAAAAGGCAAATGGATAACTTGATCTTGCTTGTGATTAGTAGCACCAGAAAGGATGCTATTAAGGCTGGAAAGACCAAAAAGCGTAAGACCACAGCATCTGTCTGACCAGAAACTGCTTCCATGTACTTACTGCTATGCTCAGTAATGATCCAGAATTCCAGAGTTTCAGTAAATGCATTTCGGACGCAGTGACCTTCCAAATGCTGTGGTCAGAAGAAGGGCAAAACTTACAAACAGCAGATCTTTTCATGATGGCTATTTCAGAAAGCAGGTGAGCAAGAAGACCCCAGGTACTCAGACTTTGGACAGTGCAGGAACAATTGTATGTTCAGAAGCAGTAGCAGCTTGTTCCCAACCTCTGCCTGAAGAGATGACCTCTGGAGTTATCTTTCATTATTTTTAACCAAAGCTCAAGAGCTGCTTGGCAGACACCAGCTCTGGATTGGTAGGCAAGCACAAGGTTTTATAGTCTCTGTGTGACTGAGAGGCTAGCCTGACTCCCATAGGATCTTTGTTTCCTGACCTCCTGTATTCAGTGAACACTGTAAAGGGCACAATGGTCGATGTGGCAGCCTATCTGCAACAGCCAGGGCAATAGGCAATTATGCTTTGGAGAAAAAATGATTGTATGCATGTATATATGAGAGTAAGAGAGAAAAAGAGAAACAAGGGGGAGAAGAACTGGTGGGAGCACCAGGTAATTTCTCAAATGCCCTGCCTTCCACAGAAAGAGCAGTGGGCCACCCCCCGCCTCAAACTGCCCAGTGCAGTCATGACCTCCAATGAAAGTGTCACCTTCAAAACTGAAGGAAAGAGGTAAGCACAGATTGAGTTCCATGGCCTTCCTCAACACCTGCAATCCACCCATCTTATGTTGTCCTGTCCTGGAGACCTACAGTCCAGAGCCCGTCTGAGTGGATTGCCATTCAGGGCTGTCTCCAGGATGCAGAAAGACAAGAATTATCTAATCACATCTGGATAGAATATATCTGCACTGCAGCAGAATGGGCAATCTCGGAGCTTTCCAGTGGTATTCACAGTGTCTTTCTTTGCGTGAGCTTCCAGAATTAATCACCAGTGTGTGAATTTGGCTTTCCATCCCTTTCCCCAGCTGACAGGAATTGATGGCACCAACTGCCGTCACCACGAGAAATAAGTGATTCCTTCACTAGCATGGCAGACATATGCCAGCTAGGAAGAGAAGATCTGATCATCAGACTTGCTTGTTTTGGCTTTTCAATGCACAAAAGGCTGTTTTTCTCAGAATTAGGGTGACTGCGACAATCTGTTTTTAGACAGAGTTAGAACCACAAGATAAAAGAGGCAGAAATCTTCTCATCTGCATATTTATCATCAAAATGCAGCAACTGCATAATTTAAGCTTAGTGTTAAAAATATTGTATGTATATTTTAAGGTTTTCCTACTCAGGTGAAAAGGAGACATGCTTTCACTAAGGAGGTTAATTATTTCCTAATGGTGTGAAAACAACAGAAAAAAAGAGGAATCAAAAGGAATTTTCTTGCCCTTCCCCCTACCCTGAGGCGCAGCAGAGAGACATCTCCGTCCATATCCCTCATAGACACATTCAGTAAAATGTCTCAGAACAATAGAGCGGAGGCATGTGCTGGTAACTGGGGTCCCACTGAGCCCCACGAGGGTCTGGACACTTGCATGAAGGTGCAAGTTACAGGAGATTTGTAGAGAAAGCAGGAGCATCCTCTCAGCTCCTAACTGTTCACCTGTGAAGGGAAGCACTCCCGTATGCAGGGAATGGACACAGGCACTAACTGCCTGGTAGGCTCTGCCAGAGGAGAGGAGGTTTGCCGATACCACGGCCGACGGTGCAGCCCAGCTGGCTGAGCGCTGCACCCAGACTTCCCCAGCATCAGGATGCCAGCAGCTGCCTCCTCTGCGTCCCTGAGCAGAGCACAGCTGGGCCCTCGCTGCCCTGTGTCATCCTCCCCACCCCACCCCAGGCACCTTTGGGGGAGGACAGAGGTGCTTTTCACGAGGCCAAGCTCTGTAGGAAAGAATGAACTAAACACAGGCTGCCTCTGTGGTATTCAGTCGTGACTGAGCTCTGTCAGTGGTACCGTGGAGGTTTCCTTGTTGTTCCTCCCTATCTCTGCTATATATATGGAGCCCTTATATATACTCTGCAGAGCTGAAGCGACTAGCTAGCTGTACATGAGCTCCAACTTAGCAAGAGGACCTGTTCACCCAGCGGTGTCCTGTTTTCTTCTTGTCTTTCCCACTGTCTGCTTCCTTAACAGAGGTTTTATATGACCTCTGCTGCTGTCCCCCCAGACGTGTGATGCTCCAGACAGGACCTTGCTTTCACACTAGGAAGCATCCTTTCCTCTCCAGCACTGCCCAGGAGCCCCACGGCATGATCAGTCACTGCTCAGAAATGTCTCTGCGAGCTTGGCACGCCCTGCAAGGGCTGCAGAGCAGGCTGGCTGGTCGGCCATGGCCAGCTGGTGCTCCCCCAGCTGACACAGCTTTCCCCTGCTCTCTGCTGGCTGCCTTTGCATCCTCACATGGCCACACGATCCACTCTGCTTTGACAGCCTCATTCCTCAGATCCTAGTGCCTATAACTACCTGATATGCACATGTGCTTCTGTTTAAAGAGACAAGTTAGAAGGGCAATGCATGACAACGCACCACGATCTGAAGACAGCCAATCAAACCAATACATCCCCACTCGCTCCCCAACAGCTGTAGCCCAATTAAACTCAACAGTTCACAGGTGTTCATGTAATGACTTTAACACAAAAAAGTACCGCTCCCTTTAGGGGCCTTTAAAAAAATTTAGAGCTCTTTAAATTTTATATACCAACAACATCAAACCAAAGTAGGAAATAAAGAAGGAAAGGAGATAGAGCAAAGAAAATACACACAGTGACAGCATCATCAACAGCCTAATTAAACAATAGCCAACAGGAAAATGCACGTTTTTCTCACCCAGCCACAGCCCTTCTTGAGTTCTATGCACTAGATGTAAAAGCAGTTTTCTGTACAGCCTTTTCAGCACCGTTGCACCAGCCATGCTTTCATTCATGAAGTCCCTGTGCCTCCTCAGAACAAAGCCGTGAATGAATTCACGCTACCAAAGCAAAGGCCTGCATCCATCATTTCTCTCCATCTCTCCCTCCCTACCATGAGGTCGAGACTGGGCTGGTCTCCGTGGCGTGCTGGGGAGGCAGAGCTGTACACCTCTGGAGTGACTAATGACCCCACTATTTTCTGTGGCCTTGCAGCACGTTAGTTGATCCAGGGAGCCCTGGTGAAGCTGACACCCTTGCTGTTCAGACTGTCTGCACCATCTGCTTGCTATGTGCCAGCAGCAGGCTCTTGCTAGGTGCCTCCTTATTCTTGGGTTTTGTTACATCTTGCCAGCACTTCTGGCCACAACATTGTTATTTTCTTTTGTAGTTTTCCCATCGATTGCAGGTGTTCCCTTTCCTTCTAACTCACCTTCATCCCCCTCATTTCCACAGACCTGCATACATGAGCCCCTAGCAATGTCAGGATCACAGCTAGGAGCTGCCACGTCTACTCATTACAGGAGGGATGAGGAGACAGGAAACACGATTCTCACAAACCTAGAGAAGGAAGCATCGGGCTGGAGAAGAACAGATGCCTGAAGAGGCAAAGAGCTTACAATACCTTGACCTTGGGGGAAACTCACTCCAAGGCTTCTTGTTACTGCCCTTGGTCTGATTGTGTGTTTGTAGCTCCTGATTTTCCCATGGTGAGATACTGAAGCCAAAGTAAACCTGAAGTTTCCACTTTGAAGCAATTCTGGCTTCAGCTTTTCATTCTTATAAAGAAAAGTGAAGTGTTCTTACAAAGAAATATCTTTGTCCAAAAGATTTTTAAGAGGGGCAGTGAAAAGATGCTGCTCTGTTGTACGTCAGAAGGGTCTGGGAGGGGAAATCAGTTTCTTGGCATCTTACTAAAAAACAAGAGCCTAAGAAACCAAAATATTTGGAGGCTTCAAAAATCAAGTTACAGTGCTAAAACAGTGCAAAAGAAGGATTTTCCAGAGTCCCTAAAAAGGGAAAATAACATCTTGCTGGGCCTGTGAAGCCAGGAATTTGCACAGGAGCAAACAGAGCAGCTCTGGATCCTGAAGTCCATTTTTTCATTAGCAGTAAAAGCACAGCACAGAGAGTGGCAGTAAAATCCCTGGCCCCACTCTGCCCTTCCCAGAATACAAAGTTTTAAATCGCTTTCTAGAAGCAAAAAGATGCAGGGTTCCAGACTTCATCCATCCTCTGTCCTCTGCTTAGAGGGATTGCAAAATGTAATCTCCCCACAAAAGGCAGATTCATAGAGCAGTATGGAGGTCTTTGCAGCTACATATCTTATTCATGCACCTACAGTACCTAGCAGACTGGGCCCCAACCTGAGAGATTCCTTTAGGAGTTAGAGTAATATAAATAGTAAATAAATATGAATAATTATCTGAGGATGATAACCAGTGATTTAGATACGAAAAGGCCCCAGGATGGAAGTGCTAATCTCCCAAGATACTTCACCATCCTTTCAAGATGCATGAAGACATACAAGTAGGCTAATTACAAAGGAAGATGTCTCTTGTATATAAATCTCATCTAAATTCAGAACTGATGCAAAAACAAATTGAGAAGATACCCAGGAAAAGTTCAATACTGTTGCTGGGAAGGTTAATTTTTAGACATTTTTTTAAGATAACCCAGAAGATCCTTAAATACAAAAATAGTTAAACCTTAAATAGAAACTGCAAGTGTCACACCAGAAAGGCACTCTGAAATGAATAGAATTATTGAACTGTGGAAGCATCATGGCAAAAAACACAATTCCATTTTCTTAGTTTAGTTTCAATTTATAATTCACACAAGTAGCTTAAACACGTCGATTTGAGATCAAAACAGAACTGCAGGTTACATAGCATCTGTTCTATAGGAGGGTGCTGTGTGCACTGAGATAATTTTAGATGAATGTGTTATAAACAAGATCTGTGGAACATTGCAGAGTAGCAAGATTTGAGAGAGAAAAACATACAGTTTAAATGCATAAATTGTTTAGAACGTTTAGCATGTGGTTGTACAGCGATCAACCAAGTAATCTGTTTGCCGGAGGAGGACAGCTCACACAGATGAAACAGTAGCTTCCTCCGTATTTAATATGACTTGTTCAACATTCAGAGAAACATCTTCTTACTCTGTGCAAACTCGGTGATCATAAAGCCACAGCTTTTAGCCACTGCTTTTGTTCTTTTCCAACACCTCCCCAAGCTGTTGCTGCAGTATCAGGCCTGCATGCATGATGTATTCTGGCTGGAAAAGGTCCACCGATGACCAGACTAGACCTCTCCTGGGACATTCTGGTCAGTGTATACCTACACTTTGATATTGTTATTTTGGGATATGGTCATCTTTGCTGTGAATTTCTGAAGTTATAGCTGTGTAGAGAAATAAACACGTTTTTATTCCTTCTTGGGGAGGACAGTTTTGGAGATACCCAGGAACCAAGCTACACCACTGAAATGCCTTTCCAGATTCATTTATCCACACATTCTAAGGACATCAGGTTGCCTGTTCTGCCCACAGCACAGCAAACACTGATGGGTACCAAACTGTCTCCTGAACTCACAGGACAGGTTTCTAACAGGTCTTCCTATTCTGGTCCCAGACTGAACATTCCTCCAGTACTCCAGTGCTGGTTCATCCCTCAGCACGCCTTGCCAACCCCACATGTCCTAGATAAACTCAGATGAGAATTACAAACTCGAATCTAGAAATGTAAATTAGATAAACACAGTATATTTCTTTATAGTTCTTTTTTCTGCTATGTGAAAAAGAACAGGGGGGTGTGTAACACAGGAATTTCTGACATACTATGCATTAATTTATGGATACAAAAGTATTCTGCATTTCAACTCCTCCTTTAGTCAAACCTAAAAGCAAGTTCATGATAACGGTGCAGTTCAGGTCAGAAAAAGGCATTTCATATGCGAATGCAAATGAAGATGCATGAAAATGTTTTTCCTTTTAAAAAAAACCCTGAAATTTAAAAAATTGTGTGAAACCACCTACAAAATATAAGACAAAAATCAGTTCAGTTGGTCGATAATGGTATTCAGGCTGCAGCAGAACATTTCCCTGAAACATTTCCTCTTTTGCTAGGTTATTTATGGTTTGCTTTCTAGCCTGACTGCAGCAACTGACACCCTGCAAGGAGTCAGACTAAGAAGGGAAAGCAGCTAACACCAGCTCCCTCTGGGATACTCTAACCTGGCTCCAAAGCAGATGCATCTCTTCTCAAGCCATCACCACAGCTCACTACAGGAGCAACGTTCTGTTGTAGTGCTCATGACCAACTCCACAGTCACAATGCATTGCTGAACACAGAGCACCCAGGTACTCAACCTGCGGGGAGGAGCTTGCAGGGTGGACTAGTTTGGCTCAACATCAATTTTTAGGAGATCCACTCTGGAGATGTACGAGTTCTCACCCAAGTGAAACCTATGCTGAACAGTAACATTTTCCATCATCTAGAGCAAGGGCTGAGTATGACCTGCTGCCCTAGTAACAGCCCGCTCCCACTAAAGCACAGTAGTACAGTAGCTGCCAAGCCTTCCCTTCTGCATCAGCTTTTCCTGCCATCCCTGAGCCTGCTGAACTGATGTGAGACACGACCACATCAGGCACACTCCATTCAGTGAATGAAGCCGGCTCTGTTTTGCTGCTATGAAGACCGGCAAGAGACTGCAGCAGCTCTATTCTGCCCTATGGAGCAGAGACAAATGGGTCTGACTGTCCCTGTAGCATGGTCGCCCTCTCGTTGTGACCTCTGAAAATTCTCTGCTGCAACTAGACAAGACAGCAGAGTGGAAGGGAGCATCAGACATGAGTACAGAGCCTGAGCAGCACTAACAGGAACACATATTCCTGCCTCAGCTGGGTAAAACTACCCAACGGTAGCACCTCTCAGCGGAAGCTGCAGCAGCCTCGCTTCAGCAGAGCCCTTCTGCAGAGACCAGAGCTGGAAGGGAGATAGGTCACTGGGTGTGATGTGAAAATACCCTCCTTGCAGTCAGTGCTGGTCTCCTGCAGTGCTCTGCAAAGGGAGAAGTTACACCTATGCTCCAAACCAGCACAAAACTGCAAGTAGACTACTAGAACTGGTTGCCCATGAGGACAAGGCTCTGGGTATGGGGTAGAGCAGGGCAGTGACGTCTCTTGGCTAGGCGGACTCTCCACTCCCTCTGCTCACGTGTTTGCAGCTACCCACTGGCTCAGAGACCAGGCTGCAGTGCGGTAAGGTGCCCATCTGCTGTTTGCACCGGTTGCTCACAGGGCATGCTGTGACCTCCTCCCACCCTTCTCCAGACACCAGCCGCTTCCACACATTCATCTTCTTGCACATTGAGCCAATGCGCTGTCACTCACAAAGTTTATATTTAAATAAGCCCTTCTGTTGAACTCAGATTAAATATAGCTCAGTTGAATCTGATACCATGAGAGAACCAAGGCTGGAGGCGAGAGAGAGAACGAGGAGGAGATCACAACTGAACAAATACATTTAAAGCTGTGAAGTTAACACCAGGCTGCACATCTGACTCTGGTACACACTGGGTTTGTTTCTTTTCAGCTCAGCTATAGTATTAGTTGCAGTGAGGTCATCCTCGTATGTCCTTCTGCTTTATGTCTCTTACTAGACAGACACACATAGATCTTCAAATTTACAGACAGAATGAAAATTCAGAAAAGCATTTGTCTCCCTGACCTGTCAGCACTCACAGCGGTGCCTGACTGACAGAGGCACGAGAGGGGAAGTCAGAACCTCTGGAAAGGCAGGTATCTCAGGACTAATTTTGGAGTCTCCTGACAACAATAACAATCAGCTCTTAGCTAATGTCACAGTGCAACAACAAAGCCTGCGGCACCTTGTCCTACAGTTCAGGCCAAGGACTCATTCTGGGCTCCCTCCTGATGTGGGTTGCCCTCACAGCCATTTTTCAAGCAGTGCTTAAAATCTGGTTGGGGAGAGTGGCCTGGGTGACTGGATCTGAGAAAGGACCAGAGCTGAATCTGTGCATATTAGCAAAGATGTAATTAAGGAGACCAGGCATTAAAAAAAAACAGACCAGAAAGTGTGACCATCGCAATAAGGGAGGAAAGTTGTACCACTGTGGTAAGGGAGTTCACAAAAGTAATAAATAAAGTCAAAAAACAGATCTTCAGGCCTTTGGGACTCAGGTGTTCAAATCCACTCGGCTATGTGCTTGGTACCCTAAAACTTTTCATTAGGCTTCAGGATGAACAGCTTCTAGCAGCAGAACAGATTTCATCCAGGTCAGCCACGAAAAGCCTCATCAATCATCATATGATTACCTGGATTGAACCATCCACATATATTTAAGAAACCAGTCCCATTAGTTGCATTGTAAGGAACAAAGCCAAGTTGTTCCTATTTCTGTCCCACTAATCCTAAAAGCTAATCCTAAAAACTAGTCCAGATCTACTTTGCTCTGGCTGGCTGACTTCCTTTGTGGCTACTTGTTGTCTTTGACAGCTATGAAATCCACTATGTCCAGTTACAAACCAGGCCAGGGTGAGGAGAAGCAGAGGAAGAGAAGGAAAAGCATGCTGAGTGAACTTGTTGGGCTTGCAAGAGTTAAAGCTGCTGTGTGTCCCAGTGCCTATAGACTGTCTCTAGTACGGATAAAACAGTGTGCGTTGAAACATATGGTAGGCAAGCCCTGCTTTGTCCTGCTGCAATCTCTTCAATTATTTTTTGTGTTGTGTATTTTACAAAGGATAAATCAGGGAACATTTCAAGAAATGTTTTCTCATTCTAAAACTTATCAAAATATTGCTGACACTGATCCATGGCTGGGAATGTCATTCCTGAATAAACATGATGTCATTCTCATTCCATTCATACTTCTCCTGGACAGCTGCTGTCAGCCTCAGTGAAGAAAAATGCCACCTCACCGGTGACAGCTGCCACTTGAGGTACTTTGTATATCAGCCTCCATAGGAAAAAAAAAAAAAAGAGCCAGTCATGCAGATGCTATTTAAAGTACGTTGCATCTTGATGAGAAATGCAAAAGTTAATATGGGGCAGGTTGCTCTGTGTCAGAAGTCTGGACAATGAAGAATAAGGAACTTTTCTGGTCTCACCTTCCTCAGAAGCAAGGCTCAGACAAGGCCCTCACTCCTGCACTGTATTTGCTTTAAAACAAAAGAAGTGCTGGCTAAGATGTGCTTTGATTGCTTTACTTTTCCTTATTTTAATCTAGACCTGGAAAGTCTTCTGGAGCTTACGACTTACAGGCGCACAAAGAAGTGCATGAGCAGACCCACTACAGATACTCATCATGACTTTGTACCTTCTGTGTCCCACAAAATACCCTAGAGGTGACATTTCCAGTTTGGTGTCATCTGCAGACTTGCTGAGAGTGCAGCCCGATAAGAACTTGTAACGTGGCAAAGCAGGTGACCATCAGAGAGCAGACCTGGCCTGCGCACCCGGCCACGTTCGTGTCAAGGGCTTCAGTCAGATTCTAAAGGGAAAGCACCAGCACAACAGGGAAGCTGTGGTCCAGTCTACAAAGGACGGACACACGGAATACTCTGCAACCACACTTGGAAGGCTCCAGGATAGTTCAGAAGGACACGGGTAAATGGCAAGTCAGACCAGAACAAAGAATATTTTGACTTCCTATGACAGTTTTTATTAAGTTCCTAGGCCACAAAGAAACCCAAAACCTAATCCTTTAATTTCCTCCACCACCAGTAAGGAGGAAAATGAAGAATTTAAATACCATGAATCCCTGATATTCATTGGCAGAAATTGTCTTGAGGCTTGACTGCTTCCCCTGTTGTGAATTCTGCAGGTGCTTCTGGTGACACCTTTCCCATTGCAGTTGTTTTTTGTATCAGGGTGCCCCAGACCACTCCCCGTTGCAGTAGATGCTGTAGAAAACCTGCAGCTGAAAAGTGGTCTGTGTCCCAAAGAACATGCAAAGTATTCTCATCTCCACCCCCTCATGCAAGCAAAGAGAATGCACACCTCGTGGAAGAGAACTGTCCACAATTTCTGATAGCATGTGGAGCCAGATGATCAATTTTATTTAGAAAACAGGCGGTATTCTCCGGCTCGGACAGGAGGTGATAAGAAGGCAAATAACAAGCACTGTCACTGGGAACACAGTTGGGCAACTTTCAATTTACCTGCCATGCAGGAATAGTACAACACGCAGATTTATAACAAGTCATTGCTTTTTCCAGTACCCCAATTATATTTGCAATTTGTTGGCACCCAGATCTCCTACAATTGCTCTAGGAATTGTTCTGGGCTGGTGTAGCTCTCCAGTTGCTTTCCAAGCATGGAGACAGACAATTCCTGCCCCAAAGAACAGCCCAGACTAAATCTGTTTTCTGTTCCTTCTGGCCTCCAACTTGCACTGCTGCTTTGGTGTCAAAGGGGCAGATGTATAATCTGGGAAGCTTTCCAGATGCATCTTGAGCAAAGCAAAGCATTGTGAATCATTGGTGCTAAGCAGGATCTTTCAATCTGTCACAGTACCACTGGCAGCACTCAATATGTACTCACAGTATACCCATGATGGCAAGCATCTCATGGAGGGGACACTAGCATTCACCAGAGCCAGATTCTCAAAGGACAACTAAATACGTTATCTTCCCTTGCACGCTGTGGTGTTTCATCATGCAGACTGTGCCCCAGCAGCACTGCTCTGCCCCCAGTAGAATGGCAACAAGCCCACGCTAGGCATGAGCTCCTTTGTAGCCATAATTGTTGCATTAACAGGTTTCTTGCTAGTCCTGGGCCATCACTTTAACTTTTATTACTTCTCCTGTCCCATAAATGCTCTCAGGTGCTCTTCCAAGGAGTCTGTGCAGATTGCCAGAGGAGAAGAATGACAGCAACATGGCCTCTGGCTCTCCCCTGAAACAGCAGCTTTTCTGTCATCCCCTGGAAGTGCTCCAGTTTCTTTACAGCTCTGGAAACGTGGCTCAAGCAAGGTTGCCAACACATGTTTCTCCGTGTCAGACGTTACTCTGATTCTGGAGCCTGCGAGGACCCTGTCAGCTATCATTCTGCCAGGAATACCCCAGCCTTGGCTCCTCTGCTTTCAAATTCAGTCTGTGTTGGGTTGAGTAAGAGGTGCTGCCAGGTACCCGGAAAAACAATAGCAGCTCTCACTTTCATTTGCATGCCCAGTATTGAAATCCTTTGTCACTGACTCAGGGGGGCAGTGGATAAAAACTAAGTGAAATATAATGATGCAATTCACATAAATGCATGAAGAGAGCAACTCTGCGCCTAACCTCATGCTTGCCAATGTTCTGGTGCAGATTTGTTGTGTCAAAGCATCAGAAAATAAGTGGATATCCAGCATGCTGGAGTCCCCTGATCAAAATGATGTTTTATCAAGTCTCCTCACAGGCTGTCCAGTCCTCCTGATTTCAGGGGAGTGGCAAGGTGCCAGTTCTTTCTTTAACCTTCTGTCCTCCAACACCTAAGCACCCCTGACCCTCCGCTGGGCCTGCCCTCCAGGTGTGTCCCACACCAGGTTGTTCTGGTATTTGAAAGAGAGAAAGAAAATCTCTGTGCTGATTTTTTATGTGTGTTGTCTTTGCCTGGCTGTTTTGACAGAGAGGCCCTCTGCTTCTTCACCATTTCTACCCGCAAGCCTGTCTGTACAGCCTTATTCCCTTCCCAGGTTTCCACTGCGGCCTGCATGGCAGGCAAAGCACCCACGCATTTTGGGCAGCTGAAACACCGGGCACCCTCCAGCACTATCGGCCCCTCACACTGTGAGGCAGGAGGAGAGTAAGGGAGCTCCAGGACCTCAACATTAAAAAAGAAATCCAAAACTCAGAGCAGTCACCTATGTTAATTTTTATGGCACTCTATACAAGATTTTCACAAAACTTTGGTTTAAGGCAGCACTAACAGAAGTAAAGCTAAACATTTCTCCACCGTGAAGGCTCCCCCCCCCATCTCACAGCCGTGCTCCCCACTGCAGTTTGTCTCACTGGCAGCCACAGACCTCCACAGTGCTCAGATGTGACATGTCCCAAAGCCCCAACCTCACTTTTTTGTGCCCCTGCCATCCCATTTTTCAGGGAACTGTGCACTGTGGATGTGGCTTCTCCCCTCACTTTGCGTCTCCCCCCAGCGGCACTGAGGCTTCCATGGCCTCAGCCTGCTCTGTGCAGGGACACGGCCCTCAGGCTGGCCACCCACCAATACAGCCACCACATTATATTTATAATATTTATAACAGAGGGGATACGACAGAGGGAACCAGGCCCCATGCTTAGTGTAGTGCATGGCATCATTCAACCACTGGGATCCTGCTGCAAACACCTCCTGAGGGGGAGAACCGGCGCCTCCATGTGCTCCAAGCCCCAAACACCCCAGACCTCCAGACTGTCCCCTCTCCAGCCTTACCTGGTGCTGTCTTCTGGGAAATGCTTCCTCACATGGTCCCCAGGAGACCGCCTGCTCCGCAGAGCCCTCCATCGGCACCGTCTGCCCTGCCCTTGCCAGCGAGCGGGCATTCACCTCAGGGGACACCAGCAGCGAAAGGCCGGTTCCTCAGAGAGGTTCCCGCCATCCCGGCAGTGGGTCTCTGGCTGGGCGAGGGGTCACTGTGCTCAAGCAAATTCTGGGATTTCCTCCACTTTTGAGGACAAAACACTCCCTTCACAGAGTGAAGGTGTCTCACTGAAAGTGCCTTGCACCTGAGGAGTGCCCTGGCTTCCTCCCAGCAGCTGCTGAGGTGCCCAAACACCACAGTTCTGTGAAACGTTCTCAGCACGTGGCCACCTCACAAAACCCCAGCGTTTCCTTCAGAAATGGTGCCTACGGGCACCTGGCTGCTCCAGTGTGCTGCGGCCGGGCCTGTGGTGGGAGGGCGGCTGCTGGCCAAGGCTGCCACTCCTCAGAGCGGGAACCCGCCTGCGCGGCTCCGGAACCTTCCGGTGCCTTCCCTCAGGGAGCAGGGGCCCTGCCGGGCCGTGGAGGAATGCCTGCCCTCGCGAGAAGAAGGGGGCATCGCCAGTCACGGAGCACGGCCGATCCTTTGTAACGGGGTAGGAAAGTTTGCAGGGATGCTGTGGGAGGCAGAGGAGGGGACGGGAGCTCCCGCCAAAGCTGAGCAAACCTTAGCACAGAGCTGTGCGGCAGCACGAACCTCCCCGAGGGACGCCCAGAACGGCCATCCCAGCACGGCAGCGCTCAGTCCCGAGGAAGGGACAGGGCTTCCTCCATCAGTCAAGCAAGACAGAGCCTGCAAACCTCAACAAAGAAAAGCTCTAGAAAGGAGTTAATTAAGGAGTTCCAGTTCCCTTCGACGCAGACCCTGGTCCTTTGTGAGCACAAAACTAAGCCTCAGCATTCCCACTGCTAATTATGAATAAGTTGAGGAGCTCTTTGATATTACTGCTGTGGTTCATGCTGTTGCCACATAGTGCAGACAACACCCACATAAAACCACCGGTGTGTCGGCTGCAGCTTCTCCCCTCCCTTGTTTTGTTCATTTACGTTGCTGGCAAGCTTTAGTGGCAGCCTGTGTATCTGGAACTAAAGCTGTAACCGCTTTCTCCGGGAAAGTCTCAAAATTGCAAGATGTGAACCTATCCCTGTAGTGGTGACAGGGAAATTGCAAGGATATTTTTTTCTGTAAAAGGTTCCTGTATTTTTCGCCTAGACAAGTGAGTCCACAGGTGGAAATACAGAGCATGCAAATACGTGTAAAGCCAGGTAGTAGCATGTGTTCCCTCTTTTGCCAAGGTTCGTCAGCTCCTGGCTGTTTCAGCACAGTTTTGTGAGTAGATACATGGTGATGTATGCCCACAAGGAAAGTGGCTGCAAAGTTCAGAAACACAGATTGTATTTCCAGAGACTGCCTCTGCTTGAGGGCTCGCTGAGTCACGCGCCAAGTGCTGAAATACATGGTCACCTGCTAGCTCAGCTATTGCAGAAGTGGTGGGAAGGTGATAGCAGTTCGCGCTCCAATGCCTCCTCTCACTGCTCCGTGCCAGGTCATCCAGCATTGTTTGCTAATGCCAAGTCCATATGGGATGTTGAATTAGGACGCGGTGCCAGTGGCCTGAGCTGGCAGCACAGCTTTCTGCTGGAGCTCAGTACACAGTTAGTGTCACAAAAAAAAAAAAGAATTCTGGACTTTAGTTGGACTAAATGCTGCAAACACATGATAACCATCAACTTCTCTGCATGGAACAGCAAGCGATAAAGCAAAGCACGTCACAGACAAGAAAACCTGGAGCTGTTTTCTCATGTACCATCAAACTCCAGAATCCTCTTTGCAAACAGGCTACTTGCCAGTTTGTTATGGTAAGAGAGCTCCTTGCACCATTTGGTTAGGTTAAGCATGGGCACCAGCGTGTGCTCGCATTCAGCATTGATTCTCCCCCCAAATCCCCCATGAGAATGCTAAAGGCAGCTGTAAGATACTTCCCTCAAGTCTGCTCCAGAGCAGTGGTGCTGTCTATCTGTCCAGTCCCACAGATGACACTGGGCTTGGCCTCTCGTGCTCAGCTCTTCACGGCCAGCCGCCAAGAGACCCCAATATGTGCATCTCACTGGGGCATTAATAGGAAGCAGAGAGCGTTATCTGTGCAAGGGAATGACTGCTTCAAACGAGGACAAAATCAGAAAGCAGAAAATTAGAGCTTCAACCATAAAGTTCAAAGAATATGGGGAAAAAGCATGAAAAATAATTTTGACACTTTGAAGTAGATCTCAATTGTTCCATTAAACTGTATTTCTAATAAAAAATAACAATAACAGCATTCCAAATATCTATTTTATAAGCTTTACTAATGTATATTTTTTTAATACATGTCAGAAATTCTTACTTGAGGCAAATGCAATATTTATAGAAAGCAAGAGACTTCAAAACAGCTCCAGAGACTTTAAGCTCTCGATTTATTCACAGATTTAGAATAACTCAGGAATACAAAATGACAAAATGTACATTTTTTATATTGTTTACTAATGTATTGTCTCTTGTCCCTGATCCGTCATTTTCCTGACTGGAGGAAACACGTTCAGCTTCTTCGCTCCCTTTAATGCTACACACTTCTGGAGGGAAATATTCCCATTTGGTGAAAATCTATCACAATTCTGTCTTGCAGAATATAACTCCCAGAGAATTATGTGAAGATCATTAATAAATACATTTTTGCAATGACAGTCATTTCTTCTTTGGTCATGATTTGTATCTATTATTTGCCTCAGCCCTCTCCAGCTCCCAGAGAGCCTGCTGGTGAGAGTGGAGAAGAGAAGAGGCGGTGCAGCTTCAGACCAAAATCAGAATGGAGGTTTGCCAGTGGCTAAGGAGATGTTGGAAGTCAGCTAACCCCCAGTCAGACATGGCACTGGGTGCGGAAAGATGCCCTTTCTGCCTGCGAAAGGCCACCTCCACAACGTGCCGGCTGTGTTCAGAAGCGAGGAGCGGGCTTCCTGGCGGCCGGCTCCGGGAGCGGGGAGGGCTGTGTCCCTCCCGCCGGCTCAGACGCTGCCCTGCTGCGTGGCCTCGCACAGGTCGCAGGACCGCGCTGCACCTGAGCCTCATCCTCAGTGGGAGAAAGGGTCCTTCGGTGCCAGGGCCTGCTCACAGCCCCTGCGCCCACGCCAGGCAGACGTTCGGGTGAGAGAGGACATAGAGAGCCGTCAAACAGAGAATGGGTAAGATGGTAGGAAAGCAGTCAAAATATTCTTTCTGTTAGCATTGTAAATCTTTAGTTTTCAAAAACAACGATTCTAAACCCACAAAGGTGTATTGTTTAAAAAATACCAAATACTGGCTTCTTCTATATATGAAATCTGTGTGACATTCTTCAGTCTGGAGGCATCTCTGAAACTGCAGAATTTCCGCTGTTTCCTCCTGCTTCTTCAGTCAGCAGGTGAGCGTGTTTTGCTTTTGCTGGCAGTGTGGTACCTTTCCATTCTCATGTGTTTTGCCATTATATTACAGTGCACCTATGTTTTTACAGCCATACCTAAACACTGCTGTAACTGAACACAGAAATTTTGGAGCAGCGAGGCTGTAACACCCCGCCTATGGCACAGGCGCAACATCGCTCCCAAAAGGATGAAGGGGAAACAGTCCAAAGCCTAAGAGAACAAGCAAGCCTTGCAGCATGGGCTGAAGTCTGCAGTCCCAGGCTCCGGTGGAACAAAGCTGCGATACTCGATTGCAAATATCTCAGCGCAAGAGTGAAATTTCCAAACCAATACCATGTTTTGCTAAGAAACCATCAAGACTTTTGCATTTGCTTTTCCTTTTAATTTCAGCACCGTGTGAGTTTCAGAGTGAAAATTGTCTGATGCTCTTCTAAAAAGTAATCTAGCCTCAGATGTCGGAGTGTAAATTTACTCCACATACTTCACTATGTGCCTAGCAGAGGACACTGGGAAGCAAAGGAATTTGTGACCTACATGCACAAGTAACTATGTGTGTCGCATGATACAGATCTGGGCAGCCACAGGGTTATTTTTCTTTTCCAAGAAAATCCCGGATCAGAATTAGTCAAAAAGACATGTTACCCTGGCAAAAGATAAGTCCAGAGCTCTCCCAAGCGTACTGCTGATGAATCAACAGCTCGAGCACTCAGCCAGCTCAGTGTCGTGCTAGATGTACAGCAATAAATGGTGTACTTTTGCTACACGAATTGCAGCAGCGAAGATATGCCATGAAACGCGTAACTGTTGAAAGATGATTAGCACACCCATTCACTGTACCACAACACAGCGTTTCTCTCATTAGCCTTTCCTGATGATTCCAACATCTACCAAAGCCCTGCTCAACCAAAAAGTTTCAGTACCTGCTGACAGACCACAAATTTTGCCTACTTGGTTTCCTGAGAGAAAAGAAAGAAATTTAAGGTTATGAGCTTCCAGCTGGACCCACGTGGGCTCTGCGAAGACACAGTCTGCCTGACAGCTGGCCAAGAGCTGCAGACCTCAGCTGTAGCATCTCGAACTACAGGTTTAATTGGGCTGCATTTCTTCTAGAAGCAACCTGCAGCCAGGCAAGCTTGCCGATGGCTACCAATGTTCAGACTAACAATTGTAATATTTTGGCAAGAATAATTTTGCAGACCACAGCAAATTAACATTGCTAGGCTCAGCCTTAATTCACAGGAGTGCCCAAAGGTAAGATGACAATTTGCCCTTTCTTTTTCCAAGCCAGCAGCTGCACTGGTCACAAGCTTAAGTGAACTGTGTTCTGCAGCTGCATGTTCTCTCCAAAGTCGGTGAACTTACCGTAGGCATGGTGCTACCTATGCTCTTCTTCAAACCATCTCTGAGAGTTTTTTACTGTTATTATAAATAGGCACTTTTAAAACTATGCATTTGCAGTCATTTCAGTCACTAGCATCCAAAAGTGTAACTCGGGGCACTAAACATCAATGATTTAAATGTGAGAATAAGCGTTGGCATCTTTTTTTTTTTTCCTGGTATCTCAAGTTCAAACTACCATTCCTCACATTGTGTCTTGAGTCCAGCAGCTGGGCTCTAAGAAAAATCAGTAACCGTCCAGAAGCATGTGACAAAATCATGCAAGTTGGTAAAAGCAGAGCCAAAGGGCTGGAAGAAACTGGTGAGTCAGCTCATCACAGAAACATATTTAGTGCTTAACTGGCTGTAAAACTCAACAGGGGCTATGTGTTCTGGGGTGCTAGGCCAAAATATGCCCAAGAGCTTCCAGCTCCATATGACAGAAGTAGCTCTATCATGCAAACAAACACTTTTCTGAGTGAAGGATTTTAGTTGAGAGAGCAAACAGGTCCTTGTCAGCCTTTCACCACAAATGGCTTTGTGCAGCCAAAATCTGGATTCTTCACACAGAGATGATTTTCCTCCCTGGTGTTTCCCCTTCCCTAAAGAACCTGGGAACAGTTCCCAAAGCACCATGCGCTTGGGGAAGAGGGGATTGCATTGCTCACTCACCAAGTGGCTGCGCTCTTGTGCTCATGACCAGTCCAACCCTGTGCCCCTGCACCTCCTGTGCCCTCTGCACGTGCACCAGTCACTCCCCCAAAGAGAAAACATAACATAAACGGCCCGTTTTCCACCTCCCACGCAGACACTAGCAGGTACCCAGTCGTACCAGACCCATGCAGCAGACCCCATGGCAGGTGTCATGCTTGAAAGGAAACGTCAGCAGGACCTGGAAGAGGCACTCTGCTGTGAGGCAGTCGCTGCAGACATTGGCCCCCCCAGGCCCTCCTCTGTCGGCCTCAGCCGCTGGCTATTTTCTTCTCTGAGCACAAAAAAAAATCCATGAAACTTCCAGGATGCAAAGCAGGGGGACAGTCCAGAATGAAACGGCATCACGGGGCAAGCCCAGCCCAGAAGGAGTTTTACTGACATTCAGAAACACTCAGAGCTGCCGCACAAAGGCAACTGTGGTCGGTCTTGGAGAACACGACTGCAGCCGCAGGCGAGGCCTGGCTGGGCTCCGAGGCTGATGGCAGCGACCAGCACGCACAGACTGGGCTTAACAGTGGGTTTTACAAACAGTTTTTACCAGCTGAAGTGATTCTGCAGCTGCCTTTGGAGACTGCCATTAATACTTAATTTTGGACCATTTGGTTGGTGCTGACAGAAATTCCCCCACACAGCTCACCGAATGAAAGCTTTCCCTGGCTACCTTTAAAAGGGGAGCTGATTAACCAAGGGCTTTAATTGTTATTTTTGAAGTTCTGGATGTTTTCATAAGACTCTGGCACAAAGCTGTGGAGATATTTTAATATAAACTTTGACAAATTCACTGGAGCTAAATAATTAAGCTTTTGCAGGGTGCTACCACTGGAAGCTCTGAAGGGAGTGCCAAACCAGAGGGGGTTTTAGTGTATTGCACAGCTCAGGTTTTGTACAGCATGGGCTGCCATGGCCGGTGTCGTTTCTTTGAAGGACAGTTTCATTGCTAGCACCTGGTACCCTCTTTGACGAGGGTTATTTTATTTCATTTGTCCCAATTTAAGCAAAACCACCGTTTTTCACAAAACCAAAGAACAAAGCCTTGCTGACATCAAAAATGCCCCACACCACCCTGACAACAATCATTATGCAATTATCTGCAGAGAAGTGATGGTAACTCTGCTTCAAAGGCATGGGAGAAATGGTTTCAAATTAGGTCCATGGAACAAATTCCTTGGTTTGATGACACCAAAGAGCTCATTCAGCTCTGCTATAATGGGTAGAAGGAAGACACTGACCTTCATAGGCCTTGCCAGTGCACCTTGAAGCACTACAGGGCCCTGGCGTAAGTCAGTCCTTTCTGCATCAGTTATTGACATTTCCGTGTTCACAGCTCCCGCAGGAGCAAGGCTGTCATCAGGACTCAGCACAGCAACTGGATCAGGGACGCAGGGGAAGGCTGCTCATGCTTTGGACATGCTGGATGAGCAGGACCCACAAGCTCCAGTGCCAAGGGAGCTCATTCTTTCTCTGATACTTCATCTTAGCAGGACCTCACATTTTCGCATCTTGCTCCAGTGCTCATTCACAAGGCTGACACGTATGGCTGTACCCTGTGTGGCCCCTGCTAATTCATGACAACACTAGTGACTGACAAGCGCTGGCACCTTCCCCATCAACACACTCTGGGCCAGCATGAGCAGCGAATCTACAGTCGAGGAATCTCTTAAACGCTGGAGTGAGTGCTTGTGGCTGTATCTGGCAAGCCCTGTTCAAAAGACTTGGCTCCTGGGGCTGGAGTATATTGTCTCCAGTGTGAGGCTCGCTGAAGTTAATATTAATGCTACAAATATTAATGCTACAGCTAACCCAGCCAGCTGCTGCACAAAGCCAGAGGAGAGTTTATAGCAGAAAAGTCCCTGCAGCCTATTAGTTCTCTGCAAGACAGCAGCCTCGTCCTTCCAGATGTGTGCTCTGGCATTCAGCTCCAGAGCATCTGAGCGCTGTAGAGGTGGCAAGCTCCACACACGCCAGACAGTGTCGGAAACATTTCTGAGGAGCATCTGCTCTTGCTGCCCAGCCCACGCTGTCCCGTGCTGTTCCTGACACAACCGCAAACAGCAGTATCACACGCCAGGGTTGGACGCCCAGTGCTCAGTCCCAGCTCTGCCCCTGAGCCCCTGCACAAGCTGATGATGAAGGCTCTGCTGAGGCTGAGCAGGGGGTGCTGGCCTCCTGTCGTCCCAGTAGGGACGCAGCGGAGCGGGGCCCCACTCCCCCCTGTGCTGCTTTCCCGGGTTTCCTCACCACAAGCGAGGGCTGGAGCACGCTGCTGGGCACCGGGGTTTTGTGGAGACATGGATCTGGGTGCAGCCTGGGTACAGGCCCAAACTGGGAGCCTGCTTTGCTGGGCTGGGCTTATAGATTTTCTCATCGCCCTGGTTCATAGGCGTATGCATATGCCACTCACTGCAGGTGGTTTTCTATCTGTCATACGCAGGACTAGCAGGACAGAGACCAGAACCTTTATGCAAGTTAATAAGTTTCAATAAGGAAAATGCTGCTTAGTTGAAGGGTACAACCATAAAAATGAAACCTTTTTCACTGTATATTTAACAAGAAGTTACAACATCGGTGGATGCTACATTTAATTCTCATCCACACAGAAGTAATGGGCTTGCCAAAGCTGCACATTTTCATATCCTGAATAGGAGAACTTTTTGGAAGGAAAAAGGGCCATCGAGAGCGCGGCGATTGCTGTGCTCCAGCCTAGAGGCGTGGCTGCTGCCTTCCCCCCGTGGTAACTTGAACAAACAAGCTCCTTCAGGGAATTAGAGAGCTGAAATATTGGAACCACTGGCACCGTCATGGACACATGCCACAACCCAAACCAAAGCCATATCCTGATAGAGAGGTTTGTGAGTTTTTATTTTGGGGTGAATTGTATTTCCATGAGAGAGAGAGAGTAAGGCTAACGATGCGGACAGAGAAATTAGCCAGGAGGCAGCAGAGGCATAGCGAGTAACGCACTGGAAGTGTTGGGGGGGGAAGGTTGAGCAAGAAGTGGGTTTTTCTTTCCATTTGTGTGTGTACAGATAATATATAATTAGGCCTCTTGGCGTGTTATATATTAGTCTCTCTGGTGGCACTGTCTGCCCCTAACAGACCGATGTTTCCCACTCTTTCTCTCTTTCCACAGAAAGTTTTAAGTGACATCTACATAGGTAGAGAACAAATTTTGTTCCACCAAGTCCTGGCCCATTAAACCTAGCAAATATCCAAGAGATGCAGGAGTAGCTAATGCTGTGTGCTCATTGCCTTTGTGATACAGCACTGCTAAGGAGAGTGTAGAGGGGGCCAGTCCAGAGCAAAACTATTGTTTGCAATTGCCTTTTCCTTTTGACATTTTCATTGTATGTTCTTTTAGGATTGTAAATCTCCTGCGATGTCTTTACAACACAGCTGCGAAGAGGCAATATCTAAAAGGCTGAGGAAGAAAATGTCCTGCCACCTGGGAGCAGCACTCTTTATCTCCCCAGTAACAGTCAGGTGTCTTGGGCCGGTCTGGCTCTGCTCTTCCACTGTGATATTTTTCAGTCAATGCATGCCTGATTCTTTTTTTGTTCTTTCCTGAATTGCAGGTAGCTTTGAAAAAACACGCATGAACCAGCCCTGCCAGGTGAAAAATAAAGGCTCCTGATTGCTGTCATTATTATTATACCACTAGACATTTTATTAACACTAAAGTGTGACATTTCCCTCCAAAGAAAGGCCTTCTTCTGCCCTTCTGCATGGCTACTTTATTGAATCCAAACTCCGTTTCCGAGGATCTTCACCTGTTTAAACGCGGCTGTGTTTCTAAAAGCAATTTAACCTTTCATCTTTTATGGATGGATCCTTTTTCAACAAAAATCCTATAGGGCCATTTTTCTCCTCATCTCCTTGTGATCTCAGTGATACTACGTGATGTAGCTTTTGAAGAAGAAATGCCGAAACAGCAGCTTCACCACCTGCAGCTAATGCAGCAGGAAGACGGAAAAGGCAACCTGGAAAAATCCCTTTTCAACATTTCTCTCACAAGCTCCTGGTAAGAATCCCCCAAACTGACAATGTCTCTGGCATAGAAATGAAGGGCAAGTGCTCAGGAAGGGGAGAATGGCCTGGAGATTTTACCAATGTAAAACCCATCAGCCTGTTTTCCAGCCTCGCCTCCTCTCATTGCGTCGATGACTCAGGTGCCACCCAGCTTAATTATTTATGTTTGGCAATGGCTGTGTGTTGTCCAAGGTAACACGGTCTCCTGGGATGAAGAAAGTCATTCTGAGCACAGCCAGGGCCCGGGAGGTGCAGTGTTTAGAGACAGAGCTGTTTTCAAGGCATTGTTGGATGATTTTACTGCTTACTTACTGCATGGCTCACATGGGACTCTTGGTTCAATAAAAACCAGACAAACTACAGCCACTAGTACGTATTTTCCTCTATTAAATCCTCTAATCCTAGTTCAGGCCAGAGTACTCGGAGAAATTCAGCTTCTCTCCATGCCAACACATGTTTCTCTTTCTCCCTCCCCAGCCCTGGCATCTCTCTGGGGAAAGCAGATCTGTCCTCGCAGCAAGCCCAGCGCTCCCAGAGCCCATGCACGCCACTCCGGGCAGGGATTTACCACCAAGGGCTGTGAAACTGCAGGGCTGCGCTGGCACCAGCCACAGCAGGTCGCTTTCTCCTCCTCTGGGAACCAGGCCATGATGGCTGGAGCCCACGGAACTTTTGGAAAGACCTCCTGCAAATGCAGAGCCCTCCACAGAGCCACTTGCTCCAGCTCTGCCAGCTGCCTCTGCTGCCCAGCTGGGATTACCCAGTGACACCAGCTGGGGGGGGCACAGAGAGTCTGGGGGCTTGGGGAAATGCATGGTTCCTCCAGCCAGGGCCAGGCACCCTCTCCCCACATGGCCACATTCAGCTCCTTCCCGAGTCCCCGGCCAGGGAGACCAGGGTGGCAGCTGGCTGCCTGGCCCCCGTGGGGAGGGACCGTGTGTCCACTGACCCTACCCTCTGCAGCCCCTTTGCATAGGGTCCGTCCTATGTTCCCTCACCGAATGGCTCTTGTAGGCTGCACCACTTTCTCAATGCAGCTCAACGCACCAGGTTCCCCGGGAGGCCTGAGTGCCGGAACAAGAGGCTGCATGGGCTGAGCAACACAAACATCTACTGCCGCAGCCGTAACGAGGTCCTCCGGCGCCCGCAGGCTGAGGCCACAGGCTGCCGAGTGGCAGCCGGGGTGAGGACGACAGTCAGAGATCTCTGCGAGCAAGCCCTACCCTAAAAAAAAAACCCCATACCCTGGTTCTCCTGAGTCTCTGAGAAGTTTTTTGGAGGTTTTCAGGGAATTTTGAACCAGCGACAGTAGAGAACTTGGATCTTTTCTTTATAAGGTCTCTGGATCTCTAATTTGAGGATTGTCAGATGACGATGGATGGGGACTGTTGAGTGCTGCGAATGGAAGTTTCCTCCTTGGCGTGGGCAGCTGTCCCTGAGCAGCAGCAGTGCTCGCTGACCCTGAATACAAGTTATTTTGCAGATCTGCTCCTTTCCCTCTCCCCTTCCCCATCCCTCTGCGTATCAGGTGTCAGTTTTTAGTTTTGGAGCTTTTGCTTCAGTAAAGCTTCTGCCAGCCACACCTGTGAGGATCTTCTCACCATGGAAGATGTTATTGTGCATTTCACCCACAAATGAAAGGTTGTGCAGTCTCACAGATGTGCCATCTCTAAGCTGTAGTTAAAATCTACATTTATCTGTAATTTACTTTATATAACACATTAATAAAAATAATTAAAGCCACATAGGCAGAGCATCCACCAGCCAAAGAGACATCATTAACATTCCCTGCACCTGAATAACAAGCAAGGAAAAACAACACGGGGATTTAGAGTTCAACTTGCAAAAGATAACACCATGCATTAGAAGCGAATGAGCCTCCCAATGGGAGCAGCACTAGAGAATGGAAAGAAAATAAAGTAGGGCAGTGTGCCAAATTCAGGAGGTTTAAAAAAAAAAAGCAGCACAGCCATCACAAAAGAATCCCCGTTTCAGCCCAGCATGGGAGGAAGTATGAACTGAAACCCAACGAGGATTTCCATGTTACTGTCTTAATTTGTAAAGGCTTTGAAAAATAACACAATGCTGAGCTGGTCTTTCTTTTTTGGGAAGAGGGGAGAGGGTCAAAGGGAACTGTATTGGTTATCAAATAATGACAGAAAAAGCTATTCTCTCTGGCTCTCCTAAACTCCCAAGTGACTTGAAGGGACACAAAACACATCCAAAGAAACCCTTGTGCAGGAAGGCAAAGCAAAGCCTGCACCTTTCTCCAGCGTGCTGCTCTCGTGTTGCTGTTCCCTGCCGCCTTGCTGTGCGCTGACACGCAGCGGCTGTCCCCCAGAGGGACGGGCACTGCACCTTGAAATGGAGACTGATGCTTTTCCCCACGCAGGAAGGCAAGCTTGGCGACTATAAAGCACATGGCAATAATGGCAGGATCAGATCCTCTGCATTCAGCGACGGTTCTGGACACACACCACCACAAAGCGCTCAGGCCTCATCATTACTGGTCCAAGCTGGGGGGAGTTTATGCTAATAACACCCACAGGTACTGGACACAGAGCCTTTTTGTCCATATTGTTGGGGGATGGATGCCACGTTCATATCTAACTTTTCCTTTGCCTCCTGCTTTCAAACCTGTTCAGGATTTTTGCTTTTTCCCATTCTTACTCTGACAATTTTAATTGTATAAACCCAGCTTTTCACCTTTTGTTGCTCAATGGATACAGGAGAAGGCGAAATGCAGGTAGAGCACCACAAAAGCAAAAGGCAGGTGAGCTTTGAAGGAAAAGGCATCTAGGAAAGGGACAAAAAGGAGCATAGAAATGGAGGGTTGATCTCTGTTGTACTGACAGCATGTAGTAAGCCAAGCAACAGCTACTGTACCTTAACTAGGCAACCGGTAGAAAATCAAACCTTCCCTGTGATCAATAGGATAACGGTGAGAGTTTGATTAGCCTTGGAAAAATTACAATAAGGAGAGAACTTTTTCTCTCCATGGGCTGGGTGATTTCCCTGTGAAAGTTTTTACAAGAATGAGGCTGCATATAATGCGTCTTGTTAACCCAAATTACATGCACTCGAATTCCCTCTCTTTCCCCAAAGAAATCAGAGAAGAAATCAGGCGTGAAATGGCATGTGGGTGTGGCTGAGCGGAGCAAGCACTACACTTGTAATTAAATGAGACTCACTGAGCCCCCACTTCGCAGAGCCTTTCAGTTTGTCTGCTGGGCTCTGCTCGCTACCCAGAAACATGGGGATATACTGCTTGTATACAGATTTTACGTGCCCTGGGCAAGAGAAAGCATGCTGCAGGGAAAGGAGGTGCCTCTTGCTTTTCTCTAGGCCAGAAAATCCTCAGACCTAAATTTGATGCTGCAGCCCCAGAGCAGAGTTGCCTGCTAGAAATGTGTCTCCTACTAATCAGCCAAGTCCACTTTTTAGTATCTCAGACAGAAGGGTTTCTGTCCTATTCACTAGAGGCAAGTGGACAGTGTGGTGCATTGCAACGTAGTATTTCTAATCGCGTTCATAGTTTCTGCTAACACATCATGTCACCATCTTCTCCAGACACGCTGGGAACCCTTTCTGTCCTGTCCCCTCTGAGCGTGAGCCCATGCCATTGTGCTGCTCTGGTTGCCCTGACTGGGTGAAATTCCCTGAACTGGTCACTGTTAGTGGGACAGCGCATGTGACACTGCTTTACAGGATGTCAGGTTTGCTAACTACGTTTCATTGATCAGGAGGCTGGAAAGCATTTTGAGCCTTTACGTGGCTTAATATGGCAGCGAGTTTACAGTCTGCTCCTATAAAGTGTTGCAGGAGACCTTGCAGGGGATGGCAGAGCACACAGAGGTGTTACTGCGGCCATCGCTGTGTGTGGTGTGAGGCCAGAGCCGGGCAGAGTGCCTCCCAGAAACCTCTGTGGCCTTGACACGTTCAGAACTTCCCTTTGTGTTTTTCCTCTCTCACAGCCTTGTGCAACGAGGCTGCAAAATCAACTGCGATTTGGAGAGAGGCAGATCCTAGCCCAGCTGTTTATAGAGAAATAGAGGCATTTTCAACTGCAGGAGGTTCCTTGCAAAGGAGAGAGAGGCTTGTGCAATGTTCTTCAGTCCTGGATGAAGGAGTGATGACCCTTTCCTAAATCTTTCTGCTCTGAAACTTGTCCTCCTCTGCAAAGCATGTCCGCTGTGTGGGTCGTTCTCCCCTGTTTCACTTTCAGCCTCCAGACACCCTGACCCAGCTCTGTTTGTTGCCTGTCGGCTGGATGAGAGGGCTGGCAGGGCCACCCCCAGGGGCCCAGCCCAGGGACCCGGTTGCCGCTGCTGTTCCTTGCCCGCCCCGAGCACCACCGGAGGCCTGGCTTCGGGGTCGGGGCGAAGAAAAGCCAGACCAGCCTGGTGTCCTGGAAATAGAGAACAGCGTGCCAGGAACAGGCGCTCCTCTAAATAGCGGCTGGCTGCTTCTTTGCCAACGGTATGTGGTTCGGAAGTTACATTTCAAGGAGGTGCTAATTTCTCCTGGGCTGTAATGAGGGCAAAACCTGCAGATGCAATAGGACAGAAGAGGGGCAGCCGGTACCAAGAGACTCAACCCTGCTCAAAGCCCCTTTGGGGACAAGGGATGGAGCTAGGATGCCATGCCACCGTACCAGCGATGCCATGCTACCCGCGTGCCCACAGGCTCTGGGGACTGTGCACTGAGCGCCAAGCCCAGCGAAGGCACTGCTTGGACACTGTTGGTGCTCTTGTCTGAGATGCCTGATTTGATGCAGTTTATTATAGCTTCAACAGCAGTCTTGTGCACATGGGAATTGTAATTCCCAGTCCCTGGCAGAAAATCCATAGGAATGGAGTCCCTGTTTCCCAGAGAGCACAGAAAACTGTGTATTAGGTTGCTACTATTATTAACAACAGTAATAGAAGTACTAATAATGTAAATACTAATAATTTGCATGGTAGCGGTGCCAAGAGTCTCTGTCTCACGGTGGGGTCCAGTTGTGCCAGGTGCCAAAGCGCATATGATACCCAGAAGACTTCACAACCAAAGACGCCCAACAAAGTGTAGATGAAAGGAGCACTTCAGCCCCGCTTTTACAGCTGACGACTGAGCTCCTGGTGGAGTTTAATGGCAAGATGGATGTTTGGTTATGGAAAAAGATGTTGCGACTCTTCCCCTAACTTCTGCTTTGCTGTACGTTATGTTTCCCTCTGTAGGTGTAGAGACCTGCTATTGCTTCCAGGCTCACGCTCCTCCGGCTCTCTGGCCCTGGTTGCCCTTGAAGCCCACCGTCTCCTTCTCAGCTTGCGTCTCTGTTTCTTTTCCCCCGCTGGTGTGTTGGCACCCTGCCTGCTGGGGCTCCTTGCTTCTCAGGCCTCCCCTTAGTTTCTGGCTTTGTTTTTGTCAGCGAAGCATACGGTACGGAGCCAGTGGTCCTGGTGATGCAAGGGAAGGCTGCGATTGCAATAATAAGCCGAGTAAGAAAGCCCTAGGGGGAGCAACCTGGGACAGTGTGCTCATGGTGTTGCCTTCCTCCGGGGAGCAGAGACAAGGAACAGAAACAAAGGATACTAAGTGAAGAGAGGCAAGCAGGTGGCACTGGGGAGGCGGCAGGTGGAGGCAAGACAGCAGCGTACAAAGGATGAAAAGAGGAACGTAAGGAGAATGCGAAGCTGAAAGAGATGCTTGATCTGGGACAAGGGAATGCTGAAGAAGGAGCCACGTTTTAGGCCTTTGCAACAATAGCTTGTGAGGAGGTCTGCTTAAGAGAGGATCAGCTCTCCTCCTTGACTGACAGCTGCTAAATGTGTCAGTAGCTCAAAAGGCGATGTTTTCAGTGCATGCACCTCAGGCTGCCTCTGCTGATCTGCTGCCTCGGGTCAGGTATCTTTTATACACTATAATACAGCAGCATCTTCAACAGTTCCTGAGAATCTCCCCTCCTCTGCAGTCATCAAAATGCACTCCTCATTCACAGCCTCCTTCCGACACTGGGAATATCTCAGCCCTTAGCAACAGGTGATGACAGGGCATGACATGTTATATCAGTGTTTCAGTCTCTAGAAGATTAAGATTAGATTTCTCCCACTTTTGCATTAATGTCCTACGAGATGCATAGGGCTCAGCTTGCAGGCAAAGTATCAGGTTCCCTACACACAGATGTATGGCTGAGCTCTGCAAAAACATGACTAATATATTGGTAATGGTTTTATAATTTTTTTTTAATTCAGAAAACCTTTACTTGGGGCCAACTTAATATAATGCTGTGACAATCCAGATGCCGCATCAAGGACGCGTAAAATTAAACTCATTTTTCATTAGTGCCCCCACATAAACAGCAGAGATGGCCTTGTGGAAAACGGGCTGAGCTGCATTTTTTTAAAGAAATGCTGTGTGCAGCTGAGTTTACTACAGGCTGGAATCTGGGACTGGTGGTCCTGTCTGATTCCTGGAGAGGAAACTACAGAGGCTTTTTGGATATGCCTGCAGTACACAGTGGGAGATGACACGGGGATTACCCGGGCAGCTCCGCCTGCCTCTGCGCAAAGCTGAGCCTGCCGGGCCGGCTGCTCCCGCTGCGGGCTGCGGGCTGCTGGCTCAGCGATCACCTGGTAATGCACTTTGGCTACTCAACAAAGCTGATCAGGGAGTCACCTAATAAAACCCCTGGAATTATGTGTTGGAGACCAGTGCCTTTAGTCTTGATCTGTGTCCAAAAGCAGTGAGGAGAATAACGCAGAGGGGCTCTGATGTTATTTAGGTATTTAGTTCTTGTTCTTCCTATATCCAAATGCTCTCGGAAACTGTTACAAAATCTGAGGATCTGCTTGCTTCCAGGTACCGTGCCTCTGTGGGAAGGAGGACTGTGAGCCCAAAACTGCAGCTCTGGCGAAGGCTGTGCTTCAGCACGGGGAGGATCTGGAGATGTAGTGTTAATCCAAAGAAATTGCTGCAGCTGGGCCACATTAGTCCATTTTTGCAAATTAATAGAAATGTAGGGGTGGGCAGGTTTGGCACGTGGAACCCAAATGGGGCAGTTGTGTGTGTGCCCAACCAAGGGAGCTTTCCCAGAGATGTGACAGCTACGTACGCACGCACTGCATTCCCGAGCATCACAGATCACTGCAAGTCTTTCAAACTCCCTAATGAATCCTGTTAACTGGATCATTAACAGTGATCAGCTATGCAAACGGCAAAAGAGGTAACCAGCTATTAACAGAGGACTCTTTTATTGTTTCTAAAAATACGCCTGTGCAGCTAGGTGTTTTCTTGTTCTCTATGCACACATTAAAGAGAAACTGCAGAGCAATAAACGTTAGTATTTAAAAACACCCAACTTAAGAAGGGCATATTCACTATAACTTTCCTCTTTATGGAGGAGTAACAAAGGATCCCTAAGCTTCTATGGTTCTACAGAGACTATAAAACAATCGTGAGTTTAACTGAATCTTTCCTGGGTTTGAAGGTGTAAGATTAGTGTATGTCAAGGGAATACGCTTTGTTAATACTTGAGGTTCAGTCCAGCTGCATTTTTCCTGCATTTTATGGCATCTGGTTTTGTCACTTTCAGCAGTTAGGTAACGCACCAAGATAAGAAACACAGCCAAAATTAAACTCTGTAAAATGAGAGATTGGGCTTACAGTTTCCTGTTACAGGCTTTGCAGGACTGGAAACTCGGGCAGCCAGAAACGCACGGCGCTAGTGCAGTGAGTGACATCTTTCCTTGTTAATTATTCATACATAACAACAGATCTACTGCTAAGTAAATACATTTAATGGAGAGAGCCAGCTTACAGTAGCAAAGAGCGGTTTTGGGTACAAAGGCAGCATCTGTAATAGGCGGGGTTTGTCTCCTTCAAATTTCTGACAGAAAGCTTGGAAGCATCAAGGAAAACGCTAAGCCCTCCGACATGCTCTTGCCATCCTTTACCTTCTATTAACACCAAGGGCTGGGATGCTGAGCAATCGGTAAGTATCGAATGTTTAAGTATTGTTACACACACTATAGGCTGTTTTCTCCCTGACCTGTGCAGCATGAATCTGAAATCATTCCTCAAACCACAGCCTTACCGGTGACCGGGGGTGGCGTCACCTCTAACACGGTAACTTCTCCTCATCCCAGCGATGCTGCGCTCCTGACCTCTGGGCCAGGTGCTCTTCCCAAACACGCTTACAGTGATTTTTATACAGAAACTTATCTTTACCCTCTTTCAGTTGTAAAGCTCCTAGGACTTTTACTGTCTCTCAGGGAAGGAGGAAGGATAGACTTCTCATGCTCTCAGCCTTACCTGTTCTGGCTACGTTTAGTTTTCCACATCCCTGCTTCACAGGCCCATGCTTTCTCACCTGCAGTTACCAAATAACATGATCTAGTGTCCCTTTCCTGGAAAAGGAAGATTCCCTTCAGTACCATGCAGTATAAATTCCTCTGAATTTGTTACATGTGGTAGATTTGTGCATTCTCACATATCTTGCAAATCCCCCAATGGACGCGCAACAGTTTCTGGTTTCCATTTTCCAAAATAACGTAAATCAGGGTCTCCTGTCTTCAGCACAGCTTGGTCAAGCAGCAGTTAGGGCTTGGAAGGCAAGACTAGAGGTACACACACAGTCATGTTCATCTGCTGCAGTTTCATTTTCTCATGGCTTCCCATGTGAAATGTAATGACTTCCACTTTGCAATTACATTTTGCTCTAGTTTGGCCCTGTTCACTCAAGAACTTCAAAGCACTTTCTCAAAAAAAGTAACTCTGGACAGCCTCCCTGTGCCAGCTACAGAGTGAACTAGCGCCCGCGGTGGAAAGAGGAGGCCGGAGTCCTGCCTTGGTCACTGCTCCAACCAACAGACAGGAAAAGAAAGAACAGAAATACCTGGAGTCCTGCCAGAAACACATTCTGCCTTTTAACACTTGGCATCACCTCCAATATAATTGTGAAGTTAAAATGGATTATATTTTTGTGCAGATCTTGTAAAATGTAAAAGCAGCCTAGCTGACGGTCTTTTCGAAGCCAGCTGATAATGTCGGTATCTGCGTCTAAGTGGCAGCGACACACCTTACGCTCCAAACTCAGACCCCCAGGAACCAGAGCTGGTTTGTGGGGAGAAAGTAGTTCTACAAATAGCTGCCAGTGTCTTTTCCGAGACTCCTCTTTTGTGCTGGAACAGCCAGAAGGGACTCTGGAGAATCCTGTCAGTGCCAGTGGGTGTTGGTGTGCACAAGCTACAACCTCTGGGACAAAACAGAAAGGCAGAAAAAGAGAGTACGAACACAAAACATGGCTAGGAACTGCCTGCACTTGGGGAGCCAATGAGTAAAGAATCACAGAAAAAAAGCATTGTATAGCTTTTATATTAATCTAAAATGGATTCCTGAATTCTGTAGGCACAATAGGAGTAGAACTGGAAAAGACATAAAGATAAATGAAGGCCACAAATGGCCTTCATTACATCGAAGAAGGCTTGCAGAGCGTGTGTGGTCAGGCTTATTTCTGTAACACAAATGACACTGGCTGCAGTGTCACTTCTGCTGTCATTTAGTATGTTGGGTGAGGTGTTAGGAGCCAATGCCAAGTGTATATGAAACGGAGAAGGTCTGGGTCTGTATTAATTAGGGTTGACTGAAAGAGACGGTAGGAACATCCATGATTGATTTCTTTAAGCATAATACCAGCTCCAAAAGGCATCAGCAGCTGGCCAGGGCAGCAGCCCAGTTCCAAGAATTCTATTATGAACCGTGCCCAGATGAAAGTGAGCACTGCAGACAGCGCTGGAGGGGAAGAGCCTCCTTTCAAAGAGCAGTGCAAGCTCACGGGTATGAAACATCTTATCTCCCGAGTCCGTGGGTAGCTCACACTTATCTGCTGGCTCCTCCAGAAACGGTGAGATCATACAGTAACAAAAATGGATATAAAAGCTTTTGAGCTACTTCTAAGGGATCCGTGCACGTGAACTAATAAAGACAAGTCTATGGTCAGCAGGGTTAAATCCACTAGACAACAGTCTGCAACTCCAGCAGAAAACATTCAGGGGATCTACAGTTTGAAAAAGCTGAAACTGCCTGTCTAGAATAATCATGAAAGCAATGATAAATAAAGTGGTGTTCTGCCTCAAAAAGTCTCATGCAACCATTAACAAATTCTTGGAACCTCTGGGTGCAAGAGAGGAAATGTCTTCGGGGACTCAGTCCAGGCAATGCCATCTGTTTACGCTCTTATCTGTCTGTGGGTGACAGACCTGGCCTTTCAGAAATTGTTCTTCCCTACATGCACAGAATCCTTGCCCAGACTAGCTTGGCATCAGCTTCTTGCTCAATCACAGCCTGCAAAGCCACATTACAGAGTATCTCTTTTGTTAGTCTTCATTTCCAGAAGAAGGACAGCAAAAAGTGAGTGATCAAACATGTGGAAATGATGTGAGAAGGCAAATGAAGTAGTTGGTGGAAAAGCAATTTCTGTAGGCTGGAGGCTGCATTCAGAAAAAACAGTTGAAACCTGTCCATGCTGATCTCACATCTGCACTTTCCAGGTCAGGGTTAAGCAGATGGACCACATCGCTCTGTGCGATGTTAGTCAGGCAAAAACCTGGTCTGAACAATATTTTGAAAGCGTGACATGCTACGGTGGAGCTACCAGAGCTGTTGGGTAGCTCCAGAGGCGCAACGACCGCCTGGGCCAGAGGCATTCGGCCAGACAGGGGATATACCACAGCTGCCAGATTGATCTTGTAAATTCACCAAGAGCAGAGCTGACAAGAGCATAAATGTGCCTCTTGGACTTGTTTCTTCCTTTAGTCACTGAGGAGAGCCAGTAAGATCTGCCAGATCTATACATGGAGAGCCACTGGGAGAATTTGGGGGTTAAGCTCTGTGTAGGGAAGAAATTGTCTCTAGCTGTCTAGCAAAGGATTCAGCCAACAGAAGTACTACATGGATTAGAGCTCCTTAGCATTCTTACTCTTCATTGGACTAATATGCTCATGGAAATTCAAACCCCTTTCATAGGAACATCTTAAATTACCAAAGCATGAATATCTCCTCACTGTTTTCCAATAGTAACCAAGGAACATTAAATTACACAGCAATTACCGTGCAGTGGATGGATAATGGCCTGGGTAGTTCTGTGCCATTGCTAGAAAAATGTATGGCTATTTCTGTGTTTGCAGTGCTGCAAATTCATTGTGATTTCCTAACACTAATTACCCAGTAATCTGTATGCACCTGGAAAAAGTCATTGCTGATACTCATCAATCAAACCAGGTCACCATAGAATTGCTAACACTTTCCAAATATTTGTGTCCCTTTTGTTTTTGCTGTTACATTTTTGTTCCATAGGTACTGGCATAACTATGCAGTGGCTAGAATAGGTTTCTCTCTTTAATGAAAAGCTTATTTATTTCTTTTTTTCTAGAGATTGTTGCAAAAATTTAACTTTCTGATAAGTGCCATGTCATGGTTTAACCCCAGCTGGCAGCTCAGCCCCCCGCAGCCGCTCGCTCACTCCCCTCACAGTGGGAGGGAGGGGAAGAGAATCGTAAGGGTGAAAGTGAGGAAACCCGTGGGTTGAGATAAAGATGGTTTAACAGGTAAAGCAAAGCCGTGCACACAAGCCAAGCAAACCAAGGAATCCCTTCCCTCCTTCCCCCCGGCAGGCGGGTGCTCAGCCATCCCCAGGACAGCAGGGCTCCATCACGCGTAACGGTGACTTGGGCAGACAAACGCCATCGCTCTGAACATCCCCCCCTTCCTCCTCCTTCCCCCAGGTTTATACACTGAGCATGATGCCATACGGTGTGGGATGTCCCTGGGGTCAGTCGGGGTCAGCTGTCGCAGCCGTGTCCCCCCAGCCCCTCACTGGTGGGGTGGGGTGAGCGGCAGAAATGGCCTTGGCTCTGTGTGAGCCCCGCTCAGCAGGAACGAAACCAGCCCTGGGTTATCAGCGCTGCTTCCAGCACAAATCCAAAACCTAGCCCCATCCTAGCTACTGTGAAGAAAATTAACTCTGTCCCAGCCAAAACCAGCACATGCTGGATTTACAATCTAATAAATTGATATAATGCCATGTAAACAAGCTGTGTAAATATATATGCAGAGCCGTGCCTTTTACAGGGATTTTTTTTAACAAAAGAGGAACTTCCACAGAAGCAGTATTCTCAGGAAATAATTATAATTTGCACAGTGTTATGCATTAGCATGCTAAGTGATATTGCTAGGTCTGAATTTACTGTCAGCAGGTTGCACATTTTAAGTACTGTAGAACCTAAAAATGGAGCAGAACCTAAAAATGACTCTGTAACACCCCACATGTCAAAAGACTAACTTTGTGCATAGCCTACAAAATAAGAAATGTTAGCAAAATGAGACATGGATATTGATTACAATTATAAATTAGTACAATTAATTGCAATTATACATTATTAGTTTCCCTGCCATTCCCCAGAAGGTCAGCTTGCTTACTGAACATTTTCAGGAAGTTTACCACATCAAGCACATGAGACTGTGAGGACGCGTTCCTAGCAGCAGAAGGAAGGGATAAATGCTCCGTTAGCAGCATATTTCCTTGTAAAAGGCGGCACTCTGCTATTCACTGCAGCCATCTTTCCCCCTTTGACTTTTCAGACAAATTACTGATAACTCACCTAATGTTATGACAGTCAAGCTTGATTCTTCACTTTCCACATCATTTTAAGCATCCCAGCTAAAGCCTGCAATGAATTAAACACTGTCTCTCCACTTACAGGAGTGAAACCATGAGCACTCAGAGCCCAGCTGCTTTGGTGCTCGCCTTCATAACCATGGCAGCTTCCCATGTGTCAAAAATATGCCCTCTTTATTCCCCTTTGAAGTGATTTGCCAGTCCTAAGATATCCTTCAAACACATTTTTATTCACTGTAGATCAAGAATCTAATACTTATTCCTTTGCTTCTCTTTAATTAGCGTGAGAACAGACCACGGTCCATACAGCCCCTGCTGCCTACATGGGTAGTGATATAGTACCAGAGACTCTGACCAGCCTTAAATGCAATGTATGGGAGGGTGCAAACGATGTTTGTGGTTTGCTATACTTAGTTTTTTAAGCAAAGATGCTGCAGACTCAGACAAAATTATTTGAAGTATGGGATTAAGCAGAGTTCAAGTTCTAATCAATTTACAGGACAAGACAAAAAGGGCTTGAAGATCTGGAAGGGGAGGTGCAATACTATGGCCTTGGAAAGCAGAAATGCAGATAGCTGGCAGCTGCATAATTGTATGCACCAAAGCGTGGGTGCACGAGCATTTCACACCCATCCCAACCCTGGCTGCTAATGTGAATTGGATGCGTTGCACATACAACCTTTACCTGTAGACTTTTCAAACGCAGGTCAAAGTGATCTCAGAAATGCATAGGCCATTCAATCTACAGATCATTATTTTAGCTATGGATAAATTAATTGCTACCAGGAATGGTTTAAATCCTCCTTATTCAGAAGGGATAAATTCCTGGAGAGGTAAGAAAAACCTGAACCGTTCAGCTGGTTGAAGGATTCACATTGTAGAAGCTGTGCACAAACTGTGTGAGGTAAATGAGAAGTGTTTGCCAGTGCCAGTGTGAAGGACGCAGATAAGCAGGGTGTAAGCTGTAGGACAGGAGGATGAGCTTTACTTTACTTTACTTCATTAAAGTAACTGAGCCCATTGCCAGCGGTTCATGATGCGCCCTGGAGAAGAAGCAGGGTTAAAAGGATGGAAAGAAAACGGGAAAAAAAGTCCTTCTTAAAATGCCTGGGCTTATCCCTTCACACTATATTTGATGTTATGACCCTTTCTAACAGTAACTTACATCAAGTTACTTAAAAAAGAGCAACAGAGCTATGTAATTAGTGCTGGCTTTCTGAAGTTAAAAAAAAAAAATCATAATATCATAATTCACCTACTTTCAATTAAAATCTCTCTTTCCCAGCAGCACTAAGTCACTGTGAAGACCACAAGCATGTATACATGCCACCTGGATGTCTTTGCTATCATCATGCCTAAGTATGAAGACTGATTATTATTTTGATTTGGTTTTTTTTTTTTCACCTTTTCCTTTAGATGAAGATTATTATTACGGGTGCCTAAGCGTTAGTCTTTACCTTCCATCAGACAAAAAATAACAGTTATAGGAAAGTGCTCTAAATATGGGGTTTTTTTAACAGCTAGGAAGAAAAGATAGTTTGGAAACCAAAACATGCTGGAGGCACTTTCTCCATCCGTAGTATATTTGGTAAATTGACTTTCGCTTCCAGGGCAGGCATTCAGCTTCTTCGTTAGTATAATGATCCTCGGTCTTCTCTTCCCAAACTCAGATAATTGGAATGAAAAATAAGTTTTATGAAATTTAACTATTCATAGTGCCAATAAATCTTAAGTTGTGATTGCATGTCACTTACAGTAATGCTATTCCTCTGTACTGTAGATCAAAATATATTTATTCAGCATTCTTAAGATCAAATATCCTTTCTCTTTGCTTGACAAGAACAATCTAGCGTGCTGTTGAGTACCAAGGTGACTTGAAAGTTTTTCTAATGTGTAATCCCCTTTTGTATTCTGTATTATGTAGGGACTCAAAGACAAAATATCTGCATTATCTTAAATAAACTAGGTAAAATGTATTTCAAAAAGTTTCTTGAGTCAAAAAGTAGCAAATCATTGTATGTATTTTCCATATTTGTATAGGTTTCATTATATTCTCGTTCTAAGTTACTCTTAAGTCTCTTTCATATTTAAAAAATGAACTACACACCTATCATGCAAAATGTAAAGAAGTATGTTCAACTAGTTCAAATTAGATATACAGTAAAAATACACTTCCAAAGAAATATCATTTCCATTTTTGTTCATGTTTTTAACAGAATTTCAGACTAATACATCAAATGTGGAACTGTACAAGTATGTGAAGAAACATTAGGATTGCAGTAGTAAAAAAATGTACAGCATTCAAAACCAACAAGCTCTAAACAACCAAACAATACCACAGGATTGAAACAATCATGGGGACAACATAGGTCATTGGAGCCAGTGAGTGAATCCTAATGCACCTACATAAAGACCCTACATAGAATATTGTATCTTATTTATATGCAAAATCCCTGATTTGATTAAACCAGACAATTTCTCTAATTGTCTCTTATAGGTTTTAGATAAGATTAGCACGAGAGTATTCCCCTTCATAAATGTCAGTTATTTGAAAAGGCAATATTGAGAATCGATTTGAAAGGTATTTCCATCCATGTGGATTCAGGTAGTTAAAATACAAGATCACAAATCATAGCACTGCAATTTTAAAGAACCATTTGAATTGGTATCTGCTACATTTGCCGTAACACTTTAGAATTCATGATTCAGTTTTTTAAAACAGTTTACAGGTTAATACACAGGGGGCTAAATTATGGGCTGTATGGACCAACATTGCCTTTTAAATTAAGAAAATATCCAGCTAAGTATGTCAAAAAGAAATAAAATTTCCAATGTCATTGACAATGAACAAAACATTACATACAGCAGAATCTCTGTGTCTGAATATCTTTGAAAGGCGGATATGTACTCTTTTACAGTCCCCTAACCAGCACAATTTCCCTATTAGACATGTCTATTATGAGGAAGAATGTCTTGGACAAACCTGTAGCAGTTATTAATTCGACCCAAATTATCTTTTTATTGTTTTATCATTGTGCATAAATTTAATGAACTATGCTAGCCTATTGGTTTTAGCGACCAGAACGTAATCCCTTTCACAGATCTTAGCTCGTTATGATTTTTTTAGGACTATCTTGCTTTTCCGATAAATCACCGGTGGGTTTTTTTAAGCTGAAGTGTGAAAAAGGTTAATAAAGGAGCTAATTATGTCAGCATTTCTATCCCACAGTCCTCATGCTCTGAGATCTCTCACTGATCCCAATAGGAATTTGGCTTGCACAAGAATGGCAAATTTTCAGCTGAGAAAGGGGAATAAATGCAGCGCTTTTAAACCCAAAACATTGTTACCAAAGAGTCTGGGCTACTAGATCATCTTCAGTGCACTGAAAAGGGAAAAGAACATGAATCTTGGCACCTATCTTGCTGTTTATTTGGAATAATCTTTTAGCAATTTTGATCCAATGGGAATGATGGATTAGTTTTAGAGAGCTAGCCACACACAACCTAACATTTGACTGAAATAAACTGATTGTAATAGGTTTGAAAAGGAACAACCATATGCATCTTATGTACCACTCAAAATCTATAAAACTACTGGGCAAACAGCATAGTGTATACTCCTTATACATACTTAAACTTTGCTGAGGTATTTCTTTAATTACAGAAAAGCATCTTTAAAAACAATAGGAAAAAACCCTCAAAATATGAGCTATATTCTTCAGAGATTTTAGGGGAAGAAGGAATTGAATTTTATTGAAAGGTCCGTAATCATTAAAGGAATAACCACTTTTATTAGCATCGATAATATCATATTCTTCCTTGGCTTTTTATTCCAGCAAAGCATTACAAAAAATGTAAGGCTGTGACTTTATAAAACATAATTTTGCCTTGACTTTGCCCACCAGTGTTGTAAAATAACCTGAAATACTTCTGTCTTTCTCCTAGGGAAAATATTACCCCGTGCCCACCTCTGTAATGGACCGATTGTGGCCACCCAGCTGTTGGATACTCGCTTGCCACCTCCACGAAATGGGACAAGCCATCTCTTGCACAAAAGCAAGATTGTTTTCATAAATGCTAGCTGAAGTCAAGTTTCTTTCACACAGCAAAATTAAGTCTAGTTTGTCTGTTTGAATTTTAACACTATCTGATAATTTCTACCTGCAACTAACAGTTATTTATTTCTCTATGATGAAGATACCTAGAGTGTTGTACGAGCTGGATTTCTCACCCATATATACTTCAGGAACAGGAGGAATGTACACACCATATTTAGAGTTTATCCTAGGCAGATACTGTGTTTGCAGTGCAGTTTTCTAATCCTTTTAAATACAATCAGCCTATCTTGATCGTGACACTAATGTTAAATGTAACTGTAGCCATTACAAGTAGTTTCCATAAGTGGTTTTATTACTGGTTAGATTTTACAAATTCTGGTATTCCAACAGACTTCGACTTTAAAATTCTAAAACAACAAAGCAACCAATGAAAGGCTTAGGACTATTCAAAGTAACAAACTCTTAACATTTTTGCCCTGGTCATAAATATACAGAGAGAAAAAGAGAGAAGTGGACATGGAATCCAAAGAATGTAGATAAAACAGTATATAAGGCACATGGCAGTCTTTGAAAATACAGAAGCTTTAGCCAACTTAAATTAATTGCTGTTTCCCTTGCTCAGTCCACAAAACTGTACAGTTACACAAATGTTGTGTTGCAATAGATCTTCCAAGTTATTCTTCAGTCCATACTCCGTAATACCAGAACACTACATTTCCTTCTGTTTTTTTAGGAGAGATCCTAATTGTGGTTAGTCAGTTGCTCAAAGCCTCTATTAAAATACACTTGGAATTTCAACTAAGAATAATTTCTTTTTTAAAGAAATTATTAAGAAAGAGTCATCAGAAAAGGTTTGTAAGAGTTGTCTGTGAAGGACTTCGAGATTCATGAACCTCAAGACTTCCGGGCACTGACGTCAAGACAGATGTCACAGTAGGCATAGTAGGATTAGTCAAGTCCGTTAAAGTAGTGGGAGTGCTGGATGGACTCATGGAGGCATTGGATATTTCTGAGGCAGGACCTGACGGGGTCCCCGCTTGGAGTGTTGAGTCTGAAGTCTTATCCACCCCTGTGTTTTCTTGACGTAAGAGGTTCCGTCTGAATTTGGCTCGAGCGTTTTGAAACCAAACCTGAAATAGTTTAATATAACAGGGTAGCATTTAAAGAGCTGCAGTGTTTAAAAAAGCAAAAGCATACTCACAAATTCACCAAGGCTTGAATTGTGGAAGATATTTTTACTGGTAACATGTTAGAAAAGCAGTCCCCGTCATGAGGAGCGTCCTCTGCACACCTGTAAAGCACTCATCTTTCCCTCTCCTGCAACCCCATATGAACAGTCAGCCTGGGACAGGAGTGGACTAAGAATGGAGGAGGCGAGTCTTTCTGCGCAGGCTATGTATAAAGATGCTTAGAAATTTGGCAGCCCTCATGAATCCTCGACTGCCCGCAATCCCAGAAGTATTTGTCTGGATGAGGCAGACATCAAGTATCTGATGAATATAAAATAACGAGTTTCGGCACCCTCGTATCTCAGGTCCATCTCCCATCGTAAGCAGCAAGTGACACAGACCACAGCACCCTGCCTTTCTGTGGGCCCCAAGAGCTCTCCCAGGAACTTTCCCATGTCTCAGTGTCAGCAATGCTCTCGCTTTTCTACAGGGACTGTCCCTCTTTCTCACTCTTCTCTTACTCTTCTTTCTCAAATGCTTCAGCTCCCTGTGCCTATGCCAGTCTCCTTTTTCAAATGTTTCCGGTACTGGAATGATGTCAGGAAAAGAGGCTTGAATGGTATTAAAGACCCACATTGCATTAAAAACTGTCATTTTGGTAGAAATTATATCCACATACAGAACGTTTTTCCAAGATTGCTACTTCTTGCATTATTTGATTATTATCTGTGAGTGAAGGACAAAGGCTATGACTTCATCTTTCTCAGTTAAATTTCAGTGCTTAGGTCCAAGTTGATAATGCTCTCCACTGTCTGCAGGATTTGTTTAAAGATAAAATAGTTTTCTGACCTATTTGAAAATAGATTTTAAAAAAATGTGTTTGTGAAACTTGCATGAAACCTAGGTTACAGTATATTACTTCAACTAAATTTGTGTTCAACCTGATATATGTTGATACCAGGTAATTTTACTGCTGCAAACCAGCTGAAATTTCACTGTGCTTATTTATCAGGAGGCTTTCTGTCCTTGTTATATTCTTTACAGTGGACTCAGTCCTGATCCTACTGTCCTCACGTTGACCTTCTATAAGGAATAGGACCAAGTCTATCCATTCCAGGTGCAGTGAGCCTCGACATCTCTGTATCTACCAGAGAAAGGAACTGAGCGAGTGAACGCATCTGCATAGCTGTACAGTATCTCCATCGGGTTCCTCCTCTGTGGCCTGTCCAGGGAAACTGAGTGCGTGGAGCTCATGAGGCCGCACCAACCTGTACAGAAATTCTGAGCTCTACCTCTGAGTCAGTCTGGCCCGTGACATAGGATCTGCTTTAAGCCAGACCACTAACAGAGGAGCGATTGGTAAACATGAGTAGTGCTGTAAGTTGTTATCTTCGCACTCTAAGCTTGCCAGCCGCAGTTAGAACTGGTGAACGTGTCTCAGCTGTTTTTCCTCTGACTGTTTTTCTTCTCATCTATGGAAGGTCCAGACCCAAATTCCCCCTATTGAGCACTCTTACTTTTTCTCTGAAAAGCTTTCTCCCCCAACTGAGGGTCTTTAAGGTACGTGCCCTCTCTCTTGCGCTGTCTCCAGGGAATGCCACGAGGAAATAATCCTCAGGCACAAATTCTAGCAGTGGCCATAGGAGCTGCATTCACGGGTCATGCATAAATCATGCTCCTACAGGTCCTTTTTCCTGGAAGCTTGGTATTTTAAAACAGTTTATGTTGGCATTCTCTTTGTTAAAACACTTAGTTTAAAGGCGACAGTTTAAAGGCAGTATATCAGTTTCATATATGACAAGAAAACAAAAATGTCCTAAACTAGCACCGGCAAAGATATACTCATGATTTTATAACATAGTCCATTATGGTGGTAAACCTGTTAAAGCACAGGAATGTGTTCAAAACCAGGCAAAACCAAATGTGATGTTTTTGCCTGACACATTCAAAGCCGGTGTCCTCTCATGACTGTTCAGAGCCACGCAAGAAAGGAGGCACGGAAATCTATGCGTGTGGTTCTGAGCAAGGCGAGGAGCCTCGTGTGCGGGGGACGCAAGTGGAGCAAATCAGTTTGTTCTGGTCATTCAAGCCTCAGTGTCTCAAGTGCCAACTAGTCAGGAATGATAAAACCCATCAATTTGAACAGTTATGGCATTTTTTACCTTTCAGTAAGAGATAATTTCTATTTGTCCCACAAAGTAATTCGGTTTTGATTTTTTTTAATTCAGCTGCTAACAGTTGTAAAAAGGATAATACATACAAGGGTGAAATGGAAGTTTAGAGACTGACACTGTTGATATGTATGTGTAGCATTGTTACATAATAATTAAAACAAAACCACTAGTCCAATTGCTTATACACATAGTTCTGCATAATTTCACACTTATGCTCACTAAAAATACACGTTTATATACGCCCCAAATATGAGTAATATTTGCATTCCTATTCACAAAATAATTTTCTTGCTTAAAGTGTGTAAAACTGTAGAAGGCACTGTAACTGTTTTGTTCATTTACATTGTTCCTAAAAGTCCAACTGCTCCTTAACCTCAGTAGGGCAAGAGACTACGGTATCACTTCTGTTTGTGATTTGAAACATGAGGTATGTAAAGAACAGTGAGCTAGATTATTGGTGCTTATGTATTCCCCTTTATCTACCATTAAATATGAAAACCTGTACTCAGATGCCCTTCCCGATGACCATTAATGCTGCTTTCAGGAGCCACACATATAAGATGGTTCATTTGCTCTTTAATAGAGGTAATTTATGTTAGACATAGAAAATATTCCATAATCTTGTCAGTATTATTAAAAAACAGAGGTAGTATGACTACTTTCACTTTCTTCCTCACTGAGATATTGTCAAGGTTAATCAGCTGATGGTTATAAAGCCCTTTAAAGCTGTCCAATCATAAATATTCATGTTGTTACTGAAAAGGCGTCTAAATATTTGTTAACCGAAATTCTGAAAATACCTTGTCTCATGATAGAAAGGGATAACACAAGATAATTATCACAGTAGTGATATTCTGGTATGCACTTAAGATATGAAAGTATTCAGCAAAGACTTCACGTTGAAGAGTAGTGAAATAATTAAAACTATTGTTTTCTGAGTTGTGGGAACGTAGGCCTGCCTCTCCACTGCCCCGTCTTGTTACTTATAGCTGTGCAAAGCAGCGTGTAAGAGCTGGCAAGCCAGGGCTGCCCATGCATGATGGCAGTAGCGCTGTACGCTCACATTGGCAATTCAGGCCCTGCACCTGTATTGGTATTACAGTAAAGTAAAGAAATAATAACCCAAACATATGTAACTGAAAGAATTGTTCCAGAAGGACTTATCTCACATCAATTACACAATTAGGAATCTGGTCTTCGGTACTGAGGAATAAACAAAATCGCTGGGAAGTATTTAGTGGTTTTCTGTCCAACTGTATCATTATAAGGCTGAGCTATTTCAAATCAGAGGGGAAAATATGGACCAAAACTCCTGCTAAAAAATAAAAGAAGCTGCGAGACCCACTACTGATATACCACATTCTGGTTAGCAGGGCTGGATGCCTGTAGCTGGACAACTCAGCAGCTAGGCAGAATAATAGTTACTGCGGTTAATATTATAATATCTCTTCGGTGATCTGTGCAGCTAACTCTTTGCCTCCATCAAGTAAAAGAGGAATAAAATAACATCTCCATATGACTGGGAAATATTGAAAATAAATACACTAAGTGTTGTAAAGGATTCGGATGCTGCAGTGAATGAGATCATCTAAATCACCTTAGATAACTTCATTGTAACGCCTCCAACGTTGAAGCTGTTATATATTAGCTGTATGAATAGCTTGTGCTAGAAAAAAAATTTTAAACGCAATTTTTCTCCTTCACACAGCTACCTGGAGACATTTAGGTTTACTGAATTTTACTAACTAGGAGGTGGAGAAACAAAAATATACAGGATGTTGCATAACAAAGCAAACTACGTTCGCTCGTTGCACGCACATTTCGATTACTCTGTTGTAATTATTAAACACACAGTTAAAGGGGAACTATGGGATATTTTATGAATGGAGGCTCGGTCAAGAGTCTGCAGTACACTGTCCTAAAGCAGAACTTCGCCGAAAGGTCGCGCAGGGTACCCACGCATGATTGTGAAAATTTTCATGCTTGTTGACTACCAGAAACTGAATTAGCAAAGTCCAAATGCATTCAGTAATCTTTGTGAGGTTTTCATAGCAACTTTACTGGGGAGTGATTCAAGAAAGAGTAAGCAGTGTACAAGACACCCACTGGAAAATAACACTTTGTGTTCCTAAACTGCTTTTGCCATGGATAATCATGTCCCAGACTCCTGGGGATGGGAGAGGTACATACCTATAGCTACCAAACCATATCTTCTTAGTGTTATGTACTTCCACCTTCTCTTTCTAAACTCACAAAAAGAAAGACCAATTCCCAAAAGAGGAATATTTATGCCAGTTAGCTTACAACTAGCTGGTTACTTCCATTATGAATGTCAGCTTACAATAACAGGCTTGTGCTCCCCAGCTGCAGTACAAGAATTGTATGAATTAAATTGCAAATATAAAGCTAAATTGGAATGAAAATAAATAAAAATAGGGGTTAAAAATATAAATAGGTTTACTGTGATTCTAATGTGACTACTTATGGAAAACAGTCTGCATTACTAAGCCACAGAACAAAATGTTATTTATGAAGCACTATGTTAAATTTCCATGCCATTCCTCTTCTGGACATGTGTAGCTGATGACTAATTGTACCTAAAGCAAAGACAGAAGTCAGGTCTTCCAAATCCGATATCACAGATCATTAAGAATATGGCCAGATTCTCCACTCATCTACAAACAAAGCACCCTCATTACGTGTTATGTGGGACTGTCTCTACAGTAAGGGCACTATAGCTGTTTCCTACATCCTGAGGAACTCTACTACCTGTACTTAGGAAGTACACTTGTTTCAGAACAAGGCGGTCTGTTTCTCCTGATCTGCTGCCTTGTATTTTCTATTAAAATATATTCTATCAGCGGTATGCAAAGAGCCACAATCCATCATCAACTGAACTGAGACCTGAACATACAGAAAATACAACGGAGGGAATGCGAAAGATTCCTTACTACTGGCAAGTGTGCATCTACGTCTGGGAGTCCATGCACCTTCGGTATGTAAGTCAGACTAATACTAATGGTGCTTCTTTAAATCAATAGTGTCAGTGAATTACTTTGTGTTCAATAAATGACACGGATGGAATGCCAACCTTTCTGGCTCAAAAGAATTAGCAAGTAACACTGTCTCAGTAACCAACATCATGAAGAGTTTTCCCCAGCAAAGAGCAGCCCTGAAACTCATATAGGTGAGGTTCAGTGTTTGAAAAATTGCCTCTCTCAGGTTGGAGAGACACCAATTGGGCAGAAAGCTCCTAAGATCCAAAAAACAAGTTTGTTTTTTCATGGCCCAAATTAATTTTCAAACAAAAAGTTTAAAAGAGTGTGGAGTAAAGACTGCTCATAACGGACAGGAAAACTCAAGTGATACCTTCCACCACACTTGAGCTAAAGGAGCCCAGACATAAAGGAGTATTTGACTGTGAAAGTAAAAGAATTTAAACACCAATTACCAAAATGATGAAAAATGTTTAGTGGAATTGTAAGGGACTGCTGCAAAAAAGAGGAACCACTAAGCGCCTTAAAACTGCAAGATGTGGCATGTGTGAGATGGAAAGAGAAGCAACGAAGAAACTGAAAAAGGGAGTGAGGTGCAGTGGAGACACAGAGTCCAGTTTTGGAGACAAGAAAATACATTCTGAAAAGGAATGACGAAACAGAGACAATAACTTGGAAAAAAGATGGAAGGGAAGACCCACTAGGTGAAAAGAGAAGAGAGAGATGGAAGTCAAAGTTGGTGTGGAGCAAGGAGAGAGGACAGAAGGATGATCAAGAGAAAGACACTTCCTTGCCACTGCTCGTTTCTTAATGCACTATGTGAAATTTCTCAGATAATTCAGGTGTGAGCGCACTGTAATGGACAGAATAGATATTACTGAAGTGCCTAAACTCTGAGGATAAAATGAAGGAGAAATGTCAAAATAAGGATAGACAAATGCAGTAAATGATTTTGCCCATGTGCATGGATAAAGAAGAGCTGCTATGAGAGACACTACATCAAGTGCTAGGATGTGCACTAGTTATATCGGAGGAATCTGTTCCACCACCGCAAATCAGCCTCATAAAAATAAAAAAAAATCCAGCTATGGAGGATGTAGCCAAGAGAAGTGATTACATATGGTTTTTCATTAGTAGTTTTTCCTGGGAAGACTGCAAAGCCTTCTTCTGTTAACTATTAACACTGTAAGGTCCAGAATCTCTCCAGTGAATTCAGTTTTTCTCAATATTTTTGCCTATTGCCCTCCATTTCTCTATGAAATTGCGAGCGCTGTCCACAATGCTTTCCCAGGAGCCTGTCTCTGAGCCCTACCTTTCTCTATGAAGCTTACAAACCATTTTTCTACAATTAAGACCCATTTAAAAATTTCAGCAATAGATCCTGGAATGCCCAAATTTATCTCTAGGTATAGTTATTTGGATAAGTGCCCATTAAAATTGACTTCTTGAATCAGAACTATTAATTAAAATGGAGCTGAATCAACTGACATTCTCACCTTTGCTTCCCATAATAGTTCAAACGGAGTGTATATCCTTGAAGCAAGAAAAAATCCAGCTTTCAGAGAAAACGTACTTTTAAAATGCAGTCTTTCATTCTAAGTTACTAAACTATGAATAAAAAAATAATCTGTGAAAAATTAAATTTATGTCCACTTCAGTTATGAAAGAAGAGATATTGTCCTTGTCCTGATAAAATAAATTCAAGCTGCTGATTGATTTCTTATAAAGGTAAACATTCACAGTAATTTCTAAATTAAAATCTCTCTGTTTACAGTGAACACACTAACTAAAATAATTCACTTTTTCTTACAGCAGATTGGAAGCTAAAACATGCACCAGTATTGACTAACTACAGGAAAACAAGCAGGGCCCCAAACCTTCACAACTGTCATTAAAAATTAGAACCCAAGTGATCTGCTTTTGGGAAGCTGGAAAGAACGAACTTTTCTCATACTTCCTAGGATTTAAATGAAGTCCTACAGAAGGTGTGAATGATTAAGAAAAGCCTGAAAATCAGCAAAATCCATGGCTTTTCAAACACAAAACTGGTATTTTATTTACTTTTCAAGACAAAAGATGCTCTTCTTACCTGAAGAACTCTTTTGGTCAGGCCGGTTTTCTGAGCTAGCTGTTTCAAGTCCTTGGCATCAGGATTGTGGTTAATAGCAAAGTATGACTTCATTGTCCGCAACTGGTGGTGTTTGAATGATGTCCTCATACGCTTTGTTTTTTGATTGCTGGGGTATTGCTGGTCTCTATCCAGGTGGTCACCATCGTTTTCATTGCAACTTAAAGCTTAAGGCAACAAGAGGAAAAGGCGTGTAAATCTATTGCTCTGTGACCAACATTGTTTGCAGTTCATCTGAGTGCAGCAATTAAAATAACATACCATGGCATGCATTGTACTGGTACAAATCCTGCTTGCCTTCCCCTCCATCTCTGCATCTTCTATTTTTCCCTTACAATAACCAGCCTGCAAGGACCCTCACCTGCCTCTTTATGGCTTTTAAAATGTCAGGTCTGTTTCCTTTTTTCTTCCCTCCATCTCCACACAGCCTTTCCTCCACTTTCTGCGTGTAGGACAGTAGCTGCCCTCAACTCTGTAAAGTGTTTTAATGTACTTTGTATCACTATAAATTGCATTGTAAGGTACAAAGAAAGCTGTACAATGCAGTCCACTTAAATCTCGATGGAACAGACCAGTTAAAATTATAATTATTTCCTCCATCAAACTAAACCCTGTAGAATACAAGAGAGACCATTAAATGAAACACTATCAAAGAAATAAAGTTTGTGGGTACCAGACAGCAAATTATGACTATAATTTGACTAGCTAGAGAAATAAAGCTGTTAATACAATGTATCACTGGCATGCCAAATGAAAAATATCTTTTTAATTATTTATAGGTTTATATTTCCTTTTTTTAAAAAGTATTTGCAAATACTAGTTTGAATGATCAGTTCTGTTATATCCTTTTGAAATCACTGAATGACACTGATTGATACATTTGCATAAATCAACCGTAAAGCCTGTAAAGGAGGTCTATGAGCACGGAACATTGCAATAATTATCAAGTAGTATTAAATGTTGAATGCCAAGCAAAATAATCTCATAGACCAAAAGTAGTTTTTCATTTATTTGTGCATACAGTAAACCATAGAAAACCTCTTAAAATAACATTAAGGACCGAGCTTAAATCTACTAAAAAATACAGGGACATAACTGAAAATTAGCTCCGACAAACTGTCATTAATTTACTTCTTCTGTTCCAGTATCTACAACTCCCCTTTAATTTCCTATAAGTTTTATGTTAAAAATAACGAAAAATCACTACTACCTCTGTTCTGTGTTGCATGCAAAAAAATGAGAAAAAACCTGTATTTTAAAGTGTGAATTTTTGGTGAATTTCTTAAACACGTAAACAAATTTGTTTTCAGTTGACCATTACTGCTGGTTCATTACAATTGAGTGCATCTCATAGGCATGTCTTTATAGTCTTACTTTAAATTCATGCTATCCATCAGACGTGCTCAGCACATACAAATTCTGAAAGGCCCACATTAAAAACCATTTTTAAAAAATATACATAAAATGCACGTAGTCATAAGTAAAAATGCTTTCAGATTCTATAAACAGCGGGTTTTGCAGCATGTACAGTGGCTGCTTTGCAAACTTCAGCTTTGCAGAAAACTTCTGCAAAGATACAGCACAATATAGAGCAAGGCCTGCAAAAATTCAGCTTTAAGACCAAAAGCATACTTGTGTAATAGCTACGTAGACAGTGGCCGAAGCCTCAAACTTTTCTCTGTGTTTCTGTAGTCCTGTAATTTAAAAAACAGCTTAAAAAAATTGTACTGTATATATAAATGTGTATGTATGTGTGCGTGCATGTGCGTACGTTCGTATAAATCCTTTCCAGACCTAAGTATCTTGTGCCAAATTCTAGCAATAAGAAGCGTTTCCGCTTGTTTTCCTGCAGTGTGGAAAGACTGGAAGCACCTGAATTTAAAAAGTATAAGACGCATAAAAGGAGACAGTAAAAATGCAGTATTAATGGAGCTGCATGGAAGGTAGCAAAATCTTTGTTCTGGTTTAAGAACTGAACTCTAGTTGCCAGACGGGGGTCATCCCATGTGCTCCAGTCTCCTTCGTAGCTACAATTCCTGCTGTAAAGAGCACTGGGATGAATAACTGAGACTATATTGCTCATAGCAAATTCTATTATGGAAATGTAAAACCAAGCAGTACTTGGCTTTAAAAAGTACTCACAGATTTTTAGATATTAGTAATGGAAAAAGACCTCTGTGTGTTATCTAAATGTTTTCAAACCCTCCCAGAAATAACAAGGGCAGAGACTTAGGGGGAAATGCATGAAAATGTCTGTCTGAAGGACTGAGGTCTGTCCATGCTAATATGCAACAAAATAAACCTGAGGGCTGCAAGTAGTTGGATTTTAACCTGTTCCCTAGAGAATGAGATACATTCAGGATCCAAGGAAATAAAAGTGATTCTAAACCCTCCCAGAATGGAATGAGGGTATCGGCTTTTCATCAAGCCCTGATAGGACAACAAACAAATTTGCTCTTTGAATTTCTTGAAATTTTACCTCCTCATCTACTAAATAAAAATAATATTAAAGTGACAGTAAGTATGTACCATTTGAGATTGGCTAACTATTGTCCTTTTCTATGAAGAAAGTTATAGGACAGGTTTTGAAAGTGCACGAGGGTATCTGCTGTTCATTGTCTTGCACAAGTGGTTTGGGTGCCCCAGGCATCACCCGATATGACATAAATATTCCTAGTTAGTGCCAGTTCCCCTCTCGTATTTTGTTGTGGTACTTGGCACCATCTTCAAAAGTCTATTATACTAGGTCTAATATTATATGCGTCTCTCACAGAATCCGAAATGTCTATGGGCGTTGCAGGCACAGAGATACAGCACGGGCCAAGGGTGTAAGCATGTGGAGATTTTAAGAGCTGAGGAGTTCCTGCAAAAGGCATCATGGCGTAAGACTAACAGTGTACATGCTCCTCACGCAACCCTCTGTTTTTCAGGCACTTCTTCCCTGTTCCTTCGCGGTGTCCCTGCGTATCTCCCACAGGAACTGCTGAACTATCCGTACGTAAGATTCAGTTGCAGTATCTAGGGCTCCTGCTAGGAGTTCAGGAACACAACTGGTAAAATTCCAGTCGAATAGAGGAGTCCTAAACTTGCTAATGTTTCATTCCTATTTTGTGATAAAACAAATTCTGAAGCGGTGCCAAGCCTCTTTTTTGACCCTAGAACATTTCCAAGGCCCTCGTGCCTTTCCCCCAGTCCCCACGTCCAGGCCGTTGCCCTCCTGCCCTTAGGCTGGTCTCTCCAGCGGCCAGCTCTTACGGCCTCTTCCACTAGCACCGCAGTACAAACGTCCACTTGGCCACAAGATGGTGATGTCCACGGAGAGCATCACTAGAAACTAAGATTCAAATGTATGTTGACATGGGGGACCAAAATATCCTCTGCAGAACAGCACATAATACTGTCTCTAAAAACAGCGACATGAGCGTAAAGCGGGTTGTGCTGTTATCTTTGTGACAAACACTGTTTGAAGAAGAAAGCTTGGGAGCACTGCTTCACACTCAGATCGCCAGATCCCCCCACGTGTCAGGATTCGGGGCAAAGCACGTGCTTAGTAGCGAGCAGGTCGCTAAGTATATGGCAGATGAAGAAGATGGGAAAGAGGAATTTCCTTTGGGGGAATTATTATTCTTAGTAGCTTGTGTTTGACATGTTAAATTACCCAGAAAGCAAGCAAACTAATCCTGATTCTGAAAGAATGATGAAACAAGAGACACATTTGGTGCATGCATCAACTCTCCATATTCAGCGGCTCAGGAACATACACCCCTTTCCTTCTGTAATAAGAGAGTCGAGGGGGTGTTTTAACCTGCTGCTGCCTGGAGAGGGAACTTGTGATTAACTAGACCAGGCAGGGGTGCAGCCTTATTTGTTGTTTGGCAGGAGCATGTAAAGGACTTTGTGGTACCCACGTCCCTGAAGGGGACAAAAGTGAGACAGAGCCCTCTCAATGGTACTTGGGACAGGAACAGTCTTTCTCCCTGGTGGAAGGAGAAGACACTTGGGGAAGGCAGACGCCTGAACTCCTTGCCACAGCTGGGATTAAAAGGGGTGAAGCTGGGGCACTCGGAGCAGGCAAAGTACCCCTTGCTGCTTCTGAGGCTCCTGGCACCACTGGAAGGAGGGCACCCCCGCCAAGCCTGCGGAGCAACAGGCACGGAAAGCGCTGCCTCAACCTTGACATCTCAAGAGGTGTTTCGAGGGAGAGAACGCCTGTCTTAAGGAGCGATCGTCTTCGCGGCTGAGCATCACAAGGCCACGGGAGAGAAGAGCGGGGATTAGAAGCCGCCTTTCCTCCGGCCTTCCTCAGCCGCCTCGGACAAAAGGGCTGCGTGTCCCGCTGCCTGCGGGGCTGCGGGAGGGCCGGGCCCCCCCCCGGCGGCCGCGGTGCCTCTAGGGGGAGAGAGCGGCCCGGGCCGGGGCTGCGGCGGGGCGGGAGAACAAAGGCTCCGGCGAGGGGCCGCGCCGGGCACCGGGCTGCGCGGGAGGAGCCGGCCGGGAGGGGTTTTTCCCCTCAATTAAGCCAATTGAATGGCGCTGAATAGCCGGTGCGAGTGCGCGGTAATTCCCCGAGCGCCGCGATTAACCCGGGCAGCCCCGGCCGAGCCGGGCTCCTCGCTGCCCGCCGGGCCGAGGGCTGGCGGCGGGGCCGGGGCGGGCTCCGCTCCCCGCCCGCTGGGGCTCGCCCCGCCGCGCTCTTCCCGAGGGACCCCCGGCCCCGCGCCTCGGCAGCCTCCCGGGGAGGGGAGGGAGCGCTCCGGAGCCCCGCTCGCCCCCCGGGGAGCGGGCAGTGCCGGCTCCCGGCCCCGACCCCCGGCCCTCCGCCTGCCCCCGGGGAGGGGCAAGGTGCACCGCGCCTGGGGAGCCCGAAAGGAGACGGCGGGGGGGGGGGGTGTCGGGGTGTGGGTGGGAGGGGGGAGAGGGGCAGGAGGAGGGAACGCTGGTTTTTCTCAGGAAATAGCTGCAAGACGGCCTTTTTTAAGCTGCGGCTCCCGTTTGCTCGCTCTGCAACCACGGCCACAGGAAAGCTTCTTCTGAGCTTTCAGTCCCAGGGGAAACGAGAAGAGAAACAGAAATTCGCTCTTCAAAACTTTCCAGGCTTTTCCCGTTTTTGTCAGAGGAAAGGAAAAAAAAAAAACAAAAACCAAACAACAAACCCAACCCAACCCAACAACAAAAACAACCCCAAAACTTTGGACAAAGCCCGCCCGGAGGGTCGGCTCCGAAGGGCCCCGGCGCCTTGCCGAGCCCCGAGCCGCCGTTCGGCTGTCCCGGAGCGGGGAGCGGGGAGCGGGGCCGGGGCACCCAGCCCCAGGGATGCGCCCAGCGCCGGGCACATTTCCCAATATCGCTGCTGCTCGCGCAGATTTCGGGTATTTTATCAGCTGGCGGTGCCCCACGCCCGCGCGGTACCGCTGTCACTTCCCAGGCTGCGCTGGTCTGTCCCTGTCCCAGGCGGCACAAGGGACCGGACTATTGCAGGCTGTGGGAGGTTTGGGCTCTAATTCACAAAGGGAGTATTCAGAATTCTTTACAGGTGCTTCTGTGTTCAACAAGCTTTCAGCCATTGATTTACTGACCTAAAAAACCCATCAAACTCCATTCCAACAAGTGAAAGAAGAAATTATGATCACAGGAACACACTTTAAAAAAAAAAAAAGAAAAAAAAATCTTTTTGAAGTTTCAGCATCCTTCTAAGCTATTTTCCACTTGTCAGGCTCTATCCCTATCTAAACCCCATCATCCCCGTGCAAACGCAGTCCCGTTTGAGTAGGAAAAAAAAAAGTCAGTCCAATTCATGTTGCAGATAAATATTTGCTGCAATTTACGGAATAATTCCAGTCTCAACTCTGCCTAAGTTTACAGATCCCCCTTTTCCCACCACCTCTGGGTGTAGATTTATTTACACAAAGTATTCTACACAAATTACCAGCAACAGATCCCCTCAGAGGACAATATTGTGCGTTTCTGAGAAGGAAATGACAAGTTCCATTAAAAATAAAAGGAGGAGCGATCACAGTTCTGAACGGCTTCCCTTTGAAAGGCACCGATCGCAGGCTTTGCAAGAACTTAGGAGTTTGTGACATTTTACATCAACGGGCAACCTGATTTCCAAGATCAATGGCACTTATTATCGTATAAATTAGTCGATTATTGGTTTAGTAAATAGTTAAGTAGATAAATAGTTTAAGTAAAGAAGCCAAAGGTTCCTCAAGGAAGACCTCTTAAGCTTCAGTTGCAGGCTCTAAACAAAAATTAAAAGACGAAAAAATCGGAGAGCAATTCTTTTGAAAACGAATTTTAAACCACGCAGTTAGAGATGGTTCCTTTAGGAAGTCAGGGAGCAGTAAGACTTTCTGGGGCTGTGCTCCCACCCAGGACAGATGCCACTGGTTCGGTTTACAGGTCCTTTGAATGTGAACATCTGCCCTGCACAGGGAGACAGCGGAAGGACGATTACAGCCTAATCCCTCCGAAAAGGGGGCGATTTTAAACGGGCGAGAGGCAGATTTGATGGGTGGTGTAAAGCTCAGCTGGTACTCGCGAGAACACTACGTACACCTCTCATCAACCTTCACCACTGGGACCACTACTGATTTTTGCACTATTTCCAAATGATTCAGCAATTAGCTAAACCAATAATGGCTGGCAATTTTGTTCCCGAGGCGCGTTTGCCGGTTAGAGATGCGCCTTTTCCCCCTGCCATTTTCAGTGCAAACCACTCGATTTCGTCGCTATCGTTACTCCGTCTTCAGGCGCAGAACACCCGCAGCCGCCTCCTCCTCCTCCTCCTCCTCCCGGCGCGGTCTCCCCCCTGTACCCGAAGCCCTGGGTGCTGGCTGACCCCCAGCGCGGCCCGAGGCCCTCACACCCCCCCCACCCCCCACCCCCCCGGCCTCTCCCTCTCCGTTAAAGGCAAATCTACGCCCTATGGGACATGTCTGAAGTTCGTCGATTACAAAAAGAAAACATGCTCGAAACGGCGGAGAAGCGCGGGCAACACTGAAGCAGCACAAGGGAAGAGGCGAACGAGTTTTGTCTCCAGGGTCTAACGGGACGGCTGAGCACAGCTTAGGGAAACTCGAGCCTGAAGTAAACCCCACCTCCGCCCTGAATTCTTCTAATAAAATCAAGATCTAAGAATTTTCTTTTGTCCAAAGGTTTTTTTTTTTTCCTGTTGCATGAGGGAGCAGTGCTGGAAGCCCCGGTGGGGGGGGGGGGGGGGGGCAGGAGCCCTTCGAATTCCTTCGCCTGCAGAATCACAGTTGGCGAGGAGGGTAAACGAGGAAACCCCACAGAAAGTTCGCAGCTCGGTGCAGAGCCCGGCAGACAGAGTTTCTGCCGGGACTGCAGGCTGGGGGCTGCTGCCAGGTCCGCTCCCTTTCTTCTCGCTGCGGAGCCGGGCTCAGAGGCAGGGGCTGGGGGCCGGGGCAGCGAGGGGGATGCTCTGAGTCTCCCGGCTCTTCTCCGAGTCACATCTGACGAACAAAACCTCCCGCCCAACTTTGTCGCTGCAGGGGCAGCCTCGGGCTGCCCGCAGACACCTGCAGCCCCTGCCTGGGCTCCGCACCCCCAGCCCAGCACCCCCAGCCGCCTCCCGCTGCAGGGCCCTGGGAAACAGCCGCCTTCTTACTTCCTCTCTCTCCCTCTTTCAGTCCAAAACTGTGAGGTGCAAGAGCTCTGGACGAGGGCAGAATAATTCACCCATCAGCAGCCTTTGAGAGCGTAGCTACTAAAGAAAATTCACAGCTCTCTGAAGTGCTAACTTACAATCTCTGGTTTCCAGATTTTATTTCAGGCTACGCTCCCCCTTCTCCCCCTCCTTAACCAGATGACCTTGCTTCAAAACATTTTATTTCCAGCTGAAGTGAAAAATGCTAACATATTAGCTTCTGTAATTGCAGTTTGACAGCACTTGATCTCAATAATTATGCTGCAGCTAAACTATTATTAACGGTTTAAGCTAAAATAAACGGAAATCCCCCTTTGGAAGTGAACAGAAACAAACCATTGAATTGCTCCGGGGGAAGATGGGGGTCTCTTACCTGCGTTGTAGGCTGCCAGATCTGCCCCAGGCCCTGGGCTCTTCCTTTTCCTGGGTCTCCCCTTCTGGACAGTCCCCACGCCGTTGTAATAAGGCAGTCCCAAAGTATTGGCAGAGCCCGCTCCCAATGCCGGGCCCTTCCCAGCGGCTACATCCGAGTGATTGAAATGCACCTGGTACTCCCCCTGGATGAGAGTCTCGAAATGGAGGCGGCAGTACACCAGATTGTCCTTCATGCCAAAGTGATCGCCGGTGGTCAGCATCTTGTTGCAAGTGGTGCAAGTGAAGCAATTTAAATGATATACCAAATCCCTGGCCCTCATGACCATCTCGGAGGCAGAAATCCCCAGGTGACATCTCGCACATCTCTGCACCGAAAACCTCCTGCAAAACAGAACGGCCAGAGGAGACGGTGAGAGGCGCATCCCCCCCCCCCCCCCCCCGCCCCTTCGTCGGGTCCGCCCGGAGGGCGGCAGAGGGAGAGGGGCTGCGGGGCCCGGGGGGCCGCCTCAGCCGGGGCAGCGGCACACAGCCGGGGCGTTTGCGGAGCGGCTTCGCTCCCCAGGCGCCGCCCGCCAGCCGGGCCGGCACCGCCGGCCAGGAGCTCGGGGAGCTCCGTCCTGCCCCCGCCTCGCAGCCCCGCCCGCCCCGCCAGCTCCCACGGCAGGCACGGACCGCGCCCGCAAACCCCGGCGGGAAGGGAAGCCCTTCCCTGCCGCTCCGTGCCGTGCCCGGCGTGCCCAGGGCGGGAGTCGCGCGTAGCTCCCCTCGGGCACTTCGCCGCCCTTCGCACCCCAAGCAGCCTGCGGGGGGGACGCCTGCTTGAAGCCCCCGGTCCTCGCAAGGCGGCGGGGGCTGAGCTGTGCCCGGACCGTGCACCCCTCCCGGGAACACGGGGCCCATCCCCGCCGTGAGCCTCCCTCTGCGGTGGGAGGTTTTGGGAGCCCTCAGCCGGCCCCAGGGGGACTGCGAGCCCACAGATCCCCTCCGCTGTCGCGCCAGGACGGGGCTTGCTCCGCGTGGGGGGGCCGCGGGCAGGTCCCCCCTCGCAGGCCGGCGGCAGGCTGTACCTGTAGTAATCCTCCTTGCAGTAAATGCTGCCGTCCTTGCTGAAGCAGGTGAGCTCGGACTCCAGGTTGAGTTTACATTCACAGCACTTCAGGCAGCGCATGTGCCACTGCTTATCCACAGCCAGGAGGTAATAACGGTCGGAGATTTTCCCCCCGCAGCCGGCGCACAGGGCAGCCCGGTCACTGCTGATGGAAGGCATGGTCTGCTGGGGGAAGACAATTACGGACCGTTAGCGAGAGGGAGAAACTCTTAGAGCGCGGCCGGGTTCCCCCCCGCCCGGCGGGGCCGGGCTTCTCCTCTCCCTCGCAGGGGCTCGGCAGGCGCGGGCAGAGGGGAGGAGAGGGGGCTCCGGCCCGCCGCCCCCCGCTGCCCCCCCAGGGTCCCGCGGCGCCCCAGCTTCCCGGGGGCGCGGGGGAGACGGGACGGCGGGCCGGGAAGAAAACCACCCTGGGCTTCAGGGAAGGCGTCCGGACGAGACCCAGGGTTTCTTTCTTTCTTTTTTTTTCCCTTTTTATTTATTTTTTTTTTTTTTTTGATTTTCCAGTCCCAGAACAAGAAAAGATGCTGTTCAATAAACAGGCGCAACAATCACAGAGTAGGGCAAATCGCAGATAGTTATTTTTCAAAATTTATTATTATGGATATACTGAGAGTGTCTGCAGAGTTAACGCTCTGTAAGTGCGTGTCTCTGTGTGTATTTTCCTAGCTATAAAATTCCGAGTGAATTACGATCAAACCCCCCAGTAGTCACCGTGCTGCAGGCACAGCCCTCTCTGCAAGCCGGTTCCAAACAACATGCATCCAAATCTGCTGTGACCGAGCACTAAAGGGATCGGTAAATAAAACTGCGGAGGAGAGGAGCAGTACTAAAACCGAGGTGCAGACTGGTTTATCAGGAAAACGAAATAGTGGGAAACGTGTGGGAAAGAAAGTGGGGAAAAACCAACAGAGCACTTTAGATTATGCTGGGATAAACTTGGAAGCAATAAAACTAAATGTAACCCCTATATAATTTAACAGTTTAGTGTCAAATCGCAATCCAATCGAAACCCTGCAAAAAACAAATACATACATGTTCTGTCAACTTCTACCGAAAAAGAAAGGGAGGAAAATATCGGAAACCGTGTAAGCAGGCTGATTTATTTTAGCCGGCACCTTAAAGCAGCGTTGGAGAGGGGGGCGCGGAGCGGAGCGGGGGTCGTGGCAGACCTGGCAATGCGCCGCTGTCCACCGCCTCCCAGACTCGTATCCCCCCCTTTGCACAAAAGCACGCCGCAGAGTTGTTCTTGGGCAAGAGAACCCGAACCGTTTTTTTACAGATGTGGCAAACACGCGGTTTGTTTTGATTGGGGGGGAGGAGGGGAAGAAGTTGTTTGTTTACTTTTACCTCCTCTAGAGCCCTAAGTCCTTGCGCAAAGCAAAAAGAAAAGGCAGCTAATAGGGAAGAATCGAAAGAAAACGAAACTATTTTTTCAGCATATGCTGGCCTGCTTACTTTCGTCCTGTACTTGCAGAGATCACAAGATCCCGTCGCTATGAGCACTACTGCTTGCACCGCACCAGCCCCACTATCAGAACTCCAGACAAATAAAATTATGGCACTACATTGGTATGTGAGCCACCCCAGCCCACTGGTGGCTTATTTCTTTAAGGCATTAACTGAACTCTGATTAGGGACCGTTTTGTAACCAAAGTAGTTTCTTATAAATCCACTTTAAGTGAAATAAGATTTTTCTGCTTTGCTTTTCCGGTAACAAAAATATTCTGAGATCCAGAAGTGGTATGTAAGGATCCAGTATGCTATCCCACTATTTATTATATACACTTGTGTACGCATATACATTATATATAGATATATAAAGGTAGCATGCCACAATATTTATTCCAGGAAAGACCATTTGATATTGTTTAATTGTACGGAGAAATATTAACTTTTCCAAAGAAAACCAAAATCGTTTAAATTAGAAATCCCATTCCACCCTTATAGTATAAAGGCTGTTTTTCAGCCAGTGTTTCAGGATTAAATACTCTCACTGTCAGCTTTAAGTAAATTTCTACATAGCATTAAGAGAAATAACACATACTGATGAAGTTTTAAAAACGGAGAACAGATATCTTTCTTGCATATGCCCGTATCAGCTTACAAGACAGTGTTTCACCGAAGTACGGGATCATTTCACTTCAGAATTATCATTTCTTAACAGAAAGTAGTATACATGAAATGTTGAATCAGTTAACACACTTCAGAAATCTCTTCCACTTTGCTAGCTTAACTCTGGTTAAAAGGATGCATTTTTTATTATCTAAATGTATTAATATACAAGTACTACGCATCAGCAGACACAAGATAAAAAGTGGTAAAGTTATAAAAATTTGCATCCATCCGTCTCCCTGAAACACATCTTCTAGTTCTGCTTGCCACGTTCACAAACCCAGTGTTCATATAGATTGCAATTATTTTTTTTTTTAAAAAAATCATAATTTAAAGGCACTCGAGTTTGGTTTTTTTGTTTATAAATGCTATAATGCCTGCCTCAGCGTAGACATCCTACCTGAAAAATAACACAGAAGTGGATTCTTTGCTGTTTGCATTTCCATTCTGCAGACAAAAAATTTGCTGTGCCAAAATGTTATCTGTATAAAAGCATACTTTGCTTCTTCCTAAAAACTTTGGGAGGCCGGACAGGCTGGGGGAAGGGAAGGAGTTCTTGGACGCTACCAAAAGGCTGGTCTATCTGTTTTCTCGCAAGAGCAGTACCGTTCATTTCACCCAAGCGTTACTATTACTATGCATATTATTAATAATTAACAGTTTCATGCCTTTCCCCACGGTTTTATTTAATCTTTTAGGGTGCCTTTATCCTTAATTTTCTTCTGATTTAGCATTTCGCCTACGTTTCCCCCCAATCTGTTATTTTAAGGGAAAAGCTGCATCTTTGAGGGGTTTATTATGTTTAGGGGCTGAATGACTCCCCCATTCCTTCGCCTCCTACCGTTTCGGTCTCTCCCCTGTCTATAGCCGAGCTGATGGCCGGTGCTTCGCTTTTGGTTCTCCGATCCATCTCGTCGATGACCCCGTGCATCTCCGAGCCGGACAGACTGTGGAAAAGCATCGCTGAGGAGGCGGAGGAGGAGGCCCCGAGTTGCTGCTGCTGCTGCTGCTGACAGTTGTCGGGGTCCCTGCAGGAGCCCAGAACTTGCATTAACCGGAGCCCTCCCCCATGCATCTAGCACGGCCGCCCCGTCTCTCCTTGGGCTCCGGGCTTTTCACCCCGGCAAAGATCTCCGGAGCGCAGCGCAGGCACCGATCCGAGGTTTCAAGGGGACGGGGTGCAGAAAAGGCGGGCGAAGGGGACGAGGGAGAGGGGGTAACTGGTGGTGTAAGCTTCGGGGCTCGGATCTAGTCTGTTGCGCGGCCCCGGCACATCCCTCTAGGAGGCTTCTTCAGCGCAGGGCTCATCGCCCCAGGTGCAGTCCCAGGCTTTACGCTCTGGCCCAGCTGGCAGAAGGCTAGGCAGGTTTACAGTTGGGAACGATTAATAAATAATAGAAATATAAAAAAAAAAAATTAAACCATCTTCGGTGAGAAATAAATTAAAAAAAAATAACGACAAGCCCCCTACATCGTACTGTGCGAAATTGAGAGGAGGAAAGCAAGGGAGAGGGAGGCTGCAGCAGGCGGAGAGCAGGCTGGTGCTCGAGGAGGATGGGGCGGGTGCCCGCCGTACGCACTCACAGTCCAGAGGGCTGGCAGCGGCGGCAGCTCAGGGGCAAAGTTTGCTCCTTCCCCCGCTCCTCCCCCAGCCCGCTGGAGCTCATTGGGAAAGAAAAAGCCAAGGGGAAGGAGGAAGAGTTGGATGGGCACCAGATGGGACGGGCACTCGGCGGCCCCCTCTCCCCTTAAAGCGGCGCGGCCCGCGGGCCCGGGGCGGCTGCTGGCGGGGCGGCTGCTGGCGGGGCGGCCGCGCCGCGGGGGGAGCGCAGCGGCGGAGCCGGAGCCGCCGCCCGCCGCCGTGCCCGCGAGCGGCGCGTCTGCAGCCCGGGCGCCGCGCGAGGCTCCGCGCCTTTTCTACAGCCCCTCTGACATCATGTCCTGCCCCGCCGCCATTGGCTGCCGCCGCACCCGGGCCCGCCGGCATGTGCTCGGGGCTGGGAGGCGCGGGGCCGCGGCCCGCCGTGCCCGCTCGCCCCCGCTGGCCCGCGCTCGCCCCCGCGGCCGCGCAGCCCGCCTGGCCCGGCCCCGGCGCCCCGGCTCCGGAACGCTGCCACGTCCCGTTCCCCGCCGCAGCTCGGGCGCTCCGTGGCCCTGGGAGCGCCCGAGGCGGCGGCTGAAGGCCGGGGCGGGCACCCGCTCGCCCGGAGGTTTGCGTTTGCCGCCCGGGGACGGTCAGCGACGGGGCTCGCCTTGGAGCAACACAGAGGCTGTCGGGGAAAATGCCCCCAGCGCGGGAGAAGGAGGGGGTCAAAAGTTTGTTTAGGCTCCGAGACCATGGTCCCCCAAACAGTCATTGCTATTGAGTGCACCCAACACCACTCCTCGTGAGAAGTATTCACCCTTAGGATATAATAACTTCTGCCATTCAAGTTCGTGAAGCCTTCCACTGACCGAGGCCGCTCGCTTCTCATATTTCTGAGTGGACTCCACAAAAACCAGGCCAGGAAGGTCTCTGAACTTGAGGAGAAGCTTCAGGAAGTCTCCGGAAAAGAGAAAGTACACAGGGACACACTTCGTGCTGGCTAAGTATTTATCCAGAAGGTGGGTAGTAGGGAAGGACTAATCAGTATTAAAGATGTCAAATATCGCACTTCTAGTTTTATTAGAAAAGGTGGCACAATGGAAAGCAGACCTGAATGCACGGCTGAGATCATGAGACTCGCACGGATTACCAGGGCTGCCAATTGTGACATCACGTAGGGTATACTGCTGGGTGGTGTTTTCGGCCATGGTGATGTGCCTCTTACAGGTTTAGTCAGCCTGTCTTTGCTAAACTTGGAATCGCTCCGTTTCTAGTCCAGCTTTGCTGGTTTTATGCGTTCCTTTCTTACAATGACCTAGGCTTTTTATCATCTTCCTGTCGGGATTGCTCTGAGTAGTTAAATACATTTGCATGTCACAGAGGAGAACAAAGTGTCTCTTGCAGAAATGCATATGAAATAGCAGCAAGACCCCTGAAGAAACCGTGCAGAATGCCAGCTAATGCGGCGTCTGTGGGAACTAACCAAAGACTGTCCTAAAATCAGACCTTGGAAACAATGGAAGTTCATGTTTTAATTCAGATCAGAATTCTGCAGTGGAATTAGCGGGGCTGTATAGTATTTATCTTGATAAAATAATCTTTCCCTTCCTCCGTTAGGTTGCAAGACATTTCAAATAGTGTCTGTGATGGGAGGTTTGCCTCCAGGAAGAGATGTGGAGTATTGCTCACTGGGCACCTCGCACCCCACTGTGCAACACCGTTGTGTTGTGCTGTACTTCAGCAATTTGCTGTAGGTGCCCTTATCTGTAGCCACATACTGTACTACCCTTAGATGTTTTAATACCAGTTTAATTCCCTATCACATAACTGATTACATACATTTTGCAGCGAAGAAAGGTCACGGATGTGTACGCTCTGACATTGCTAATTATCAAAAAGATTTTATATATTTTATGGAATCAAAATACAGTATTTTATGTAACAGTATTGCCTAAGTGGTTGGAACCAATAATACCCATAGCACGTTAAAAAGGTATGGCACGACCTCTGGTTCACAGGCTATCTCTGATTATCTCCTTAATGGATATACAAACACAAGAAGACATCCAACCCTTGCTACCAAAACACAAGGAGAGTAACAGAATGTAAACACAAAGCTGCTAATGTACACACTGACACATGAATGACATTTACATTGTTCAGAATAAAATCCAGGATATTCTTGAATAATGAGCAACAGAAAAAATTGCTATAGCAAAATAATCTTTAGAATCAAACGTGGACTCATTTGAAATGAGAGTTTTTTCATTAAAAAAAAAAGGTGCAGCTAATAATAAAGTCTTTTAACCTGTATTTTGTTATAGGTGACAGGTGAACAAATCACAGGTCTTGAGTTTCTCTACCCTGCCTCTCTTGGTAACGTCATCTCCAGTACCATCTGCTACCTACCAGACAAACAGACCAACCACATAATGAGGTACCAGCTTCCACCCAGCTACCGTGACTAAATCAGAACAAAAGATTCAACGCCTCCTTCAACAAAGGAACACAAGTCTAAGCTGTCTTTGCTAATTGCTGGGTTTCAGGTTGTCTGTTACAGATTTTAAGTGAGCTACAAACTTCCATCAAATACTTATAGCTGTTGGATAAAGGTACTAAGAATAAAAGATAAATGGAAGCAAAAGGTAAGAGAGAAGAGAAGAAAGCTTAGAGAATAAGTAACTACTTATGGTAATTTAAACGCTGTGGAATAATATAAACATGAAAGACCAGGGGGCAGAGTGATTGATATCTCATATGTTTTCGATGCCCCTACGGTTATTAGGCTGCAATATATGGGAACATACAATAAACTATGAATTAAAATGTAATTGTAGCTTCAGGCATCTTCTTCATTGTCTGCTGTGGTGTTATGTCTTCATGCACCGTGATTGACAAGGTGTAATTAATCATCTTACTCAGTTGTAAATATGGGCACCCTTCACAGTAGGCATCAGGAAGTGTGTACCAGCAAAGGAAGCAATAGTTGACGCTGATATACCATTAAATCAAAATCAGAACGCTTATATGTTCAGAAATGTGTGTTTGGTGTGATGCTGTTATCGTTTATTTCTAAAATACTGTACCAACAGATTTACTTGATTTGCAAGTTAACTACAACATTAACTGGTTTTATTTATTTTGTCTCTTCTTCATTTTTATAGGCAATGATGTTGTTCTCCTAAAATGTGAGACAGTTTGCTTCTTGTCAGCAAGTGGAGCTCAGCTCAGCTCTTCATGTCCCTGAGTTGCCGGAGACAGACTAGCATGCTTCAGCTTCAGCTGCTCTACTGACTGACTTGAAACGATTCAGGGAAATTATTACTCCATTCAGATACCACTTTTTGCACTTCTTATGTAGCGAGTTAGACACTTCAGGTAATTTTAAAGTGGAAGAGCATAATGAACCAATCTTATTAGGAAACGCTATTCAGTTTTAAAATCGGACATTTCTTGTCACAAATGCTGTCCCCTAACTGGAAATGAACATATTTTTAAAGATCTTTTCCAGTATTCCAGAGCAAGAAATATTTTGTATCTGTTTCTTTTTCTAAATGATTGCTATCCTTATCCAGTTAGTGCAAAAATGGTGCATGAGTCACAGGAAATTTAAGTGGTTTGTCTCAGGAAAATTTGGTGGTATGCATTTTTTTGACGCACATAGAGCTGCTGAATGAATAATTGGCAACCTATTTAATGTCCTTTGCTTTAAAGCTGTCTGGTACATTTGCTGTTTAAAAAAATGTCTTTCAAAGCTGTTAAATATGTAACAAAAAGAGGTTGCTATCACCATTCTGACATGAACAAAGCCATACAGTGAGCTGCCTGAGGTACTTCCAGCATGGTATTAATTACAAACACAATAATAGATGAAAATTTGCAAAGTTCTCAAATTCCATTTCTTTGCAATACCAGCTGATGAATGTTTTATAAAAGCGTGCAGAAAAAGTATCAGTCCAGGAATTAGCTATTAAATATTAGCCAAGCCAAGTGTTTTGGGGAGAGTATGGGATCTGTTGGATCTATAATTTCACCATTTACCCTGATTGGGTAAGATCTCTAGCTGTCTCAGAAGCAAACTGAGCTTAAAACAGTAGCGCACTTTCAAGAAGATGATCGACTAAGAATGTGTTTTATTTTGATTTGAAAAACTGTCAATCATAGATAAAAAAGCCCCAATACAGTACTATATAATATTAGCTAATTGTGTTTGTCTGGTAAACCAGGAATATGCAGGAAAGATAAATAATACAGTTTAAAAGGAAAATATTCAGAATATTCTGCCCAGATGTGCTGAAATTGTTTGTCACTGGTACAAGCAATAGATTTCCGATAAATATACAAGCATGTATCTATAGATGTGAGAGAAAAATAAGATGGCCATGATCTTACATATTTCAGTTTATATAGCCACAGCTATTTAAACAATTCCAAAACTGCCTCTACGGGTGTCAAAGAGGGAGGGAAATCTTCAACCACATGATCTTCTCTCCAGAGTCCTGTTAAATCCACTGAACTTAAAACAGAACAAGAAGTGTGAAATATGGGTTTGAACATGTTATGTCAGAAATGTAAAGGTTGGAAGCCTTTTTAGTAACCGATATTAATATTGTATTAAATGTTATGAAAAGGTAGGTGTTGGAGAGAAGGGCTGGGCTCATGTGCAATTTTGTCAAGGTTTTTATCTGTGGTTATGATTCCAGATGTATCTATTCCCTGAGGAGAAAAATGAAGTAAAGTTGGCATGTGACATGTGTTTTAAGGTGTTTGGCACAGTTTCCCAAAGTGATGACAAAATGTTCATTTTTATTGCAGTGAATTGGTAAAGAAAATATGATTCTGAAGGTCAGTAGCTGTATATTTAAGATAGCTTCGGAGTTTTATTTTGGGGAATATAGATTTCTGTTGGTGTGTTTAGATCTGATTGGCTCACTTGAGCATCTACCATAGTAAATAATTTAAATAGAATAATTATTACAAAATATGAAGTGGTAATTACTAGTAATTCAGTAAAATTCATGCACAGAATATGGCAAAGGTTGCAAAAATGTCTCTTTTTGCATTTAGTAGCATAGCTGCCTCTTAATTTTTTAAATCTATTTACTACAGACTAATCTTTTTGCTCTACAGTTAGAGCTCAAGTAAGTGTAATAAGATTCTTTGTAGCAGCACTTTTTTAGTGTAAATGGACAGATTTTTTTTTTTAAACAAAGTGGGGGAGGTGGGTTTTTTGTGAAAACTATTTCGTCTAAATGCACGTTACGAGTTCAGATAAGAAAGTTCCTCACAGCTCCCCAGCTCCCCTTCTCTCTTCCCTCCAAACCCCTTCTGTGTGTAATAGTATCAGTAATTCCATGCTGACAGCAGGGCACCCAGGGCTACATTACCAGGCAAACACTCACTCATAAACATTTTACAAGTTCAATATCAACCAATCCTGGAGGTTTGGGAGGCTGCCCTGATTGGGTATATCATGGATTTGGTAAACACAGCTACACAACAAAAATAAGGTTTGTAGAGAAAGAGTCCAATAGTATTGCCTCCTTTGAATAATCAGAGGCTAAGAATATGATTAATCCCATATTTTATAAGTAAACTTCCACAGTTCTGTATCCATCTGCAAATATTCAGAGTGATGTGCTCAATACATTCCTTTCTGTTCTACAACCACATTTCTTTGTGAATTTAACCACATCAGAAAGCACTTCAGATTTCTAACACAAATATTAGATGCATTTAATGTAAGGAAGCTTCCTTTATTGAAGGTGATTGGGAACATTTTGTATTTTATAGGTATATTTAAGAGGTTAGCAGTAGGGGGGAATCGTCTGTGGAAAATCTGTCTACAGCTGAAATTTTTAGATGCAGAAGTGTTGCTGAAATGCCTGATACACTCACATTCTTTTGTTAAGTAGCTTACAGGACTATCCTCTTAGCTACCAGATACTACTTTTTTTTTTTTTTTTAAAGTCAAATGATATTTCTCTTTTTTTTTTTTATTTGTTATTTTCAGGAGTATATACTTGGTTTTATTTTTAGTGTGCAATTAGAAGAAGATTTTCATTCTCAAGGGCTTTACTTTTTTATCTACAATTTTGTTGCTCTTTTCAGTAATCTTGTGCAACTTTATTTTATCTTTAGTACATGCGTGTGAAGCATACAGCCCCTCATTTGCTAGTAAAATATTGATGATGATTTACAAGTTTTCACAGATTAATTTTCCATGGGGTAATTTTTCTCCAATATAACATAGCTCCAATTAAAGAAAAGAATGCCAAAGGTTAAGGTGTTTTATAATACAGTTTAGAAATTCATTTTATAAGTCCTCATATTTGTATTTTAAATTTAGAATCCTATTTATACTTCAGTGTAAGAAAAATAATATGGAGAGTTTGAAAATCAGAAGTCTGGTATTTTCCAGATATTGCAATGTGCCTGCCTAATGAAGGCAGAAGACTTGCTCACTAGATTTATTTTAAAGCAGTGCTTTTAGATATTCATAAATTAAAATGGCAGTTTTGAATGAGATACTTATTACTATTTTATTTGATATTTGCAAGATACCTGACCATTTAATATTTATCCTTTATTTCTCTGAGCTGATCTAATTGCACCTCTCTATTTTGCATTTATTTCTCTTTGCAAACACTACATTATTCACTCTCTCCTGTGCTTATTAAACAGTGCCACCTGCACCAAATGAAACAAAGCTTCTCCATCAATCTATCCCAGCTAAAGAACCCTGACTATATATTATAATTAATTGAAGCTCAATTGAACACTTGAGTCTGAACTAGATACAGTAACCTGAAAAAACATTAAAAAAATTAGGATGTACTTTAAAGAAATCTTTTAAATGAAAATGTTCACTCAAAACTGAGAACCTAACCTTGTACCAAGCACTCTTCATCATCTCTGCACAGTACCTCAAGTAGCAATTAGCAGGTCCTTTAATTAATTAACTATTCCCTGTACATCACAGGGATTTTTGTGGCACTAACGTCATCCTTCATAAGTGAATACCAAATCCAGTCAATATTTTGTCACTATAAACCCTTATCTGGACTACCTGAATGCCCACCGCATGTCTCTGAAAAATGATTTCAAAACACAGAAAGCAGGTATGGAAACCAGACGCAAACTTTACAGCCCTGGCCTTGGTAATTAGGCTAGACAAAGCTAGAAATGGAGAAGTAGATGCTGGGAATCTTATATGTAAATATTTGCAATAAGAAAGAATCAGATAAGATATAAATTGAGATAGTAATGATAAAATCTTATAGTTAAGTGAAATTATTTTATAAAAAAAAGCTGACTATATTTTCAACTTTCAAAGTGCTATAGACTTTGCTCACTCTGCTGCTTATCTTTAACACTGTCCGCTCTCAGACAAGAACAGATTAATTAAGTGGCAGGTCAGACACAATAAGGTGAAAGGGCATTTCCAACCAATCAGTGACATTTTGCCAATTTTATACTTTGCAAACTTTTAATATAAGTGTAAGTGTGGCTGATTATTTTCAATGTAATTCTCATTTGGAAAAATCGTAAGTAATTTTAACTGAATTAACATCTGAAAATGAGACGCAAAATACATATCGCTGGTTTTAAGATTTACAAAAGATGCAGTATGTAAATTTGTTTATATAAATATGTATAAGATATATGTATGAGGCTATGTGTGTGTGTGAATGAACATATGTGTGTGTATCCATCTAGCTATTTGTAGATTCAGACACAGACATATGTTATCATTTCTTAGAGGCAAATATCTTCAGAAATAATTCTTTGTGTTCAGTAGTTTTCTTTAATGTGTAGTAAGTTTATCTTAAGAGATTTTCTGTGTTCAGGAAAGATCTTGTGAATTTATGTAATGTACAGCATAATGAAATCAAATAAAGTATGCCTCATGATTTTGCAAGAATTATACATTAGCACTGTCTTTCAACATGTGTAATGTTTTGAATTATGGAAGAAACTTTATAATTTTAAAATAATAAACAATATGATGAACTTGTAGAAATAGACACTGTAGAAATCTCAAGAAACAAGAAAGAATTATTATTCAAATAATTTGGGACTTTTGCCAAGTGACATTATAATAAAAAAACCCCATTTAATTGGAACTACTCATGAGGAGTAATACTTATTCAATTACCTAAAGATAGTAACTGCACCTCACTAAGATCTTCTATTTTGTAAGAGTAACAGAAATTTCCATTTTCACCTCATGGATTCTCTTACATCACTGTTATTGCAACTTCAGTTAAAAAAATTTTGGCATGAGCAAAATGTAAGGTAAATGTAAAGGTCAGCAGATAAGCTATGATTGTATCTCTGGTTTTGCTGTTTAAATCTGCTTTTATCAATAATTCACTATGCATGTTCTACAAAGACTCTCTACATTTTTAAATTAACACTTATAATTTTGCAAAGATAATTAAAACCCCAGAAATATTAATCTCTGTACTTTATGTCATAATTTACTACACATTTTTTCCAATAGATTTGGCAAATGCATGCTCTATTTTGATACATCAATCTCAAACAAAGGTGGACTCTGATGCAATTTTTCACTGCTCATTTCCCTGAATCTTTTGGGATATAAAGAATTGTGAACAAATACTTAACAGTCTGATCAATAACCATTGACCGTTTTGAGCCCCTCGTACCCTAACAAGCACAGCTTGATCATGTATATTTGATCATTGTAAAATTTCAAAGCACCTTGATAGAGCAGAGCAAGTCTTTCTATGGTATCTTTTTGTTGTTTCATAAAGTACATATTTCCCATGATTTAGCTTTACCATTAATGGAAACTTATTGCACATATATTTGATGAAGCTCAAGATCATGAATTTGAGCCTTATGTATCCACAGTATTTCATATCAATGGCAAATATAAAACACTATCCTAACATTTTAGGAGAGGAAACTCTGGATGTGCCTATGGATTCAATGGACCCCAGAGTGCAAATCTAAAAAGCCCTATCGTTATAAATCTTGCATTCCTGTTAAGCGCTGGCATGCACATTACACTGAGGTGTGTTAAGTTTATTTTAGTGGAAAAAATTGTAGTAAAAACCTTTCCCTTGATATCCTGTTAAATATATGTTCACATATGTATAAAATAAAAAAATATGCAAGTTCACAGCTGTGTTAGCCCTCAGCCTTATTAATATCATCTGAAGAGACAAAGATCTAAGTGAAAAATATTTACAGTGAAAAATGTCTTTGCAGAACTTTATTATTGTTTGTAATTCCACATCCAATGTTTTTCATACAGGAATTTCTGATTGTCATTAAAATATAACATTGATGCTACATTTGTATAACTGCCTTTTCTGCTTATAATCATAATGTTTATTCTAACTTTCTGGGCTTATTATTTTAGACAGATATCAGTTTAATTAGCTTAAGCTGTCATACTCTAATAAATACAGACGGGTTGCCTGGTTCGGGAGGAGGAAGGTGGCTGCAGATTTCAGAAGCAGAGACAGTTAATGCTTTGTACATTATCATGTAAACAGCAAAAGGACAAAAATAATTACCCGATAAACTTTCAATTTCTGACTCTCCCCTATATGCTTTCTGACCAATTTTTCTATAGAAAATCCATTCAAATCAGGCAAGTCCTCTAAATATTTGCAGCATCTGCTGGTTCAGACACCTTCCTTTATGCAGAGTACCATTTTCATATGATAATACATGTAATATGATATAGAATGACAGAATGCATGACAGTTGCCCATAATACATAGAAAGTCACTCAAAGGACAGAAGCGACATTTGGATAATTAGCATCCATTGGGCAGTCAATCATGCGAATAGAAAAAACTGAACAAAACCCACAATGGAGTTAGAAAACAAAAGGGACCCTAGCCAGTCTCAGGATTAACTGCTCTAAAGCGATCTAAATGCTTTTGTATCTAAAGAACTGAGGCTCCCAGGGCTGCCCTGTTCCCCTCTAGATACCCAGGGAACTAATTGTGGCGATCAAAGTTAAAGCATTCTCTCTTCTTTATAGACTGCTAAATACACAGAAAAATTATTTCTCCATTCGTGTTCATTAAACTTTTTTAAAGTTAAAAAACTGATGCCATGTCCTTTTGCCAAGTGAAATGAGCTAGAGTATTGAGATTGTCCGGCTTTTATGGGAACACAACAGCCCGTTTAATTTAAAGTCTGCCTTTGTTTGATTAATATTATTTTGCTGTTGTCCAGCCTGCTATCTCTTTCTTTTTGGATAACGAAGGCAATTGTCATTAAAAACTCTTGTGTGAGAAAAACCTGTAAATGGCTAGGAATAATACTGATAATAACAAAGCCCATTAACAAAATTAAGCAGGAAAGGTCTCAAAATTTCTTAGTAACTGTCACTTTATAAAAGAAATAAAATATTTTTTCACTCAATATATGCAGCTCAGAGTATTTCCTTCCCCCAGATTAGCTGGAGGATGAGGGCAGCCTCCTTTAAAGCTCCATCTAACAGAAGAGAAAGAGAAGAGATACAGAGAGAGCCCCAGGATGTGGAAAGTCATGAAAATACCTACCCTGGAGACAGTATTCCCATAGGATCCTTTTCATACAAATTCCAACTTGCCTAATGCCCTTAATGAATGAAATAAAGAGAGAATTCAGAAAGGCCCATGCTGATGGCTCCTGCTGGAGAGTGTGTGGTTTAAGGCATAGCTGCAGCAGTTCTGGGAGGGAATCGGCTCCGGTCCCCATCAGCCAAGCAGAGAGGAATCACTGGGGCGAAATCTTCCCCTTCACGCATTTGCAATTGACTTGAAATAACATCACGACACCTTTGGATAATTGACGCCTTCTTACCTTTTGTTGTCCTTTGTAATTAATATTTGTAGATCTAGAGGTTTCTCCCAGCCACAGATAACAGGAAGGTGGAAGGGGTGGGGAGAGAGAGAGTGCGTGTGTGTGTGTGTGCGTGCGTGAGTGTGTGCGAGAGAGAGACTGAGAGCGGAAAAGAGAGGAGGGAGAGAGGCTTTGGTTGTGTGTCTCTGTTTGGGGAATGGTGTGTTGGTGTATTTGTGTGGATGTGTATTTGGGGCTTTGTAAACCTCTGGAGTTCTAAAGGCAAGATAGAAAGTGAAAAGTATGATGAGCTGGATCTCCCTTGTCAGTCGTTACAGAGTTTCAGCAGCAGTGACCTTCAACCCTTTTGCTCTCTGTCAGCCTCAACTTGAGCCCCCTTGCCCAGCCGCTGTGCCAGCGTCAAAATGCAGAGAAGGAAAAAGGGACAGCAGAGGTAAGGAGGCAGAGAGAGATTGAGATCAGAAGGGCTTTTCGCCCAGTCAAATGGGCCTCTGGTGACAAATCAATCACGGCCTGTTCAAACCAATGATGCTGCCAGTCTCCGGCTCGCCAACCCCTCCACAACCTCCCCCAGCTCTTCTGGCTCTCCTACATGACACTCAGCTGATGACTGGGGCTCCAGTCAGAGCAGGGCTGCTTTTTACAGGTTGATTTGGTCATTAGCATCATTTCTTCTCTATCTCTCTCTTGCTCTGTCTTTACCTACCATCTCTTTCTTTATTAAATATTGAAAACTAATGTCAGAAGTGGGATTGTGACACACAGAAACGCTTGTAAAAAGGTTCGTATACTGCCTTGTTAAAAGTACCCAGATTTATTTATTTATTTGATTTTATACACTTAGGAAGAGCTACTTGTTTTAATGCAATTAGTAGATCTGATCAATATAATCAGGGACAAAGAAAGCAGGCCTTAGAAGCTCCTCACTCCCTCTCCTCACTCCTTTTATTTATTTTACAGCAGTAAAACTGGCTTCAGTAATTTTTTTCCACTACACCCATAGGGCAGGAATTATTTTTCAATTATCTTTTTTTGCAGACATTTGTTAAAATATGATTTTTAAGTCCCTTTTAAAGCTATCCTTAGCTGCAGATCCTTAGCTGCAACAAATTTGCATTGCCACTGAAATTCTTGTATTTCAAGGACCGTATAGTGATAAAGTCCTAACTAAGATAGAAAAACAAACAAAAATTGCTACTAAATCATAATAAACAGTTCTTTCAATAATGGCTTTCATCTTAATATCTGGAAGATGTTTTAAAACAATTAAAGAGAGAAACAGTCATGTAAGAGGAGCACTTAAAAGTTTAGGAAGAACAAAGTAGTCTCTTGCAGGTTTTGTGATCTCAGGGATTGCATTCTCTGTTTCTTCCTCTCTTCTTTCCTTGTGACCCCCCCCCCCCCGCCAATCTCTAATACAAAGGGGGGGAAAAAAGTCAAAATAAGGTCTTAACAGAGCATATATTGCTCTTAGTCCTCTCTAACCTTAATCCCTGGAATAAAATCCTCCTACAGACAAAAAATTGAATATTGCACAATAAGAAAAAGGGAGAAGAGCCTCTTTGCCCTCTCTCATCTTTAGTGCCAACCTTTTAGTTTAGAGATCTCTTGCATGTGTAATCAAGGACGTAAGTGTGCATTTTTATTAACAAATTTACATGTTGGCCAGCCTAGAGCAACTGGCCACCCTGACATAGTGCGGTGGGAAGGAATGATGATGGAGATGTGTAGAATGGAGCCGAGCTCTTCCAGGCTCTGTAAAGAGAGCTTGGGCAAGACACAGCAGCATCAAAAATATAGCATAATATACTAAAAAATGTCTCCCCTATCTCCTTTCTAATATGACTGAACTCTGCGAAACTGAAGCAGATAGCAGTGTGGGGTGTTGAACAGCCTGTAGCTGGAGAGTGCTTCGGTCTTTATCTTCAAAGCTGTCCTGTCAAATACAAGGTCTTTTAAACATCAGAGGGATAAAGTTTCTGATTCTGAAGGGTTCGTTTTCCTCTTGGTTTTCCTCAATCAGAAGTTAAGCCCATACGACCCCCACAGTAAGCTGGCTCCAGGATTGCTGCCCTGCTACTTGCCCCATGATTTGGGGATGCTTGTATAGAGCAATCTTGATTTGCTCACTGTTTGTTGAGTTCAGTTTTCTTCATGTTAGTTCTTTCTTCCATCTTATGTGTCTTGAGGCTTTTGCTGTGTGGCAGTGAATTGAATCTTATGAACTTAAAGGAAAATTGTGGCTGGGGCATAGAGAATATTCATCTGTTGCAGACAATGCTGAAGTCTGAACATGTGAGAATTGAACTAATGAGTTTTTTCCTCATTTCAGTCCCTCAGTCTTTTTTTTAGCCGTACCTTAGTTACAGTGTTTCCTGACAAAATAATCCTAGCTCCTAAAAAAATTTAAATGTGCACCTTCATCTCATGGGTTGTACTTCCTTCCACCAATGTTATACAAGAAATTAAGATGATTTACAAAATAATGTGCCTTTCTGTCATCTTATTGTCAATAAATAAGTACTGCACCTAAATCTAGTTGATTTCTAAAGTGAAAATTCATTACATTTCTGGAAACTTGAACTATCGGCTCCATGCATTTTAATTAGATTGTCTGTTTTTTCATTTATTACTAATACAGTCCTCTTAACTATGATTTATTTGTTAAACAAAGTGCCATAATCCGTCACTTATTCATCTTAATTTCAGCAAAATTAAAGTAGTCGCTGTTATATTACACCTAATTGCACTTGCAATGAAAAGAACGGAGATGTTAATCAAAATAAATTGAAGATAAACAATAAAATCATTAAATCTTTGCTGCAGTAAGTGTAACTAATCAGTTTTGACTTGAAGCGACCGAACACAAATAATGAATCTGTCAGTGAAGACGCGCTCATTAAATACAGCCTAGTCCGCTAGGGTCCTGCAGGCAGCCTGTAACACACATCCCTGTGCAACCCTCCAGTGCCTCCCTGCTATTAGGGGAAAGCGAGGAAGAAAGAGGAAATTCTATACCATTTTCAGGACCGAATCTATCTATATATTGCAGTTTGATTAAGCTAAGATGCAAATGCCACAGGTATACAGTAACTCCTGTAAACACCATGCCAGGAACAGTGAAAGACTGACTGTTTTATTCAGCAACCAGCAGGTCAGAGATTAGAAAAAGGTGAGAAAGGAAAAAAAAAAAAAAACCACCAGAAATTCAGATATATGAAGCACTCGCTTTTAAAAGTTATTTGAAGTATTAGTTTCATAGCAGATCAATGAAGTTGGTATTGTGTTAAACAGTATATGCTAAACAATATGCTTTGCACTAGTAGAAGATACTGATTATAGACCTCTGCTGTACCTATAGAGTGGGGACAACGCTCGGATTAGTAATAGAAGCTGTTCATATACTCATTGTCTTTCCACCATTTACCACTCCGACCTTACTAGCTTATTACAAGGGACAAAATGGATCTCCAGTTGTTACCAAATATGTTGTTATGCTGGCAAGGAGTCCTGTATCTCAGCAGCCTGGTGAGCAGAGCTAGAGCAATCAACACATTCAACTTCAGCTTTTAAATTTTTTACTTAATTATTTCAGTTTGGAGTGTTTGTGAGTAGTCACTGGTGAGCATGAATTTACATGGCAAGGAGCAATTTTTCTTAAAATAGCTGTGAGAGCTACCTTTTTCTCTGATATGAAACAGCAGCTAAGAGCAGATATAAAATACAAGCAGTGGACCCAATTCTGTGGTCCTTAGTTAGGTTTAGTTAGACTGAACTACGTCATTATTTTCTTGAATAGTGTTACCAGTTTCTAAACTGCAGTTAATGTTTTGTATTTTTATGTTTCCCCTCCTGTGTTATATCAATCATTTTACTTATTTGCAAACCTCATTGTCCTTTATCTTAACCATTTACTAAACAATATAATTCAGCTTAAACTGTTGATCAGCACAAAGGATGTCTGCCTTGCTCTAGGAATCATAACTTAACCAGTCAACATTTTACAATGCTAATGCTTTCTACTGTATTTTAAACAGTGGGCAGTCCAAATGATACAGTGATAGTTTAGCAGTTAATATGCTCTAGCTCAAGCATGTCCAAGAATTACACATATTTTTTAGTTTACTTTTTATTATCTATTGATAAGAAACAGGCAAGATAACCCAGTGTCCTTGAGCAGGCTAATTCCAGCTCAGTTTTCTTCTTTCTTTCTCTTTCTCTGTGTATAGTTCATATTTGGGTCATATCAAAAGAAAATGGTCATGGGACAACAGGGTTTCACAGCCTGAATTCAGGATTGGATGATTACTAACCAAGTTTTTTCCTCTCTCTTTTTCTCATGCTAGTGTGATTTGATTTCTGTTAATAATTAACCTTTTTTTTTTTGTTTTTTAATAAAAAATCTAGCTGATGGACCATATATTTAGTTTCTGTTCTGCATCTTTCCAGCATTTATAATGCTTAACTTGGGACTCAACATTTCTCAAGGCACTCATTTGGAATTATTTATATGGACTTCGCTAGTTCAGTGGCAGGTGGGTAATTCTAGAAATTAAATATTACCTGTTTTTTACTGATAGAACTATAAGCACTTAACAGGAAGTAGTAAATATTACTATTCCTAATTTATAGAAAAGGTAATAAAAATACAGACTGAAAAGTGGCTAGCAGGGTAGGAACCAGGTAATGATAAAAAATTAACAAAAGGATGGGCCTGATCCTTCATTACTTAGTAAAAAAGTCCTACTGACTTCAGTCAAAATGCACCTTGGATGAAAATGATACAGGGCTCCAGAGCTGTACAGTGGCCTATGTAAAGTTAATCTGAGAATCTTATTCCAGTTGCTTTCAGCAGGTCTCTAAAAAAAATTCACCAATACAAGTGGCACTAATTGGACCCCATGTTGGGAGACTTCGCAGAGGAGCTTGCGATTGAATGGGCCTTGGAAACTGAACTCCCTCTCCTATCTAGAAATGGCTCCTTGAGGTCACAGTTAAAGCACAACAGGGGGTCAATGTAGAAGAAGGTTGCTTTTTCTTTACTTGTGCTTTACCTTTTCTGTAGCTAGAATACTTCGATATTCAGGCTCCACAATGTATCACTTTCTGCTTGCTCGATACTTTAACTACCCTTTGGGCTTTTTTAGTTTTTTGGTTTTGGGTTTTTGTTTTTTTTTAATGTAAGGTGTTTTGGACTTTGTTCATGCAAAATATGTTTTCAAAACAGAAGCACTGATCATATGTGGTTATGAACCTGAATGCAGTATGAACAGTGATTAAGAAAAGAGTGTGGACAGCCTGCAGAAGAGGAAAGATTGAAGGAATTCTCTTTAGCCCCATTCTGAAGAACAGTTGATGGTTAGGGATCTATGAAGACATTTCAAGAAGACAAGGTGAGATTTCAGTTTGAATAGGAGGAGACAGGTTTGGAATAACTAAGTGGATCTGACAGTTGGCAACATAGAGATGATAGCTGAATCTGTGTTTGACAATGAGATTACACCAAAATAAGATTTGGTTGGAAGGGAGACAAGGCAGCAAAAATATAGCTCCGCTAAATACCTTCAGAAAGTTGGAGATGTGATGTCAGGATGAAGGATAAGTGAAGAAATTATTAAAGATGCAATAGAAGAATCATGAAAGGACAGGGTCAGGGAAATTGAGAAGGACAAGATGTCAAAAACTAGAATTCAGTCAACAATTCTGAATGATGAAATGTAAAAGAGGATGAAATTGGAATAGTAGTTCTCAGCTTTAGCAGAGAAGAAGTGTATACTGTATAGAGATCAGACTGGCTCTTAGGTATTCAGCCCCTCCCACAGAAGGACACACTTCCTTGTTTTTATTCATGTGTGCATGCACACCAATTTGATGGCTAACCAGGGATTTAATGTAGCAGCACAACAGCTATTACTTAAACTCTGACAGAAGGTAGCAAAGGAAGTAAAATAGAAGAGATTCTTTAGAAACAGAAACACATCCAACTGTATCAGAATGTAATTTTGAGCATAACAATGTAACAGATTATAATCTTGACAAAGGAATAGAATTAATTTGAATGCCAGGACCTCTCAGTTACGGAAAATTAATTATGCAAACTTGATCAACATGTGCTTTCCAAAGAAAAACTGCGGGTTCCCTTTGACCAAATTTTTTTTGGAATTGGGTACGTTTTATTTCAATAAACTACTGGATTTACTACTGTTTTTTCCATTTTTCACTTTTTAACATGATTCATAAGTTATTAAAATTTTGTTTAGCAGTAGTCCCTCTAATCCAGTGGCCTGCTCCCAGAAATGATGAGTCCTATCAGAATCACCAGAATGTTCTCCAGGGAAAGCGCTTCTTAACTCCAGGTCGTTGGGACATGGCTCATTTCTCTTCACATGTGCAGTAGTTAGCATCCTAAAATTAAACCAAGTCATCTAAACTCTCAATCCAATGGAGACAAAAAGGCACTTCCAGGGAGGGATTAATCCCATGCATTTTAGGGTAGGATCACAGGCCATGTGTTGTCTGTTTCTTTCTACTACTAACAGAATGTCCAGTCAGCTAGCCTAGACTGCTGTGGCTCTTCACTACTGCAACACCTAAAGTCAGGTGAGATTAATCCTATACACTGCTAGCATACACATCCCTTAAATTGTTCACGCCAAGTAATATAATCAGATATATTCTAATTATGAAAACAAATGTCTAGTTATTTTTAAATTTTTTATAAACTTTTGGAGCTCATGATACCTGTGGCAGAGAATTCATGCGCTACTTACAAGTTTTACTAAAAAAGAACTGGAAACAATTCTCCCATTACTTGCTTCCGTCTGGACTGGGCAACCCACTGCTTTTGCATTAGGAAGAGAAGCAGCTGGTCTGTAGTGTCTGTTTCTGCATTAGGTTACACACCATACCTACTTGCATAAGTTTTCTCTGTGAATGAATCTGAACCTTACATATCTCTCAACTGGAGTTATGTGTTTAATAGCTTGATTAATTGTGTCTCTGGAATATCTGTGAGAATGTTTCTAGCCATTGCATCTTTTTTTTTTAGACTGGAAGAGTGAGAACTGAGTCCAATATCAGAGAAGAAACTGGACGTTTAAAAAATCATCACATTTAATGTAATATTTGTAGCTACTTTTAAATTTAATACCATTTGGCTGACTACTGCAGACTCAGGGAAAGTATTCTTTTCTTGGACATACACTCAGATCTTTTGCCTGAATTTCTATACTGAAGTTCTTGTGGTATACAACTCCTTGTTCATAAAACTTATTTTTTACTCTATTACTTCCTTACTGTGAGACAGTTTTTAGTTGAAAAAAGAGTAAATTTTAAACCATTTAGATAGCTTTGTAGATATGGTGGAAGCCACTATTCTGGGGGGCTGGAGAAGCATGTTCTTTCAGAAGGATAGGTTTCTTAATTTTGATCATATCATCCTAATTTTATTGTAACTGTTTCTTATTACTGACATTTCCGGAATTACCCTTCATACCTTTTAGAGGATAAGTACTCCCTACTTCAGTATACATACTAATTTTAATCAGATTGCATATTCTTGTTGGTAGTTCAGAAATTTCTTTCTTAAATCCCCTTAGAATTTATTGATTTACTCTCCAGTCCTAGGAGCCTGTTTTTATTTAATTTGTGAATCTGTTCTAGCACATCCTTTAACTCCTGTGTTTGACAAAACCTCCTCTATATTATGTAACAGCAGGAAACTTGGTATATCTATTTTCCCAAAATTCTATGCGGAAATGCTAATGCAAAAAAAGACATTTACCTTAATTTCAGTGTCTCTGTATTCTCATTAGCTTTCTTACTCTTCTACCAAATAGCCCACTGGACTTACAAAATCTCTTGCAGGCTTGCTGCTTCTTAATACTTGAAAAAATCTTGTTTTCATGTCAGGCTATCTGCTCCTCAAATCCTCTGTCATCCTTCTAATCTCCACTGTGTATCTTAGCCACTGTATTTTATCCCTATTGACTTCACAAGTTAAAATTCTACCTTCAGAAAAATACATGTTTGACTATACTAACTTCTTGAATCTTCCTGTAGCCCTATTGCTCATTTTTGTTTGTCAGCTTCCTTTTTTTGTTTAGGATTATGCATGCCTTCTGTTACACTGTTATGGTTGCTCAAGTAGCCTCCATGCTGAGTCTAAGGATTTTAATTTCCTCACTTTTGACTTTAGGGTCTTTTTAACTAGCTTCCTCATTTTTTGTACAATCTCTCCCCTGAGGATGTTGAAGTTAATTATATTGTGGTCACTATTACTTGGTGGTTCAACTTTATTTACTTTATAAACTAACTCCTGTGTATTACTTGAGAGGCCTTTCTTGACTTAATTCTTTATAGCTCTAAGATTAAAACAACTAACATATGTATCAAAACATTTTTTTAACATCCTAGTGAAACTAACTGGAAAGCCTAGAAGGCGGCACATACTTACAGGGGAATTAATAACAGGGACCAAGAGCATTACTCTAACACTGGTGAAATGTCACCTTAACCATAAGACTAGAACAAATCAAATCAATTAATGACGGCTCCATTTAGAGAGAGAAGTATAGGAGCATATTGATATCCCCACCATATAATTTTAAATAATATCACAAAAGAATCAGAACTAGATTCAAAAGAGCATTTCCAGCAGGACATTATCCTCATTTTAGAGAAAGGGAACATATTTGCTGGCTTGCAATACTGTCTGCTGCAGTGTACTATTTGAAGTTCCTCCACTAAATACGAAGAGGTTGGTATTTCCTAGCTCGTGGTATTACCTCATTACATTTTGATGCTGTGTAGCTGCAGTAATTACATAAATAAAATTGACTTTTTATGAAGTATAAAATGAGTGACAATGTTTAGAGAAGTGCACTTTGGTTTGTGTTTTGGTTTTGGTTTTTTTTTTCCCAATATGGAATGGAATCATTAGCATCAGAGAACTAATAGAAGTAACATCTAGAAATAAACTAGCACACTTATTTTCCTTAAATAATACCCACAGTTTGGGAAGAAAGCTCTCCTGTACTGTCAACCTGCAGTCTGTCAAGAATAATGCTACATGTTTTAAAAAAACAAGTAAACAACAGACACTGACAGTCAATGACAATAAGCAGACAATCCCCAGATTAGCCAGGAACCCCTAAATTCTTTATAAAATGAGCAGGCTTCTTCCCCAAACAGGTTTTGGACACAAGGCACATCTTATTTGAACTTCTCAGGCAAAAGGGGAGTACAAACAAGAATGGACAGATCTGGAACTTACTTACCCTTGTGTCAATCAGGGGTAACATTACTGATGTCTTCTGAACATCAGTGCAGGAAAAATAAATTTTGGTATAATTAAGGCTAGCACATTAAAGGTAAGTTAGAATTAACCGGAAAAAAAATTTAATTTCAATTTTCCCCATAGCAATGTGAATTAAATCTTGAATTTAACATTATGTAGTTAAATTTTGATATAAACACATGCTTTCCCATTGTTTAAACAACCAGCTTACCTCACAGAAGTGCTATTTAATGTTTTCTTAACAACAATTTAAAAATAATAGCTTATGACAACATGTTGTCTGATGACATCTTAATAAGTAGTGGGCCATCAATAGTTATCATGTTACCCCACACTATGGCAGAAAGGATAAACAGAATCCCCCTTAGAAGGGCAGTGAAGCTGACACTGCTAGTGGTCTTTTGGTTTATGGTGATTGTAGTGATTATATTTGAAGCCTGGCTCAAAGCATGTTTTATTTTTATATCAAAAAGTTGTAATAATTAATATTGAAAACTCACAATGGACAAACCTGAAAAAAAATTAGGATCCCATCAAGCCTGTGAGACAGGAAAAACTGAGGAAAATCATAGAGCTTACACCAATACTTCATACCAAGATTTTATTATTTTTATTTGTAGAATGAGTGCAACAAAATATAAAAACATGTTTTAAATAATAAACATTACCAAGTTAGAAACACTGTATTTTATAAATTCCTTCGTTGCCTTGTTAGTTTGTTCATTCGTTCACTCCTTCCTCCCTTCCTTCCCTCCTCCTTTTTTTATCTCTTTCTTTTTCCTTCTCTTTCTTTCATGCTGAGTTCACCAGCATAAGCTGGGCAGTCTACTGTACAAGAGTTTAGTATCATATGAAGTAAGTACTTCTCTCTGCTCCAACAACTTACGTCTTGCTGTTCTGGATTTCTCCTAAGTTTCCTTGTTCTTCCAGGCTCATTAGTAACTTAGAGGGAATTGAATGTAGCAGTCTGATTTACATCAGTGATCTTATTCCTTTCAGCACAGGAGGGTTATCTTTTCTGTGACAAAGGCTATCGCAGATATGAATAACTATTTTCATACTGGGCTTTTTTTTTGTCTAGCTGGAATCACACCATCATAGATTTTGCCTCATAAATCTGACTTCGCTTTATAGAGCAATAATGGTACAGTCAGCACTCTGCCATCACAGCAAGGTGAATAGAGAAGAGTAACTTAGGTCAGTTGCTTCTTTATTATTGGCAGATGAAATAGTGTCTTCAACAGCTTCAGAGCAAGAACCAGCTAGGCAGTGTGTTTTCACTACGAAGGCAGTGCCATTCTGAGAAGCCATAGCAAGAGTTTTTTTGCTAGATGCAAGGAGGGATACATAACCCAGAGTAAAGCAAACCACTAAGTAGGTAACCTACTGTTATTTTAAAGCTGCTTGGGTGAAAATTTGGAGATTGAAATATGCATAAGACATTATCAGGTAACAAAAATGCAGGAGTTCTGTCAACTCTGGAAGACTGCAGGAAGAGGAGGATAAAGCCAATTTCATCCAGCTGGGACTGTACTCAAAAAGTCAGGACCAATGCTGCAGAACCTCAGATGTCCCTTGGAAAAAACAGGCATCTTTTTCAGACGATTTAATTGTTTCTACTGTTTGACACGGTATTATGCGTTATCTTCGTAGAAGTGCGTATTTGATACGGGCATTTTACAAATACCTGTTAGTCTTTGTGAAAGAGCGACTTGAAAAGGGTTTCTACACCCAGAGGCACGGTTCCACACACCCGCTGTGCAGCTCCACTAGTGGCAGGAATGGAGTGGCACTCGGCAGCCAATGGCAGCATGGCTGAGCCTGGAGTCCTGCGCTCATTGGCTCCCCTGCTGTCGCCCAACCAATGGGAGCAAAGCTGCCCACTGGAGCAGGCATGGGGCGCAACTTGCCAGAAGGCCAGTGCAGAGTTGTCCCCAGACCTTTCCTCTATTGGAAATTCTGGGTTTATTTGTATTATTTATTTAATCTACGGAATCATGATTTTTGTATAGTACTTAATACAATTATTGTTACTCATTATAGTTTTCCTCACCTTCTTCTCTAACCTTTTTCTCTAGTTCATCTCCTGGTATCTTTGGTAACACACATACATGTATGTTTGTGGTCTGGCTTGATGTATGTGTGTTTTAGTCCCTCAGTTTTGCAATTCATATAGAAAGCTCTTGAGACTTCTGATTTTAATCTTAGAAGATTTGAATCATCTTCAGCAAATTAACGTTGACCTGTGAAGGCTATGGCATATGGAAGATTTTGACACCTGAAAATCACGTATGATTTCTGGAAAAAAGCATAGTAGCAAACTATGATTCCTTTAAAAGTAGTTGCAGATTGTTTCCAAGGACATGTAGAAGCAGGCATTAGTTGTTACCAATATTCATATTTATGTTTTGGGGTATTGATAGTAATCACTTCTTCATAAAAATCTGTTCTTTTCCAGCAGTCTTAGTTGAATAATGATGGGCATTGATACTTGGACACATGTAAACTATGTAAAAAAAATGTGTATCTCTACAAATAGGGATGCATTTCTGCTACAGTGGAGTATAAGAAACATTTTCAGGTATAGTATAATAATTGTCTGTAAGAAAAGAACTTGACAACCTATAGAAAGCTTAAAAACTTAGAGTGTAGACTTTGAAAATGCCAGATAAAGTACTGATAAAGAAAATGTCTTCAATTTAAAAATACACTTATGAAAAAGCATTGCCATATACAGTTCTAATTTAATTTTACTTTGGTAGGTACCCGTCCCTTTATGAAGAAAATTTGAAGTTGCCATGCTGAAGCTGATACAGAAATACTGCTCTTTAAGACAAAAATGGCTATTCTTGGCTGGAGAGTGCTCTGAGGTGAAGGTAAAGGTAAAAGCTTAAGAAATTTATAACAGAAGGAATTTCTCAAATGAGAAAAGAGCTGTGTTACATGATACAGGCACAAAGACTGAACAGGTGAGAACAAAAGTGAATGTGGGGAGGATGCTGACAGGACACAGTATAAAAATGGTGTCTACTGCAACATGAGTGTGACAACCAACAAAGAGCGCTGACTCTCTTACCATATTACATTTCTAAGCACCAACTTCTTAACGCTGAATTGGCTCTTATTCTAATATTTTTGACAGACCCACCACGTAAAATTTAAGTCTGTAGGTTTTTAAAAACATAAATAATAAGAAAAGTTTCGGCTTTTTAGGATAAGAACTTAGTCAAACAAAACTTAGTTCTGAAAGCGTAAGATCCACAATAATTTTCATCATTCAAACAGTGAATTTCATAGCTGTTAAAATGCAGCTCCTACTAAAGATATCTTTTACCACCCCACAAGAGAACTTTGAATGACAAGTGGACTTTTAATTCAATCAGCACTGGCTATCCTGAGCAACAGAATAATGTGCTGACGATAACCTTTTCTGAGAAGCATAAGCATGCCTGATTTTTGGACATATGACTTAATCCACAGACTTCAACTGTGGCAGACAAACCTAGAGATCAGCACATGAATACTGCCCTGCAGCCCCTAGGATAAGGTGTCTCGTTCTGATCACTCACAGATGTAAGTGGTAATTTTTACAATGCAAAGAATCCAAAGAAATTCCATGGCTATGAACTGAAGCACCACGTGATCTCCCCCAACGCGCAAGTCCTTCAGAGAGCTCAGTGCTTCCAGAATCCTGCAGTTCCTCAGCTTGGCTTCAGGTTGAACCATCCGTTCATTTTACTCTGCTTTCAAAAGAGGTATACAGGCTAATCAGATCGATAATTCTTTGACCTGAGCTTTATCACTAGTTACAGGTATTGAGTGATGTGAGAGGCAGTACTGATTTTTTCAGTGCTCCAAAATTAAGTCTACAGAATAGAGGAACTTTTTTTTTAATAATCATCCTCTGATATTAGTTTGGATGTTTGGATTAGTTCCTTTGCAAAAAAGAGATGAAAAAGGTAAATTAAAAACAAACAAAAAATGTATTGGATTTTGTTTTTCTTTTAAAACAATACCTAATTTTTAGTCATTTTAACACCATTTTTTATGGTGGCAGATTTGTGAATCTTTAACTCTTTAGGTCAACAATATAAAAGCCATCTTAAAGACCCCAAAACAGAAAAAGTGATCACTATTGTAAGTGACGCAAACAATGGAAATAATTAAAGCAAAAAACCCAGATCTTCTGACAGAAAAAACACTGCACAGTTAAAGAACAGATTGTTCTAGAAGATATTTTGCTAGTTTCCCCGTAATATTAAATAACCAATTTTTGTTAATCATAAGAGATTCTGATGGGGGAAAATGTAGTCTGTTGAGAGATAGTATCATGAGGAAATGTTTGCCATATTTAGATCTCCTTTCACTAAAAAATGAAGAGGTCATTTCAGGTCAATCATCCTGGGCTCTTTTCTTTAGGGGAATGAGTCTCCAGCATGGCTCTTTATATTAAAGGATTTCATGGGCCTGAGTTATAGCTATTGGTATAATCATAGGTTTCAGAAATAAGAATAGTTATTTCTTATTTCTTTGTGAATGGAGAATGAAAAGGTCATTCAGTGTATGGTACTTCAAACACTTAAAAGGAAAGGTATTTTACTGCTTACTTAGCTTTTTAAGCACTATATAGAAACTACGCATAATATTGCCACACTGCTATGCAGAAATTGAAAGAAAAAGCCTTTTTTTTTTTTATGAGAAAACTTGAGATACATCTGCATTTCTTATTTTGACCATAAAATCTTAAGGTTTATGAAATCATGAAGGCATGAAGAAGATAAATAAGAAACAGCCCTTTCCTGACACTTCCAATACAATATTTAGTGAGAAGTCAAATGAAATTACTACAGCAGGTTCAACACAAACAAAAGAAGGGTTTTGTTTCACCTGGCATGTGATTAAGCTATGGAAACTCCATGCCATAGAAGGTAGTGGATTCTAAATTATACATAGATTTAAAAACAAATTAACTGAAGAAAAATCCCCGAGAACTATTATATAGAAGCAGTACCTGTGGCTGAGAAAATACATGAATTTATTGGAGGCTGGGAGAGGATTCTACATGCTTCCAAGTTCTTACACCCTTCCTTAAACATCTGCCAGTGTCCAGTTTTGGAGACAGAATGCTTTTGATATAGCTCATTGGTTACGTTCTTATGACTGGGGATTTTCTTCCTTTTTTTTTTTTTTTTCTTGTCAGTTTTAATATCTTCTTCTGTATTTCCCAAAGATCAGTTGCACTCTGTGCAATTACAGATTATTGTTTCTTAACTTGTAATGGAAAAAAAAGTAGATGTAACCCATTTCCATCCATACCAGTAGGTACATATGCTGATTTAAACATCTCTCTTGTTTCAAGGCATAAACTAATGTCTTAGAAGGCTAACCAGCTATCCTAACAACGCCTGGCGAATCATAGTTTGGGAGCATTAAGAACAAGCTTTTTTTCTAAAGCAACATATGTGAACAATTCTGGAGGCCGTTTGCACATGAGATGGGCCAATGACCTGATCCATAACTCAGGAGGCATATTGTTTAGTAATGACAAGAATTACAAGCTTGAGGTTGATAAAATAACCTGTGCTTCACATCTAAAAAAATATCTTTAATAAGCCTTCTATCATTTTATAAATGTTGGTAGAGATTTTCCTAATCTTCACTCGCTGAGAAATTTGGAAAAACATACATGAACATCACAATCAGTATTATTCAGGTAGCAGTATATTCTGTTTCAAGGCGTAACCTTTTAGATTAAGCTTAACTATTGATCTATAAAGTCAGCATTTTGTTTCTTGCCATTGCCATTGGCTGAGATGTAGCAGAGAGAATTTCCCAAGCAAATTCAGATTACAGCACACTTCAGAAGGGTTGCCACTGACTGAGAAGAAACAGATAACTATGTTTTCATGTACATTTACTGCTGTGGGTACATTACATATTAAAATATAGGTTCGGTCACATTCACCCAAATTCATCCTAGGGCACAGTGTAAAAGACCTCTATTTCTATGGTATTGAACTAAGACTTTCTGGTCAATCTGGAAGTATCCTAAGGCTTTCACCAATCTTTTAATTCCTGGATTATTTTCTTTTGCCTGAAGTTTCCCTTCTGCTTCCCTTTTGTTTGCTGTTAATGCTTCATCTCTTCTGGGAGGGTGATTCACAGTTAATCAGCTCATCTATTCTAAGACATTCAAAAACATGGCTCTATGGCAGGCCAGCAGGCATTGCTGTAGCCCTTGTGTGGTTAAACCCTTCTCTTTCCTTAGGGGCTTCACTGTCTCTGCTGCCCTGTGACTGTTACACAATTACCACCAAACCATTGGGCCAGCTGCAGACATTAGTAGCATCCACAGAATTGCAGATAATGTAATCTGAGTTACTTAATGAGCAGCTTGTTTACATAAATACACCAGGTAAAGCAGAAAAAGTTCTACAGCTCGGAACAGAAATTAATATTGCACTTGAACAGGAACATCTACATCACCTTTAACACTTTTGTTTTCCCATTGTCTTTTAGCACTTCCACACAGAAAACACAGTTTTCACAATTTGAACAAATATTTCAATATTCAGTCTCTAGTTAGCTGAAATTTTGAATGAAGTCTCCTATTTTATTATCACCATTTGGAGGATACAAGTCGTGTTCTGTATCCATGACCTGGATTCTGGAATATACCTGATTTGCTAGCTTCATATATAAAAAATAAAGTTAGGGAGTACCATACTAATTTCATATTGAGTGTCTGTTCTACCCTTTAACTAGAAGAAATTCTGGTCAATCATCCTCTCCTCACCTTTCTGGTTTCCTCTGTCTTAGCATTGCTAGATTTACAAGCTCACACTTGTTTTATTAGGCAGTCTTTTAAACTAGAGTTTCCACAGACTGGATTTGCAGTGCTCATGCTGCCAGACCCATTAGCGTGTCTTCTGTAGCAAGGACAGAACCTTACAATTCTCCATATACATTCCCATTTATTTTTATTAACTAAACTCCTCTTTATTAACTGTGAGCTTGAGGTAGGTCATACTCTTCTTGAAATTCACTAACATACTGCTTTTCAGATTGATTCTCTCCTGCTCATCACATAACCTAGGTAACTATAATATTTCCTGCTCAAAAGTTTTAGCGTGCACCTGCACATTATCCAGGTTGAGAAACTGTTGATGAACAGGTACCAAGATGGGGTTGCTATTATAATTTCTTCCCCTAGGGGTAGGAAAATACGCTCATTACAAATCAGTCACCTACAAAATAGATGTTTCACTGAGACATTCTTAAAGATCATTACCAAACACTAATTGTGCAAGGTATGTTTTCCTGGCATTTGTTAGTTACCAGCCACTCTCAGTTCATCCACCAGCTCAACTAGCCAGTCCTCTCAGCCTAGTTCTTGAAATCCAATTTTCATACCTTGTTTTCTCCACACTGGGGTGAATGCATACTTCCTAGTCATTCATTTACTCTGTGAGAGGATTTACATTCCTCATTTGAATCACCTAGCATTTTATTCCTTGGTATGTCCGGTCTAAAAATTATCAAATGTAAATCCAGTCTACTGTTCTTGCATACTACACTGTCCCCACTACATACTTACTAGATCTGTTCATATTAATAAAATTACCAAATATTTAAAAAGCACACTAACGGAAAGAGCAAAACTAAAACTGTGAGTCTCTAGCTCTACCTCTTAAGTTTAATGTCAATCCATTTTCCAAAAAGGGTGATGAAATTTAAGAAACTGTCTTAGCCACTCTTAAAAATTTGGTTGGTTTTTGTTTTCCATATTGTTATTTTACACTGTACCAGCACTGTATTTACCAACTTCCTTATTTTTTTCCTCATTACTGACTGTGGGGTTTTTTGCTTTTGTCATGAATTTTAACAATATTTCTATAAACTTACCTTAATTTGACAGTTATACACATAACCTTTAGTGTACTGGTTCATTTAAAGGGGAAGAATATCCCTGGTCTGAACACAGTAATTTTGGTTAAAAAGCTACTTTATATTGATATGGACATTTCTGTATGAGACAGGGAACGCCGACATAGATCACCTCTATATAATGCATGTCAGGGAGCAGCAAAGGCCACCTGCAGCCTAAAGAAGGCCTGTCAGGAGCTGAGGGTGACCACACTGCAGGCTGGGCAATGACCTCAGTCACCGGACACAGCCCCACAGCCATGAGCTGGGCAAGCAGAGCAGGGGTGCTGACAGCAACAGATCCTCATGACAGTCCAGGGGCCATCAGAGAAAAACAAGGTAACGGGCCTAAGGTCAATCCAGGAAATCCAAACAATAATTCAGGATCAGGATTGAGTACAGATATTTCTACACCATAGCTCAAGCCATGACTGAATGCTGAGGCCTGAGCTTACATATGGCTCCTTGTGGCAGAGGGTGTGGGTGGGAGCCTGTGGTGGAAGTACTTCATCTCAAGTACTCAAATTAGTACTACGAAACACTCCTTCTCATCTATCCAAACATTTCTTAGACTTACTATAACTGCAAATAAATCTTCCAGGACTTTTTGCATAAATGTTTACCATATTTTCTATGCATTACTTGAATGAGGATGGTACGACTTCTCCTACTCAGCCTCTCTGGGGAGCAAATGGGATATAAAAGCATGGTATATATTCTTTCTCTCTCCCATCTTTCTAGCTGACTAGATTCATTCAGCCAGGCATTTGGCTTCCACAGTGATCTGCAGTTTAGAGGTCTTTTTAAGCCAAATTTCCAATTTTTTTATTCTTCACTGCACATCATCAACTCTAAAAAGTTAGAAATTGTTAGATTATGCTAGAAATTGCCCAAACCTTCCTGAAAACTACTTGTAAAACATGTTTAATAAAATTTTTGGGTACCTGTTCAATCCTGTTTGCCAATTCCAATAAGGCACGTTTCAAAATCTGTCTTACTGCAATTTTTGAGTCAATGTAAGTTTTTTTTTCAGCAGACTCCAGTTCCTCTCTCCTTCACTTCTTCTCGAGAAGTCTCCAGTGCCCCTTATGACCTTACTTGGGCTTGCAATTCTCTCTAGCCATCCTTTATTGCCTTTTCAGCAGCATTGGTTTCTGTCACCAACGGTGCAAAATGTTCTATCGTAGCTCTGCAAGAGTACCAGCTCACAGCCCCTCCCTCTGCCTTTTTTTTCTTTGATTCTGTAGTCCCCAGGCATCGGACACTTACTTCTGCCTGGCACTGCAGGCTGTTTCTTGCCACGCCGGGTGCTGTCCCCGTGGGGATGGCTCACCTCTTTACAGGGCCTTCCAGGATGGACAGTCCTGGTCCTCATCTGGTCTGGCTATCAGTCCCCAGTGGGTTGCTACGGGCTCTGGATCACGCTTCTAGCGCGTTTTGGCCCTCCCTGTTCAGGGGGTTCCTGAGGATTCGGTTCCCACTGACAGGACGTTGGGCGCCGTGCGGGCGGGCAGGCAGCTCTCCTCCACCACCGGCTGCTGGAGACGAGCGTCCCGCTCAGCCCCCCTTCCCGGCGCTCCTGCTCGGGAGGACTCTCAGCCGCTTTTTAGCCGCTGAGCGCGGCCGGCGGCTGAGGAGCGGCGGCCGCTCCGCCACGGGACACCCGCCTGAGGCGCCCTGAGGGGAGCGACAGCGGCCGCGCGCCGCGGGGAGGGAGCAAAGGCGGGAAGGTTCGCGCGCGCGCGCGCGGCGTGCGTTGCCGTGCCAACAGCGCGGGGCGCGCGGCGGGCTGCACGGTGCCGGCCGGCCGTTGGCCCCGCCCGCGCCGCCGCCCCGGCGGCCCCGCCGCACTACAGCTCCCGGCAGCCTTCGCGCCGCGCCGTGACTCGGCTGGGGCGACGGCGGCGCTGGCCGGGATGGAGTGAGGGGGCGAGCGGCGGAGAGAGCGCAGCCCACCGAGCTCCGGCCCCCTCCCCCCTTTCTCTCTCTGGCCCGGGCCTATGCGGCCCCCCAGAGACCATGGGATCCAGGATCAAGTGAGTGCCCCCCGGGGCTCTCCAGCCCCGCTTGCAGGCCCTCAGGAAAGCGGGAGGGCTCTGGAGAGCGAGAAGGGGACTTGCCCGCCCTCCTTCCAGCTCCCTGTGAGGCCGCGCGGGCGAGACCCCGGCCGAGCCTACAGGCCTCGGGGTAGGGCGAGAAAGAGGGGGAAGGAAGGGGCAAGAGTGGAGTGCCCCCCGCCCCCAGGCCAGCTCGCGGGGCGGGGAGGGAGGAGGCGGCTTGGCTGAGGGCCCCGTGCCCGCCAGCCCCAACTCAGCGGCAGGACCCGGGGCGGGGAGCTCGCCATGCCCCCTGCCCTGAGGAGGGGAGGAGAGGAGAGTGTCGCTTCTCGCCCTCAACCCCACCCCTGGTCTGTTGGTCTGCTCTCACTCTCCTGCCTTCAGCCCTCCGTGTGGTAGCGCACAGGGCCAGGCTGTGAGGGCAGTTTGAATTTTATCGGTGCAGGCCTTGAGGAGGTTTGGGGCTGCTGGAATTGGGAGGTCGTCATTGCCAGCACTGGTGACGTCTGTTTTGGGGGTGTGGTGGGGTCGAGAGAGCTCAAAGCCTCCTTGCCGAGGTTCAAGCATGCCAAAGGAGGGGTGGATAGTCTAGCTATGATATCTTGAAAGTGCATTAGCAAGGGGATTTGGGGGAAGGAGAAGAGTGGTGCAAGTGATTATCGTGTTGGGCCTGCAGCTCCATGCCCTCAGTATTTTTTTAATTTTCATAAAACTGGGGGTTGATTTGTTGGTAAGCCCTGTTGGTATGTTTGTTACTGTCCCATTAAAGATCTCAGTTCACTCATACGCCATTCCAGGCAAATTCAGTTCCTCTGAGACAGGTAGAGGTGTCATAAAGCTATTGCCAGGCAGGGAGTGCTGACGTCTTTGTGCATGAAAGATGTGATAGAGTGGGGAGATCTGGTTAGATTGCATTTATTCAGCAGTTTCAGTAGGTGCTGTTAGGAATTGCTTTTCCTTCTTGAACGCAGTGCTCTTCGAGATTACGTAGGACTTTAACTTTCCGCCTCTTTTGTTTAACTTGAATATGAGACTGGAGGAGACACAGTTTGTGATGTCCTTAGTGTGATGACACATCTTCATGTTCTCAAGCCTCTAGGCTGGAATTTGTGTGTCTGTCCAGCCAGGTGTATTAGGAAAAAGTAAGTGGGTAATAAGTGCTTGTAATGATAGCTCTGAGGTGATCGGTTGGTTCCAGAAAGAAACCTTCCTCCTTCAGGAGGTAATGTGGGGATAATTTTTGCACTCTTCTGGCATATGGGTTCTCAACTGTTGCTGCAAAAAATCAAAGTCTTAGAAGCTAGTTAAACACGTAGCTTACATTCAAATACAGGTAGAATCTAAAATTGTTACTCTTTTGATAGCAGAGCAGGCTATATCTCTAACGTGCACCTTTAGATCTTGCAGTGCTCACTCTTGTTGGGTCGCTTCAAGGTTATGATCTGAAATGACTTCTTATGATGACCTTATCTTAAATCTACTAAAGGCTAGTTACTAAAAGGCTCATGCTCACTTAAAATGTAGTTTCTTTAGTGTACATACTGAATCCACAAGCTGTGTTTACCATCTTTGGGTTTTTGATTGCTAATTTAACCTTTAATGGCTTTGCATACACTTTGCTGAATGTGATCACTCAGATGAGACGATTCAACTGGAAACGTCAGCAGTATCAGAAGTATTTATTACAGCCAGTGGACTTTAGGACTTTTTCTGTGCAAAGTCTTTTTTCAGTGTGAACATGTCTTTCAAGATTACAGACAAAGCCCGTGTCTTTCTCCATCACTAGGAAAACACAGGTGATAACCCTGTATAAGCATTACTTTTCATTCCTCTTGGACTTTGTCAGAAAGCATTTTGTTCATTGTGTGATTAAGCAACTTTGCCTTGAGCAACAATTAATAAATTGCTTTTTTTCTACTCCGGACAGAACACTGTGCCCAAGTAGAGTAAGGACAAAATTTCAAAACAATCTTGAAATACGTAAAGAATGAGAGAGCTTTCTGGTCTGCTCTTCTGAGCTGGATGTTTAATCCAGCAAAGATTTTCAAGTTGATAAGTAGCTCCCTTATTGGGGCAGGTGGCAGTGTGAATGAGAAAACTATTTTATAATTGGGTATACAGAGGCATGCCTCCTTTAGTGGTGTCGCCAGTATGTGTTGGAGCCTTAGCAAAAATCCAGGAGTCAGGTCTCTTGCTTCCTGCTATAGATTGATAATTATGAGGGATATTAAACTCCTTGGCACATGATCACTTGCGCACACTGTGATCTACTCTACATGAAACCTGGACATATGTGTCAGTTACATTTTTGATGGATATATAGTAATGAGTCATTTGAGTGAAAGATTGCTTAGAGGAAATTATCAGTTGCTGCATCAGACTGAAGTGAAAGAAATCAAGAAGTTGCCAGCAATCCTGTAAGCTTTTGGCTTGTGTATAGCTGCAGGCAGAAAAAAAGGTAAATTGAGTATTGGGTTACACTGTTGGGTTAAGCTTCTTGTTGGAGCATGTTGTACAGTACGTGCAAGGCACTCTGTGCCAGTGAGGTAATGTAAAGTAAGAGTCTAGTTAACCTGGCTGCTATAACTTCTTGGTAGCCTTCAGTACTCAAGACATTACAAGAGAGAAAGGAATTTTTTTTCTTTTAATAGTGTGTAATATCAATCTGTTCAGCAGAATTACATTGCACCGAAAAAAACTTGGCGTGTTGCTTTCCAGAGGTGTTTGTATTTCAGTGATGACAGAAGAGATCCCTAATATTAATCTCGGAGTGCTTTCAGATACTTAGCATAAAGTTTGCTATATACTGAAATGTAATATTGTCTACCTAGGGAATACCAGGCAGAACAAGTTAAATATGTGGAAATTAATCAGGGTTTGAGCTGTAATTTCTGAATTGAATTAGCAATTAAGAGATTTCTGCTAATCATTTTTTTCTGTAAGAGTTGATCACTAAATCTTGTTACAAGACTAGTTATCTAACAGTGTCAAGCACCTCTTATGCCACAGTTTTTAAGTAGAATGATACTTTCTGTTACAAGTGTTACTAAATTTTCCCGTGTGTAGGAAACAATGCTCCCGACAGAATTGAAATAGGCTTTAGATATGTAAGGTATGTAGTCCCATACATACAGCTTCGGAGAAGGATTTTATTTAATTTTATTCTGCACAAATCTCTTACAGTTTGATAAAAACGAATAATTTTGATTGTCAAAGGTACATAAATATCTTACTTAAAATATTATATTCAATGTAAAATTGGATTTCTTATGGATTGCTTTGATACTAAAGGTATTTTTACATCAGAGAGACTTGAAGTAATTCATACAACTAGCATTTATCACAAAAGCATTCTTTTCTCATAGAGCTCCTTCCTAAATTTCTGTTTCCAAAAAAGTATTGCATTTCCTTCTGAAATTACCCAGTTATCAAATAAATGGGGTACTATGTATTTTTGTACATATATGTCCTATGTATTTTTTGAATTGCAGCTATGTATTTACTTGATAACTGACCATGGGTCTTTAAGTGATTATTGGGAGGAAAGAAAACTTTGTGTGTGTGTTTAAGGATATAACGCTGTGGATGATTTCAGTGGGTGGAGGTTTCAATACAATGCACAGGTGGCTTTAGATGTCTGCAGGGTAGTTTAATAGTCATAAAAATGGACCGCAAAATATATATATTATGATGCTATTTGCAAACTGTATGAAGTCTCAGGGACTTGTTTCCTTAATTCCACTGAAAAGTTATAAAATATTCAGGATTCAACAATGACTTCATTCTCATACTGAGGTGTTACCTTGTTGAATGCAGCCTTTAATACTAAGTTTCTGACTTGGCAAAGCTACTTTAATTTCACTGTTCATAGAAATAAGTGGATGTTTGTCATGGAATATTAAATTACAAAATGTGATGTCTTTTTGTCTGAAAGTTTTGGCATACAGTATGTGCTCTTGCCAGCTGTGTTATACGGTGTTTTCACTAAAGAATTTGAACACAGACTCTAACATAATACTAAAAAGGTGTTTGTTATTTTATCCATTAGCTGTAAAAATATTATGAAATTTATAAATTTTAATTAAGGAAACAGGGTGCTAAAAATAAAGACATAAACAAGGAGGGTAAGATAAGGCTGCCCAGCAATATATATATGAAAGGAAAAATACATTTCTGATGTTATGTGGATATCATTTCATCTTCGTCGTGTACCATGATTGGAGGAATGTAGCTAAGAATCTCAGTATTTGAAGCAGATTATATGCAGGAACTCTAAGTAGCACAGAGAGAATTAAGTTTGTTTTATACTGCAAAATAATAGTTGATTTGTTGATTTTGGATTTCTCATAATTTATTAATGTAGTTTTCTGAAAAATGGCTACTTAAGACAAATCATTTGGGAACTGGTGGCAAATTAAATTAACATTAATTGAATTGTGAACAATTGTTGCTCCTGAGAGGTGCTCTGTAAAACTGTAGAGTGTGATCCTGTGCTACTGAAACCAATGGTAGCTTTTCTGTTGATTTTAAATAGGTGTGGGGTTTGGCTTAGAGCCACTTGAGTTACACTAAGTGGGCCTGTGGCGTGGTTAGAAATGTTTTGTTTAATCCCTTTTGGTGTTAAAGTAGGATTTAAAAATAATAAAAATTTTCTGAAGAGTGGGCTGAACTCTTTGACATGTTTATATGTTTGGTTTGAGATGCTGCGTAAGATGAGGTTCATTTTTAAAATTATTATTCAGGTAGGAATTCTAGCGCGTATATATATGGGTTTTGTCAGTATTTTCATCCTTAGCTGTAAGGGAGCTAACAAAATGCACAAGTTAATTATATCTCAACAATGTTCTAATGTTGGATAGTTTACATTAACACATAGGAGACAATATTATCACTATATAAGCAGCCCTAAATTTAGAGCAGTAATTATGCAATTTTGACTCTTGGTTTTAACCAGAAAGTCTAAGAATAAAATGTCACATGTTCAGCCTTACAGAATTCTTATTTCAGTAAGTAAAAAATTACAGTCGAATAGATGATTCTCTTTAATCTCATAAAAATTTTGGCATAGCTAAAATTGTTTGAGACAGGAATTTAACTCAAAATATGCTTTCTTATATAATCGCCTGATGCCTTTATGTGCTCTTATGGAATGTAATTCCAGAGCTTTGTTTATGGAGTTATATTAGTAAGAACTGAAAATGTACACTAAATGTTTGGATTCTTTTAAGTCTTGTATCATGAACCTTTTACTCTTATTACTAGGATATTTATAACTCTGAGGCAGAATAAGTCTCTTTACTCAAGCTTCATTTACATTTTGTAGCTGTATTTGGTATTATTTTTGAATATTGCACCTGTTTCCTTACTTTGCATGCATCTGGCAGCTTTCTGGATTTAAGACTGGAGTCTCATGAGGTGAAACCTTGTGCATTTGTAATACTCTTCAGCACGGCCTTTTTTTTTGACAAAGAGAGAGAAATATTTTGACAGGTATTAAAGAGGGGAACTGTCTTCATCCTAAATACAGCCTCTTAAGTTTTCTAATAATATCTGCATAAAATGACTTTGCATCCTCTTGACTGCAGCTTCTTTTCTTTTTTGTTCTTTTTCCTGAGCAGACAGGTGTCATGAAGTTGAACTCAAGGAACGTGGTAATGAAAATGTGAATCTGGGTTGTTTGTCCCATGTTGGACAGTGTGACTATTTTCAGTTCGGCGAAGGGAAAAGAGTATTCAGTTTTGGTTTGGTTTTTCTTTTTTTTTCTGAAAAAAATCCCTGTATTTAGCACATAGGTGATTTACTTTCTCATTTGAAAGTAAGGTGAAATATAAAGAACTGGCTTTTGCAAATTGCACGTGTAATCAAAGTTACTATTGTGGCCAAGAACTGAAATAAGTGTTGCTTCTCTATCTGAGTAGCATTCTGAAAGGTGATATAAAAGGCATGGCTTTATTTTTCTGGCAAAGTTCTGAATGATAGGCCTGTGATATTTTAGTGTCTAGAAATGCAGACTAGTCACAACAGTTGAATTGACTTAAAGTTCTGTGTGCTTGGTTTCTATTGTTTTGATTCTTTTTTTTTTCTCTGTAAAGTATGTTAGACACCCTACTCATACTAACTCAGCTGAGCTTCAGTCATATCTTGTTACATACTGTAAGGCAGAAAGATCTAATGTGAAATCATCACAGACTATAAAACAAGAAACCTAGTTGATCAAGTTGTCATTGTAATGTGTGCATTCTTACAACCCTTTTTGACTGAGTAATTGAAAGCACACTTGAAAAAACAATTCTCAATGTGCTAAATACTTTTTTTTTCTTTCAGACAAAATCCGGAAACTACCTTTGAAGTGTATGCTGAAGTAACCTATTCAGGAATCAGTTGCATTGGGAAAGGTACTGTTTTGTACTATAACTTTACCTATGTATTGGCTAAAACTATTCTTAAGAACCATGTATTGCCAGCTAATGAAGTATATTTAATATTATGCTGTTCTAGCTTTTAAAGGTATCTTAATCACTGGTTCTGCGGAATCTTCTACAGTTAGGACTAGTAATGGGAAATTCTTGACTCTGTCCCTGATTATGGGCAATTTTCTGATTTCTTTCACTGTCTTGACTTTTTTGTCTTTTAAAATAGTAATAACTTACTTCATTAGGTTGAAAAAGTAAATGCATTCTTGGATTTGTTTGCTGCTTATATAAGGAATGGGTAGTTTTCAAACAAAAACCACTCTAAAACTTCTTGTGTGGAATGTATTTTTACTTCCTCTTTCTTACTTGTCTACAGAAGTATTTTTATCTGTTCCCAGAATTCTTCCTTTGATCATATGATTTTATCTAGAAATAAGGCATGAACACAGCTTATGATTCGGTTAACTATTTTTACCAAACATTGTTATCAAGCTATAATTGTAATGTATTTTTCTATAATATTATTTCTTATGTTTATGCTAGAGAAGTCCCATAACTGCTGAAACCAGCCTGTAAGTGTATTTGTGATTTTTTTTATTGCAATTTTTTCTAAACCCGAGGCACTTGATTGAATAAGCAGGAAAAGCAAAGGTTGAAATTTGTAATCCCAGAATTTAGTTCAATATATTTTTTTGTGAGATCAGGCTGTAGAATGTTATGAAAAGGAGGGATGTCAACATTAAATAATTATGATTAGTCAACATATACTGAAGGAATATTTCTTTTATCTTTTATGAAATGAACATGTTGTATTGTATATATGGTTTAAAGAACCAACAGAAAGGATTTTTATATTTATTTACTGGAAAGACACTTATGTCCTTTTATATCTGTATTTGTTTGTTACAATCACCAAAAGTCAGATAGCTGCAACTCTTTCCTTTACTGCCAAAGCCTCCGTAGGAGTTGTAACTGGAATACAGTTTTGGCTTGTCCTACTGCTATATGCCATCACGACTATTTGATGTAACTGCAGGAGCTCTTTTAATAACTAGTCTTTGTTTCTGCACATCTGACCTGGATTCTAGTGCCAGAAAATCTGAACAAATTTGACCATAAACATTACATTGTACAGTACTAGTGTCTGGGTATAATCTTCTCTTTGAAGTTTGTTTGCATCCCCCTGGAGGGATTAATTCCCTGCTGTGGGAAGGTGGGTTAAAAAGCACGGAAACGACTTTACAGGTTTTTAATTGGAGAATTTAGTATACATTTTGTTCTATAAACCAACTGATTCTGTGGGAGTTTCACTTAGTTGTGTTTTTAGGTTTGCTGTATGCACTTGTAGGTGCAAAATCTTCAGAAATTGTTTTTAGTGAGGAAAAAATATTTTAATAATTGGTTTTACAATTAGTCAATTCAGAAATTATTAATTCTCTCTGAATAATCTTTTAAAATATTTTTCCCAGCCTATTTTTCTATATTTAAGAGGTGCCCTTTATTCTCAGAAATCTTAGATTTTTGTATCCCCAAATATTCTGTCCTGTTCTAAAAGAAGGTGGTTGGTTGGTTCTCTGCAGCGTCAACTGTATTTAACAGCTATGCTGTACCCCAGGCAAATCATCATTCTAGAAATATAGACCTAGAGACCTCCGTGTAGTCTTTTCTATGTCTTGGCTAGCTGTTCTATGCCAGAAAATCAAGAATATGTATCAACTTTTTTTTTTTCAGTCAGGGAATGTATGTTTTATGGCAAGGAGCAGTTACTCTTAAGAAAAGCAAAATGTATAAAAGATGTATAAAGAATAAATTATCAGGCATGTTTAAAAAACTATTTCTTACCATGTAATGGATCACAAAATTAACTAAGGCAACTGTTTTTGAAGTTCATGTCTAGTATAACAGTGCTATTGATCACTTAAAATGCCCTTAATCCTTATATCAGTCTTCTGGCATGGTCTTGAGGAAAATGAATTGCTCCAAAGTTATAACAGTCCTAGTGTGGGAGATTGTCTGGCCTGTGGGATGGTAGAACATGCCTCTCTTTTGTTTTATTCAAAAGTTTGTGTAACAAAGGATATTTTCCATGTGACTGTTAAATGCCAACTGCAATGAAAAGCTTTAATATATTTCTTAGTTCACTTGTATCTTGCTGAAATGGGAGATACTGACTCGTGTTATTAACTACTGACAGACGATTGTACCTTCAAGTAGCTTCATTGCTCATGTTAACAATCTTGCATTAAATGTTTATTTGGTTAATAACTTTTGAAATTAATGAAAGCAGTGTTATCCATTGACTATCATATAGAAGGCTCCCTCTTAGTTACCAAGACAGTTGACTGCAGAAGGAAAAAATCTGTTCTGGGCTCCCAGACGGACATCAATAAACTGGAACAAGTTCATTGGAGGGCCAACATGGTGAGCGAGCCAGAGCACTTGCACTGTGAGGAGAGGTTGAGAGTGCTGCGCTTGTTTGGCCAAGAGAAGACTTGGAACCTGAATAGCAGCCTTCCATACCTACGACAAGTTCATCAGGATGAGATATCCAGGCTCTTCACAGTGGTGCATGACAGGAGGACAAGAGGCAATGACATAGACTGAAATAAGAGGCGTTCTAACTGACTATCACACCGTAAGGATGGTCAAGTATTGAACCAGGTCACTCAGAGAGGTTGTAAAATCTCCATGCTTGAAGGTTTTCAAGACCTGACTGGATCACAGCTTGCACAACCTGGTCTAACCTCATGCCTGGCCCTTCTTTGAGAGGAGGTTGGACTAGAGACCTCCTAAGGTCCCTTCCAGCCTGAATTATCCTATGATCCTAAGATTTGATTCCTAGAAATGTAAGCTTTGGGAGCATCTGGAGGATGTATTCTTGATAAGGTATGAAGAGAAAACTTCATTGAAACCAAATTAGTTGAAAAAGCAAACATTGTTTTATTCCAATCCAGGCAGAACTCTGCCAAACCACAATGAAATGTGTGAATGGAGAAAGGAGATGATTACTGGATCAGCTCAGCTCTGGTCTCTCTGTCCTTTCCCCTCTACATTTTTTAGAAATAATGATCATCTCTGCTCAGCATTGGGGATTTGTGTATTTCTGGTACATGAAGTCTTTGGTACATTATAGAATTCCACATTGAGTTGTATTTGTGAGTTGTGCTGTGTTTGTGCTTTTCTTTGTTGTATTCGTAGATCTTATTTGGGGACTTACAGATTTTTCTTACTGGGTCACTTTATGTAAATGTGGTATTTTTGTTTTGAGAACTGTGAAGCAAGGTAGCTGCAACTGTGACTAAAAACATTAAGATGAATATTTGTTATTAAGATATTTCCTTAAGAGAAGACAGTTACCAAGCCAGTTTTTTGCCTTATGATTGTGGTTTCCATGGAAGCTGGGAATTCCCCTTCGCTAACTGAATCTAAGTTAGTGTGTGTAGTTTTTCTTTTTTTTTTTTTTTAAAGAACTTTTATTCCTAAAATTAATAAAAATTTTTTATTTGGGCTCTCTGGAATTCAGAATTGCTTCACTTAACGCTTCAGTGATGCATTCATTTATGTTCTACTTTTCAGTTTCATCAGATAGCACTGTTCTCCTGTCCATACCCTCTTCTGATGAAATGTTGATGCCTATTCACCAAAAGTGTAGGGTAGCAAAATAAAATAGAAAGAATGGAGTCTGCATCTTTACAGGGACAGTGCATGGGAGTTACCTAGTGAGAAATCTGTGTTTTGTGTGTCAAGTGTAAGTATGTCAAGCGTAGGAACTTTGCAAGTCTAGTGCTTCTCACCAACTCCCACGCGCTTACTTTCAGGAAGACAGGAGAAATAGTCATGGTTTTATTTTAAAAATGGGATATTATTACAGGGAAAATATTGACTAAAACTTGTAGTGCTAATACTTTGATTCTTTCCTTTGTAGTATCAGGTAAGTACTGGGTAATGACTGTGACTCAGAAGAAAAGGTGCAGTTCCAAGGCTGATGGAGAAGCCTGGCTAATAGGCTGACTTAGGTTAAATAATCTTAACAGGGGCCTTTTGTGCAGTGGTGTAATTGGGATGGAGTAAGATGCTAACACTGTACAGATACACAACCAAGTCAACTCTTTGACAAGTATGGCTGGTAACTTTGGCTTTCAACCATGCGAGGTGAATGGAGAGATTGTTAGGACTTAAAAAAAATTGATTCCTGAGACAAATTCCAATTCACATACAAGGCTTTAATAGCCTATGTGTGGGGTTTGTCTTTGCCTTTATGCATTTTAGTGCTGTGTAGTTCTGACAGTAGGAGAATTTCTAACTTCCCTTATCACCTAGATAGAAAGAGGCCATCTGCCTCACTAAATCCAGGTGTATTGCTTTTAAAGAATTACAACCATTTATCATTATTATTTTAGAGGTTTCACTAACACAAGTTAACCTTGCTTCAGGAATTAAATAAAATAGAGCTCAAAAATCATAGATAGAGTGGAATAATAATAATAATAATGTAGATTATTGCCCAGCAGATACCAATAATATATTCTGGACATCATCTATAGTAGCATTAGTTTTGCCTTTCTGCTGTGGTACTTAGTAATTAACTATGACTTGGGAGAAACGAGTAGATGTATGTTTCAGATGACACTAAAATAATTGTTATAGCACTTCTGAACATGATGTGCAAGATTTAAGGTCTACCATGGTTTTTGTTAGCATACTGTTTTATGTTATGTTTCGTTTTACTGTTCACCCTGGTTTGAGAAAAATGTTCAAAACCAAACTTTGTTTTCAGTGCTTTTCATACTCGATGATACCAAAATCTTTGCAGCAGAGGATGTCTGTGCTGTTTTTTTCGTCACTTATGTAGCTGGTGCTTCTCAAATTCAAGAAGCTAGAAGGGTACCCATTTAAATCTTAGCTGGAAATGCTGAGTTCTCTGGTGTTAGGGCAGTGTGTGTTCCATAAAATAGCACATTCCTAAGCAAATAATGTTGGACATTCTAAACTGAAGCTACAGACTACAGTTTCAATGTACTTTAATAAGTTTTGATGTTAAGTCTGTGTCTTTGGTTCATGATCTTGTCTCCTTCATTGGAATTATTGCATGCAGCGGATAAGTTGAGAGCAAAATAGATGGCTTTGTATGAAATACTGCTATTTTACTGGATTTCTTTTCCCATTTTAAAATGTCGTGTAAAGGAAGGGAAAATGCATTTTATGAGATTCTGAAGTCCTTCTAATGGAGGGCTTGCGTATTTGTCATGGCATCTCATAATAGTAAAACTTCACAGAAATTGGGGTAGTAAATTACAAAGAACTTGTACTGTTTCTTTTACAAATTATAACTGCTTAAGTTAGCTTAAGCACTTGTAGAAATTCAGTTCTATACTGTTGACATACTGGATGCTTGCAAGTAGAGTAAAGTGCCTTGGAGCGACGTTTTCTTTATTTTTAAACCTCAGCTACAAGATTCTTTTGGGTTTTTTTGAGATGCAGAAGCAGAAAGAATCTACTGGCAATTTTTCTTTAAAGACCTATATAAAGAAAGTGAAAGCATACTAGCTGCTTAAGAAATCTTTCTTTTAATTTTCAAAGCACTTTATGATCTTAAAACTGCTGCAGATCATTCATCAGAAATATGATGTGACAAATTTAAGGATCTTGCTGGACCTCAGCCAAAGATCCTCTCTTGTTAGAAGGGGCTGTGAGGAGCATTGTAGTCTAACTGTCAAACTGTTCATGTAGAAAAAGAGAATTTGTTAGTCTAAAGTAACCGATCAAAATAGTCTCTAAAGTATGAACATTTGAAAGTAAATGCTCACAAGAGTAAGACACCCCCCCTACCACCCCTGTCTGGGAGGATGTCGCATGCTTTTGTATGGGGTTTTTGTGTTCTCGCCAATGCAGACATTATAAAAGTATGTCAAATCTATAGCTTTACCATGTAGTGTGCCAAAAGGCCTTTCTCTCCAAGGACCTTATCTTTCATCTTTTTGTGCGTGTAGCATAAATTCTTGCTGTGTGTTCAAGGAAAAAGCTAAAATGGTTTAGTACAGCTAAAGGATTTCTTTCTTTTTTTAAAAAAACCCATGGTAAGTTAGAAGCTTAAATGCGATAGCATGGACAAAGTGTAAGTGTGCTGGAGTTTAACAAATGTTCACTGGATTAGTAAAGGAAATGTAGTTTATACTACTTCTTTTATGACAGAATTTAAAAGGTCTTGCTGTAAGACTTGTCATGTGCTGCTTTCTTTTCTCGAAAACATACCACTAAGTTGAAAAGGGAGATGAATCTTAGAAGGAAACTATTAACTCTGAGGGAGTTTATCATTGTTTGAGAGAAAGGATGGAATTTGCATTTGAATTGGCTCTGAGAGTAGCATGTACTACTAATCTTGTTCCTACTAGAAGCTTGTGAGTAGTTTAAGTACTTCCTTCTTTACTTTTCATGTTCTAGCCTTGTGTTGTAATGGCTCTTTCCCTCTCTCCCCCCCTTCCCAGTAGATCACAAATGTTTTAAACTAATCGAAGTCCTTAACTCTACTGGGAGAAGTCAGATGTGCTTGGGTCCTAAAATTATTCTACAGTTGTCACTATGGTTTCCATGACAGGACTTTCACAGGTAGAGAGAACTAGCAGGTTTCTGTCTCTGCAAAATAGACATACTGCTGCTCCTTATTACCTTTTTGTCATATGTTCTAATTTTAGATAATAGAGGACTACCTCTCATAGGGATGAAGTATTTTCTTGAACATAAGCAAAGTTACTGGAGTAGGATTAAGTTAAGAGTTGGTCATTCAAAAGTTTGTAAACCTTGTCCATGCACGTCTTGGTGCATGGGTTAAACCTCTGTGAATATAAATATGTAAATATAAGCAAAGCTTAAACCTTTATTTTTTTTTAAGGCGAAAACATTTTGTTGGTTGAAGTTTGCCTGTTTTGTATTGGGAAATAGATAATATACTGAAGGTTTAGGAATAACAAAGGAAGTGCAACATTCTGGTCCCTTTCCATTAAATAAGGGCTTTCTGTTGAACATGTGCTGTAATTCCGGGATCACAAGTTTTCCTGTCCCATCTTTATGGTATTATGTTGCTACACCTAACTTCCTAAAGCAGGATTGGAAAAGTAACCAAATCTAAGTAGATGGGTAGTATTTGGGAATTCTAATTCTGCTAAGCTGCTGCTTTGTTTTTCTGTTTCCATTTGATTGCTTTTCTTCTAAGTACAAAAAAGGTGGAAGATTTACACAAAGAACTTACTAGGACTGCAGTGTCCCAATCAAGTAAGTAGACCCTCTGAATGATTTTATTTGAGGACAGTTCACAGTTTGGCTTTTACAGTATCAATGAAATATACAACTCAATTTGAAGAGAAACTCACTTTATGAAAAAATACTAGAATCTGTCATATTGCAAGTCACCATAACTCTATCTAATGCATTTTTTAGGTGTGTTCTTAGCTGATGATACTAGATTTAATAAACCCTCAAAACGTTAATATCAAGTATAACTGAAAGCTCCTCCATTTCTGCAATTATGTGGGAAGAGATTGGTTTGTCCTTTTTGCTTCACGCTTTAACTACTTCTGTCTACAGTCGCTTCTATTTCGCAAGTATTCACTCGTCTGCACTATATTGCTACTGCTGGCACTGTTTAACTAGACAGAAAAATTCAGCACAGAAAGTCTCACTCACAAGACTTTAAACTCTTTTGTTGATTTATATTTTTTTAAAGGAGCTTGACATCTTCATCAAGTTCACAGTGGGCCTGCTTTGTTTGCTTTCTCTTGAATGCTTGATAAGATTTTTCTTCTATTGTTTTGTGCAGCAAGGACAGAACTTGCCATGGCTGAGGTGGTTTTTTTGTAAATCCACAATATGGTCATTGTCTGCTGCTGAATAATTGTGACTGCTTTTTGTACAACCAGGACTAAGGCTTTGGCTGTGAACAGATTCCTTCTTAGCGTGAAAAGAGACTAATCCATGTAAATACAGCCCCAAAATAAAGCTTTACAGAAAAAGGGAAAGGCTGCTAAGCAGGAGGGCAGAGGTCAGCAATTTAACCTTTAACCTAACAAATAAGAAGCATGAAAGTTCCTGAATTGGTTTACAAAGGCAAGCTCCTGTGATCTGTCAGTTTTTCTTTTCATGATAGAGTTGGGTGAGAAAACTGACTGACAGCTAGTGCCTTTTCAACTGCAGGTTGAAATTAACTGCTAAACTGAAACTTTTTTAGGGAGTTTTTTTCCTAGTGAGTTTAACAAATTATTTTCATTCTCTAGTTGTACTTACAATTTTCCTTGAATTCATAGAGGAGTTTGAGTGGTTGTTCTTTTTACAGAGTTCTTGAGACACTCTATTTAGATACCAAATACTACTGAAACATTTAATATTTCAGCATTTGAAGCATTTAAGAATTTGATGGAGCACTTGTTGCAAGTAACTCTCTGTTAATGTGCTACTTTAATAGGAGGGCTGTTATTCCAGTAACTGCAAAGAGCTTGTACTTTGAAGAGTCAAAAAGTTGTTGTTAAAGGGTCTGTGCGTGTGACTTTCAGGGAGTAATTTTAACTTTAGTTCATTCTCAGTCACAAAATTTTCCAAGGTGGTTTGTTTTTGTTTGTCTTTATTTAATCACAACAGGTAATCTCATTAATGAGTGTTAATTTTTGCTTAAAGCTTAATGCATCTGCAATCAGCTGTTAATCTAGATATAGACATTTCTGTAAGGAACTTTTAATTAGAGTGTCATTCAGATGAAAAAGAAACAAAGAAGTAATGACTTTAAAGTAGATTCCCTGTAGATTAAGAATAGTGATTTTTGTTGATTGGGTTGGGTTTTTTGTCTGGGTTTTTTTGCCTAATGTTGTAAGCACTGTCCCAGAAATGACTGGCATTTAGTCCATCTGCAGTTGATGCTTCCTATGAGTGTCTTCAGTAGAAATATTGGAGCTTAGAAATTGTGTCCCTGCTTAGTCCGTTGACACGTAGGTCAGTAATTCTACTCAGAGCGCTACTTTAAGTTTAACCTGCAAGCAAAGCAAATTTGGTAAAGCAAAAGGTGGATTAGATCTATTTTTATTACTGGTTCTTTTTGTTTTAGTTAGTTCCTTGCAAGAAAAGAATGTAAATTCTAATTCAGAAAGAGGCCTATCGGAGTGCCCGAGGCAGTATCGGTCTGCTTCTCTTCGCTGTGATGTTTTGTTGTGAACAAAAAGAGACATTGTCAGGTTTTCTTGTGGGTTTCTGTTGGTTTACTTTTGGGGCTGGTTGGTTTGTTGGAATTTTTTTAAGATTGAACTAGTTAGAAGGAAAGATGATTTGAGGTTAAATTATTATCAAATAAGTGTAAAATTAATTCAAGATGACTGTTTTACTTCAGCAATGGTTGTAAAAATCCAAACCCAAACCAAACCTCACCTTTTGTGCTACCAGAGGCAAGGCTGATCCTGCAGTGTTCTGCATGAAATGCTGTAGCATGCTGATGCACAGTGAAGGGTCCCTGTAGCAGTGTTAGTGAATAACCATGGTAAGATACATTTTAATCATAAAGAACTGTATTATGTTCTGTTAACACCCTAACATCGTCATTATCTGTAAACAAGGTGTATCACCTGCCCTCCACTGGATTCTATCGTTGGAGGGAGGAGACGGAATGCTAAGGGAATGCTGCTGAATCCTGACTGTGGAGTAAGGAGTTTTTTGGCCCTGCTGGGACTACCAAGTTTTGGTAAAGCGTCTGTCAAAATTCCAGGTGTTGATAGATTATTGGCTCTTAGGAAGATGATTTTTATGTCTCTCTTTTGATACAAACAGCTTTCGATATACTTTTAAATAGGACTTATTTCATGGAAGAGTGGGATAGAAACCAAGGAAGTTGAACTGCAATATTAAGGGTGACAACCTTGGATGGAAGGGTGAGAACAACTGATAATGATAATCTATTGTCTGGAATGGGTTACAGTCTGGAGAGTTCATTTGTTTATATTTAAAAAAAACCAAAACAAACCAACCCAAACCCCCAATATTTAAGTTGGTTATGATTTTTCTGAACTCTTCCGTGACTGGCTCTCTGGAGAGTAATGTTTTCTAATTTGATGAACTAACTAGTAAAACCAAATGATGCGTACTCTAGATAGTCAAATAATAAAAGACTGTGTAGAAGTACCCTGTAGAACATCACAGTCTGGGTAGAAGGCACCACAGTTAAAATATCAGGAGCAGGAGTGAAGGGTCCTATTTACTGTGCCAAAATGTGTGGTCTGCTCCAGCCTTCATCAACTATTACAGTACATATACCTAGAAAAGGAATGGGGGTGGGGGGGAAAAGACGTTTCAGTGAGTATTTTTAAAGTAGCATCTTGGATATTGTAGCCAAAGGAATTTCCACACTTAGAATTTGTGCTAGGATTTTAAGTGATGGTGAAGGTGTGACTTACAACTCCCATTGCATTCTGCTGGGATTAACTGACTCCCATCTTCAGTTCCTTTGAAGAGTCATTTACATTCAAACTACATAGTTATGAATATAAGTAGTGGTAACATTACCTTTTTTTGAATCGATTCTTACATCATTTTATCTCTTAAGTAAATAATTACTTTTAATTTATGTCTATTTGACCTGTAAGATACTTTCGAGATCCTTGGGATCTTCTGCTCCAAAGATTCTAAAACCAGATCATCACTGTGTGGAAAAACATGTAACAAAAATAATTAAATGCAGACTCAAATCAAATGCAAAAATGGGAAGACAAAATAGCCGAAACTTAAGATCACAGTATAGGTAGACAGTAGAATCAGGCTTCTGACTTTTCATATTTGTAAGCTTCATATTTGACTTAATGTTTAAATCATATGCTTTATCTTTTTGTGAATATGACAGTAGGACAGTGCAAGCAAGTAGGGAAAGATACCAGGATATGAGAAACGGCTCAGTCAGAATAGAAATTAGCTTATGCTGTCTCTTCAGTAGGCGGTTGAAGAGATGGTAGAACAGAACTGGCCTGTGGTGAAGGGCTGGATCAAACTGTAATAAAATACGGCATAGTAAAAAACCCAAAAAACCCCACCACCCTACCCCATCAAAAAAAAACCCCAAACAAAACACAAACCCCAACACTTTCTTTTGCATTCAGTATAAAGATTTTCTTCTGAATTTGCTCTTTACTTGCACCTAAAGTAATGCCTGATTTTATCTGATACTTGCCTGTTGATCATTCACTCAGCTTAATTTGAAGAGTTTATCAAACGTTAAAAAGATTCAATAGGGTAAATAATTCTCTTTAAAGCTATAACCTACATCCACAAATGCATTAAAATTCATACTTACAATTACCACAGACTAATATATTGATCTCATCTCATCCCATTTTATCTAGAGGTGATATCTGCACATGGAAAAATGTTATAGTTATGTTTATTTTGCTTCATTGTGATTAATGTCCTTCTACACTAAAGATGTTATGTTTGTCCTGTATATTTGTTGCTTTTGCTTAATGGCTTAAATGCCTTATTTGTGTTTGTGATAATCTATCATCATCTTTTGTACGTAGTAGTGTTAAAAATTGTTTTGATTACGGTTTGAGAAAATTTACTTGTAAATTATTCACTAAAAGTGCATACCGCTTTAGTGTATCGTAGATTCCATCAGTACTATGTAATTAAATAGCTCTTAAAGATATTTTCTGCTGGAAAGAATTAGCATGCTAAACCAGAAGTATATAGCTTTGTGTGTACCTTGGCAGTATTCATAAACAAAAATAGATGTAGTGAGTAAATAGAATTATTTAACTTGTTCAATATTTTATTCTTTAATGAACTGTAGAGCTAAACAGTAGCAGAATCTCACAATTTGCTCTCTCTCTTGCATGGAGATTGCAAAAAGCATGCTTTGTTGCACTTAAAATACCAAATGCAGTGTCCAGTAATACAGTAATTACAGTGCTTTACATTTTGATATATTTCTTGATTGCTTTGCTTTACCCTGGATATGGGACTAGGTCCTTCGCTATATCATCTTGAAGCGATTCTGTATCTAGACTAAATCCTTAGACTACAGTGGGTATCACATGGACAATTAAAATTGAGTATTGACATGTTTTTAAAATAGTCATACATCTCAATTTTGTTTATCTCAAAGTTTTAAAAACCTAATGACCTCATTGCAGCTTGACTATAATTACCATGTTTAAACTTCTATGCATTTTTTAGTTTAAACAGCCTTTGTGTTTTTTTTAAACCAAAAGAAAATTAATGAGAAGAGACAAAGAGACATCAAAGAGGTTTTCCCTCTGATTGCAGTGTTAGAAGTTTTGCCTGAAAATAGGTTACATTTCTTCTGTTTTCAGCTGAATCCTCATTAACTTTACATTTTAATGATGTCCAGAGCAAATTATACGATTATGGTAGATGCCTTAAAGGGAAGCTTAAAGGACACCTTTTTAATGTTTGTTTCTTTATTGGTGGCAGTATTTGCACCAGTATTATAAACAGTGTTAGAATACTAAAAGTAATCCCAAAACATACCAGAAATATCTTCCTCTTTTGCCATATATGTATTATAAGTATCTTTATTTAATATTTAACACAAGTGTAGCATGTTAGGGGGATATCTTCATCTCTGTAGAAGAAAAATGTAAATCATGTCCTTTGAAAGAGTTTACAAATTACTTCTGCATCATATAATCAGTTTAATTTATAATGATAAAATAAAATGGAGACAGATGATGTAACAAAGCCTCTGAATTGTTTTATTTTCTTGAATCTTCAATGGTGAATGTTATTTTAAGTGATAGTTTGTATTTTTACAATGGCATAAAACATTATTGGGGGAACTCGGGGAACACAATTGGCAGCAGTTCTGTGTTCTAATGTACCTCTTCTACTAAAAAATAAGATTGTCTAACTTTTGAGTTGAAGAATTGTGTTATATCAGAAACAGCAACAAGAACTTGTATTTGGTATACATTAAACAAAGGTTAACTGAAATTGGCAGTAGCTTGAATGGAAGTTGAACAGTTGAGAATCCAGGTAGTTCAAGATAATCTTATAAAACATCTTAAAAAATAGAATAAAAATCGTACCCGCTCCCCAATAAAGTATAGAAATTCTATATTAACATTTTTTTCTGCTGTCCTTCTTCCCGCTCACACCTTTGCCCCACGGAAGGATATGTCATTTCTGACTGTAGTTCAGTGAAAACTTAGACCAGAAGGTATTGTGAAAAGTGAGGTCTTCTGTTTCCCTGTCCTGACACTTGGCGCCCGTGTTTTATGAATAGATCCTTTGATTTTCTTGTGCTGCATTCTAATCAATAAAGTAAATTTTTGGAAGGGGGGATTATGGCAAGAGGGTGGTAAGAAGAAGAAGTAGGAATGTCCCAAAGTTCAGCTACGAGGTAGGACTCAAAATCCGATTGACATAGTGACATGTTATCATTTAAGATCTTAAAGGCTTCATGACTACATTGCCATAATAGAAGTGAATTTCTGGTTAATCTCTGATTATTTCTACAGATACATCTCTGCTTGGCATGTGATTTTATGAAGCTAATGTCCTGCATCTATATACTCAGTATTTCAGATCGGTGTTTCTGAAAATTTCTTTGTGATGGAAACAATCTTTAGTACTTGTTTTTAATAAATTCAACCTCCTTGTATGTTCCAAACTCTTAATTCCTGAATGACTGGCTGTCTGCTGTAGTGTTACTCAAAGCTTGGTGTTGCTGTTCATCTGCAGGTCTGTGTGCTGTAGTTGAGTGGAACTGCAATTGCATCTGCTATAAGACGTTCTTGAGATCAAATTTATAGTCATGGCTATCAAAATAATCTTTTTTGTCCTGAGAATTCTACCTTAAAAGTGCTACAGTTTTATGATCTGCTCTTCCACTGAAATTTGTATGTTGTTTTAGTGTCTTGGCATATAGCTCTTCTGTAAATGAAATTTCCCCTTTTATTTTGAAGTCAAATAAATAAATGTTTGCTAAATAGTTCTTAGTTGACTGCTTCTTCGTTGATTTAGACTACTGTGGCTTGACAGAAGCATTTGATGTGTCCAACGTTAATGAATAATTGAATAATGCACGAGTCATTAGACAAAAAGAAAACTGAACATAACCTTTCCATTTTGGTATGATTCTTAAGTATTCTTTTTTATGTTAATAAATTTTCTGTAGAAACTGTTCAGTAATCTAAATTGTCATGATTGTCCTGGAGTTATGGCAGATCCAAACTGTGTATCCTGACTGGTGTGCATGAGGTGATCTCGTGTTAGAAAATGGCTTTAAGGCTTTCAAATGTTTGGCGCTCTAAGCTTGAAAACAGCTCTCAATAGTTGTGGGTTAAGTTCCTAGTTTAGCTTAAATCTTTTAGCTTTGATGCCTTCTAATGTAACTTTAGTTTGAAGATCATATCACTGAAGAAGAGAAAGTTGAGTGCAATTTCCTGCCTCTTTCTCACCTTTATTTTGTAATTATCAGAGAATTTACAGTAACTTAATCTTTAGTTGAGATGCATAATAAAAATACTGATTAACAAGCTCTAGCTGACAGAAAGATGTCTACGTTATTCTTATTTCCTTGGCATGCAAGATTTTGTATAGAATCGTATTAGCCCTAAAACCTGAAATGTTCTTCCTGGTGACTTATTCCGCAAGTATTTGCAGCGTGGCTATTTCCAGCCAGTTATGTGTTAATGATAGCGCAAGGTTGAAACATTCCAATCATTCATACGCCTGTCCTCCCTTTCTCATGTGTGTTTCTTTGCTCAGTGCTTTTTGCCTTATTTCTTTTGCTTTGTTGTGGTCAATTCAGTCAGTATAATAGCAAAGACAGTGGCTTTTTTTTTTCTTTAATAAAGAGTTATGTTAGAGATATACTATAACAGAGATAAGAGCTATTTATGTCCTAAGCTATTGATTTTTAATTAATGTTGCCTGGGCTCATGCATGTTGGCAGAATTGCTAACAGCTTGTGGCATTTTTTAATTCACATCTTCTTTTTTGGTATTTTGACAGTGTCATTCATATCTCATGAAAAAGTACCTCGTCAGGTTAAATGTGTTAAAACACCGAGCAGAAAAAAAAAAAAAAAGGAGAGAATGGAACATAGGGCTGCCTAGAAACCTTGATCCATTGCCAAAGTATTTAAACAATTTAGTGTTTTGGTTTTCTAGCTCCAAGCTGCTTCTCAAATCCCTTGCTAATTAATCCAGTTAATTCTTTGTAGACTAACTGTATGCAGGGCTTTTTCTTGTGCTTCTATCACTGAGAACCCTGTTTTGTTTGAAGCAAACCTAAGCTCTGTTATAAAGGTTGTAGTAATAAAGTGAGTACTTGCAGATGTAAATACAGTGTTTTGAGCCTTTTAAAAAGGAGTTATGTTTGTGTGTGTAACTTCTAATCTAATCTTTCATGTTTAAAAATTACACATATATCCTTGTACAAAAAGATGGAGAGAACTTTGTCATTAGTTTGATCATTTAAGAAAAGGCTGTAGAGCCCCTATGGAACAATTATGGCATGAAGTATTAGTGTTGTGATATTACAGTTAGTGCTATGTGTTTTATTTCTCAATGAGTAAATTACTGTAAATGCTATTCATTTCTGTACTCTGAAATGGATAATTGGACATAGGGGCAAGTAAGAGTTTAACGGAAAGGAACATTTTTAGGAATGACTTGTTGATACTTTGAGTTCTCTTGATTAGAGTACAAAGGTGGTATGAATTCAGAACTGGAAAAAGCAGCTAAGGAGCAGAGAGCTTAGAAGCCCAATTAGGCATGGGATGAGATAACAAGAAAAGAGCGTACACTCCTCTGGGTGTGCTTGTCTGTGATAAAAGCTGCTACTGGGCTTACTTCTAGTTTTTACGATTTGTTGAAAACTGCTTCCCCTCATCATACGGCTTGTCAGTGCTAAGCATATGATCATGTGCCATAATGCAAGTGTAGCTTTAGCTATCGGTGATGTTTCCACCAGGCACTCTGGGAAAAATGTCCCTCTGAATGCTCTACTCCCATCAGCTTCCTCAGTTATTTTGAGAAAAGTTGCTTCTGAGGACTGAGTGTCTATAGGACACAGCTTTCCCTCCTATTCTGTGTAATAGTAGATGTTCTTGCAAATCAGTGGTGAGGTGCAGATATTGGAGAGGACATTTGGGCTGCCAGCTGGCCATAACAAGTTACGCTCCTCGTTTCCTTCGTCATCCTCAGTGGATTTGCATGTCAGCACAATGGGAGTTGATGACCAGCTGTGCTTCAGCACCTTGTGGATCAACCTGTGCAGAAAAATTGTGCATGCAGATTAAAGTTGCATTTTTAGATTACCTTAGGAGTTGGTAGTGAAGGAAAAAATTGTTTCAGCAAATCTGCTGCTAAGGGTGGACAGATTGAAAAGAATTGGCAGAGCTCTTGAGAAAGTCTGAAAGTGTAGTTGGGAGTTTGTTGTGTAATAAAGCTGGGCAAGGAAAAGAGAAAGGAAATTAATGAAAATGCTAGTATTATACATACCTGATTTCCAGGGCTAGCCATTAAGTGAATGTAACATGATTATGTTCTTGCTCAGAACTAGACTAGTCCTCTGTATCAGGAGTATCTTGATAGCTGGATATGTGCTATCATATATCTTGGAAATATCAAACATCTTAAACTGTTCCCAGTGCATTTCTATTTTGCAGTTAAAAATCCTTTTGATACTCTTGCCTTTTCTACAGTAACAAAAATGTTATAAAATTTTTTAGTGAGATGATAGATTTCCTGTCTAGTTGCATTGAATATCAGCAAGCTCCTCTTTATATGAAACAAATCTTTCTTCAGGCTGACAGTACTGCTTCAAATGTGCTAAACTTGCTTTCTCAGAGGCCTTCTTTTTATTATAGCATCACACATGGCATAAAGTGAGCTTTGTTAATAGTAGCTGAAAGCATTGCAGATACGAAATAGGTCAATATTGCAAGTGTAAATATACCTGTGATTCTGTTGCAGTGCTGGATGCTGTCCAGTTAATGAACTTTACTCCAAAAGAGAGAAGAAGTCATTCTGAGTAGCTGAACACTCCATGATTTTCTTTCTCTTTCATCTCATGGTCATTACCTAGATGAGGTGTATTTTTCCACGTTAGGACCTCTCTCCCCTCACCCCCAGTAAGTTTTGAATAGTGTTCAAGAAGTTCAACTTCTGTTATCAACACATCTGACTTCACAGAAACTTCTTGCAGGGAGTATATTGAATGCTTTTCCTGTTTTTACAAACTTGCCTCTCATTTAATGCTTCAGTTTGTAGGCTTTCACAAGACCTCAGTGATGCTGCGGCCTTAGTTGAGGCTCACTGTGACCAATCTCTGATTTTTTTTTTTTAATTTTTTTTTTTTTTTTAACTTGCTTCCAGCTTACTTGCCCTGATGAATTTTCATTACCATTTTGATAGAATGGACAGTACGGATATGACTGCTAGGTTGAGATGAGCATGTTACAGAGTTCATGCTGAAACAAAAAGGTGAAATTGAGTACTGAAGGGTATGAGGCTAAGTTCTGAAATGAACTTATATGAATCAGTTTTATTGTATGATAGATAGGGTATATTTTACTATACATTCCAGAAAGTTAATGTGTCCACTAAAGAAAACAATAGAATTAAGAATGTGGTTTTCAGTTTCCTGTGTCACAATTTCATCTTTGATAGAATCCATTTTTTCTGTTTCAATGCCATTTGAATAACTAAAGCATCCTGAAATAAACAGAGGTGCAATAAGAGAAATTTCGAAGCCATCAAACTCCAAAATGATTCTGAAGAGCTTGTTTTCTATAAAATCTTGTATTGCTATGCAGGGAGATTCCCATAAGAGATGGTATTTGTGCAGATCAATAACACAGAGCAGTGTCATTGGGAGCTGGTGGTACTCTACTAAAGCAACACAAGATAACTTTGAAACTGAAAACAGTTTGAGACTATCAATATTGAAAGTATGAAAGTAAGGTCAGAGTTTTAAACATTTTAAAGTTACATAGCTTGAGGCTTAGAAATCAGTATTCACTGTTGCATTGTGAACAAAGAAGGTATTCTCTGTGTAGTTTAGGCAATTATACAATTGCTGAAGATTTTTTTAAATTTTCTTTTTTAGTACAATGCTTCAAGAACTTATGGCTGGCTAGAACACTTTTGTTCCAAGTGCTTTTTGAGTCAGTTCAGATTAAACCTGAAATGTGACGGTCCATATAACAGTGAATATATTTCTGCAGTACTTGTGTGTATTTGCCTAATAATATGTCTATCTGAATTTATTTTGGTTGGTGAATTTTGGGAAGAGATAAATAGTTAGACAACTGTAAAGTGTTCTGTAATACATGGAAAATATAGCTTATTAGCAAATTAAAATGGCCATAATATCATTAAAACTAAAAGCAAAAATGGTGAAAATAAAGCAGTTTGGAAAAGTATTTTCTAGTAATGAAAAGCCTGGCAGTATGTTGGAAAATACTATTTGTTTTCATTAGCAATTCCTTTAGGTTTTGTAATGTGGTTGATTGATTGCCATGGCCACATTGTGGTTTTACATGAGTTCCTTGTAATATAGTATTTCTAAAAAGCAATGTGACATTAAAATGTTATTACTGGCTTTCTTCAAAACAACAAACAGAATTAAAAATCATCTGGTTGATACAGGAAGGTAGAAAACGTGACATTATGTAAAAATTTCTCTTAAAATTAATTGAATAAGGAATTTTTTTTTAATGAAGGTGCTTATTAATATGCCAATGTTAGGTATGAATTAAGTTGGCTATAAGCTCTCATTTTATCAAATGTAAATCTTTTATTTTGCTGTAAAAAGCTAGCTTAACGAAATTGGTTTGGGCTACATATGCTTGAACCTTCAGCAGAAGCAGTAATCTTGGGAAAGCAGATAGGCATACATAAGCAATTTGAAATACATGTCTTGTAAATATTAAAGAGGGTGACTGTTTCTTGTAAAAATGTCAAAACTCTAGTTGCTTTGGTCTTATCTTGTGTAACTTGAGAATTTGCATTCTGGAAATATAAGTTACATTGGCAGATTTACACAATCACCGCTTGTGTCTGGTATTGTTAAACTCTAGATGATGCGCTAACTCTGGATTAATTTTTGCTGCATGCTAGCTACATGTGATGAAGGTCTGTTTATTTTTCTTCCTTCATTGCTTCTGAGACTTAAGAAAAATCTTATCTTGTAAATCCTACCCTGTGTGGTATTGGCACTTCCAGATTGTCACATTTAAATCATAGCATGAAATATTAGTTAACTGTTTCTTTCATATTTTCAGGACAAGGAGGGCTTGCCAGCTGCTGTTGAAGTGAAGAGGCTGTCACCAGGCAGCTCTGCTGTCTCAGAATATAAATACAAAGAGGCAGGAGAGAAACGAATTCAGTATTCATGGCCTGAGCACTTGAAACACATCTCTATTAAATTTATAGAGTGGTGAAAAGGTTATGAGAAAAAAAAAAGTACTGATCAAACACAAATAAATTAAAAAAAATTATTAAAACCAAAAAAAGGCTGCTTCAGTAGGTGTTGCTATTCAATTTCTATGTTTAAACTCTTTTGTATTATTATTACGGGCAGCCTGTAAAATGTTTCAAGGCGCTTCGTATTTGATTTTGCAAGCCAGGCTTTGTGGATTTCTTGAACATTGAAGTAGGATGTTACCTAGTTGTATTTTTTCCAAGTTTTAGCTGCTGTATAATTTGCTGACTGAAATTACAGGGGGAAAAAAGAATTAAAAACATAATCCATTCAAAATTTGCTCCTTGCAGGCCTCCTGGAGTTTGGCTTAGATTTCCAGTAATACTAAATTTCTGGGTTGGTTGAAGAACAGATGGTTATGAAGAGAAATATCCCCTTAAGTGCATAGTAAAGCAAACTCAAAAGATTCATCAACCGTGCTCTAATGTGGACTCGAGGTATCACCAAAGTAATTAACCATTGCATATAAAAGGTCTGAAGACCTCAGATGAAGATGGGAGAAACATGTAACAAACAGGACTTGAAATAAGTACTTTTTTGTCTTCTGTTTTTAATCTCTGTTATTTTAGCTTTATCCTATGCATCCCATTTTTATAGTTCTAGCTGTAGTTATATCAGTATCATCAGTTTAAAAATTATTAATCTGGACTGATGGTTTTCTGCTCTTCTTTGTAAAGAAGTAATTCTGAGTTTTCTGATCACTGAAGACATTTTACGCTTTCTAATGTCTCCTTATTCTTACAGTTCAGAATGTTAGTAGAAGATAAATTAGTCTGTGCTGTTAAACAGCCGATTTTTTTTTTTTTTTTTTTTTTTAAAAACTGATTTCTTGGTATGGATGAAACAAAATGAGCTAAGGATTTAATATAAAGTTAATTCCCCAACTGTGTTTCATATATCGAATACTCTGTACTTGCAACACAACTGTTTCACAACTTCCATTGAAAGAATTGGTAAAGTTTTGATTAAACCTGGCACCGTTCCATAAAAGAATCCAAGAGAGAGAGTAGTAGCAGTTGAAGATGGAACATACTATCTTATAAAAGGGTCTAATTAGTCTGATGCATGACTTTTCCACTATCCTTTTACTTATCATTTATCAGATCTTGACTCTGACACATGCACTTTCTTCAGTCCATTGCTTCTTGACCTGCTTCTATTACAACTTAATGCTGTGAAGGGAAGAGCTGATCTTGTTCCTTGGGAGAGATGACTACAGAAGAGAGGTGAAATAAAATATAAACCGAATAGACTCCTCAGGTTTTGGGGTTATGTTTGCGTTAACATTTAGATCAGAGCTAACTTTAGTGTTGGGGCTTTTTTTTTTGTTTTTTTAATTCTCCAGCATCTGTTTATTTCATGATACTTCAGCTCTTCAAATGGTATTGAAAAAAACCAACAGATTCTTTGAAAGTTGTAACTGTGCCAGAGGAAACTGGAAATACCATTCTTAACTCTACTACTTCTCTGTAGTGAAATGTCCGTGTGATGCCTTTTAAGTGGCAAGCTGTACAGTTCAACAACTTGACGTGACACCAAAGAACTGAGTAAGACTTGCTAAGAGGAATAAAGTAGCATCTTCTTTCTGTAAAAGACAATTAATGCTTCTCCTGTCATCTTATCCAAGAAGTGATTGTTGTTTCTATTTTACACTTATTGTAATTTAGTTTTTTAACAGGATTGTAAGATGAATTAACCAAGACCCCGTTAGATGGAAAGTTGTTTTGGATGCTAGAAGCAGTGAAAGTCTCACATGGGTCATAAAGCTGCTGATGGATGAATGTGTGCACTGGAAAACTGCTGTGAAGGGATCAGTGAGGAGCCCAGCCACCTCAGGTGTACTGAAACATAAGGGTGACTTTGACAACTTTTGCCAGTTCTTGTATTGTTAGGGCTATTACCTCTCCATTGTGTGCAGAATCATTTGAATTTTAAAGGTAATTCTCCTTATTCTGGAGAACTGTACATAGTCTTAAGTAAAAATGCACAAGGAAGTTGTAGCTTAACCTGCTTTAGTTTGAAAGGATTTTTTTTCTTTAAAAAAAAAAAAAAAGATACTGCTGAACACTGCCTCTGAAAGTTTTTGCTCCTCACTGCCTCTCTGGGTCTTGATGTGTTAATAATAATATAAAACAATTATGGAAATCATAGTGATTTGCTTAATCTGTTCTGGTTTTCTCTCTTCCTTCCTGTTTCCTATGATGTATATTTTATGTTGCCTTTGCTCTCTGTCTTTCCTGCTTTTGAATCATTTTACTGAACTCTGAGCATCATTTCATGTGTGAGTTGCAAACCTTATATTCTGTCTCTAGATTAAACTGTTGTGAAAACTATTTTCATGTTACCAGTGAGCAGTGAGGTTTTTGGCACTGGCAAGGCAGACCCAAATGTCCTGCTAAGAGAGAGAGGCAAACTTGCAAGTGGGGGTTTTTTTTGGTTTTTGGTGGTGGTTTTTTGTTTTTTTTTTTTTATGGCGTTAATGTCAATGGACTCATTTGAACAGCAGCTGATGTATGTGGTATGTGCTGATTCACTCAACTGGTGATTGTACATCACTCACAAAAACCAGTAACCGAGAACGATAGGTCAGCATCCACAAAGATGTAGACTATATCTTAGAAGTGGAATACTTGTTTGAAATGTGATCTGCTAGGTGAATAGTTTCATTGCATACTACTCTCATGTGGGCTGTATTTTTGAATATTGAACCTGCTATGTATGCTTCCTATGCATATTGATACTTTGGGGTAACTTCAATTGCATGCACTGCGGTGCTGGCAGGTTTGTGTGTGTGTGTGGGGTGGTGGTTTTGGTTTTTTTTAATAATATAGTTTGTAAAGACATTCTTATGGAATTTTCTTTCACATCTTGGTTGTTTTCTGACTTGTATATTTTTAGAATAAGGAGTACTTTAAGAAGAAAAGATTGAAGGCTTAAAGCCTCACATCCAGAAAAACATAATTTTTATTCCATACGTATTTTCTGCTAGAACTTGTGTGGAGGTTTCTTGTCTGTTGTCTTGTGCGTGTAGGTTTTTTCTCTCCCACATTTCCACCGCCCCCCACGCCCCTGCCTTTTCCCTCCTCCCCCTCTTCCCCCACTCTGAGATGGTATCTGCATGCTAAGTCTGCAGCAGTTTAGGGCAAGCAGAAGTGTTCGGCTGTACTGAATACAGGACATCAAGGAGTTTGCAGAGGTTTGGAAAGAAGTTTATGTTACTTTTTAGTTGTGCTGCATAAGTACTATAATGTGTAGTGGGTCCTGAAATTAGATTTGCTCTGGATGGAATTCCATTTCGTTTCAGAGGGATTGCAGCTATAAAGACCTTAAAGAAGTGAATGAGTTAAATCATTTAGTTAAGGAGGAAAAATTAAGTCATTTTCACTGTATTTTTCAATTTGGTATTAGTATATCTGAATGATTTGCAGCCAGTGTGGATTAATTTGGCTGACTTTTATCAGAAGAAACAGGTTAGTATGTATTGGTTTTGTGTGGTGAACTGTGGGAAGTATTTTCTGATAATTTTTTGAAGAACTTCCCTGGTTTTATAATTTCCATGCACTTCAAATACAGACCAGTTTGAGTTGTGCTATTTTTAGAAGTAATTAAGCATGCTTCTTTTTAAAAGCAAAACTCTTCACTTCATGATGTAAGAAAAGTTGAGAGTAAAAGAGCAGCACAGTTACACTAATATGCCATTGTAGCATGTTCCCATCCTGTCATCTGGAAAATTAAATCAGGTTACAGCATGGATTAACATCTAGACTTGTGAGGAGGGAAGGTAGTGTCTTAAATGCCATGAAATTGAACAATGGGATTATACAGTTCACAGCTAATTTCAATATTCTTCTGTATTTGGCTTTTTGTTGTACAAGATTAGAACTTGGAAACATTCACATATTTACTAAAATACTAACACTAATGGCTTGAATACGGTTGAGTAATCAATACAGTGCTCTATATAATGTGCGTAGATGTGAGGTAGAATCTTGACTACTAGCGGGAAAAACTAAATGTCGTAGCAATGAAAACTGTGTTCACCTAGTGTGGAATCGATGGTGTGTGCTGTTTGGCACTCTGTAAATGCATGGCAAGGAATTAAAACGTTTCTGTGTCAGCTCAGAGAAGTTTTACTCTTCTGTCACTGAGAAATAGCATTGTCTTTTTTTACCCCTTTTCAAAATAAAAAATATGTTCAGTTAGAAAAACTTCACATACTGTTCATGTGAGAATTGATTCAGTAGTTTCCCTCAAAAGCACCTCTTAAAACAGTTGCAAAGGAAACTGCTTCAAAAACAACCATGTGATCCATTTCGTATGGGTTTTTCCTAGCTGGTCCTCCCTAGAACTGTCTGTCTGTTGTCAGTAATGAGGGCTTGCGGATCTCCAGGTCTCTGGCTAACCTAGATTTCATGGGCGGCAGCTGCTTGTATGGAGCTATACCCTCTGGGAAGAGGGCTTGCAGTGATGGGCATCAGGCTGGTAAGTGAACCCGCATGGACTTCAGTGAAGTCACTCATGAATCTTAGGACATTCATATGACACGTCATTGGTTTAAAAGCTTTTTGAACTTGAGTGTAAACATTAGGATTAAAATTAAGTTGACTTTTTTCTTTGTACCAACAGGTTTAATGAAAATTTGTGACGTATATGTATATCATTGTACTTGCGCCCATACAAGAACGGGAGATTGCAGATAAGATGGTGTATTTTAGCTTTATTCGGAAGGGTATTGTTTGCATACTTTGTGCTTCCCACTTGTAACTTACAATTTCTGGTGCTGTATTTCAGCATGCTGTTAATACTAACATAGGGTCATTTTCCAGAGAAGTTCGTCAGCACTTGCTTTAGGCAGAAGCTGTGTGGATCTTGTCATCTTTTGTGAACTGAAACTACAAAACCAGATGTAATCAAAGATAAACAGGAGATAGTAAGTTGCCATCAGCATACAGGTTCAACCTGTAGCACAACTTGAGTTCATGTTTTGGGTTTCAGGAGAAGTTTGAGAAGCAGCTCCACAATTCATGTGCCTTTTTTCTTTCTGTTGTTAACTTTCACCTTGTTCATAGTTTTGCAATGTCTCCTTTTGCTACTGCAGCTGAGCTTTTAATGCTTTATAACTTTATAAATGACTGGTGCACTGGAAATCTTCAAGCTCTATACTTTGCTGTAACTATGTAAGCGGTTGGTTAGGACTTCAGTCTCTCTCTTCCCTTGTTCTGATGTCAGCAAATAGATTCCACTCTCCTGAACTTGAAAAAAGTATTTTACGTGTGTTTACTTTGCCTACGGAGTATTAAAGTAGAAAAATAGTTGAGCATCATTTCATTAGAAAGCCTGTTAAGTACCTAGAATAAAAGCGTTGATGGTGTCTTGAGCTGCAAAGGGTTTTCCTACTGTCTGGAGATAGAGTGGAGCTACACCAAATTCTGTTTGCATGCAGTGTGCAAAACAAATTACCCTTAGTAAAAGTGTTTGAAGTTTTTGAGTTACTTCAGTTTTATAGGCAGAGTTGACAGTCGGTTATGTTCATGTCTTTTCCAAGTATTTCACATGAATGCTAAAGCATATGTTACTGATACTAGTGCTGGTTAAAGCTGAATCCTGAATGCTTGTTCGAGCTACCCTCCTGTATTCCTCCGTTTGTATGACCATTTGGATATTGTGTCCATTGTGATAATTAGGTGCCTTGTGCTTAGCCTTTCAGTGGAGAGCCTGGCCATACTGAGTAATAGAAATGTTTGTTTTGTAGGTGTTTGTAGTTCATAAAGTCAGGTGTCTTGATGGCCACTATCTAAATGTATGTATTTATGTAAATCCTCTTGGTTTCATGAGGATGCTCTGGCTTCGTGGAACTTCATGTAATGACCACGTAGAATTTAAATATAATTTTATTGTGTATGTAAGTAAGCGTAATTAAAAACACCTTTCAAATGAACTGTAGATTAACAAGGAAAAATGGATAAAGTGGTGAAAGCTATAGTAAGATGTGATGTGATGTGGCTGCTTTTTCCATTGTGTAGTGTTTTCCAAATAGAGATACTGAAAGTTTAATAAATATTGCCAGACCATTTAAAAGCTGAAGTGATGGAGCTGATGCAATGTTAATTATAAAGCACTTGTAAAAACGTGAGGATGTGCAAGTGTGTGGCTGCCAGGCATAATTTAGAGATGGTTTTCCTAACTGTAGGGTTCCAGGTTAGATGGATCAGCCATTCTGATGCTGTTACGAGATGTGGCATCAAAAGCAGACTGTATACAAACTAAATATCCCACTGTCTTAACAGGCATGTGACACCTGGTGCAATTCCACAAGGTGCTTTGCTCCTCCAGCTAAGTAAATATTGCTGTTACTGCCATTGAAATTGGTGGATGAGAAATGAAGTTAATTTCATGCATTGTGGATGAAATTAAATTTCTTATAATGTATACAGTTGATTAACGTAGGATTTTTTATTTATATTAAAGACAGCTTATGAATGTATCATAGCACTGTGAGATTAATTTGTCGGATGAAAATGTAATTGTAGACTGTATGCTCTGAGAACACGTTCATCTTGAACCTGTAGAAACTGACTCAGGTAGGGCCTCTAATCATAGACGATGGCTGTGAATAAGTCACCATCAAAACTTTTACCAAATCCTGTGCAGTGTATAGTCTAGTCAACTGATGCACAAAATGTGGTGGTCCTTGTAAGAGATGAGAGAATGGAAATCTTCTGGTACACGCACCAGCATGTATGATGACTTTCAGCTACCAGTGCTTATGAGCGAATCATAGTATCTTGCAGAGTGGTGCACGATGCACCTCTTGTCTTCAGGGTGGTGATCTTGCTAGGAGCTTTCAGGGCTTACGTAAATGCTGGCAAACAGGTTCCTGTAGGCCTTCCCCCATGCCAGTGAGCTCCTGAAACACAGAAGGACTTTCAAGATGCTAAGAAAACAGGAAAAATACATGCTGACACACACACACTTACTTTGTATGACTAATCTGTTTTGTTGTATTTTTAGAGAATGGAAAATGTGGATGACGATCTGTGGAGGAATGTGTTTAGAGCAAACAAACTATGAATTTATGTCCCAATTTTGTTCCTAATTTCCATAAACAATGGTAAATGATAAACTGCTCTGTGTGTCGGTATGTGTATATATATTTATATTAAGTTTGAGAGCAATGAATCAATGGGGGAGGGATGTCACTATCATGTTCCAGGCACTGTTACAGGCTTCTTAAGTGATATTATGTACTTGGATTTACAAATTTATTTCTTTCATTGAATTGTCTTTTCTGTGAAATCTGGAAAGTTTAGCCTCAAATAATTAATTTTAAAAATATTTAAGAATATGCATTATAATATATGTTGCATAGTTCCATCTCACCACTGATACTGTGCTTGCTTTGGTGAAACATGAACTGGACTGTCCTGTTAATCGTTACGCGCGTATGACGGAGGGCTCGTGCCAGCTCAGCTGTTCCCATTTGTTTGCGTGTTTGGGCACTTAGCCTAGTACACTTACCTGCATATAGATGTAAGAATTTTCAAGCTAAGGCTTTAAAATGTGATCCCTTGCTTTCTATTTCTACTTTGTGGTGTTAATGTAGAAGGGTTTGCTCATACGCACTTGTAAAATGTGATGTGTTGTGTATGTAACTGTATGTGTGTAATGGTGAAGTGTTAAAACGAAGCATCTGATTGTCTGGAAAAAGTTAAGCTAGGAAGTTTTATTAATGTACAGTCTTGCTGTATTTCTAATGTAAAACCAGTACACCTTAATAAAGAGTTTGCGTCTGCTAGCAATTGAATCACCAATCAACTGATTTATTACTAAAGTAAGCTTTGCCAATGACAACGGTAGGGTGGGGCTGTTCTGAAACAAGGGTGTATGGTGCATGTGCCCTGACAGCGACTCTTCCCCTCAAGCCTCGGCGACAGTGCAGCACGGCAATAAGTGAGCAGCAGAGGTTGGGTATGCGGTGTCGCTCCCTGCCTAATAATCAAAATTTGTGGAAACTGGACAGAGAGTCAAGAATCTGGTAACAGAGTATCCAGTGAGGGCCTACAACCCAACCCATCCGATTGCGCAATGGGTAGAAACCCTGCAGCATACCAGCTGGTTTTTTTTCTATGCCTTTCCCTTTATTCTTAACTCTTGTGCGATTGTTGTGTGGTTTGTTTTTTGGTTTTTGTAATTAAAAAAATTCTTTGTAGAATAGAATCTGTTCTTCTCAGCCATATTCCTTTGAAAAATGTATGGCTTTGAAGAGTTCTATTTCAAATAGATTGTCATATAAATAATTTCAATCATGATATTTTGTTGTTTTATGAACACCTCTAATTAAATTCAAGGAATACTACCATATTATTTATTCTGACAAGCCAAAGGAAGAAGGATGTTGCATCAGTCTTGAATGCTTGCTAATCTGAAGCATTAGAGGTTCCAGGGCTACATTAATTACCTCTTTCAAATTCTGGATAAATATTTTTTGTTTTCTAGGAAGCATTAATATTAATATAACATTAATAAAATAACATCAATATAAAGTAGTTTTGAGAGATTTGTAATCTCGTATCACTGAAAACATCTGCGGAGGTTAATCGATGCAGTGTCTGTAGCTGGAGAAACTAGTTATCTGATTACAAACAAAATCTAAGTGCATGTGGTCACCATTTTCTGGTGACAAGCCTAGTTAGCAAATTGCAGCCAGGAAGATATTGCACAAGGTAACAGCCTAAAGTTCAGTGTAGCACCAGGGCATCTCTTCTAAAATAATTTGTGTATAAATATATTTTTACATACAGATTTGTGGGTGTATATGCATGCATATGTACACACAGATATTTATGGTTTCATGTGTTTTCTGTGTGTATGTTTTATATACAATTTTTATCTTTCTGGAGGAGGGTAAAGGGAGAGCCTTGAAAAGTCCTTCCCTGCTCTTATCAACATAGCAGCCTCAGCTGCCCTCCTTGGATCCCCTGCCAGGGTTGCTATCATCTTCTGATCAAATATTAATGTGTGATTCTCTGCTTGCTCACTAATCCAAAGCCAATTAATATTATCTGTCAATTATTTACAGATCCTGAGGTGCGGAGGCAATTCCCAGAGGACTACAGTGACCAGGTTTGGAATGCGTAATTAATTTTTTACATGACAAAATTTATTTCAGGGTTGTTCAACATATTATTGCTGCTCTTTTTACTGAAAGAGATAAATGCATTCTTAGAAAGAAAAGGAAGCTGTAATTAGGAGCAGAAGGATAAAAACATTTTCACATTTAAAGCAGAGAACGGAAGAATTTTGGATCTCATAAGATTGTTTTACAATCTAGTTTTTACAAGCGAACATGAGAGCGGGAAGGAAAATTGATTAATAAATTTCACTTTTTGCCTTTAGGTGCCACAGCCTGCAGTTCATTTGGCAGTCCTCACTTCATTGTCTGAAAGGTTTATAGCTATATTTAACTGGGCACCTGGCACTACAGTACATTTTTAAAAGTCTTGCCTGATCGTGCAGTCTGTTTCAGAAAGGTGGTGTAAAAATAAGAATGTGCAGGTGGAACACACAGGTATTTATCATTTAGTTTATACACAGATTGAATCTGGAACAGGTATTTATCATTTAGTTTATACACAGATTGAATCTGGAATTTTTCACAGGATCTC